>OX421843.1:42092033-42837033 GCA_949127995.1 Suillia variegata | reverse complement strand
TAAACAAAAAAAGAAAACATTTTTTTGTGTGTCTATAGTTTTGTACACCTTTTAATGGTTTGTTTTATCACCAATTTTGTTTTGGCCACCGCACGTGCCTCATTTGCATTATTTTTCTGTTTCGGAATTGTTTATGTATGTAAAAATTTGCGCTTGGCACACTCTTAAAAAATAAAATAAAAATAAACGCTAACAAATATGAATAAAAAATGATTTTATATTTGTGATGAAAACGAATTTTAAAAAATTAGCATTTGTCGTGCGTATATTTAAATACACACTAAAGTAAAGACAAACGTGCATACCTTTATATATGTATGTATGTATGTATGTATGTATGTATGTATGTATGTATGTATGTATGTATTTGCAAGCGTTTATTAGCAAAACGAAACAATAAAAAAATACGTTGAAACAACACAAAAAATTCCATGCCCACAAAAATATAACAAAAATTAATTAAGGCATTTAGATATGAACAAAACAAAAATCGAAAACCAAAAACAAATGAAATTATTTAAATTAGTGATATTTTATTTATTAGCGTTGCTAATTTTATTGAAATAATAACTGTAATTTTAACGATGATAAACAAAAGTTTAATAACAAACTAAATTTAAATTCATATTAAAAAAAATACTTCTTTAAATTTGAACTGAAATTATTTTATTTTGTTGGATAACAATAGCCGCACTTATTTAAGCTCGTATATCTCGTTTGTATGCCTCATAAATCATATTTCCATACAAAAAACAGTTTACAAAGAGCTTATAAATTTATTAGGCCAATTAAACGCACAAACTTCGTAAACAAACACATATGTTGCGTGTGATGGAATTGCCATCATTGATATGTTAAAGCTTAACTGTACAGTTTTTATATAATTTATATATGTACTCGTACAGATTTATTGATTTCTTAATATGTGAAATATTGCATGCAACTTAATTTATTTTAAGCGGAATATGTAACCATCGATTTGGCCACTACTGTTAGGTGATACTATTTAGAAGCATCGCCAAATTTATGAGATAAGATAACAATTCTAAATTACGCACAGGAAATAAATATTTTGTTTAAACAAATTATGTGCAAACTTTGGGCCTGGCATGAAATCATAAAAAACTTCGATTATATATTTTAAAATTGTCGAATATCAATCTATAATAAATTGAAACAAAAACTTATATTTTTTACAATAGTATGCTTATCATAGATATATACATATGTATTTAATAAATTGCTAAATTTAAGTGCAGTGAAATGTTTAATTTTAACATTGGATTCATAGCTTGTTGAAGATCTTCTTGCCAAGTTTAATCGCCATTAAAAACTCAAATTTTTTTACAGACGAGATGCAAAGAATTTTCATGTTGCAAACAGCAACAAAAAACAACAACATTGACATTCGCACTCAATGTAAAACTTTAAGGCGAAATAGAAATAAAAGTATCATTAGTGCTAGATGCATTTTACTTTGCGACAGGTACAAAAACAACGTAAATTGCGTAGATACACGAAAAAGCGAAAAGTAAAAGAATAATATCAAAACGTCTTGTCGGCAAATTTAAAGAAATGTATTTTAAAGTAACGAAAAATGTCGTTGATAGCTATTCATTATTTTGATGTGCACTTAACACCTTTCATACATCTGCTAAAGCAAGGTACGGATTTATCTCTATCACAAATGTTCGATTAGCTAAATTTATGCATATATCTAATCGTGTCTAAATGTACAACGCTTCTTTAAGGTACTTAATGTTTGTTACAAAAGCTGATTTTTCTTTATGTAAGCCAGAAAAAAAGCTAAACCATATATTTTGTCTAGAAAAATGAAGAAATTTTGTTTTGTAATACCTTAATTAAGTTTAATTATTAAAACTCATTAAAATTCGTTTTCATTAACGCCATTCGAATTGAGAGCAATTTGCCTTTAGATGCCTTTAAATTTGAGAACAATGAGAATTCGTAAACAATCAATAGTGAAGTATTTTCACTTGAATAAATTGTTTTTTATCGTTTTGTTCATTTTTATATTCTTCTTAGCCAACTATTCATTTAACTATAGAATTTATATCTGGTTTATTGTTTAATTTAAAAATATTAAAATTTAGACTTTAGTTAATTAATTAGTGTAAATAGATATATTTATTTTAAACATATTATACGAATTGTAGTGTTTATAATTAATGATGTGTACTGTATGCAAGCATGCTTTTTATTATTGTACAAACGATATATTTTAAGTTTAATAAGTTAATTAAATTATTTCTGTTAAAAATTAAGGCTTTTTAAAACAACAACATAATTATACAATAAAAAAACCATATTTGTGTATGACATTTTTTTCTAGTTTCAGTAATACTTCAATTTAGTTTAGTTGCATATTTCGAGCAATTTTTGTGCTTTTACAAATCCGAACCTTATCAAGGCGGTATGCAGCAAACCGGTTAATATGCTGGCAGCACGTTTATTTGACGACATTGTGGGCTAAATATGATCATGACCTTGGAAAGTGACACTACCTTTAATTAGAGCAATGGTAGCCTTATTCAATGGAGCAAAATTAAATTAAAAAAAAGTGAAGTGAAGCGAAGTGGCAAGGTGAGTAGAGGAGAAACTGTTTAGAGATGTGTGCTGATAAGAGCGCAGATGAAATGTCGAAGTTTCAGTTAGCAGCCTAACTGCAACGTGTAATCATGCGACTTTCGTCTTTCTATGTATAAGAGTCGGTAGAAGTAAAAGGCACTACTATTGCAAAAACAACGAAATATGCCCGTTCAGCTGTCAAACTGACAGACATGTTAAATCGTCGCGTGCATGGCAGATACATACACGTTGAGGTTGTTTTGATGCGAAGAAGATGATGACACATTTTTCTTTTCTTTCGTGTAAAATTTGCTCATAAAATATAAAAAAAATCGTGTTTTGCCTAATTGAACTTTAAAAATATATTTAGAGAATACCTGTGATTTGTGTTTGCTATCGGGGAGTTTCCAAAAATATGCTCACCTTATCTGTGCTCTCTATCAAAAGTCGCAAATCTTGTTTGTTTGTTATTTGTTATCTTTAACAAATTCGTTTATTGTAACACGTTGTTTCCGTTTTGTCAAATATGTGTTTAATTGTTTTCAAAATGTATTTTTTTTTTGTTCGGTATGTTCAATTTTTGTTTATTTCTTTTGCTGCTTTTTCGTTTCTTTTTGTAAACAACAACAACAACAATAACGTCAACAGGGTCTTTCTTCGCAACGCAGAAAATTAATGATAACACGCGCCGCCGTTCGTTCACAAAACAAAAAAATTGCGAACTAAAAGCCAAGAAATGCGCAGCGACAGAGCAGACCCGTCCACTTGTTTTGAAATTTTACTTGTAACTACAGCAGAATGTAACGAGCAATCATCGCTGGCTGTTCTTTGTATTTTGTTTTTGTATAAGTATTACACAAAAGTCGTGTATGGTGGATGAGCTGAAAGTTTCTCACTACAGTGTGCTTTTCTCGGTTTTCTTCGGCGAAGAGAGATAACATGTACCTACTCTCCGCTCATCACTGTTAGTTTTTTTATTTTGTTTTATATTTATATATATGCCATTGTTATATAAAGCTGCTTAATTTCACAAAATAATTGCACGCGTTTTAATTTCTTCACGCTTAATTATTCGCATAAAACTTTAAAAGTTTTTAGAGCAGCTAACATGAACAATAATTATAAAATTTCATCAAGTTCATTTTAACATCGATATGAAACATTTTATGTTATGTTGTTGATGCTTAGGTATGTTAGGCGCTTTGCTCTCTTCATCTTAATGTCATGTTAATTAACATTAGAGTGGCGGCGAGACATATTAAGACTTAAATACTTAAATGCGAGTCTAAGCCACTAATTCGATTGCGATAAAAATTTGGGGAGTTGCTCTGCTCATGCCAGGGATTTGTCACGCCCTATTACGCCCACAATTTATAAAACTAAGTAAAAATATTCGATTTCTTCGATAATATATCTACTTAAAAATTGAAATTCGATGTTCGAGTTTGTCGAGCACTGTCGACAACTTCCCTAAAAATGGGCGGGTTGGATCAATTTAATGCTCAATTAAAAATAATAAATAAAATATACGGTAGCGTTGTTTATACTACTCCTAAAAATTTTGTTTCTTAGTTTTTATAGTTACTGTCGAAGTGGGAGTAGTTAGAACAATTTAACACCCACCGCCGCTAACTAATTATATATGTATATATAACTGAATAAACTTGAATAAATACATTTCAAAAACAAACATTTTTTTAGATGACACTGCAACGCATGCCGGGTATTTGCAAGAAATAAATAAATAAATAAATTAAAAAATATGAATTTCTTTTTATATGGAGCTGCAAATATTTTCAGTAAGCTTTAATTTTCCACTTTAGATTAGTGTATTTATTTCATCAACTTTAGATTAGTGTATTTATTTGAAAAAGAAAAAGCTATACCTACTCCTCCACATGAGTCTGCAAATTCTTCAGAGCATTCGTGCTTCACTCCACTGTGCGTAGATCAATCGACACTCATGCAGAAATGTTAGCTATTGTTATTGATGTTTTGCTCCTAATCGAAGAAGATACTGGACTCCTCGCGTAATTTTTCTTAAGGATGACTTTGGCAAATTTAAAATCCAGCAGAAAGTGCCAACTGCGGCGCATGCACAATCTGAAAACGAAATAAATAAAGTTTATTCATACTTTTGAATTTTAATTCAATTCAAAGATTAATTAATAATATATTAAACTATAATTGTAGTTAACAAGTAAATGCAAAAGTTCTATTTAAAAAAAAAAATGAGTTAAGTTTAATTTTTTAATCAAATGAAATAAATCAAAGTTAAAAAGGTTTAAAAAAATTTACAAATTACAATTAAAACTAAAAACACCAACTGCAAAACGGGCCAAAAAATAGGGACACCAATTGCGCAGGCATCCGTAGTTTTTTAAATTGTCGGTGCTACCAACGACCAACGGCCTTCTAAACTCAATCCTTACTAACAAACAACTTTCACTTCCAATCTGCGTCGTGCCGTTCCTCGTCATGATCGTCACCCTCGCGCTTCTTACTAACTCTGGATAGATGCACATGTTTTTGCGCTAACTAAGCACAAGTCCTGTCGAACCTGGCGGCTGTTAAGCATTTCTCTCGTAATAGAGTTATAGCAATAGAGAATCAGATTTTGTAGCTCCGCGATGACTTTCTCGATATCGGGTACGGTTACCCAACAATATATCAGCTTGTGTGTTATCTCCGGATGTTTGACTATGCCGGCGATAGGCGTTTTTGCTGGTACTCGAGGGCATTTCCACAAATCCTTCCTTTGCGTCCAGCGTCTCGAGCATGTATGCATGCTGCTCGGGCTAGATGTATTCGTACTCAAAGTAGAATGGCAGCCCATTGACGCTTAGTCGGTAAAATATTTGGAGAGCCAGTTTTTTTACTATATTTTTATTTCCATTTTTGCGGATATAAACTAAATTACAATTTCATGTCTTCTTATTTGTTTTTGTTTGCTTCAGTTGACGTCCGCGTTGCCAACTGCCTGTACTGTACTTACGAACCCAAACAGTTCCACAGTTCACCCGAGTTGCTTTTAGGTTTGTGCCTTTGCTATTCGTTTATTAAGTTTATTAAGCCACCACATCTACTTCCGGTGATTTTATGTTATTTTTCAGCTAAAATTATTGAGTTGTTTATTTTATTATTAAGTAGTATAATTAAAAATCAATAAAATACAAACGTATACGTATTTATTTGTTTTTTATTCACATCTTTTGTTGCTGCAAACATATATTGGTTTCAAAATAGTGATAATAAATCGGGATCTGACTGTTCTTTGAAAATCGTAGACTTATTTAATAATAAATATAATTATGTACTTAGTTTTATTTTTTGTTAAATAAAGAATTTATCGTTTGATTTTTTTAACTGTGAACATACATACATACAAACATATTCAAGGTTACAAGGTTGGGTTGGTTTTAGAAGGAATATATATTATTCTTTCTACCACGCCCACCTAATACCTTCACAGTTGATCGCTTGCCATCGCTTGTATTAATATGGATATTTTCTTCGTCAAATAATTCATGAAAATTAGGCGTAATTGACGCTCTTAAAAAAAGTGAAATCGTTATAGCTTAGACACCCAATGTTCTTTGGTTTTTTTTAAGAAGTTCTTCGTTTTATAATTTTCCCAAAAATAAACATATTTCTATACACATTGAATTTGTTATGTTTGAATTTGGTAATGTTTCGGAACCTTTCGAGACGATTTTTACCTCGTCCCTCGGAGTCCCTAGCATTCATTTTTTTTTAACTCTATCTTGCACAGCAATGTTGCAAATGTTTTAATTTCTCATCTTATTTCATATTTTTATATTTCACTGATTGATGAGCACCGATTTGTGGACATGTCGCCAGAAATCAGTCTTTTGCTTACACTAGGTGATGAGGGGACGATTAACTTGTGTTTTACCACGAACTGACTCCAGTGTTGAAAGGCAGTTAGTCGTATTCTACATGTTAATAGTGCCACCATCGAGTGAAAGCCCCTTCCTTCGATATTGAGATGAAGGAAGGTAACAATTATGGGATGTATCTAACCATATTCCAGCTGTGAAGAATCAGACCGCAAATCTAGCAAATGTTTATATCGGTTCGCTTTTGTACTTTGAAGACTTGGGACTTTCATTATTAAAAGCAAACAAATGAATTAATAAATAATGAAAAAATAAAACGATTGAATCATCGAAATTTAAAGGCAATCTTATTTTGGACATTGTCGCTGTCCATTTAAGCGAAAAATAAGTCAACGTGGGTGCAACCAGCTTCAGTACAATCCAATATCAATATGCGACATGATGCGACCGACAGACTGACGGACAAACCGACACACCCCCACACTTCGTACTTTTCAGTTGGTCGGACCAGAATTAATCTACACGATCAATAAAAAATGCCAAACTGGGAAAGTGCTTAATTCTGCTTACTCAAATAAATAAACAAAAAACCTTAGACTCGAAGCGTGAGAGGATATCTAGAAATGTCGAAATCAAAAACTACATGTGATCATATCATTCTCGAAACACCCTACAATACAAAACAAGAAACGCAAACCTTTTTGAACTTTCAAGCTACAAATTGAAATTGAATTCTCGAACTCTTTTAGTGGCAAAAGAAACTCATCTCATCTCAAAATTAAAGTAAAGCGTTAACCAATCGAATAACCGAATGAAGCTTTAGCTAAATATCTGAAGCATCTAGAAATCTTCAAAGCGTTAAACTCTCATTCGATTCGGTGCGTTAACCAATAAATTCTTTCAAATAAGGCAAACTTACACAATCGTAATTGGAAGGAAGGGGCGTGGGTAGTACCGCTCAATTCATTGCGGATGTGTTGGCATTTCGTATATGGAATGATAAACGCAAATGCGCATCAATGGATTTGGCATTTACTTTTTAAAATTATATTTTAAGAAAGAAAGACAAACAGAAAACAAAACAAAACATACAAACAAACAATTTCACAAAATTGAGAAATAACGTTAAATGCAGCCAAACTTTCCATTTTGTTTATTTATTGATTCAGGCGTTATTTAATTAAAACGTAATTTCCATCAATAGGAAAATTTATTTGTACGAGTAGCAACCTTAATCGATTCCGATTGCGACGCCCACAATCGAAATGGCTGGCTTCCGAATCGAAAATGGGTTTTCATTAATAAAAGCACCATTTGGTGTTTTTGTGTGTGTATGTGTGTGTATTTTAAATTCGAGTGAAAACATTTGTTGTAATTCAATGTTTTGTTGTTCTATTTCATTTGTTATATACAAATAGAAAAACCGTCGATAAAGACGTTAACAATATGAAAAGTAAACCGACGGTAAAAATGTTTGCAATAATAGCTCAGCAGGTTATTTCAGCTAACGTTATTTTGACGTGTTTGTTTCAATCAGTGAACATGATTGCGAACACTTTTATTTCCACAAGCTTTAGGACCTATGCAGTATATAACAAAAGCTTAAACAGTACTCGTATCCTCACTCTATAAATTGGATCTAAGTTTGAGTTCTTAACAAGGGGTGGAATCGTATAAATCGACACTCTACTCTCTACTCTACTCTACTCGTTACTTGAACACGATATCGTCAGCTCAACGATGTACATTTGAATCACGTTCGATCGATTCTTTTAACTATTGTACTTGGTATCGAACAAAATCACTGAATAAACTTTTGAAGTTTGCGTTGTGGAGGCTTTTAAGGACGATAACGTGTCGACTATTAGTAGTCAGCAAAGAGAACTTTGAGTTTCTTCAAATCCTGTAACTTAAATTTGTATATCGAATTTATTATTCAATTGTTTTAGCTTTACCTACGGACGAGCCATACTCATGGTCATCTATTAAATTGTTAATCATCGGACCTCCCTTCGAAAACGAGACTCAGCGGATAATGATGTTTCAAACGACGCAACGTTTGGTAAAGAGCAAAGAATAAGGAAGGCGGAAATATTTTTACAAATGAAGGGCAATGGGGAAAAACGTAAATTTATCAAACAACGAATTTAATTAGGCAAATTTTTAAATGATTTTTTTCGTTGGATTAAATAAATGCATGATTCCGAAATAATTCTTGGAGTGCAGAGTCTCCTCTCAAAATCACACAACACAGGATGTCTTAATTCAAGAGATTTGACTTGAAATTTGGTAAGTAAGCTTTTATTCTCCAACGAAAGTCAACTTCTTGGATATCGAAATCGTCCAGAATAACCAAGTTCATCTATTGAACCAAATATACGATCACGATAATATTAAGACAAACAAATTATTTTCAAATATAATAAGTTAAAATTCCGAATTTAAAATAAAAATAAAAATACTCTTGAATTGTTTTTAATTATACTATACTAGTACCCACACCAACAACAATTACTTAACGCTAATAAATTCATACTTAATGTGCCACAACCACTTTAAATTAGAAGAAAACGGACTAACCTTCTGCAAGTGTGCGGTAATTAATTCGCCATTACACTGTGCCACAAATACAAATGCGAATGACAAATTTTTGCGTGAGTTTATGTGTATGTATGTGTGTTTGTGTTTATGGGGTATTGTGTGGGTGCAATCAACAACAATTCTTCGAATGATTGAAACTGAGACTCCAACACAAAAGTGGCACGCCGCCGCGCGCGCATGCGCAAAGTGCGCCGGATGAAGCTGTTGGCCATTAATAATACCACATTTAAATTGAAGTTTACATTTCGACAACAACCACAAAAGCCAAAACCATAAAGAAAACAACGACAACAACACAAAAAATCAAAATATCAAAAACTTAAAATCTTTATTGCTCCCAAAGCGGCCAACGCAAAAACAAAAAACAAAAAAAGTTTCAGCCACGAATTTGTGAAACATGATTTAGTTGGCATTAAAACCAAGCTCCTCCGAAAAAGGCAAGCAACGGTTTCAAATATTTAATCACGCTTTTAAACTGAACTTAAAATTGCGCTTGAATTCAATTCGGAAATTAGGGGCAGCAGCCGAGAGAACCACGAATCACTTGTTTCGCAGAGTCGTTAACCAAATGGCAATCGCGCTCGAAGCTGTCACATTGTCATCGATACATCGATCTGCGCCAAAGAGGCAGTCGGCAATCGGCCTCCGCCAGCGTTTATTCGAACGGTCAGCGAAAGCCTTTTTTGGATCAGTAGTCTTGTCGTAACGCCAAGCTTAAGCGGCAGACCGAACAACGACCAGCAGTTTCATTCATAATTTGTTAACAACAAGTCAAACGAACTAGCCAGCTAGGCGAAGTCAAGCTTAAATTTACATATGATCGCGGCACAACAATCGGCAATCGGCGCATGCGCACAATTTATGAATGAACTGCACACGGACTGAGAGCATAGCAGAGCAGAGCAGAGCTTTCGGTTGCAGTCGCAGTGAGCGCGCGTGCGCATGTGCAAACGACGATAGCCCACAACCAGATTGCGCGGTTCAGCCCACCTGCCTCTGCTTCTGCCGCCGCCGCCATTCCATCATTAATTTCATTTCACAACTTGCAGTGTTTGTTTTTGGTATTTTGCATAATAACGCGTTTTTATTACAACAGCAACAACAAATTACAACAACACCAAGTCTGAAATGCAAGTAGGTGGGCAACAGTTGCATCTATCCCCCCTTTTGTGCTTCTCGCCATCAATTGGCGCCTTCAGTTGGCAATATCTCTCGTCACTCGTCAACAAAGACAATCATGGACACAGCCAGAATTTAAGTTAGAGTGGATCAGAGAAAAGTATTTTTAAAACGATCGATCTTACGAAAGAGTTTAAGTCGAGTGCTCGAGATAAGGTGCCTCCGTATAGGTTTACCTTTGTTTTGCAGATATTTGATTAGACAGCTTTGCGCCTTGATCACTAAATAGATTTCTATAAACTTTTTTTTTATATACAATAAGCTTTAATGATCCGAAAAGGATTAACATTTTTAAGAAAAAAAAACTTGACTAGTTTGAAAAGTGCGACACAAAAAATTGGCTTATTTACAGGGCTGGCGCGGCATTTCTTTATTATTTAGAAAATATTTTGAAAATTCATTGTGGGGCCACAGCTACCCAAGCCGTCATTTTTACAACAGCCATGTGACTAGAGGCCGCATTCGGCTTTGAATGCACCTACGCCGGCCGCTGCCTGCCTGCCTGCCTGCCTGCGTTGAATGGAATTTATGCGTTTTAATAGCATTGACAGCATTTTCTAATTTGTATCTTTGTGTCGCACAAGCGCAGAATCTTGTAAATATGTCTGATGGTTGCTGCTGCTACTGCCGTTGTTGTTGGTGCGTAATCATTCGAAATACTTGTTGCACCGCGACGTGTTTCTGTTTCCATGCACGATATACGGCATAAGTACACCACTTGCCAGTTTGTTGGTTTTTTGGGCATCTGAGGTTTAACAGCGATTGTGCTATCGTTTCAGTTTCGCTAACTTTAGCAATGGATTTCTTTGGAATTCTTGGATTTTTTTTAGTATTACATATTTTTACTTTTGGATATTCTTACATAAATGCAAAGACGTTCTTCGTTGATAATGTCTGTAGATACGGTTTCCTTTGAGGCGCCGATATTGAAATACAAATCAATTCGATGTTCTGTGATGACAAACATAAAGTTCAGGCGCCAGTTACATTTGCTACTTGCACTTCTAATATTTTTGTTCTTGCATGCCTCAACGACGTGACTTCCCTCTCGGCTGCCACTACTCGTAACTTCCCTCTCGACTTGTACACGTACTAACCAATTTAGTCAAAGGCGTCTAAGACTGAGTTAATATTTTGTTCACTTGACGTTGACCAAATTGTGCAAAAAGTGTGCACCGCCAGAAAACAAACTCTGCTACCCACGCTTGCAACATTCATGGGATCCAAATGTATCTTGAATCTAGCACTTCTGGCGAGTGTGCATTTACTCGTTTTTGGCGTTTAACTCAACAAAAAGAGGAAAAAAAGTCCACACATATTTAAATGCAATTGAATTGTGCCACTTCAAACAAAACACAACAAAAAAGAAGCACACTTGGCAACACAACACAACACATTGAAATTCAATTTGTGAACTACTCCCAAAAATGGTAGCATCCATCGGTGACAACGTGTGACAACGTCGACAAACGATGCCACACCACCTCGTACCGCACGGACTGTCGCGCAATTATGCGCTTTTCAAACGCACGGTTTCAGCTTCTGCCACCGCATACGAGTATTGCCAAGTGCCGCTTTTTGTTGTTGGTTGCTGCAATCGCTGTTCCCTCCGTTCGTTGCATCGGTCGCTTCGGTTGTTGCAAGACATTTTTCACACTTCACACAGATCAGAGTTTGGGGCATCCTTGGAGCCACCTTTTAAAGTTTCAGTTGTCAGCGGTGGTCGTCGGTGGCTGGTGTCGTTGGTGCCACTTTGGCGTGCACATACTTTTCAATTGCACACTTTTATTATTTTTTTTTCTTTTAACAGCTTTTTTTAATGCAAATTTCTTGCAGAATGTCGGTCATTTTCGGCATCGTTTGAAAGGCAATTTTAATTTTCAATTTGGCTATAACTCTTTGAATGCGTTTGATCAAAGGTTGGAAGTTTTTGATTTATGCCGCTACTTTTACGAGTGAATTTTCGAACTGGAAAAGGTGATTCAAGGTTTCGTGATAATCGATTTAATTTTGAAAAATTGGTAAAATATTTTAAATCCATATCAATTAAATCTGATTTCTATTAACTTGTTTACTTGTAACAGTATCACATCTAAACCAAGTAACCAGCTAACTGATTTTTAATAATCTCGGTATATACATATATGAAATAAATAATATTTGCAATGCCAATTTACGTAAAATATTAATTTATTGATCGAAAAAAGTAAATATTGTTAAGAGAGTACATACGGTCACTGCTGGCAGTTAACTATAATGTTGGAGAATTTCATTATACCACTGATCTCACTTTAAATCTGAACATTTTTAAACGCAACCTAGTCTAAAGTACTATGATTTATTTTGGTTCATTCTAATTATAAGGACAAATGGAATGAGCAGGATGATCCGATGAATTAGATGGACTTAATACAAGTAGATTAGATAAAAAGAATGAATCTCAATGGACTAAAAAATTTAATAACACTATGGACTAGATAAACAAGATTTAATGATGAACTGAACTTAAAACTAAAGAACTTGAAACTCAGATTTAATGTTTCCCTACATGATATCATGACATCATTCTATTTTTTTCATAAACAAAACAATTTAAGTATAGAAAATAATTTAGACAGGACATAGCGAAAACATTTGGTCAACAATAATTTAAAGAAATGGCTTATTATTTAGTGTCAATTAACTTAAGCTTGCATTAAAATTGCTTGTACATAAAGTCAGCAGTTTGATATTTTCGACTTAAATTCAGACTTTCAAGAATCAAACTTTTAAATCGGATACATAATATGTATGAATCGTATACAACAGTTTAAACAATTAAATATATTTTTTTATTAGATTTCAAAGATAAATTCAAAATCTGAACAATTGGACAACCTTATTTTAGAGATTCCAAGATAGTGAAAGCCCACTTATGAAAGAAGTTAACACTAACGTCAAAGAAGGCCCTTATGTGTCTCAACAGCGAAATAAGACAGTTCAAAATGATTATAAAGACTAACAGCCACCAACAATCAGACAAGAGGCTATCGAAATAAAACCACAATCATAACCGAGCAGTGAAATGGAAATGTGGGTGTAGGCTTAAAAACAGCCTACCCGAATTTGGAAAACAAAAAATAATATTAATAAAAAGTCACACTGCGTAGAAACAAACACATCAAATCGGTTTATTTGTTTGTGTCTTGCGTGAATTCCATTTGATACTTTTAAATCAAAGCCCACCATCATTATACATTGGTATCGCTATATAACGAACCACCTCTGCACCAAAATGGATGCGATCGAAAAAAGCCACAATCACAATTTAATAATAAACTTTCACGTTTCTTTTAATACGAAGTGAATCTCGCAGTTGACAGACAGACAACATGAGCATTCCGACTACATACTATTGTATCTTGTATCTTACCATAAATGCACGTCCAAATGGCATTCTTGTAATGCATGCCTGCCTGCCTGCCTGGCTGCGTGCGGGTGTTTATGGTAAAACCTAAAACGCAAAAGTGTCCAGTAGTTGCCACCGCACCAACAATTGTCGTCAATCGTCATCTGCAACGCCATCATCGATGGTTGATGGCGACCACTGATTATTGTCGTCGCTCAGAAGCGCGACTTGCTATCTGCAAGGAAACTTTGAGCGCTCAAAAGAAAAAAATACATACATATCCACAGCAATGCCAGATTGAAAAGTAAAAGTTGATCACTCGTTTTGGCAGCTCCTACATAAATACAGACATACATATGTATATGTATGAATATAAACTGACTGAACACGTATGATATATTAGCCAAAAGCAAAATATCATTTTCCCACATACATTGACGTGTTTGTCCAATTGGACAATTTCATTTCATATGCAACAAATTTAGACATTTTTCAAATAACATATGTATGTATGTACTCGTATCGTATCTATAAGATGAAATTCCACCGACAACACTGAACGTGCAGACATGGAAACATACCTACGCCGTTGTTTGTTGTTATTCAAATTAGAAATTGAAATTCTGTTCTCAATGCAGAACTCCGAATTGGTCTAGAACTTCATTTGACGCGAACGATTTTTGGCTGACAACTCTGACAATCTTTTATTTAGCCTGGCTAATTTGCATACGCTTTTGGCAGGCTGCAAGCAGCGTGCAGCAGTGGAGGCAAGAACAAATAAACGCGTTTAACTGCTGCAAATCGATTTTAGTTGGGCGGTTATAGAAATACCTGCCTACACGTCGAATCTGATTTAATGCGATCTTGTTGAGACTTTGGCTTAGAAACATAAATTATGAAAAACCAAATTTTGGAAATCATAGCTTCACAAAGAAGAGGGCAAGGAATTTGCCTACAGATCCAATTTTTTATATTTTTAAATGTTATTATTAAACAATTTTTTTTTTAATTGTATTTCTCAACTTTGCCTGATCACAACTAACAAGAAGAAGAAGTTTGGTTACCATTGTAAGGAGCGGAACTAACTCCAACAAAGTTATGCTGTAGTTGCACGTTGGGGCAGAAAACATTAAACAACGAATAAATTTCAATTTAAAAGGAAAATTACCCTTATATAAATAAATAAATTATTTCAGTTTAACTTTTTTTTACATTATTTGTTTGCTGATATTTTTTAAGTGTATTATTAAACAAAATTTATCATCCTTTTAAAAAAAAGGTTTTTATTTATGGTTGTTTTCGGATGATAAACCTAAAATAAATATTTCTTATAACTTTGTCTATTTCTAAAACGTTGATCATTTTAATTTTCACCACATTTGTGGAAAACTTAACATAAATTTATCGTAATTGCGATTCTGTGCTACTGTGCAGCGGGTGGGTGGCGGATTTTTAATGAATCAACCAAAAGTGTTCCTAATGCAACTAGTTCGCTCTCATTCGAACACACTGCAGAAAGTCAACGGTTGTGTGCCCATACAGCGCATTCGCTTTTGCACGCGTACAATGCCGATGTACTGAATCATTGTACAAGCGAGACAACAGGTTCGGCGTATACGAACAAAATCCGAAAACCCACACGAAAACGAAATAGACCGCATATACAAAGATCGAAGCGATCGGTCGCTTGAAAGCGAAATTTTCACGCAGTACTTTTTCAGTTTTATTCTTGTCTTCTTTGCGTTCGGTTTGGAATAAGATAAACGTACGTGGTCTCTGATAAATAAATTTATTTTTTCCTTAAAGAATTTCAAAAAGAAAACAATTGATTTTTTTTGTAAAGTCGCTGGAATACTTTTAAACAAAGTGAAGATTTTATTGATTTATGCAAATCAAATGAGTTTAAATATTTGAAATGATTAAATGTGAATGGGTAGCAGACTAAACGAAAGAATATGGAAATGACAAAAACAACGATCACCCACGGTTTCTTTTTACATCTGAGAGAATTTCTTAAATCCTATTTTTAGAATAAATTCCAATGCAAGATTTTTTTTTGCTGCTGAACAAAAAATTTGTGTTTATTCCAAAAGTCGATTTTGCATAAGAAATAATTTCCTTGGAATTTCAATAAAGGAATAAAAAAAAAAAAAAAAACCAAACTTAGTTTGACATTTTGCTTTGATCTGTTGGAAAGAAGGAAGCAAGTAAAGAAGAACAAACGAAGCTCTGAAGAAAACGAACAGAAAATCTCATAAACTAAAAGTAAAACGAAGATGGAAGGAGGAAGGAGGCAGTGTTAACTCGACGGGAGAGTTGATCCGTTCGCATACACAAACGTACACTCATGCACACACACACACACAACCATGTGCACACACAATCGCATACTTGCGGCGGAGAAATAAAGAAAATAACGAAATACGTACGATCAACAACTGGATTTGCGTTCAATTGAAACAAGAAGCAAAATAGAATGAAATCTTACTTTTTGTTGTACGTTTTTGAATGCCTTCTTTTTCTCCTCGTCTCTTCTATTTTTGATTTTTGCGTTTGATGTGTGATGTGTTGTGTTTGTGTGCGTCGTGTGTGTGTTTGTGTGCCCTTTTCGTTGTTTTTGTATTTCTTCACATTTCTGCATTTTTCCCATATTCGCTGTTGTACGCGTTTTTAATTTGTATGCTTTGGTATTAAAAATCGCCGATTGAATATTAAAATGTATTTATTTTTTAAGCTCGTTCGTTTTGTCATACGTTTTGTTTTTGTTTGGATTGTGGATTGGGGTCTTGGGTGGAGTTTTTTTTGTTTGTCGTGTTCTCTTTCTTCAATGCGTTTTCTTTGTATTCTGCTCCACGAAGAAGCAAATTCCAATTATTTAACATTTTAATTAAAAGAAAAAACAATAATTTTCATTCTAGTGAATTATAGAAACGTGCTTAAAGTGTTATCTTGCGTTTATACCAACAACAACAAAACAAACAAATAAGAAAACTAATTTTCAATCAATTCTGAAATTGTGCAATAAAGTTTTACAAAATCAAAAATTGGCGTTTCTGAAACACAATTAAAATCAACTGCAGTAAAATCGTTTAACGATTTAAAAAAAAAAAAACAAAACAAAACAAAAAATATTAATTTGAATTGCATTTTTGCAAAAAGAAAATAACAATCCAATAATAATACAAAATCCCAAAATGAGTGTATGTGAGAACAACAACACTGTGCAGCTGGTGCAGCACCAACAACAACAATCGCACCAACAGCAACAACAGAGCACACAGAGCATTGCCGACTATCTGGCTCAACTACTAAAGGATCGCAAACAGTTGGCCGCATTTCCCAATGTCTTCAATCATGTTGAACGTTTGCTCGATGAAGGTAAATTATTGCAAAATACTCGCAGCTTATCACTTATTATTATTTATTTTTTACACATTTGTCCTGTTTGGAACTAAATAATAAACAATTGAGGTTGAAACAATTCGGAATCAAGTGGTTCCAAAATTTTTTTTCTAATTTGTTGCTTTGTTGTCATTTTCGGTCCCTCGTTTCTATATACCAAATGCTTCCCAGATAATTAAGGCCTTGAGAATAAAATGTATTCAAAATTTAAAAATATAATGTATTCGCTTAAACTCGAATTTAAGTTGACAACACAGAGTAAATTTCTTCGAAATGAGTTTAAATAATGAACAATACTTCATGCATCTGCAATGCATCTCAGTTAATTATTTCGTGCTTGCAGACAATGTTTTTGTTTAAGTTCATGTATCCTTTAAAGCTTGATTCTTATTTATATGTAAGATCCAATAATAAAACGAAACGATCAGTTATTTTGTAAGTTTAAGTGAACTATTTCAAATGTTCTACCATCATTTTGACCATGTTAAAAGCACACAACAACTCTTTCGTAATAAAAACTTAATATGCTTTGACCCATAAAAAGTGCGTTGAACTGAAATACATTTAAGATTTGTTTCTTTACAAGAAAGAAACATAAAATTCACGCACAAAATATGTCAATACCAGAAACGATCAATACAACAACAAAAATAACAACAATACGCATAAATCACACGTGAGAGCATTTCATAAACGACATCAAGTACCTTTTACAAGTACCTTTTAAAATCATATCAAAACATAATTAAATCAGTTCGCCATATTTGGCAGAAGTCAATCGTAAGTAAGAAAGACCAAGGAATAACACAATCAATGAGTCGTTGTTTTCGCGGATTCTGTAGATCTTGGTATACTGTACAAGTATGCACCGTTGTCGAATAAATTTCCGATTAAATTTTGTATCCCAAGTAAAAAAAAGAAACACCCATCGAAAAGCAAAAACAAAATTTAATTGAACAAATGTATCCGCAGTGAGGGCAGACATACGAATACATACGCACATTTTCCAAGGATTGACGCTACCAAAAATACATTAAGCGTCTGTAAACAATAAAAAAAATATAAAAAAATTAAATAATTTAACAAAAATACGTTTCTGATGTACCAGCCAGAAACTAACAGCGACGGCGCAGACAGACATTGACGGCAATCGTATTGGAAACAGAAAGAATATCTTTTTCAGAAGATTTTTTCTAAAAAAAGAGCAGAACAGTCGATAACAACACAGAGAGTAACTATCCGAAAAATACACACGGTTAAAGATTGATCCATGCAATTCGACTAGGGATGACAATTTCGGAATTGTCTTTAACAAAGTATCTGGTGGCTTCATTAGATGAGACGAAACATTGTCGGAATACTAAATCAACATTTAGTTACTTGAGCTAATTGTGAGTTAAGTTTTTTTTTTTATCGAGTTTCCGATGGTTCAATTGTGGAAATTTGAAAGTCTCAAAATCGAATGTTTTGGAATTGACATCCCTAAATCAGATGGGAGTACTTTAAGAATTTTACGTATTCGAGTAGAGTCAAAGAAAAAAACACGAATCGTAATGTTCGAAGATAAAAAAAAAAAACATTAAGTACGTACTTTACCCCATACCATGGTCGGAAAATATGGGCAATTCTACAGTAACAGCACAACATCAACAAAAACAACAACTGAGCGACCAGACCTAACCAAACCAAACCAGACCAGACAAACGACAACAACGACGCAGTCTCCGCCGAAGCTGGAGATAAAACAGAAACGCAGATATATCCAACAACAACGTCAACAGACAAAACAACAACAAAATGTGTAAAAAGCAGACATGAAAGGAAAAATCAACAAAAAATGCAATAACTGGACAAGTGAATGTATGAAAAACCAAGCAGTCAGCCAAAGCATTCGATTCGAGTCAAGCCAGGAAGGAAGGTGGAATGAACTTCGTTTTCTTGTGCTGCTGCTTCTTCTTCTTGTTCTTGGTACTTTGGAGATGCTATATGTATATGACTGCTGCGATTCTGGGTTTTTGTGCTATGCGCAGCACACGCTTCTTTGTAAAGAAAATCACAAAAAAAAAAAACACGACAACAACAAGTCAAGCAGTCCCAGTGATGAACTTGCGAAAGAATGTGCCTGTCGCATTAACTGTGCGTGTATAACGCTTTTAAACAAGTTCTTTCTCTAATTAAGCAATTGCGTGGAAAATTGTTGCCATTGTAAATTCAAAGAGGAAAGCTATTAAAGATTTTGTTATTTAAATTTTAGTTTTATTGAAGGAATAATTTTAATTTGTAAAATCAAAGCTTTTAAACAAGTTTTATGACGTTCCGAATTTTTGCAATTTATCTTATTTTTGGAGGGTGAATCTTAAAGTTTCAGATTATATTTCGATAATATTTTGGATTATTAATATATTCATATTGAAATCATGTTTAAAAGTTTCACACATCAAATTTAAATATCAACTTTTACTTAATAACCTGCGCACTATTTGAGAAACCAAGTTTCAAGTATCTGCGAGTAACTCAATTGGCAAATAACAAGTTTTGATATGAAGTCTTACGCACCCACTTGAATCATATCTCACCGAGACAACTTCTAGCGGCTGTGTTTGAGTGTTGTGTCCATTGTGACTCTAGATTTGGATTTGAATTCGAATTTTGCAACAGACAGAAATACCCGTTTTCTTTTCTATGAAGGTATTTTCTATCTCGGAAACCGCAGAGACGACGCGTCCGTCGACTTTAAAAAGGCGTATGCAAATAAACACTTCACTCACGAAAAAACGAAAAAAACCACAAACGAAAAAAAATATATCAACACTTTAGAAACGTGTGCGGCGCCAACTTTTAACACAGCGAAATACTCGCGCAAAAGGCGTGACCACCCGACTGATGGACCAAGCGTACTTGGGCACAGGGTGTTATTTTTTTGTCGGTTTCATTTCATATTTCAAACTAAAAAAAAAAAAAAAAATAAATACTTTACCCGAAATACAGAGACTCGCTTGCTTTAACTACCTGAGTATGTGTCTCGATGACGATGAATTCGTTGTCCGAGTGCGGCTGAGTAAGTCTGTGCAAACATCTGGAGAGCATATGAAAAACAATACAAATTCCAACAACAACAACAAAAAAAAACAAAAAATGCGAACAGACAAACATAAATACTTGAGTGCAAAATTGAACACAATTTATTGATATTTTTATTGAACAAAGAACATTAGTGAAACGCTTAAGAAATGTACTTATAACTTGTATATACCGAAACACGTTTGATTTTGCTTATCCCAGCCTACGTAGTGGCATACTATGAGTTATAAATAATTGTAATAATAAAATTAAATAAATAAAATAAAAAAATTTGTCAAACTTGATTTCGAAAATGAATTATCAAGTGTTAAAAATTGGATAAAAAATAATTTAATTTGTTTTTTAGGTGAGATATTCTTTTCATAGGTAGATTAAATTATAATTGAAAAATCATCTTCTTTAGTACAGATTAAAATGTTGAAGTTAACTATTTGAGAAATTTTCTCAACACTTAAATGAGGTTTTCCGTGAGTTGAAATAGCGCTTCTTACTGTTGTAATCTTCATCGGTTGTACTCGTATATGTATACCCAACACCACGCGCACGCATAGTCAATAGGGCAGTATTGAGTTTAGTCTTCCATTTGCATCGTTGGAACAAATTTCTGCTTTTTTGCAGTACAAAATTAAACATTGTTATATGAAAGGTATTGAGGAGGTCTTTAATACTTTGTACCAGTATTGCATGAAAGTTCATTGAATCAGCTATAATCTAACGGGATCTTTGTTATGTCATAATATGCCTTCTTTTTTATTTTTGAGAAATTAAATAAAATATCCAAATTTTTTTAAGAGTTTAACTTTAACATATAAAAAAAAGTGGTATTAAAAGTACATGAAGACCTCCTCAATACCTTTCATATAATACCTCAATTGTTGTAACCCTTTCAATTACTGTTTAAAAATAATACTGCCATAAGCACGGCTTTTGTCGGTTCTTTCAGTATACAGTTATAAAACTACAAGGATGTGGGGTGTTCAAGCTTTGACAAAGCCACTGATAACTTCCTTACAGCTTTTAAATAAATTCGATTTCTTAAATTGGCTGGCACTTACCTGTGGTTATGCTCTTTTATTTTCTTTGTTTTTTTTTTGTCGCTGTTTTGTTTCTGTTGGCACTGTCAATTGTGGCTATTTTTATAGTTCATGGCTGTCGGCGGAAGAAAAAAGA
The DNA here is from genome assembly GCA_949127995.1 of Suillia variegata. Lineage (NCBI taxonomy): Eukaryota > Metazoa > Arthropoda > Insecta > Diptera > Heleomyzidae > Suillia > Suillia variegata. The sequence continues at coordinate 42,815,763 of OX421843.1, read as the reverse complement.
GCGGTAGGTAACTAACTAACCAATTGGGCGGTTGTGACTTTCAAAGCAAGTTGAACTTTCTCTTTTCAATTGCTGTGGCGAAGTTTGGTTTCTTTTCTGGTGATTTGCCATAAGAATTTGCAGACAACTTTTTTCGTATTTTCGCCCACTGATACTTCAATAAAATTAACCGCATATTTAAGATTAAGAAAACATTTGGAAATTATGCAACGTTAGCTTAAACATGCTCTTAAACTTTGACTGCTTTGTGCTGTATTAAATCCTTAATACAGAGCTTTTTATGGGTCAAAGACTAGCTGACCACAATCGGATAAGATTACAACAAAAAAATTTAGTACAATAAAAATATCTGCCATTGTTGTATGTAATTGCGGCAGCACCCCAGGTATTTTTTTACTCTCGTTTGTTTTATTATGAAAAATCTTCACATTACTAACCCAAAAACTCATTTATTATCCTCATAAAAACTTTTTGCATACTTTTAGTTTTTTGTTTTGTTATTTTGGTTTTTGCAAATTCGCTTCCAAACTCTGCTACTTTGGCACTGAAACCTAATTAAGTTAACTACTCACTACCAGTTTAGATACGATTTGTATTTGGTATGCGGGCTGCGACGATTTTTTAATTTTCGACACTGCGCCGACATACTTATACATACATACATACAAAATGATTTCTGTTTGTTTTGACGAATGTCGTGACTCATGCTCCAAAATATATTCAAAGTCGTAACTATTTCTGATTTTTGTTGTTTTTACTATAATGCTATAATCTTTTGTTAATGCTGCCAGCCGTGAATTAAAAAAACGAAGTATAGTATAAGTGTATAAAACTCGTGAAACTAAAGAATGCAAATGCAAAATGTATACAAAATGTCTCAAATAACCGAAAACCGAGAATCCACATACGAGCTTTGTATGTATTGTATTTGGTGTGCAACAAGCAGCGCCATAAGCAAAATTAACAACAGCAATGAAACAGGGTCCTAATAAGCGTGGGGGAAAGGGGGGGAGAATGTTTTAAATGTTTTTGTTTTGCTATAAAATAACAAATATCAAATTGTTCTCGAAATATCAAAAAAATATATGTTTTTTGTATATTTAAAATATATTCATTTTACTTATATGATTCTAAATTTAAAGTTAAAGCACTGTGAAAGCGTTAGTACCAACAACCTAAAAAGCTTGTTTTAAAAAAACGTTTTTAAAGTTTTGGTTTTCGATTGATTGTGACCTAAAAATATTTTATACCCACCCCATGCTTCGCTCGTTGACTACGACTCTGGTGACAACAGCATCCACAGCAGATACGCTGGATAAATAGCCGCAACGCTTCTCAAATTTCCATGCTTTAGTTATTAGAAATGAAATAAAAGCCACTAAATAATAAGATAACCGACGCGCGAGTGTTTATTCGTTTAGTTGGAAATTATCTAAGCATGCCTTCCGTGTACTCTTCTACATTCTATTATTTATTATTTTTCAGCCAGAATAATATGCCATATGTGAGTGTATGTATTCGTACATTGGTAGATTAGGGTGCCACTTATATGCACGTATTTAATATTAAAGCTAAGTTCTTCAAAATGTATGTAAATAAAAAGAAAATGCATATGAAATATTCTTTCACTGAGCGCGACTCAGACTTATTCGAAAATAAATTAAAGCTGATTTTGAAAGTTGTATTTGTAACGTGGAGTTATATGTGCCACCCTAATGTCCATACTCGTGCTGATAACAACAAATATTAGTAAGTGCTAATTTTCGTCAGTACGTTTGCGCATTAACAATGCGACGCACGATGAAGTTGGTGGCTTAGTTTGGCGATGACAGTCACTCGTTGGCTGTCGCCGTTTCTGAATCAGTTAACGTGAATGTTTACCTCTCTAAACGCTTCTTTCGTTGTTAGTTATACTTAAATTGTTAACACTACTCGCACTTGTATACTTTTATAATTCATATTAAATGAAATCCCAAATTGGGTTTAAAATGTTTTCGCTGTGAATTTCTTAGCTAAATATTTGGTTACAAAACGTCATCGCTTTTGTTTTTGAATCGCTAACTAGCCTCTCTCTAGTTTTATATGCTCTTATTCCTCTGTTTCCAGCTTGCATTATTTTAATTTGTTAAACAATTTAATATTCTTTTGATATTCTGCTTTAGTTATGTGGTTAAAGAGGAGAATGATTAATTTATACAACCAATTAATCGATTTGACGGTTCTAAGTTTTTGCTGAATTCAATAGAGATTTGATTATATACAAATGCATTTGATAAAAACAGCTCATAAAGAAAGTGTAAAAATAAAGGTTCTCAAAATTTTGTAGGCCACAACAAAATTAAAAAATAACACAATTCTTCAACTAAAAGTTCAGAAAGCAAGCCACACTGCAACGAGAGAGAAGCAGCAGCATTAAAGACCTCCACCGTTGCACATAAATTACGCACAAAATTCCCTCTCAACATTATTTCGATAAAACAAAAACATAAAAACCCCGATATTAGATTTAGATATATTTATAAAAGAAAAGAAAAAATCTAAAAACGTAGAAAGCATGTTTGCACCTCAAACACACATAGATACACACCTACACAAATGAATTCAAACTAAACACCCACGCAAGATTTTGAAAGTCTCCCAAAGCCTCGAGAGATTTTTTTCTTCGAATCTAGAACAAATGCGACTAACTCATAGACATAAAACGACGACTCATCGATACGACAAACGCGACAATAACAAAAACAACACATACCTACGTATGTATTTACTTAGTAGAATATTTAAACGTTAGATCCTCTAATACAGCGCCCGCGATCACTTCTCTTTTCTGGTGTTTTTCGTTCTTGTTGCCGATTCGTTTTCTGAGTGAAAATAACACAGATTTATCTATCATCACGATGACTGTATGTGTGTGTGTTTGTTTGTTTGTGTGTATGTTTTATGAATCCAATGAATCTCGCCCATATGCCGGCACATTTGTTGAAAACCTGAGTAAAGTCAGCCGCCATCGCCGCCGCCACCGCTGAGCGTACGATCGTATACAAGATCGTAAAAATCATTTCGACACACACACTCACACTCACACGTATATGTACCTATAGAAGTTTCGAAAATGTTATTTTCAAATTAAATGTGTTTGTTTATTTTTAGAAAATTGAATAAACTTGTGACTTGGTACACGTTTTTCAAAATTGAATTTGTTTTGGTTTTCCTTTAACATGGAAAATGTCGAATATGATTTAACAAATAAGGGCTTGCTGCTCGCTTGAACCTCAATATACAAAAATATGCAATTATTATAAAATATGCACTTGCGATTGAGGTAACTTTTTCAGTTTACTTTTGGGATGTTCAGCATTTCCTTTCCATTCTTTAGATAACATAAAATTTGTTCAGCTGTACGTGGCCCGAAAGACATTGCTCAACCTCGGACCAATTAAGCTTACCTTAACATGTACAGAAAAAGAAATGTAAAAATTGTATTTTTATGGTAATGTACCAATCCACGGTATGCTTACATTTCAGGTCAACGACAACGACTTCGACTACAGCAGCACCCATCCACCCTCACTCATCGAAGAGACCAATTAATTGCGTTAACAACACTTAAACTACGTATTCTAAATTTGAAATTCGACTTCCTCTTGCCATGCCCCACCCCTTACCCTACCTTAAAACCTAACCGAAAGGAAAAAAAAGTTTCCACCTCCCCCACAACATATCGAGAAAATAAATTAAATTTTATGTATTTCAATTGTTTGCATGACTAATTTCAGCTATCAGGCGCAAAAGCCAAAACCAAAACGCTGCTTCTGCTTCGTTTTCGAACGCGAGTGCGATTAGGTACATTTTGTGCCGCCTCGAAAATTCGAACCGAAATCACACAAATTGCGCGCCATGCCAGCGAATGAACGCGCGCGCGCACGCATCGATCAATGCCCTTTTTCGTTAATTTTAAATTTAAATTTAAATTCAATTGAAATTTTGTTGCTGTTGCCGTTGTTGTTGCCGTTGCTGCTGCCGATTTGTGATTTGTGCTCAATTGTTTATTAAACGCAGAGTCTGTTGCGCTGTTGTTGTTGTTTTTTCTTATTTTAATTTTTACTTTTTGGCTTCTGTTGCCGCAACGCGTCGTTTATGCATCGCACGCAACAGTAGGCAGCGGCAGCAGAAACATCAGCTGCAGTAGCAGCGGTGGCGGCAGTTGACTGCGTAACTGCGTTTTGCGCGATCATCGATCGAACATTTGATTTGCTTTTGCTTTTGCCGCCGCGCTTGATCGCTTGTTCAAAATGAACGAACGAACGATCGAACCGATCCGATCCGAACGGTTTATGGCAGCATGAAACTTGTGCCCTTTTATTTTTCGTTACTTGTGGCGCTGCTTTTCTTTTCTTCTTTTTGTATATTATTTCTTAGTTTATTTTTATATTGTTTACTTAACAAAGTATGAGCAGCATACACCGTTGCCAAGTTTTTGTTGTTGTTGTTATTATAGTATGTCTTCTCCTGTTAGTCTTGCTTCTTGTGCTGTATTGGTGGCAGGGAGCGAAAGTAGCCGCTAGTTAACTTGTGGCCTCGGCCTGCCTGCCAGCCAGCCTGCCTGCCCTCCTACCCTCCTACCAAATCTCAGCAACTGCAAGCTCGTAACGATCGGCTTGTCTTGTCGCTTATAATAAATCCCTAATTTCAATAGCGGTCGCTGTAAATGTAAAAATGACGCACCATCATTTACAAATAAGGCACAAAAGATTGATTCGATGTGACGTTGAAAATTAATCAACCGCACTGTTTACACCGCGGTCTAAATGGTGCTCCACTCTCTGGTTGATTGTGGCACCCATTGTTGTTGGTTCGGTTCGTCGTGTTGGTGGGGCAATACGAAATTTACAATCACGTCATAACGTCATTATGTTCAGGCTTTTTAATAATGCAAGCTGCTGCACTTAAATACATTTTTATATGAGTACTTTGAAAAATAAAAGTATCCTGTCATTAGAAAATCCTTTTACGAATTCAAGATTGTCCATATTCGGTTAGAGAACTCTCTTTAAGATTTGGTCATTTTCATTAAATTATCCTTCTTTTACATTCATTAAGGAATTGTTAGTTCAAATATAATTAGGTTGGTTAACTTTGTTCTGCGAACTATTTTCGTGTTTAAACCCGAAAAATTCTTCGCGTGTAGCTTTGGAACTCGATTAACGTATGCAAAATTGTGTTTTGGTTTTTGTTTACTGTCGCTGTTGCTGTCAGTGATCGTTATTCGCATTTGATTTTTGCTGCCGCTGATGTTTGTTGATCGACGCTGATCGTTCCTGCCGTTGACATTTTTCTATGACAGGGCGTAGTTTGTTTATTCGAACGAATTATTACAAAAGTCAACCATTCAATGCAGTCAACGAATTTTAATTATATTTCGCTGAGCTCGGTTGATTTTCAAAAATTGTTATTTTAAATTTATTGTCTGCGGATTACAAATGAGGAATCAATGCTCGATCGCGCCAACATTTTTTGTTTGAACCACATACAATGTCTGCGGATCATTGCATGCGATTTATTGACTAAAAATCCCATTCGACTCGGACTCGGTTTGTTCGATAGTTTATTGTATAAGCAGATACAACTTTTGGTGGATTGTGTTAGTTAAATAATTGTCTTTTTTAATTGCATACAACTTACTTGTTAATTTAAGGTTTCGCTATAATGTAAATATTTCTTTCCGCATAAAGTCCAACACGTCCAACAATCATGATCTTACGTCATTTTGATCTGAGGCAAAATTTGATAGTACCCTCGAGTATTAATTGCCGACTTGCGTTCAGTACGCAATGTTTAACTTTTTCATTGTTTTCCCGAAAGTGATGTACACATATGCTTTTCAGCTTTTAACTTAGCATCATCATGCATGCATACGTACTCGTATTTATTTGGTTAGTGTTGGATGCAACCCACAGTATCACATTTGTTGTGCCGCTACGACGCTTCGTTACTACCAGCAGAAGTTGGCCAGCAGATCTACACCCGTTCAGTGTTTGCCCAAAGCGAATGCACCCCTTTCCCTTCAATACAGGCAGAAGCAATTAAACAATTACTTTATTTTCTTTCGTTTTTTAAATTTAATTGCGAATAACTTCAGTCCGTGCGATAAGGCTGCGCACACGTTTTAAGCCTTCGATTGGCGTAATTCGTGTGCCATATGCTTTCTTCATCTTTCCAAAGTACTGGCTGACTGTCTGCCTGCCTGCCTGCCTGCCGGTTGCCCAAACGACCGCCTGCCGCTGGTTGTTTTGTTATGTTAAAACATGGGCGTACTTACTTTCCACAGTTTCAAGTGAAATGATTTTTATTGTATTTTCAAGTTTCTGCGTATCTTTCTTGCCTTTTGGTACGCCAGGCACGCGTCCTCGTCTGTTTCGGTTTAACATTTAATCGCGGGAGTTGATCATTTTACGCGCAGACGGATGGTTCTCTTGTAGTGGTGGTGGGTTTGTGGTGCTGCGGCATATTTCAAGTGTATTTTTTTTGGGTTTGCTACTCTAATTGATTTCTGTTCATTGTAAATATACTTGGATGTGAAATGCTTCCGTGTGAAATGCGGGCTTTAATTTTGCGATACTTTTAGATCCACAAAAAAATTGTTTGTATAACCTAGTCTTCCTTTAGAAAAGTCTAAAAAATCAAGCTTGACAATATTCTTCTTTGTAGGTAATTTTATATCTGCGGATTTAAATAAACATCTTAGCGTCATCTGATCCTTCAGGAACAAGAATTGATCTTCTTTTGAATATTTCTTGAATATTTTTAACATACATTTATACCTTAATAACTGGTAAAATTAACGAATATACAGCGCGATAATTAACCAGGTTCATTACCCTTCATGTTGTATCTATTTAACTGCTTTATCTGTGAAGTCATGTTATCGCACAAACAGTTGAAAACAAACATTTAAATTGCGTAAATAAATTAAGATATAAGATCTTTCATATTAAAGAAAGAAGAGAAAAAAATGTTTTCGACATCAAAGTAAATTTTTACGTTTAATAAAAAGAAAAAATCCAAACCCAGAAGACAATGTGATGACAGAAGAACAAGATATGAGTATGATCGCACACAAAAAAATGCCGAAAATACAAATACACTAACTATTAGCTACTTGGACTAGAAACTGCATGCGTTGTCGATGTCGATCAGCACATGATGATCGTGTTTATTTTTGCTATACAAATACTCTGCTATAATATATACAAACGATGATGATGATGCTGCGTCACCACAGTCGAATGTAAACGTAAATAAAATTGAAGAAAAAAAGAAACAATAAAACAACAAAAAGGCAACGAATCTCGAGAATTAAAACTGAAGCAAGAAAATCGATTAGAACCACAGAAGCACACAAGGCACAACACTAAATGCAAAAGAATTCCGCTCCGTCGGCCATTAGAATCCGAACAAGAAGTGATTTCATAGAAAAAGAAATCCACTTGTACGTGCTTCTCTGCTGAATAAACAAGATCAGTGTCAAATGTGTGCGACCAAATCTTTGACAGATCGTAAGTAAACATTTGCTTATGCCGTTCAAAGCTTTCAAAGCGCGCCGGTAATCTTAAGCGTTAATCGGTAATTATATTTTTTAAATTAAAATAAGAAAAAAATCTTAATATTTTAAGTGGCTTATTTAGCCGTGTGCCGCCACTGTCTCTGCATCTGTTGAAGTATGCGCGTTTGTTCGTTCGTATTTTTAATTCGCTGCGCAATGGCAACACTCGCGAACCGATCTCGAATCGTCGATTGACTTTTCGAGCAGCAGCGCGTCGTCGCCTGCCACAGTGTATCTTTTTCATCTTGCAACACAGAAAAGACGAAAATAGAATCTGTTCTAAAATACTTAAAAAAATGTTATGAAAAAAGATTTAGTCAATAATTTTCAGAAGACTTATTATAGAATCTTATGTACTCGTTTTAAAAGTAATTTCTTCTACTTATAATGATTCTAACCGAAGTTAAAGAATGACCAACGGTCACTTTCGTCTGAGTACTTCTTTGTCTGAATATCTGCATTGAGTAATTCAGACAAACGTGTTTGTGTTGCCTGAGGCGGGCAGGCGTGCGCGCGCGCGTACCACAAAACTGTCATCGTGCCGACATAACCGCAACGCGTTATGACCACCGACGCTACCCTACCACCCGTTTTAGTTTTGCGCTATTTTAGTAAATCTCGTCGCTGTCAATGAATTTTTCTTGATGCCGTTTAACTATTTTGATGAAAAGATTTTGGAATTACAAGAAATTCTTTTGGAAATGCGCCTGAAACACGTCGTAATTGCATTGTAGAGTAGCATATGTCATTAATGTGTAACTTTTGTTTTCTGTTTTTGTGTGGTGGTTCGAGTATAAGAGATGTCGTGTTTGTCGCTGTTGTCAGCTTTGTCGTTTTTAGGTTAACTTCACATCAGCTGGTTTAAAGTTTTGTTGTTTATTCGATTTGCTTGTTGTTGGTTGTTTTGAAATAGAGTTTTACTTTTATTTCTTTGTTTTTGTTTATAAAGAGGTTTGTCTGTCTGCAGGTAAAATTTGTATCTTTGCATTGAATTGTTTCGTTTTGTCTTTGTGGTATTTTAAAGTTCATGTCGGTTTGCCTCTTTTGTGGATGCTTCACAAGCAAATAGTTACCTTACGTGCGAGTGGTTATGTCTAACCACTTGCTTCTAAGTACTTATTATTGTTATATATGTATGTCACGGTACATATTCCGAATTGGAGTAATCCTTCTGATAGTTAAATTTCTTTGCCTTCAGTTTTGTATCTCTAATCCAATTAAAATAGTCTACCTTTTAACTAAGATTTTGTATTCACTGAGTAGGAGATGTCAGAAGTGAAACCCAAAGTATCTTCTAGGTTTCTTCTTTAGAAAACTAAGGAGCCTCGTGGCCTCGACCAACCAACATAATCTAACCTAACTCTAACTTAGTTTTGGATGATGTGACAAATGCTAAATTAATAATTTGAATACTAAATTGCGGAATCTGTTCAACCTTTAAATAAATTTTAGTAAGGCAAATTATATAAAGTTGTTTAGTGTTGCTAAACATGGTTTAATATTATTGTACTACCACTTCAATAAAATACCTCAACAATTGAGTTTCGATTTCTAAAAACAAATAATTCGTGGGCTTTCCGGTTTCTCACGCTGCCTGTATAAAGCAGCTTTAAGTGACTGAGTATTTTGGAGCCTACACGGTGTGCAGCTAAATTTAAAAGTTGCACTGACTGTCCACTTCATCATTATAAATACACTCAATATTGTATATATGTCGTAGGCGCTTGAAAAACCAAAATCAAAAACAAAAACAAAACAATCATGTAGGAGGTAAGAACAAGTCGCATATAGAGAAAAATAAAAATACAACGGCCTTTATTTCGAAACCGGGCTAACATGTCGCCATACCACACTCTAAACAACTTAACTATCGTACTTACTTTAAGGTAAAGGTCGGTTTTGACATGCAGCTGGACACCGTTTCAAGAACTTGCGTATTTGGTTGCGTTATTTCATATAAGTATATATACTTTTTTTTGCTTTTAAAAATTATAGACAAGCGTTAAGATAAAAAAAAAAAAAAAATACTACTCAGCGTGGTAAAGCCTGTTGCGCATGTGGAAAGCTTAAAATAAGTAAGTAGGTGGACATGAATGGATGGATGGATGGGATTTATTATGTGTACATAATTCAACTTGAATATTTAGTATTTTTGTTTCGTTTCGTTTTGGTTTGGCTTGGCTTGGTTTCGAGTAGGCAGTAGGCACGCAGGCGCGTACGTACCATCATTGTTGTTTTTTTCCTTAGCTATATTACGAGTACGTTCGAATGAATGTACTTTCCATTTCGAGGCAAACTGCGAATTTCGTAAGCAAATTATCCGTCCACACGATTTTTACGTACGTTTATGAGACCATCAACACGACACGAAAACGACACCGATACCGACTTTGGCGACAAAGTGGTGGTGACCAGTGTTGCCGTGCATCGAAAGATAAACTCAAACATTGACTTATCGGTAAATTCTCCAGTATTGAGTTGAAATTTGAATTTGAATTTGATAATTTAAGTTGAAAACGATTTTTTACATTTTATTGTGCCTATTAAAATTTCTATTTGGAAAAATGTCGCCCAGTTAATTGTTATTTTAAAGTCCCTCTAGCTGCCTTGTACTCTTGTGAGAAACCTCCGAATCTGGCAACATTGGTAGTGACTGACTGTCACGATAACGACATAAACTATAAACAAAAGAAGTCTTGTCGCCGTCGTCTGCACACATGCGCCAAAGTAATTACAAAACAACACACACACACACACAAACAAACAAACAAAAAACTGTTGCGTATTTCCGTTTTGAATACCAACAAATAATGAGATTTCAACTCGTCGACAATCCGAGGGGGAGGGTGTTGAAATGTTTTGTTTTTGTGGTAAGTTGGGTAGAAAAAACTACACATGCACTTACCACAAGATTTATGTCATAATTTTTGACATTTGACAAGCACGCCGCTCAAAACGGTAGTCCAAAAATGGACGCAGCAGCAGCGTGCATTGTGGCGGCGGCACACTCGAAACGGGCCGAATCAACGAGTTGGCATCAATAATGGATCTATAAGAGCGCGTTCCAAGTGCTGCCACAGCACATTTATAAAAATGAGATTTTTTTTTGTTGTTTTCTTTTCTTTGCTATCGTGCTTTAAATAACACAACCGTAAAATGGCCACATTTTTCCAAGCGTTTAACCAATTTCAGAAAAAAAATATTTCTCAAAATAGCAGAATTAATAAAATTTATTTGTGAATTTTTATGGCGGCGGACAATTTGACGCCATCTTAATGGCGTAAATGACGCCAACTCTAGCGGGTAATGATTCCCTTTTTGAAGAAAAAAACAAAGCGAAAACGAAAAAAATATTTTTAATGCATTTTTTATTTATAAGCGCAACGCGGCATTCCGAGGCGTATTTAACCAAAGATTCGAGTTATCGTTTAGCTGGAGTTATTTTCGTTATTTTTGTTGTTGTTGTTTTCTTTGGTTTTTTTTCGATTGTGTTCGACTTTATTAAATTAATAAAGTCAGTCGGGCTAATAAAGACATTCAATTGCGACGCGAAATAATTACAGCAAAAGAAAACGTTGGCGATATGTTGTTGTAATCCTTAAAAGGTTAGGACAACTTTCACTTGCCATGCGCGTTTCTTCAGTTGTAGGAGTTGAAAATTTTAAATAGATTAAAATAAATTGAAAACTGTGGCAAAACTTACGCTGAGTTTTAACATATTTTCCATGTTCCTTGCCACGTTCATTCGGGCTAATATCTCGCACATTATAAATCCAAACGCTGGCCACATTTTCCACAATGTGCGATTTTTCAATATTTAATTTCCGTTATTTTATAGCGCCTTCTAAATTTAGACATTGAAAATAAAAAAAAAACACAACTTTTCAAAATTCCGAATTTTGATGTGTTTGCGTTTGCAACACAAACACAACAACAACGTCGAACGTGTTCGGAAAATGTCTAACATGACCTGTTTCCAAAATATATGTTTACGTTTCGTTTGTGAAATTGTTTTATGGCCAAAATACATATGCCTGCAGCTGAGGGAAAATATTTGTAAGCTTGTGCAAGCAGGCGAAAAGTTTTCAGAGTAAAAACGTTAAATTCAATCGGATTGAAATTCGTTAGTTCGATATGTTTTTTGTTTCGAATTTCAAAATATTCAAATAATTTACTTGTATATTGATACTCATTTAAGTCGAAATAATGTTATACATACTCGTACATATACAATACATACGAGTATATGAATTCCGATATACGATCATATTAGATTGCATATGAATTCACTTGTTCACGTGTTCATTAACGAATCTAATTTAATCTGATCAGATCGTACTATCTCATTTTTACATAGGTCAAATCGTAAACCATTTTCAAATGTTAGTGTATTCCTAAAGCTGATTAACCTAATATTTACAAATTTACAAAATACAAAATACAAAAAAGTCATAAGTCAAAGGACTTTACCATGATTAAAGAATAAATGCATAAATCAATATTTTGACTTCTGCCAACTGTTCGCACAAACCGTCTAAAGGAAAATACGCCTAGCCGCGCAAAGTACAAAATACCGAAACAAACAATTTAAAGGCAATCACACTGCAACAGGTACAACAAAACTCGCTCACGAATTATTTGCATAGGCATACTTGGATTACACACAAAAAAAATGAAGATTGTCTATGATATTCCTTCGAGTCTTACGTAGCGTGCAGTCATATTTTAATAAGCACTTCAAATGCTCACAGTCAGCCCTCGACAAACCGACAAAAGAATAATAAACCCAGCGGCATTGTGATTGTGTAGACGGGCAATGCTAGCTTCCATAAAGGTCATGACCTCTTCTGGTTTTTGTTGGATTTTTTCTTCTACTTACTTTACTTCTTCCTTGAGGTAAATAAAATTTAGATTATTTCTTTGTTTTGGTTTCTTCTTTCGAAGTCCAAAATCTCGTTTTGAATATAAGATCAGACTGACGTCAGTGCAGACAGAAGACGAAAAAGAAGAAGGCATAAAGTAAATATAAACAGAATAGTATCAGACACGTAAAAGAAAAAAGAAAGAATGAAAAAAAAAAAACATTTGCTTGTATTTGTATATAACGTAATGGGCATAAAAATAGTCCAGGAAATACAGAAACGACTAAGATGGAGGGGGACTTTAAATTGGAAAACCGTGCGTGAGTCTGTTTTTCGTCTGAGATACGAAATTTAAATAAAACGTTGTTTGTATCTTTCGGATTGAGTTAAGTCTTTAAGATGTTTTTTTTTTATCTTGGTAATTTAATAAGATTTAAGATTTATATTTTCTGAGCAGTTCAATTTAAATTAGACACATTTTCTATTACTTACATTCTTTATAATATTAATAATAATACTAATTGTATTTTTTCTTCTTTTTTATTTTGCAGGTGAGTCTTATCAATGATTGAAAAATGAAATAAACCTTCGCCAAACAACAATAACAATAAACTTGATAACGTCAATCAATCAACCGGCTAAATTACCGCCAACAAATGAAGCAGTGATTGGTCGAGTACACAAAATAACTACGCTGTATATTACAGTCGCTTGGAGTGCCTACAAATATAAACAGTGTTATTTGTGTAGTAATATCAAGTACTTACTTATATCTGTTTATATATGTATACATGTATATACCTACTTATATCGATATCTACCATTATTAAGATAGACGCCCTCTACTTTTCGTTGGAACGTGCTCGTTTTATTGGTGCAATAAAAAATAATTCAGTAATTCGAAAATCAACATTTGATTGTGTGGGAATCAATCTTAATAGCTTCTCAATACATATATAAAAAAAAAACAATTTTTTTTAACTATATAAAATTGGAATGCGAACTAAACGCGCGCTGGCAGTAATTGCCGTATGAGTGCAATGCCGCCATCGCTGCCGCACTTCATTGGCTCATCGGATGCAAAGCTTATTTGAATTTTATTGCCACATTTTTGTTGTATTATATTATTAATTTTTTTTTTATAATAACCAAAGGGTGTGGTTTCCTTTAGACAAAAACAACATCACCACAAACGGTAGGAGCAGTCAATGCAGTCATAATAAAATTTTCGAACATTAAACAACAAAGTCGGTTTAATTGTTATTGTGACTTGGCAGCACAAATTCATAAAACCTTAAAAAATCGCTATAATTAAAAAAAAATTTTAATTTGCTAATAAAATCAATGATTGAATTGTTTCGAGTTCATATTTAGAAATTGTATTTGAACATTTTTCATAACAAAATTTCAATATACAAAAAATCGTTGGTATACTTGTATGTATACATCTTTTGCAAGTATTGCCAATACAAATACAAATTTTTTGAGATTGAAATAATTTTTTGCACGTGACAAATTGAACGAACGCAATTTATTTTGTTTAAGTAAAAAAGAAAATCTTGCTGAGATCTCCAATTTTCCACATTTATATATTTTTTTTTTTAAAGAAGTCTTAACATGCCTCGTCGGTTTATTCTTTATGTGTTTGTTGTTTTTCTTCTGTTTTTTAATATATATATATATATATATGTATATATATATGCTGTATATAATATTTATTTGATTTTTGTTTGGTTAAAAGACATTTGCTGCACTTAGTGAGTGCTACGTGGGGGCATTTTGAAATTACGCTCATGGGAACTGTGCCTCAATTGCGCGCTTCACTTACGACCACGACGAGTTTTGTCAATGTTTGCACATACTCGTATTTATTTATTTGTTTGTTTCTCTTATGCATTTTATTTTATTATAAATTACCAGATAAACAGCTATGTTCATTTGTATGTATGTATTTTGTATATTGCATCCAAATGCCGATTTGAATTGAATTTTGGCAATGACAAGTTGCGTGCTTCCAACTTGGTCGAAATGTGTTTGTACGTACGTATGTACGCAAGTTTTGTTGCCTGCAATCGGTGGCGTTTACCTTCAATTGCCAAAAAGCAGCCTTCTCGCAACAAAACAACAACAACAACAACGCGCGAGACAAGTACCACTTGACTTGTTGAAATTGATTTGGACTTTTTGGCCCAGTATTGCTCTGCCAGCATTTGTAAGACTTGTGAAATGCGTTTTGCGTCGCTGCTCTGCTGCAGCCTCTGATCGAGTTTTCTCACTCGCATTTATGTCAGATTTTGGCTTGTAATGTCACAAAACTATTTTGAAGTTAATGGTTGTTTGTGCAAGTAAATGAAAACCAAACGAACTTTAATAGTTAATTTATGTTTTTGTAAATAATACTAAATATGAGCAATATTTATGTGCTATAACTTTTCTTAAAGACTCTTCAATTTTTATTTCTGTTAAAGGCACAAAATATTGTTTCGTATATAATAATTTCATTGAATAATTCAATTTATTCATGCTGTTGTGGTATCTTGCCTAGTTAATCAATTATAAAAATCAGTTTGTTTTTGAGAAATAAATTAAATCATATACAAATTCTTTAGAATTAATAATCTAAATTAAAAATAGTTGAGTTTTTGGTCATCTGTGGAAACGAGCAGAACTTTCGTAGAATATATGACTAAGGATTGTATGAAAAACAATTTTTCAGAGATATTTGTAAAATAGTATTACCTCAAATCTGATAAATTAACTTTATTTAATACTAGCTCAGAAATATGCCGAAATTTTTATCATATGATTTCGCTAACTCTAGATCTGCTAAGGCGAATATAGAACAATTCTCTACATCCATAAAAATTTTAAACATTCATTGGGGTATTAGAACCAGTCTCAGTAATCCGCTTTGGGAAAGCACACCGGAGACACAACTTGACGAGTATTTCCATCAATAAAATGAAGACCGAAATGTTGAAAAATTTCCCACCTCTCAATGAAGCTGAGGAGGCTACCGGTTGTCTATATGCCGTGGCCTCTACGCCCAGTAAAATACTTTGAATATAATTTTATTTAAAACCAAAGTTTTAGATAATTCAAGTATGTGGTATAAGTTATATAAAACACCTCCCAATGATATCATGCATTCGAAATCGTTTTTTAATCGAAATCTAATTTAATCGCTTTTATTGCATATTAAAATGTTAGCGTATTTCCTTAAGCTACAAAGTTATCGCGTGCAATCTTGCACCGCATGCGCCGCATACTCGTAAATTAAACTCATTCCAATTTTAATGAAGTTTCATTTCAAGTTTAATGATTCGCTTTCATTGTCTGCGATTTAGAGCCAAAATTGGAGTATCCAAAAATCAAGAAAACTGCAAGCATGACAAAGTCAAGGTCAAAAATAACAACAAAAACTATTTAATTTGTTTCAATTTAAATTAAAATTTAAAATAAGTTGATGCAAGAGATTATGAAAATTAACGTGCAAATAAACTAACTTTTTTTATGAAAGCCATTCCTATGCTGTAATTGGGGTGTAGGTAGGTAATAATGTGTGTTTGCTGCTGCTGCACATATGTGCAAAATTGTTGGCAACTAATTTGAGCCAAGAGCAAATTATTTCCTGCACTTAATGTCGGAAATTCAAAACGAATTTAAGAAATGCGAATGATCACAATAATTGCTTTAAAGCCAAGCCAGTGTCAATAGAAACAAACAAAGTGATGCCAGCAATTACAAAAGTTTGCTTTGCAAATTGCGATCAGATTATTACTCATAATTATCGTTGGTATGATTAATGTTTGAATGCAAATGCAAAAGGCTGGCTGCAGTTAAGTTCGCCAAATCTCAGCACTTTTTTGGTTACACGGCAAAAACAGTTTAAAACTTAAACTACGACCGTAGGATCACACGATACGATGTATTGCCACATTTTTCGGAATGGTTTTAAAATAACCAACGACTTTTTTGGAAAAACTTTGGTTGCAGTATTTAACAATTCAACACATAACACCTGCCTCGACTGGCCCGCTCTAAGTGGCCTCTTCACTCAATAGTATACCATGCAACCACTTTCTTCTTTTCTATCCTTTCTTTTTCAAATCCTTGCTTGTAATGTTAAGGTTATTGGGTTCTAATACTTATAATTCTTTATTAAAAATGTAAATTACATTTTTGCTGTAATTTTGTTACTCAATACTTTAAACATATATGCCAAAGGTTTAGTTTCCGTCAATACCTTTCATTTGACACCTCATTTGCCATGATATAATGACCTGCTCTGTCGGTAATAACTTAACTTAAACTTGAAGAATTAAAAATACAACAAAGTTTTGTTTCTTTAGTGCATCGTCTATCATAAAATAGCTTATTTGACATTGCGTGTGTGAGCGTTTGTGTGCGCGTGTGTATCTCTGTTGGTTTTGTGGTTAAAACCGACACTTGGGGCGTTACTTTTAAGCAGATTTTGTCTTAGTTTTATTATGCAAACGTTATAACACACTCACACACACAAATAAAACAATTCACAAACTTGAGGGATTAATGTCAACAATAATTTGATGAAAATTACCCACATGCGATTTTTTTGAAAATTGTTTTACATACCTTCATACATACTTTTGATACCTTCGAGGGTATTTAAAGTTGTCCCATTTTTTTGTTCGCTTTGTTTTTGTAGTGTTTTTGTTATTGTTGGTCTTGAAGTGGCTCCACGCAACTAATAAAACTATTCGTGCTCCCAACCCACCCATTTTGCGTACGTTCGAGTGCGAGTTATCTTCTCGTGTGTCTGTCTGTCTGTCGCTTTATTTGTTACTGCATAAAATTATCTTCATGTAAAGTCATTTCATATATTGTTTTTTTTCTTCTTTTAAGCCCACATTTAAATTAATTTTCAAAATAGAAGAGAAAAAAAAAGAAACACGACAACAACACCAACACCAACAACAACAACAACAACATAAAATAAATAATAATTGTCGCGTCACTTTAATGTCGTCCGTCGTCCGTCGTCTACTTCATGTTTTGCGCTGTTATTGTCGGTGTTTCATGTTGCCTGTTGCTGGTTGCCTGTTGCTATTGCATTTGTGTTTAGCCACAAGTATTGTTGTTGTCGTTGTTGTCATTGTTGTTGGTGGTATTTTTGAAGTCAACATGCGGCAAAGTATCTGTCGCAACTTTCGTTTTTTATTCAAAGTCTTTTGTTGTTAATGACGAGCAGACTGTGTGAAATTGCTCATGGAAATCCATTTGCAAATTTTATTTAATTTTTTCTTTTTATCTAATGGCAACTCTTTTTAAGTTTTTTGTTTTTGTTTCTGTTTTGCATTTTTAAGTTTTATTGTGAGATTTTGCCTTTTTATTTTATTTTTGTTTTGTTTTAATGTCTTTCACTCAATCTTGCTTAAGATCAATCAAAAATGTCACAGTCAAGACTTTTATCGCTATAATTTGTTATGAAAATGTACAAAAATAAAATTTTAAGTCATTTTTATTTAGATCTCTTTTATGACTTTTTCCTATTTGTTAATATTTTGTTGTTCTCTTACGATTTTTGTGTGTTTGTTCGTGCTTCACGCTTAAACGGATGAACCATTCTTCTTCAAAACTAATACATATCTTTATAGGGTTAATCTTGAAGGATCTGTAGGCTAGAGTGTTAGGCTCATCTATGTACAAACAATAAAAAAAGGATTTTAATATTTATCTTTTTTTATATTAAACAAAATAAAGCTTGTTGGAGTTTTTTAAACGAAATTTAGTTACCTTAAAAATCTGTTTTTCGATTTTCTTTATTTTATGTTGCACGATGGGGTTATGGATGCTCTAATTAAGTTTTAAGAACCCAAAATTAGGGCAACCATAAATACGAAATTGTCAAATTTATATTTTGGAAATGTTTTATACTAAGCAATTTAGTAAATAAGTTCTTTTAAACTTTTTAGAGCACTTTCGAGCACAAGAAGGATATGTGAAATCTGACAAGCGTTAAAATTAAAACTTAAAGAAAATTTTTTTAGAAATATTACCAGGGAACGTATTTTTTATACTTTCGAAATTATGTTTTCAATTCTTCTGGCATCACAAATTCTTTGTTAATTTTTAAAATTAAAATAGAAGTTGTTGGTATATATTTCTGGTTGTCCTACATTATAATAAAAGATCATCATCATCTCCCTTCTTTATTCACAGCGAGTCAAGTCGATATTATTAGCGCTTTTATGCGGTAAAATCTGATTATTTATGAGTATTATTCATCCTAGCGTGACCGAGACTTTGGCTGATGGCTGTGCTGTGCTGTGTTGATCTGGCCTGGTTGGTTTAGTTTGGGTTGAGTTGAGCTGGTTCGTTCGTTCGTTGTCATCTCACGGAGCAACAATAGAATGTCAAGAAATGAGAGTGAAAATGAAATGGAAATTATGCGCGCAAATTGAAAAAGTGGGCCAGCGAGGCGAACACATTCAGCCATACATACATTTATACATACATCCAACTATTTTTCTATCCAACTAACCATCCGTCCGTCCGTCCGTCCATCTGTTAGCAATCCCTTTCCAACGAATGCAGCTGAATGCGTTTTAATTTCTTTGAAGAATTGTTTTTTCCAACATTTTTTTCTTTGATGTCTTTTCGAGTTTGCTTTTGTTTATCTTTCATGTTTTTTTTGCTGCTTTTCGCATAAACACAATTTACAGGTTTAAATTTTTCCAACGTAGTTATTTTTATTTTTGCGGTGGATGTCAAAAAACAGTAGACGGAAGGCTGGCGGGGGGCAAGGAAAAGAGAAGCTGATTATGTGCGCGCGATAACAATAAAAACGTATTAGCATCGGAATTACCAGACATTTGCCAAATGGCTTTAAAGATAACTTTTTTTTTGTTATAGTATATTTGGCTAGAAATGAAATTCAACAAGTTTCAGTTGTTAAAGAACTCTTTGATCTGTGCCAATACAATGAACTAAGGAAAAAGTGGTTTTGGACTTTTGTTTCTAATTCCGATTTAACTTTAACATTCGTATTAGTTGGTTCTTATTATTTTGGCATTTTAATTGTGACAGGATCTAGTCAAGAAAGTTAGCCACAGTTGACATGCCACCGAATGTATTCAAAAAGTTCCTTGCCTGTGTGGGTACCAGCGATTAAATTTCACTATTCGTCTTCCATCGAATACGTTTTGCTTTCGTGCTTATTAAGTTTTATAGATAGAACTTTCGGTGGAACGAATCTCACCACCACACTAAATGCAGTTGAATGGCTTCACCCTGTACTTAGTATTTAAATTTATTAGTCAGATAAATTAAATTGACGACTGCGACTTGTCAATCAACTTGTCGACTGTCGGATACAATCACACACAATACAAGATTTCTTTTGTCTATCACTATTAAGTTATTTGTTGTTTTTGTTTTTTTTCGACTGACTAAGTATAATCGGCAATTTCTAATAATAACGAAATTATTTCATAAAGTACTCAATTTTGTATAAGGGTAATCGCTAGAATCAGCGGGCATTATTTAAGCGCTTGTATTTGCGAGATCGTGTTAAACATTTGCATGTCATTTTCTTTTGAGACGAGTCAGTAAACTTAACGCAGCCAATACACTCACAATATTAAAGAACAAAAGGAGATAAGACGATTTTGTCGATATTGAGCATTTGAATGCGCTAGAAAGTCAAATACTTTTTTATATGTGAGCTGAACTCAAGAACAAATTTATGTAATTTTTGTCCAAATATTTATGAATTTAAATTCGTTTTAATTCAAGTACTTAAATACTTTTGTTACTTTTGGATTAAAATGAGTTGAGAAATTTTTAGAGTTATTGCTAAATAAGCATTTGCCTAACATAACTTAGCAATTTGTTGTCACTTTGTTTCTTTATTTAAACTCAAACTTTGGCACTTGGATTTTTTTTGAAGGCACACCAAAACCGAAAAACCTTTAAAATATTCATGTCCAAATTCCCATGAAAGATTGTGAATGCAATGACATCATCAAATGCCAATAACAAAAACAATGACAAACTTAAAATAGTCTTAATAAAAAAATCAAAATAAATAAACAAATAAATACAGAAAGGTTATGCAAACGTCAAGATCAAATAATTTTGACCAAAATTATTTCATGAAAATTGTTTGTGCAAACATTTAAAAAAATAATAATACAAAAACAAAAGACATTTCTTTTCGGTCTTAGACAGGTTGCTTAAAAGCCAACGTGAAACTTAACTCCACAATTTAAACACCTCACAAATTGGTTTGATGTCTGTCCCAAACGGAAATATCAAGTAACGATAAATTTTGGTAATTAAAATTTTAAAAGCAGCAACAAACAAAAATTAACAATAAAATACAAATACAAATAAATAAATAATTAACCCCCACACCCACCTATTTGTTTCTTGTTGTTGTTCATATAGTATTATTATGACTAGAAATTTGGCAATTGTTATTATTTTTATTTTGATATTTCAATGTGGATCTTTTCTTAAATTTGCTCTTTATTATTTGATGTGTTTTATTTTAAGCCTTTTGGGAATTCTGAAATTAGCGTAAATCTTCGCATCGTTTAAATCAATTAGATAAATAAACAGAATTGTTTATGCGATGTGCCCGCGCGCGCTCGTACTACGAGCGGCAACTAACCACGAGCAGCCGGCCGGCATAGTTCGTCCGATCGTTCACTCGCTCAGGTGTTGATTTAATAGTTTTTCTTTTCGGCTTAAATTGTGTCCGAACGAAACAATTCACAGTTGGCGGCACATATCTGCGCTTTCAAACAACAAAAATCCAACAAAAAAGAAGCGATTTCTCAGATTTTTCAGAGTTATGCCTGAAGGTATTTTTTCGTTCATTCTGCTGCCACTTCTCTGCGTCATTTCATTCAAAATTGTATGCCAAAAAGCGAAACATTTTTTTTCGTCTGTTTTGATTACATTCTTCTTTTTTATGCTTTTTTCTTCACTGTTATTTTGTCAATTTGTTCGCTTGAATTTAACCTAAATTTTGTGCGGTTTTTATTAACTGGTTTTACAGCTCCACTTTAGGCCGCGTTCATTTGTATTGCGAACATTAATTCAAAGCTTACCAGATTTGATTATAAAAAAGCGTTTTTTTTTGTAATGCAAGTCCTGCTAATTGTTATATAAGTGCCATTCTTAATTACCACATCGTTTAAATGAGTCCAAGATATTTACTTAAAATCCAATGGATTTTGTTTAAAGTTTTGTAACTAATTTATAATATTATACTAACATTTTAATTTGATGTTAAGAGTATAGTGCAAAACTAAAACATTTTTAAATCAATCTTTAGTGATTTGATCAACGTGATCTTGACCAGAATCAAGATTAATCGTTCGTTTACTTTTGAAGAAAAATCATCTCTTACTAACATTTAGCAAAGACTTAAAATGCTACTAAAATTTTTTTAACTTCAGTTTGGTCCACACCATATTGACCACATTCACAAAAAGAAAAAAATTACTCAGCAAAAGTTGCGTTGATATCATTCTCCTAGGCAAATCTCATAAATTTAAGCCAAGTGTGCGTTAAAGTCCTTTTTATCGCAGTTCCTAACTATCCCAATGTGCATTTTCCTAAATATATTTCTTTTTTGACTTATGATCAGTTAACCAACTATTTTGCTCTGTACTTTTTTTGTTCAAGTACCTCGCGTTAGTAACTCATAAAACCCGACGAAAAGCCAACCGTGACAGATGTCAATTGCAAGCAAGCTAAACTGTCAACGATTACGATGACTCGTCAAGTCAACTGAGAACGAACTACTAACACGATAATGATGCGCGATAACCAAGTGGATTAGTCACTCTACCACCTTGGTCAGTCTCACCATATCGTCCATAGATTTTATGAGCCAGATCCGTTGTCGAACAGTGCAACCGCCGATTAAGAATAAATATGAAACAGTGCCAGTTTATTTGCTCACAACATTTATGATAATTACAATTATTACTTACTGTAAGTTAGTAATACTTACTATACTCGTATATATGTAGTCGATTCGTTTAGATTAATTATCGCAAATGGACGGTCTTTGTAATTAAGCTAAAAGCAGCCGCGCGCGCTTTGTTAAAAATTAACATTGAACAAAGTAAAATTTGTGTGGAACTTGTTTAACACCATTTTAGGGCAATTTGCTTTGCGTCTGTCTATGTGTGTGTGTGTGTGTGTGGTTGGGGCGGGGAAGCACGCTCGCGTCAATATGACGATGATGGCTTAAATAGAAATTGTAAGCTGCGCTGGCCGTAGGCGATGATTGTTTTCTGGTGGCGGCTGCACCGATAGCGGCGGCGTGTGGGTGTTTAAAGCAACAGATCTGCCAGTTAGACAGATATACTCATTTGGCGGCAGCAGGCAATTACTTGGAGCGTCAACAACAACAACAACGACAACAACGATAATATAAATGGAGGAGTCAGGTCGATTTATTAGAAACTAAAACAACAAAAACAACTCATTCATTAACGCGTTGTTGCCAATGAATGAAGTTTTCTACTTTTATGGTAGCAGTTTTATTTTGGATCTAATGTTGTTGTTATTGTTATTGTTGTTGTGCTGCCATTAAAATGATGACAAGACAAGTTAAAGTTAACTCTCTTTTTTTGTGTTTTCGTTTCTTCTTATTAATTTTAAACTATTGTTCAAATTAATAAGAACGTCCGATTAAATCTGATTATTATATCTTTTTATCAAGCTTTTATTGTCTAGTTGGACATTAGCGTTGTTGTTTATGTGAATCATTCTTTCGAATTTTTACTTAAGTCACTAAGCTAAAAAAATACTTTTAAATGGATTAATATTCTTTCAGTTAAAAAATTCAAAATTTGAGACCAATAAGAGGATGAGTTTTACTTAACAGTGCTTCCGTCGGTATCTCTTCTCAGCAATGAAATCCCTTAGCTCTTCTTCTTAACTTTCAGATACTTTACGACCTTGTCTTTTTTTTTTAGATTTTTTCAAAAACAAAAATGTATGGTTCAGTTCCGTTGATGTTCTCTTTCGCACGGTATTAAACTTATTTTATAAATGCCACCAATAAAAAAAAAAATTATGAAGGAATATCTTAGATATTTGTAGAAATCCGAGAAGAACCTATTACTTTGATCAGTGGTGTAAATATGTTTTTAAATAATATTTTTGTACTTTTGCGGAGGCTTTCTTAATGCAGGCAGGCAGGTAGTTGTTGTAGTTGTTGTTTTTGATATCACCTTAGCTTGTTGATTTGTATTTCAGGCAAAGCGTTCGCTTGAATCGAAGGCTTCTTGCCCTATTTGGGATTGCAGGCCCAATTTGGCAAAGTCGTTGCGTCGCGTATGCGCGTGTGTGTCTCAGTGTGTGTGTGTAGGCAAATGAATGAGTGTGTTTTTGTTGTTTTAATGATATTGGCGTGTAATTCAAAAAGTTTAGTTTGGTTTTTTTGTTGTTTTGTGCTCGCTGCGAAAATGGCGTGTTTGGCACTTGGCACTCAGCGTACGCGGTGCTCGTAGGTGTCTCTTAAGTTTTGCTTTAAGAGTTGCTAAGATTGGCTTAAAATAAACACAACAACAAAAACTTAAATGAAATGAAATTAAACAAATTATAATAATAATAAAAATAATAAAAATAAAAGAAATAATTTGTACTCAAGGCTATTGTGAAGTTGCTCACACAAAGGATGTATTTTTAGATTCTTTATCTGTGATGACGTTAGATACATTTTTTTACTTTTTTATTAGCTGTTTTTTATAATCGAATCTTACAAATTTTTAGCTAAACAATTAAAATGGATTTACAATGAGTTATAATTAATTTAAATGTATTAAACATCAGTCGAAAAATGTTAAGAAACCATTTTGGATTATTTTATAGATACGTAAATTTATATTTGAATATTAAAAAAAAATATAAATTTATTATGAGCAAAATATTGAAAATATTGAAAATACGAATTTCGCATTTATTTCTGCTGATCACTTGTCACAAAATTGATATTTTCCCGAAATGCCTTTTGCCCGCTTTTATTGCATCGCACAGAAGTCGATTCATTCGAAGTGGAAACACAACGACAAAAATTTGTTCAATAATTTCAAAACTAAAATTAAAACTGTAGCGAATCCACACATCCGCAAATCATTAATTTCGCAAACGTTTTCGTGGTTCTGCCCAAAGGGTCCGCTGGCCACCGCAGCATGGCATTCGAATTTGCGGTGCATTTGCATCGCTTCTCACGTAATGAGTGCTCATATTCATATTTAAATTTAGCCTTTTGGCATATTGCTGTCAATAAATTGTCAAATTTTCTGCCAATGCAATATTTGGCAAGCCAAATTCTCTTTTGCACTATTTGCATTCACAAACGAACTGTTTCAATTTAAAAGGGCCTCGGCGAATACGTTTATGAGTAACTAGCGAATGCCCGGCAATCGTTGCAATACCAATTAAAGAAAATGGTAGCAGAACTTCCCGGTACTTTCGTTAGTAACGGAACTTCCCGGTACTCCCGTTAGTTAGCGGAACTTCTCAGTACTCACCGTTGTAGCGATTCTGAGTTACGGCTGTGAAATTATCGGCATACAAACGCAGAAACAAATCCCAAATTTTTAGGAGCAATATTAGCAATGTCATTGTATATTTTTTACTTAATTAAATAAATTGAGGGCGTAATAAGTGGGCGTGGCAAATTTTGTATTTCCTGTTATTCTTCCCGGTGCATCCCGTTACATGTTTTCTATATAGCACATCAAGTTTCTGAGCAATGGTGTTAGGCGTAAAAATGATCCACCCTTTTTTGAAAGTGGGCGTTAAATTGATCCAACCTCGCCCATTTTTGGGGAAGTTATCGACAGTGTCTATACAAACTCAGATTCCAGATTTTAAGGAGCAATATTAGCGAAATAATCGAATATTTTAACTTAGTTTTACAAATAGTGGGCGTAATAGGTGGGTGCCCTAAACCTAAGTTGGCGTGAGCATAGCAACTTCCCAAATTTTCATCACAATCGGATGAATGGTTTAGGCACCTATTTGGTACAAAGAAAGAAAAAAAGAAAGATGGAAAGATAGAAAGAAAGAAAGAAGATTTGTTTAATAAATGCAACAAGAGAACGTTCATTAATCACCGCAGACCGATTTGAAATCTGGTATTTACACCCGAATTTGTTTAAGTTGAGATAAAAGAAGCCTTGGCTACGAAGCTAAAGCTTTAATAGTTGGTAGAAACTACTGAAAATAGTGGTTAATTTAACTGCAAAAAAGTTGTGAAATGATTCAAATAACGTAAATCATGACAATACACTGCAGTATTATCAAATGCGTCGGTTAACCTTTTAAAATAATTGCTGTTTGCAGTTGTTTTAGTATTTTACTGTTAAAATTACTGATGTTTGCAGTTATTGTATATATTGTTCCATAGAAAAACAACTGATAAAGACAGTTAATTTCTCTGCAAGATAAGAATCAGTTTAATACTTTCAGAGTTGTTCTTCTAAACCGCTTGAGTTTGTTGACCCATTTTCGTTGCTAGTTAATTTTAAATAATTGGCCATTCATTTACTCGTAATTATATTTAAAATATTGTTCTCTGAAAATTGTGATAATCTGAAAAATCACCTTCTGCAAAGTTGACAAGCTACTTAAGAACATCTTGTATAGTTTTTCTTTACTTTGCGAAATGAATCAAACAATTCAACTGACAAATGTAACATTAAGACTGTAAAAAGCAACAGGCAGACAGTCAACCAAAAAACACAATCCACGCCATAATTGAGCAACTTCTTGGCTATTTATAGAGGTACTCATATTTAAGCCAAACTCATGTCTGCCTGCCTGCCTGCGCATTAGACAAATTCAAGGTTTACGAGCGAGTCGATAACTCATAAACTTAAGCGTAAATTGTTTTTTATAGCTGCAGCATAAAACCATAACTGAAAGACGAAACTGCACTTGAAAAACAAAAAAAACAGCAACAACAACAATAAAACCAATAATAATAAAACGCATTTTAAATTATGCTTTGCTTGTTTTTTTCTTCTCGAAGTTAAAATCCATAGAAAAATAAAGCGGCAGCAATTGTTCAAATGCCAATTTTGAAAACGACAGCAATTTGTCACCGACGCGGACGACGATTGAGGTTACTGGTTGCTGCTGTTCTGGCTGTGATGTGATTGTGGCTTTCGTATTGTTGGTCACAATAAAACAGGCGCCAAGCGAAAGCGAACAAAAACCAAAAATAGCAAAATAACCAATATACGACAGACAATGTCAATTCATTAAATTAGTAACCAAAAAAAACAAAAACAAAAACAACAACACCAACAACAAAAATCGCATTCATATGCCAAAGCAGTTAAGTGTGCGGCGTCATAATAATTGTCGTTTTTAGACACCAAACACCACCAGCAGCAGCAACAACAGCAGCGGCAGCGGCAGCGGCAGCAGTAGCTTAAGGTGACCATGTGCGCGAGGCAGGTTAGACTCGTACTTCCACACCTTCTGCTATTGTTTTGCACTCACTCCTCTCAGACTAATTTCAATGAATGTATTGCATTCATGAGTTATATGCGCAATTTCTACAGTTTATGAGATATGCAACTACTCGATTCGCACATACAAAATCGTGATCTAATGCGCGTTCCTTTTTTTTTTTCGTTTGTTTATTTATTTATTCTGTTTTTATATCTGAATTTCGAACAAAAATTTTATTCAATTAGGCAGTTATACTTTTTGTTGTTGTACGAGTACGAGTACGAGTATGTAATTGTTTATTCTTTTTTTTTGCGAACCTACTCGCTTAAACTATGTTAAATGATTTATACATGTGGGTGGAGATTTATTATTGATTAATAAAAGTTTGACACGCACTGTGCGAGAATACAACAATTTGTTGTTTGTGCTAAATTTCATACAAACTAAAACATTTAACATGGCCTCAGATATTAATAAATCAAAAAAAAAAATTCACCGTGCGTTTCTTATCAATTTAAATAATTACTTAACTTAATCAAAACAACACATTGCAGTGTTTTTTTGTTGTTTGTTTTTATAAGCATTATTTATTTTCATCGTTGTTGTTGTTGTTGTTCTTGTTGTTGTAAATCTGCCGCACATTTTCGCATTTAAGTCATGCATGTAATTTAGATTTTTTCTAAACGCTCCGCGCTCGTTTCTTAGTCATTTTTATATGAGCGCATCGGAAAATTACTCACGCAGCAGTTTGCAGCTTACGTAAAACAAAAACAAAACAACAAAAATTCGCTAGAATTTTCATTTTGTATAAACAAATGCCTCGAATTGCTGCAAATTGTTTTACTTTTGAAATTTTTTCTGTTTGATGGACTTTTTGTTGAACAAAATTTATGTATAGCATAAAAATTCGTTATAACTTTGTACTGTAGTACATATGAGAAGAAACATTCAAACATGAAGTTAGAATTTGTTCAAAACTTAATTTAATTAAATTAATTTTTTATGTATATCTCGTTAGTCCTAAAAAATATGAATAACTAAAAACTTTAAAGGTGCATTTGAGTATTGAGGAGTTTATTTTTAATTTGCAACATTAAAATGTAGCATTATTAAGCGAAATCTACTTATAACTTATACTTTAACTTAACTTAAGAAAAAAATAAAATTAAAAAATACAAACCTGATCATATTCTTTGTATATATATAAAGACAAAGTTGATTCTTCACCTTATCTAGCGACACCTACCGGTCAATAGCATTAATAAAATAGCTGCTAAGCAGCATGTGTGATAGCTGACACCAAAAAAATGGCTATTTCTTTTTTTTTTGTATAAAACAAGATATAAAAAATTTTTCACATTCTTATACCTTTCGGTATATTGAGTTTGTTCTTCCGTTTGTAACGTCCATAAGGAGGCGTGGAAGATATGAAGATAGTGTCGAATTCTTAGTTGATTTAACAATGTTTGTCCTTTCGTCAGTCCGTTCAAGTGATTAAAATATTTCAAGCTCGAATTTGATATGTGAGATAATAATCTCCAAGCGAAGGTTAAGTTCTAAGATGAGTAAGATCAGACCAAAACTACACCCCCTCCCATAAAAACATCTCCTTTAAAAAAAAAAAACAAAACAATTAAAATAGTTCCAGTGCGAACAATCAGTTCGTGGTCGTATAAGAACAACGCCCACTTTTACATATGTGCTACACGAAACAAATATTTTTGGTGCCTCTAAAATGGCGGAGGGTATTTAAGCTTTGGCATAGCTTCTACTAGTTTCTTATCTTTATTAAATTTTGGTTTTTTGTTTATACATATTTATTTGAACTACCAGAATGTCGGTCAGCAAATTTGATGGTTTTTTATTTTTAAAATTGAGTTTAATCGGTTTTGTAACGCGTTTGCTCATTTAAACAAATAGTGGAAAATGCTGCAAGGTTTTTCCTTTTAAAATGTTTGGTTGAATTTCAAAAAAAGTAGAAAAAAATTCATTTTAAAGTCATCAGCGACAACCCAGCTAGACTCTACCTTAAAAAATCGCAAGTGCAGACAATTTGTCCGTCCATTCGTTTGTTGACTACGTGGGGCGAGAAAAAAATTCATAAATTTCAATACAGCGAGCGGATGCTTTGGAAAATGTCGCACGAAAAAATGCGCCAGAAAAAACTCACATCAATTTTCACCGAATTTTTCATCTGCACAACTGCGTCGCGTCGCCTTTGTTGTACTCGTATAGTCAACGTTTTTTTTTGTTGTTGTTCGTTTGATGCTGCGCGAAAAAAAGTTCGTCAAACGTAATAAATTAGGAAAATTTAAAGCCGTGCCGCTAATTAAATTTCTGGCCACTTTAAAAAAGAAGCGAAATGCAAATTTATCATTTTCGGGTGGCGCGTGATCTCCCAAGATACTCAAGATATTCGTGTTCTCAAGATACTTTTCGCTTTTCGATACTCGCTCACTTTGATTTGAGATGTGCAATTCCAACGGAAATTGCAGCTTTCCTTGGGAAATCGCTTCAGTCGTTCAGTTTTCTTGTTTGCGTTGAATTTTCATCAACCTAATCACATACAAAAGTAATTTTTCTCACGCTTTTAATGTGTTGATTTTATTTCGCTGTCCGAAATTTAGTTTTTCCACACACACACACACGAACATGCACACGCACACGCACATAAATTTATTTAATGGCGAGTCTGTGACAAACAACACCCAAATACGAGTAAAACAACAAACTCGCAATTAATGATAACATAACATGACTTTGTTATTGTTTTTCTTTTCGGTTAGCGTGTTTTATTTTGTCGTTGTTGTTGTTGTAATTTTAATTTTTTTTTTCATATTTTGTTTTTTATAAGTGGGTCACAATTAAATTTATGATTGACATTCTCGTAAAATTTAAGTGACTGCAATTTTTTTTAATAGCCTCACAATTCTATTTTGACTTTGGATATTAAATTTGTAATTTTTATTTTATTTTTAAATTGTATTATTTAATTTATGTTAATGTTAATATTAATGTTATATTTGATTTGATGTTAATCAGAGCTCAAGAGTATTAACTGTGTACTTTGTTGTTGGTAAGGCATTGAGTGATAATACCGTATATACAATTGTTAATGATACTGTAAAAATGTTAAACTGAAAACTTTGGCCGTCAAATTGATCCGATCTATTTCTAAAAGTGGGCGTTAAATTGATCCAACCACACCCGTTTTTATTGAAGTTGTCGTCAGATACAAAATTTCAGATTTTTGGGCAATAATAACAAGTTGTGGGCGTAATAGGTGGGCGTGGTAATTTTTTTTTCCAGTCCAAAACTATCCTCTGCGTAAGCATCGCAATCGATTGAATGGTTTAGACGCGCATAGGGTACAAAGAAAGATAGAAAATTACATTCATGTTTATATATTCAAGTATATATAGATTTCCAACATTAATATATTTAAATAATTTTTTGTAAAAATTTTAGCTATAGAAAAAATTTACTAAATTTTCTTTTTCTCTGCATCCTTTAATCCAGAAGCTGAATTCTTCTAATTACTTCAACGAAGAATCGCTTATTGATTTGCGAAATAATTGCATAATTATTTATTCATTTAATCTACAACAAAATATTCGTATCTTTGAGTTTTAGGTTATATAAAAAAATGTATTTTTTAATTTTAGTTTCTTAAATTTTTTCAACTTAAACATAAACTTCGAATTGTTTTAAAACTGCTGGCAATAATACTCATTAATTAACAAATTAGCAAATATATTTAAAAAATGTATTGTCACACTTGCTACCTGATGCAAACAAACAAACAAACAAACAAACAAACAAACAAACAAACAAATAAAATTGAATTTAAATTTAAATTTGAAACTAATCAACGCACTCACTACTCGCGACTCATCATTCGAGTGATGTAATTTATTGAAAGCGATACTTGTGCGGCACAAGTAAGCAAAACGATTTGCAAATGACACCATTCTAAGCAGCTTAAATTAACTTTCAGCGTACAACAATCGACACTTCAGTTTTCGATTTTAGTTGTTTTCGATTTTGCGCTTTTTTTCTACTTACTCTGTCAATTCGACACACTCGCACAACGTAGCGAGCGAATGTGCAACAAATGTGCCGACTGCTGTGACTATTAACAAATTATGTAAATTATTAAACAAATTGCAAACAACAACAACAACAAACTCGAGATAAAGAAATCCATTATGCTGACTTCTGAATAGAAGACAAATGCATTGCCATAAATCGTTAAGTTTAAATACTAATTTTAATTAAAATGCGATGATAACATCACAGTGACATATCACCTCGGCGTGTGGTAAAGTGTCACTTGTCGCACATGTTTGGTTGCGCACTGTTCTGCGTCGTTGTCGGCGTCGTGTAGGTGCGACAAGTTGAGGTCAGATTGTGGAAATAAGTTATCGCCTTTGATTGACTATTTCAATGCTTTTATTGTCACAAACAAAACTTCGAAATAGACAAGTGCCACGTGTGATTGACGCTACATCGCAATAAGATCGCTCTAAAACGTTTAAATGCAAACGGGAGTTGAGTTGACAACCAACTGTATATAAATTCTGGTGCATTCATTTTTGACATCAGTTCTAATCCGATCTTATCACAAGAGTTATCTTAGATTAATATTTGATTTTAGATGTAAATATATCAGAACTGATCTTGGTTTGTTGATATGGTAACATGTTTAAATGGATTAGATTATATCTATATAAAATCAGGAATGCATGATTAGCGTGGAAATTACCAGTTATATTGGGTAATTAAACATTAAAGCAGTACCAAACGACAGTGATATTTTGTTCACAAAAAATTCCTTAGTAACTTATTCATTTATCAGTAATTTTACAGTCTAGCTTATACCTATTAAGTATAAATGACTTTAACATTATTAAATTAATTTAGCTTTCGGCTTTAAAGCTTAGTTAATTCAAACATGAATGATCATTAACTAGTGCTAACTTACGAACTTTACCAGTTAATAAACGGTTTTGAAATTCCATGAGGCACTTCTCCTCATATGTATTACCCCAATTATTCGAGTAAAGTGTCGTTAAACGCAATTAGTAAAAATTCCCACGATTTGATTTCACGCAAACACGTAACGAAAATATCAACAATTAATGAAAAAAAGAACATATTATCATTGATATTTTAGTTTTTTTCTTATTCCAAATGACATACCATACCCGTTTGCAGCGCTGCCATTCGTTTTCCCACATGCAAAGTACAGCGCCGGATCAGATTGGCAATTAAAGCGCGGTGGCATCGATCATCGCATGCAACGATCGCCACCATGTCTGTCTGTCTGTCTGTCTGTCTGTCTGTCTGTCTGTCCGTTGGTCTGGTCTGCTCTGTCTGCGGTAATGTTTAGTTTATTTTTTGTTTGTAAGCGCATTTTTTTTTAACACAAACACTCGCCATAATTGGTAGGTAGCTTTTAGATGCAGTCAAAAAGAGGCGTTTAAATGCGCAGACGCGAGCTTCACGCTGCAACTCGGCGCTTTGTCGCGAGACTTTTGTGTGCAAAATTCAGCTGTGCGCATGCAGAACAGCGTTTGGCAGTGTATAAAACAACGCTAAAAAATTGCAAATAGCAAAAACGTGCAAAGGTTTTCAATGCACTTCTGAAGTCGGCACAGTGTGTCGTGAAAGTATGCAAACAATTTGAGACAACATTTATTTCATAATACATTAACTTTTTCATTGGAAGCGTTTTAAGAAGTATTGCCGTCAAAAATTAATAAACGTTTAATTTAAAATAAGTTTATATTATAGTTTAAACATGATCAATCCACACCATAGCGCCACCTACTGATCATATTTTTATTTCATAAAAATGTCTCGAGCGACACCTACCGATCAAAAGCATGGTTGAAATACATTCTAAGCAACATTTCAAAGTTATAATACATTTTTTAATACGCAAAATTAACCATAAATATGTTGTCAGTTTGTGTCAGTTTGAAGTTTCTGGTGTCAATGAACTTGGCTTCTTTTATTTTTGAAAATAAAATTAATGCTCTTTAATTTCTGTATTTTTTTATTAAAATTTCTCAGTTTTAACAAAATTCACAATTTATAATGAATATTTCAATTTGCTATTTTTACATAGGCGAATAGTTCCTTGACCCACTGTTCGAGGAGTATGTACAAATGTGCGAAATTCATTAACACGCTCGAGTGTCAAGAGTTCACTGCTTGCCTGAATTTTGATATATCAATTAAAATTTATTTCGCTGACTTTTATTTGTTAATTTTTCCCATTTGTATATAAGAAAATTATAGTGAAAAATGAATTCTTTTGAATGAAATAATCAATCGTTTCCAATTTGTTTTTCTTTCAGAAATTGCGCGTGTTCGTGCCTCACTGTTTCAAATAAATGGCGTCAAAAAGGAGCCACTTATGCTGCCAGAACCCGAAGGCACCGCCGTGGCACTTAACGAGAAAGTCTATGTGCCTGTGCGAGAACATCCAGATGTAAGTCATTCTAGAGTAGCTCATCTCTTAAAAATATTTGTATTTTTTCAATGATCGAAAGTATCGAGTACCAAGTATCTGCAACAACTTTGACTAATCGAATATTTTTATTAAGAATCGAGTACTTTGTTTTTTGTACTTTTGAGTACCCAGATTCGATATTACTACCGATTCTTTTGAGAATCATTTCTGACTAAAGTTCGATTACTGTTTCGTTGACTATTCCAAAATGTGTCAGAAAAAATCACGTTTCTAAATTCAGTGCGATCTCATTAAATACTTCGATTCGAAGTTTTGATTAATTTTTATGATTATCTGATTGCCACATTAACAAACTTTATGTGACGATTTAAAAATTCGAAATAATAATTAAAAACTGAACTTTTCGAAAACATTTGTTTCAACATTAAGAACGGGCACAATTCGAACCGTTTTCGCTAATTAAAATTGACAACGAAACAAATGGCGACGCTGTTCATTGGAGCTCAATGAGTTTCTGGTACACCGGAAATCGCTTTAAGGTGTGCCCGTAGTATTGTAGCCATTTTTTGTTTGTTTGTTTGCTTGCTTCTTTCTAAATCTCGACTATACTATGTGTTGTTTATAATTTTTTTCTATGGTGGCGGTTGTTCAGTTCAGTCGGTCGAGCGTCGGTGTTATGCAATGCGTTTTTGTTTTCAAGCCGGCGACACAAACGGCCCAACAGCAACAACAACAGCAACGTCGTATTGTGACGTCGCTTGTTTGAATAAGATTTTAAAGTGTACATCCATATCTACTTCGTATGTTATCTACATGCGACGAGTATCTTCTACTTTTTTAATTATATTTATTTTCAAATCTTGTTCAAATATGGGTGACGACTGTGATTTACTCAAGCGTTTAAGGAAGTCGTTGGCAGTTGATTGCGACTTTTTACTTAGTGCTGAAGAGTTATCTGCACTTAAAGTATTACAATAACATAAATTTAAATGGATGTAACGCTACTTATTTAAGATAATTTTTTGTTTATAAGTGGAACACGTTTTTCGATATCAATAGTTCATATCTAAACGACACGATTCATTTAAACGTTTAATCAACCAAATAGTTGTCATCTTGTTGGGCTAGGTAAAATACTATAGGATAGGCTATAGTCTAGGAAAATCGAATTATTGTAATCGAATTATTGTATAGAATCTCTTTCTTATATTTGTCGAGCTAGGAGCAGTTTCTAAGGAAGCGAACACAAATTTTGAAAGTCGAGAGTTCACACAAACCATTTAGAAAATATAATCAAGAAACGTTTTACTAAATTGAGAGACCCTTTCTTCCTCATCCCCTTCTATGCAAACTACTAAAAAGTAATTTAAAGAACCTACAACTTTGAAGATATCATATAAGCAAACTTTTGTTGTTTTTAAAAGCTACGAAAATAAAAATGTTTCATTAACGGCAGGCATGGCATATCTTTAAATTTTTGATTCTACTTAAAAATGTCTGCTTAATTTTAAATGATTTTAAAATTCCAAATATTTTGTTGAATTAGTTTGAACGTACATATGTATGTATGCTTTCTATCCATATGACTGTGTGTCAGTTATGTTGTAATATTAAATTGTAATTTTCAAATCAAACAACAATTTTGTCTCTGTTTATTTGCTAATAGAGAAAGTAAATATTTTTAGACTGTTTAATCATCACTCAAAGTCATGTAATCCTACTGACAAGACTATTGAATTATTAGCATGAGATTGCAATGAATGTCATTTCTGCAATCATATTTCAATCAATCAGCAACACTTTAATCGCATTATTCTATTTATTTAATAAATCTAATTCAATTCATATCTTCGGTTTAATATTTAAATTATTTAATTGACTTATTTTCGGATTTTGAAAAATATGAGTCAATTTCTTAGGATAATACGTCATGTCGTAAACCTTCTCCTTAACTGAATTGGAAACAAACAAATCGTTTGAATTACATATGGATGTGAACTACTGAAGTTTCATTTCTTATCTTTAATATAATAAATAATTAATTGCTTGGCACTTTTGTTCGTTCTTATCACAAATTTGTTCAAGTCAAATTGCTACCTACACAGAATCTACAACTACAACTACAAACTTCAAAATTATTAAATTAATCAAAGCGTCTCAGCGATGATGACTCACTGCGCTCACTTCAATATTGAGAAAATGGTCTATCACTTGCACAAATTGCTTAAGAAAATAAAACGAAATTATTAATCACTCGAAGCGTTGCCACTCTGGCCATTTTATGTTACGTTGATATTGACCATATGCAAAATTGTTTGTAAAATAATTTCAATCATTCAAAATATTGCAGCAGCACGCTCGCACACACATTTAAACTTTCATTACAAAGCGGACAAAAGCATTTCGAATTTTATTTTCAGACTTTTAGTACACAATTTTAGACTTGCGAAAAATACGTCAGCAGCGATCGATCAAAATGCAAAACGTTTGCAGTATCACAGCTAAATTGAAAACAGATTTTTTTTGTAAAGTTCAGTTCGCTTAATTTAATGTTTAGCAATTCAAAAAGTTTGAATGTTTTATTAAAATGCTAAAAGGCAAAAAGCTAACAAGAAAAACTGTCATTTCGATATGTGAAATTAGCATTTTTTGTCTCATTTATCTGATTTATCGTTGCGCACTTTACCGCCCGCCCACATGTGATCACTGGGCTCGAAAATAGAAACCGAACACACCTGAATGGAAATATGAAAATAAAGTTTAGTCATAAATTAGACAACTTTGATTATATTTAGTAATGTCCTAAGTCGACTTTTTGATTGTGTCAAGATTTTCCTATCGTTAGATCGAAAGTGACTTTTCATTTCGAAATGGAAATCTGTTTGTCCCTCTTTTGTATATTCTTAAGAAATCATTTTTTAATGAATCACAACAAATTTGAATTTTCGACTTTAATTCTGGTGATTTTCTGGTGTTTTAACTGTTGCTGCTGCTTCTGCTTTTCGTTCTTAATATTTTTGTTAGTATTAATGTGTTTTTTTTATCGTTGTATATATATATATATATGTATGTATGCATGTACATATGAACGTCTATTTTCAATGACAGCCAGCCCCACCTCCTTTTCGAATTTATCATTGAATTCTGTCACAGTTTTGAGTATTTCCACTGAATCTCTGAAAATGTTTCTTTGTGACGAATTTCACATTTTTTATGATGGAAATTCTGTTGCTGTGATTGTTGTTGTTGTTTTTGTTGTTTTTGTTGTTGTTCTGCTCTTCTGATGAATTGTTAAAGTTCTTTCATGTTACTTATCTATACGAATTATAAATGAAATAAATAAATGGAATATTTTGAATTCATATAGCAGCAATTTTTTCAATATTTTCATAAAAATGTACAATATTAAATACAAAATTCTTGTCACACAAATGCCATAGTATTATTAATATATTTTTCTTAGATATGCATTCGTTTATTCGTTTTGACCCAAATTACCGCCTCCAGCATAAAATTGTGTGTTTAACTTGCAACTTGTTGCACTTTAGCTGCAATTGATGCCGCCATCATCGTCAATTCATGCGTTTGACACAGATCAATTCATTTTGAACACGCGCAGCACAGAGATGCCACCAGACGGACACAAAGACAGACTGACAGACTAAGACAACAAACGACGGCTGTTAAAATATTTTAGTAATGGCGCTTATAATTACAAGCGACATTTGTGCTTTCAACCAATTTTATAGCGACTAATGCAAGTGCCCAGTTGGAACCGCACAAGCAAATCACCGGCCTATGATAGATATGTATACTCGTACATTGATGTATCATTTGTGATATCGTAACATTTTACAAAGGAATTCACAAACATATATAAGTCATTCTTTTAAAAATTTAGTTAAACGAAAGTTTTTGTATTTCTAGTTGTGTGATAATTATATGCAAAAGTGATTTTGGTGTTGATCTAAGGAGTATTAAATTTTAGTTTAATCTTTAATCAGGTCAAGACGAAAGCTATGTATCATAAACGGAAGACGAAAAAATTCTAAGCGAATGTGAATCATTAAAAAAATATAATGAACAATATTTTTAAAACTGTTTATTTTGATTTAAAAGTTTTTCAATACTTGCTCAATTTAATTTTTTTATATCTTGTGATGATTTATTTAATGACAAGTCACGTCTTAATTGACACTTTTGTGTCACAAATTGATAGATTTTTGTACGACATATACATATGTACATACATGCCGCTTTCTTTTATTCGTTAATATTTTTTATTTGTCACATCTTTCGAGAAGATATCAGTGATGACTTTATCATTGTCGCAATGGTCTTCCCTACTGTGCAACTTGAAGTATCTAAGAGATACACAAATAATTGTGTATATCTGTGTCATGTCTTCTGCGGCTGGTCTGGCTTTTTTAACAACAGCAACAGTAACAACAACAACAACAATGACAACAACAACAATAACATCAACAAAAAATTCTTCTTTAGCATTTCTTAATTATCAAAATAAATGTTATTTGCTATTCATAACATAATTTAAGCATATTATCATCGCTGGAAATAATTTCATTAGGTTTTATTTTTATCACTCATACGTTTAAAGATACACACACACACACACACATAAAAAAACGTACACAGCTGAGTAACATCAAACTCGAAAATTCGTTCTGTCGGGGAAAAATTTTCAACTCGCGCGCGCCTTGAGTTAGAAACTAAAACGCATTTAATTTGTTTGCGTGCTGGAATTTCAAAAATGGCTTGTATGTTTTTTTCGTCTTCTCATTTTGTTTATATATATGTACTCGTATATGTGTATATGTATGTGTTGTATCTCTGTGTGCACATTTTGAATTTTTATTTTTCAACATGTCCGATTCGAAATTGCAAACATATGGCAAACGGCAAAAGGCAAAAGCTCGACACGAGTTGAAATTTTTATTTTCCACAAGCCATTCTAACATCATGAAAATGTATGTACTGATATAAATCTAAAAGATAAATCGATTTTTTTTAAACAACATTCTAAACAAATTTAAGTTTTTATACGATTTTTTTTATAAAAAAAAGTAGAGTAAAGTTATTGTTAATTGCTGGCATCTTAACTTTGCTTATCAAAGTTTTAGAATGCCCCATTCACTCTTCGATAGTGTGAGAAAAATTGTCTACTTGTGAAAATATTCGTTGACATGTTTTGTAAAATATTTACAAATTTTTGAATTTTTACTCATGCTGTGTGGAGCATATTCGTTCCATTTTGATTTTCATTTTACAAAATCCAATTGTCAATTGCCAATTGGTGACTGATTGGCTGACTTGATTTTGTCAAAAGGTGACTCCATGTTGAGAATAAAATACTTAATTAAATTATTGAATAAAACAATACCGACATGCGCTGTCGTCGCTGCCGGTATCCAGCAAAGCGTAGCAATTTGTCATCTTAACACATCACGATATCTCATGAATTTAAATACGCCAGCATCATCAGCACGAAAAGTAACAACGCCTCGATAGAGACGCTCGAAGAGTTGGCCATACAAAGCGTGCCTCAATTAACCGAAGTGCGGTCTGGAGTAGCTTAATTAATAGTGCAAACAATTTCGATAGAATTCTCGGAAACTAAACGCGCCACCGATATTAATCTAGAATGTGTTTAATTCATTAACTGTTTTTAGTTAATGTATCGGGAGCGAAAATTTATTAGTATAAACTAAATCAGTTAATGAAGTTAATTGTTTATGGACTTTAAAGTCACCACCTTTTTAAAATACCTTAATGCAAAGTTCACTTATAACTAAGAGTATCACTCGATTGTCATTCAAACATGTCGTCATGCTATTCGAATGTTCTATAGTTCTGTAGATATCGAATTTATGATTAAGCTCGATACAAAACTGAAGTCCTATTGGCTTACATAATGATCTAAAATTTAGACATCTTCATACCTCAAGCTAACAAATCAAATCTCAACTATTCAAATGAGCCATAAGAAATCTTAGAGGTCAACGGAAATATTCACACTGCGATAATAAGTGCATTAACAATTATAAAATTCTCATTTGGTTTCAGCGCTCGAATGCCGCAAATGTTTCCCTCAATGAATGGTTTAACAAAACACGCGTTAGTCATAACATAATCAAATTCGAAGAGCGATTAAATGTGGTTTCTGAGTAATTTAATACGTTCACTCGCATTAGTGTTACTTTTAATATTTTATATTTTATGAGTACGATTGGCGGCATTAATGAAATACAAACACATTCTACCATTTGCATATGCACATGCATTATACATTATACTTTATACATTTTTGCACATACGCCCGCTTGTGCAAATGTTGTCGACAGGCGATTTGCGTCTCTGCCAATCGATGATTTATTTTTTGTTCTTCGATATTAACGTAATACAAATGCATCCGTCCGTCCGTCCATCCGCCCGTCTGTATGGTATTCAAAGTTAAACTGTGATGCATCACTGTAACTTTGCCCGTTATCGTTTGTGTTATTTGTGATCTTTACCGCTTTTTTTCGACGCTTGAGTTTGCAAGGTACGGTAACCACATTTTCCGTTTGGCAAATTCAACAAAGGCATTTTCTTATAATTTACAAAACAATCGTTGGTTTGTCTGACTGACTGTCTGTCTGTCTGTCTGTCTGACTGAACTTAAACTTGTTATTTAATTCGTGTGATTAAGCCGAATCATTTCATTTAAATCTGACAATCTGATCATTTAGATTCAATAGTTTCATTCTTAATTTTAAACAGAAGTAAACTCTTTAAATATTAATATTACATTTAAATGTCATGTTGTTGTTGGAAACCGACATAGTTTGAAATTAATATATATTATAGTAAGTCACTCGACCGTTGCGTGGGCGTATTTCAACAATCTATAAATATGTCTATCGTATTCTAAGCTTATAAGTAGCTCCTTTTTTAAAGCTAAGCTTGCAACAAGGCGTGCCTTAACTTCTTTTTCCATTAATACGAGAATAATTTGTCTTAGCTGATTAGGATTTTGGCAGATTTTGCCCAAACTCATTGCAACAAATTGCCGATTGTATTAATGTCGAAATGATTTATGATGTAAATTTGTTTATTAACTCTTAAATAAATATCGCCGACAATTACCTAAAAAGAGTAAATATGCTCATATTTGTTTGCCACAGTCATAAATCACGCCCACTTTAAAATTTACTTTTTAATTTTTTGTTGTTTGATGTTTTGTCTGCTTATTTGTTTATGGCTTTATCGAAATGTTTGATAAGCCGCTTTTGAAAAACGCTCTTCGATTTGTCCATTGTGACTCGCAGAGGTTTTTGATTTTCGTATAATGGTTGGTTGGTTGGTTCCATGTGGGTAACGTGTTGCCGCCAATCTTATCGGCAATTCATTTTGGCTTCTCTTTTGTAGGCGCTGTGGCTGGCTTCCACTTTGAGCGATTTGCTGTGCATCATTTGTATTGTTGTTGTTTATCAATTAATGTCTTCTCTTGTACATTTATATGTTATTATTATTTCTACCTTATCAGCTTGTACAATCGTTCAAGCAGCGTTTTGCTTGCTTGTTTGTTTGTTCGTTTGTTTGCTCAACGCTTTTCGAAATGTGCGGAGTACAAAAGTAAATTTGCTGTTGAACAATTTCGAGAGCTTCTGTAAACATGAATTTGTATTTTATTATATGTGAGTGTTACTATGTGATTTGGTAATTGGTGCTTGAAGTTGCTTGTTGCGCCATTAAGTGTGGGCGTAATTGTTTTGAAGCACTTGTACATAAATGAAGTATTGTTTTTGCTACTGTTATCTAAGGTGTTTTCTATAATTCGAGTTTAGGATATTTTAGTGGTACTTGCATAGAACATGACAATGTTAATTGTTATATGTATGCTCCTTTGTGGAGCATATTTTGAACCAGAACTTTAAGAGCTTCTTTGTGAAGCATATTTAAAGGAAGTATTTTTAAGTGAGAGTATATTTTGGTGTATATACTTAACTCTTGTTATCCCGAGATCTCGTTTTCAACAAGAAGAACATAAATCGTCACGGAGTACTCCATCAAAAAAAGCGCAATTTTTTGTGCTTTCGTTTTGAGAACTCCATTTGAAGCATTTCTCTACGGAGCAGGTTTTAAAAGAAAAACCATTTCTGACGACTGCTTGTTAGAAGATAAAATCGACTACAAGCCATAAATCTTCAACACAATAACAATTTTAATAATAATAACAATAGTTAAAAGAAAAACAATAATTATCAACAACAACATTATAATAAATCAACTCATGTAATTAGTCGTTGATAAACTTACTTGGACATGGAATAGATCTAGTTTAAAAGTATGATAGAAAATTAAATTATTTTAATGCCGCCGACGCCAACGCCACCCACAATGAAACCCACAATCCAAATGCAATGTCGACCGACCGACCGACCGACCGAACGACTGACTGACTGACTCAGCACCGATGGTGATGTGATGATGTGATGATGACGGTCAGCAAAAACAACAACAATAACAATATTCTGAACCGCAACTACAACAAACAAACAAATAAACCCCATCGGCAAATACGATCATTAAAAATCTAGGAGGCGAGCAGGGTGGGGACAGGCCGACCGAACCGAACCGATTGAGTAAACGAGCGAGAAAGATCAAATCAATTTAAACGATATATTCGCCACAGTAAATCTAACTACGTATGTATCTGCGTATCTGCCGAGTACGTATCTATGCATTACAATATTCAACTGTAGAATTTGTAGTTGCTGCTGCTATTGTTGTTGTTGTTGTTTTTCGACTGTGATGCAATGGTCAGCAGTGAGAAAATAATGCTATATTGGTGTTAGAACGATTGCAGCAGCAACAAGAACATCTGCGTTCAGTGAATCGGAAAGAGCAGATACATTCAGCCGTCCGTCCGTTTGTTTGTTTGTTTGCTGGTCAGTTCTCGAATTGATATGCGCTTTGATGTTTTTTATTTTGAAAGCTAAGCTGCATTAAGATTTTTCCGACGGCTGGTTGGCAGGCGGCTTG
Organism: Suillia variegata; assembly: GCA_949127995.1. Lineage (NCBI taxonomy): Eukaryota > Metazoa > Arthropoda > Insecta > Diptera > Heleomyzidae > Suillia > Suillia variegata. The sequence continues at coordinate 42,773,297 of OX421843.1, read as the reverse complement.
TTTTGGAGCAAAGGCTTTAATTAAGTTTTAAACGATTTCATTTTTTTTTTTTTGACTGACTGACTGACTTGACTGACTTATCGGCGTTTAATTAAGACGACGACGACTGCAATTACTGCATTTGTTTTTGCAGAGGCACACGATGTGAGATCATCATTTAAAATGAAACAATTAAAGTGATGCGTTCCAGAAGTGGCTTAAACGAGTAAATAATGCACTGATAAAATAAATACGCATTTAGAGTTGATCTATTTGGCTTATTAATAAGGTTAATATCTTATTTATACGATGAGTTGAAATTGCATTTTACCAATTTATTTTATTTGCTTCTATAGGATGCTCCTTTTTAACAACAACATTTTTCGTAAACAACTATTTTACTGATGTAATCAGTTGAATTCGAAAATAAGCTAAGAAAAATATTTAAATCTTTTTCCAAATTAAAGTGTCGTAATAACAATTAATTCCTGTTGAAGTTTTGTTAGCAATATATTAAAAAAAAGGAACTGGCTGCTATCGAAAGGAAATGAACGCTTCGGAGGTCGTTCATTATCTTGTCAAATTAATCGAAATCCAAACAAAACTAAATGCTGTCTGTGATACCAACAACCAACACCCACTTTAATTGTCCATCAGCGGAGAGTCTGTCGTAAGCAACTAAGAAATCGAACAACCAACAATATCTCAAAAGAATGCAAATTTTAATTGGCAGCAACAACATTTTTCGCTACAAGTGAAAATAGCTGTAAGCCAACTGTTCGGCGTAAACGTTTTAGCAGAAACAAAACAAAAACATGCGCAAAGGCAATTAGAGTTGCGCATGCGCGCACGTTTAAATGCGCGGCCGGCACTTTTTAAAGCATTTTAAGCCGCCAGCAACAAATTTGCCAGCCTTAGCCACCGCTACGCATGAATGGCGGCAACGGCGGCGGCGACTCGCAACGCAAAAAGTGTGCCACTGAGTCAAGTTGAGTGCACAGACGCAGCTTTGCTTTAAAATAGCTTAACAACTTGCAAATTTTGCATGGGCCCAGCCAAGAAAATACGCGCAAAAAATCAACAGAACTTCGCGAAATGCGTTGAAAATAACGAAAACACGTTTCCAGAGCCACAAATCCAAGCAGATTTTGTTTTTCCTAACAGCTTGATTATTGTTTTTAATTTGGGCGGGCATGGCGTGGCATGTCGCTCTTGTAAGCTGTTCGCGGCGGAGTGTGTGTAATAAGCCAAATTATTTATTTATTTTAAACATTTTACAAGCTTGCCTCACAGTGTCATGTTGTTTGTTGTTGTCGTTGTTGATAATTGCGCTAATGACACAGTTTAGAATTTTATAATGAGCTGTGAAAATTCTTGTTTTTTGATGTGTTTTTCGTTATGTGACTTAAATTTGCTGATGCTTTATTATTAGGAACATATAAAACGCTTATTTAAAATTCAAGCTTTGTTTTTTGTTGGTATATACGAATTAACCGTCGTGAAATTCTTAAATTAAGAACTGCAGCAAAAATTAGAGTTGATAAAATTTTATGTAGACGGAATCTCAAGCCTCTGCAATGGTAAACTAGTTTAAAGCTTTTTGGCTTAAAATAAATCTTTAAAAAATCAAAATTAAAATAAGAACCAAAAGCATTTAGCAAATATTTGTATTTCAAGATAGCGACTGTAGTGTAGGAAGATGTATTCAAGTTGATATGCGCCAAGTTTGTAGCACAAACTAAAGCGAAATTAATTTCCTCCACGGCGCGGCAAAATAAATATAAACAAAAGTATCTCAGCGTTGGTATTCGTAAACGCAGTGAACCGAACTTCCCTTATGCATTGAATTTTTGTTTTTTTTTATTGTACTTTTATGTTCATAGCAACTATAGCAAAATTGTATCCGAACAAAGTAAGTAGATAGACACAACAACAAAACTTAAACAATACAAATCGTTTATGAGCGCCGTCATTATAGCCAACAAGCACAGTAGCAAACCGTAAAATTTAAATCAAACAAATAAACAACAACAAGAGCAGAATAAAACAACAACAAAAGAAAAAAGATCTTCAAAATAGGCGTGTGCCACCACACAGTCGGACAAGCAATTTTATAGAATAACGAACAAATAGAAACATTAATTTTTATTAAACATTCAGAAATTGTTAATAAATAAAGCGTAAAAGCGATGACGCATTCTTCAGATACACGCTTAACGATCAGCGATTTCGATGGATGCACGAATGCAGAATCGATGAGATGCATTTGATTGAATTGAAATTGATTAAAAGATTAGATACTTTATTGCAAATGAAATTTTCAGTCATTACAATTTATTAAAAGAATTTTCGAGTTTTCAATTATTCGATCATGTTTGATATCCAATTATTTTTTAGAAATAAAATCTCAAAGATAGATTCAAAACTTTGAACTACAGAAGGCGATTTAGTCCTAGCTCGGTTCTCAGTTATTGAAAAATATCTGCTGTCTAATTGGCATTTAAATTTAATTCAAAAGAGATACTCCAAAATATTGTTAATATTTTTTTTTTATTTAAATCTAAAAAGCTGAAATCAATTTTCTACGCTTTTAAGTTAAATGTGAATGAACACAAACAACTGCTGAATGTCGAAGCTCGTGTCTGATTGACTCGATTTGGTAATCGAAACGAAAAAATACTCAAATTGCAAATAATCACAATTAATAATCGAATATTTGGTGTCAGATTGTCAGCATTGCTTTTTTTTATTTCCGTTGTTGAACGACTTGAGAACAAAAGAAGCGAGATGTGTTATTTATGATAACAATCGCTGCAGTTTGTTTCGTATGTAAACATCTGCAAGATTTGTATCATAATATCTACACTCAGAATAAAAAACAATTAAAATAAGAAATATGCTATTTGAATCTTTTTGATTACTCCTTGAAATCTTATTTCGAATACGCGCCCATGATGAATGTATTTTAAAACAGAGCAAACTTATTTTGAAGTTGTTTATTTTAAAGCTTACTTCAAAATTGAATATGTTTTCATATGTTTTTAAACGTTTCAACCTTAATTCAAAAATGCGTATTAAATATAAATATGTTCCAAGCTTAAATTTAAGTAGAGTAGTAGGAGTTCCACAATAGTTTATCAATGAATCAATCTTCAATCAATGCTTGTCCTTTTTTATTCAAAAGATAAATTGTTGATTTTATATCAAAGTTGTTCAGTTTTAAATTAAAATTGATTTTCAAAAAGTTACACAACTTGAAAATAAATTGTTTTTCCTCAGAGTACTGGTTTGTTTTTTTGCATCTCTCAGACCATATTTTCAGTGACCGCCTCATTCGTTAAAGTCGTTAATCGGTGGTTAAACATATTCTTAATTTTTAAGATATAAACAATGATTATATGAGTAATACTTTGCTAGTTTGTTTTGATTTTTAAACTGCTATTTGGAATTTAAGTTAACTAACTAGATAATATCAGGTTAAAGCTTGATTATCACTTAGACAAGACATGGTCCACACAGAAATTAGAATCAAAATTAAAAAAATTAAATTTTTATTAACCAGAAATCACTTTAACCACCTTGGGACAATTATATCACACGAATTTGCCACAGTAACAAAAATCAGCAATGATCATTGTTCGATAGTAATTGTGCCCGGCTTCTAAATCTGATATGCAATTACAAATTTTTTCTTCTTTTAAATTTAAAAAAAATCTTTGTCGGTTTAGCATATTGCAATTCTGGGAGGTTTCTTGTCTTCAGCTTTTCAACAACAATAACGCAAGCTGTCAAATGTCAGATTTATTAATTTGAACTTAACGTCATCTTTAATTTGTTAAATGCCGCCGCCGCCGTCGCGCCGATAAAATCGAATGCGATCCAAGAGCAACAAAGTCGAGTTGAATGGTGCCAAATGCATTTAATCGCATTTTGATTGATTAACGCTAGTTAAGCCGTCTAAACGTTAACAATTTGCAAAAGCTACATTTAATAAGCGCCTCTGCTTAACTTACATACAATAACTAAAAGCAGATCTAACTAGCGAGCTAATAGTTACGACATGAACGAGTGCATTCGAATGCAAACACGTACCGCCACGGCAGAGACATGAGGTCGGCGGCGGTCTTGTCGATGCGCTAAATGTCGGGCATGTTGGCTGTCATAGGTTAATCGTCAAAGCATTAAAACGCTTGTCTTCTTCAGTCATAACTGACTGCAACTACACATAATCAATACATTGGAAAACGTTTTGATATTTCTGCTTTGATTTTTACAATAAGGGGAATTCACCCGATGCAGTAAGGACTTTGTGTGCAATTTTTACAACAGCTGTTCAAACCTTAAGGTACCACGTAGAGAAGGTCTTTATAATTATTAAAAGTTTCAACATGATTCCAATGTAATTTAGAAATATTTTTTTTTCGTACAAAAGATAGAAGGAACAAACTGATAAGTCCATATAAAATCGAATTACGCTTCGAAGTAGTTTGGAGAGTTTTTGAACAAGTTTTAAATAATAGTCGCTGTGAAATGGGAATACCCCGAATAATTATTTAGTTGTATATTTTATTTTGCTATATTGTGATTCTTGCTGTTTGATTGGTTTATCGTGCCAATTAGAGGCGTGTCGCTGTAGGCCATTTTTGGTTTTAGTTCTGTGGTGCGGTGATTTTTCTTTCCGCTGCTTTTTGTGCAATTATTGAAAATGTTTTTGCGAATTTGTTTGTGAGTCAATTGATTTTCTTTCTTTTGTTGTTGGGTTTTTCTTGGTGGCGACGTCATGCCAATGCAGCCAAGTAATAAGTTTGACTTTGACAAATCGTTTCTTGTGACAAGTTAATTTGACAGTTTATAGTTTTATGTAGGTACCTGATGTACTCGTATCTGAACCTTGAATTTTTACAGAACGTTGAGCGCTTTGATTGTAAGATTTTTATCTTTATTATTGTTGCAATTTTTTCTTAAAGTTCAAATATCAAACATTTAAAAATTATTAAAATTATTTCGTTCTTCTTGTATTTAATTGTAAATATTTTCTTTTCTATTTTCAGTTCAACTTTGTTGGTCGAATCTTGGGACCTCGCGGCATGACGGCTAAACAATTAGAACAAGAGACTGGTTGTAAAATTATGGTTAGGGGTAAAGGCTCAATGAGGGACAAAAAGAAGGTAAGTTCTGTTAACAATATTTTAGACTTTTTCGAACTTATATAACGCGGGTATTTTAAATTTTTTAAATCTGCCGGAACGGATAGAATTGTACACAACAAATTGAAAAACGTTGAGGTCAAAAAGCCAACACCGAATAATTTGTGTTTCATTATTTGTTCATTTCAATATTATTTATAGTGGAGGGGAAATAGCGATAACTTTAAAATATTTTCATAAATCCACCGTCCAGTTGAAGATTGACCAGTTTTGTGGGCATCAGCTAAGGATTTGGATTTGGTTAGTTCTAGTGTGGGGTGATCACTGATCGGAATTTATATGATTTTACTGAACTATAATGATGTCATGATTATATAGATAATTGATTAGGTCAATTGACGTTTGAACAGTTTTGTGGACATTAGCTTAGGATATTACAATGACACTGTAATGTTGGATTTGGTTAGTTCTACGGTGATCACTGATCAGCATTGAAGTGATTTGACTGAAATATAATGATGCCGTGATTAGGTCATTATCATGAAAAACGTTTCTAATGTAAATTTTTGCTCCTTATAGAATAAAAAATTTAAAAAATTTGCTTAAAAAAATGTAATTTTTAACAAGACACGTTTTTGAAAATCTTTGAATTTTTTTGAAATATTTTCGACAATATAAAAGACGAGTGTGCAACATTTTGCAACATTTTATTGATGGCGGGTGCATTCAAAAGAGAAACATTCAAAACAAAATGTTACATCCTCCTCATTCAAAAACAAATCATAACAAATTCGAATTTTTTTTTTCAAAATTCTTTTTATATGTATGTACGTATTGTATATAAGAAAAAGTTCCTCGTTTTCGAAAGATTTTGTTTTTGCACTAAGGCATTAAAAATTATTGCCATTCCGCTTCAGTGTGCAATAAAGCAATAAAACTGCAATGCAATTAAATAAGTGCATTTAATTGGTATGCCCTCGGCACTACATTGTTGAGATTTGCTTCTTCATTTCGGTTAGAATTCAACATTTTCGAATATTCAAAATTTTCGTTTTGGTGACGTGTCGTTGAAAGACAAATCACGCTTTGTCTAACGTTCTGATCACTTTTTCTTTGTTGGTGGGTGTATTGTTAAACTTTTGTTGGTTGTTGTTTCTTTTGGAAGTGAATTAAAAAATGTTGCTCGGTACAACTCGCAACACCTTTTCGTGTTGAATTAATTTTGTGGTTTTGAAATTTTAAAATACGTTCAAATTGTATTTGTATTTAAATTCGGACAAGACTTGCTTTACTCTTTTGAGCACAAGTGTGGGTGTTGCGAGAACACCTTTGGCTTGTTTCATTTTGACATTTTTATTTGTGTTCATTGCAACGTCTTGTCTTGTTGAATGTTGACGATAAATGTATTAATTTTGAGTATTTGGGCATTTATTTAAAACAACAAAAACGTATTTTTCGAAAACGTATTTTGAGTTTTAAAATACTACAGCGGAAGTAATAGTTTTTAAAGACAATCTTGGAGTTTATTTCTTTCAATTAATTGTGACATTTATGCCGCTTCCAATCAATTAAGATCCAAATGCCGAAACTGACAGTCGCTGCCAGAGATGATGGAGCAAGTCCAAAAATATAAAATATTTAAAATTAAAAATAGGTTTATTTGGTTCGCTTCGAGCACAGTCCAGAAAACTATAAAGTGTTTTTCTCGCAACTGTCAAATTAAAACTGTCAAAAGCAAACGAACCGCAGCTGACAGCAAAACAAGAGGAAAGAAAATAGAATCTTCTAAAAAGCAGAATAAATATAAAAAGAAGAAGAAGTAAAAGAAAAACGTTAATTTTGGCAATTTACAGGCGTATTTAGGCCACTCGAATGCATTCACCTACAAAACCGCTCAGCCAAGTGTACAGCGTCAAATAGTCAAGTGCCCGGCATGACATGGCATGGCACGGCACGGCATGGTGTTCCGCGTCGAGGGGGTGGGTTGACAAGTGACAAATACAATCGAGAGAAAAACTTGTGAAAACACACGGACACAAGATACTTTCACATGATTGTTTCCTCTGACACTATAATAAAAAATATAAAAAAAATAAAAAAAATGAAAAAATTAGAAAATTATGATAAAACAAAAATGCTTAAAATAAAAATTATTTTTAATGGCTAATTGCAGTTCTTGTGTCCGCTGTCAGCCGATATTTTCACACTGACTAATGTTCCTATTCATTGTTTGCCGTAGAACACTGAAAGCAAAAGTCGATAACGATTTGTTATTACGTGATCTATAACAAAAAAAGTTGTCCCAAGAAAAATTGTACTAGGACAGCTTACTGGGGTAATCACAATGAAAAATACTTAGTTATATCGATCTAAATCTAAATCGGTATTAAGATGGCATGACACTTAATAAGAATCATTACAAGAATTATGCCAGGGCATTGTTGATTGAATTATCACCTAATAAAACTGGGAATGTACTCTAATGGAATTTTACGGGGAAGAAGATGAGACCGCAAAACACGTGCTGAGAGCATGCCCTACACTAAAGCACAAATGGAAGAGAAGCTTTTAGGTGAACATCTGATAACAGATGAAGGAATTAGACTCGTAAAAATAGCTGGACTCAGGGACACACTCTGAATCCATGAAGGAGCTGACTGACTTGATCTTTGAGGTCGCAATGTAGAATACTAGTTTAAACTCTTTTCTTCGGGTTATCGAAAGCAATCAAAAAACAAAATGTATAAAATTAGTTTTGTTCCTTTTTTTATATTACAACTCAAAAACTTCAATGTAAGTTTAATGTATACAAAATAATCAAATGTGTCCCCTTCCGTCCTCTTTTTTTTTATTTCTACTGGTTTGCAGTCAATTTTAACTACAATGCCAGTTTAAACTTATCCGACTGTTCCGGTAAAAATAAACGTAATTTTTCTCTTTGTGGTTAATTTTTGTCGGTGTACTGCAATGGCGAAAAGTGAATATCATCATTTCTCGTAAGCTGATGTTGTGTAGTTGGCAACATACTTGAAAACAACAACAAAAACTGTTTTATTTTTATTTAATGTTTTTTTTTTGTTTAACATTCTTTCACGAATTTTCAAAGTGGACGACGACGAAAAGCGCACGACCGACCATCACTCATGTTGATTCACTTGCCGCCCGTGGAAAAGTGGTCGTGGGCGTGGTACGGTGCCATCCAAAATATTAAAATATACTATGTGATAATATCACAAATTTAATATTTTTTCAGAACATTTAAAATGTTTTTTGGTTTTAATTTGTTTTTGGTTTTTCATTCGTTAACGATTTAATTTAATTCCACATGTTTTCGTGGTGGCGAACTTTTATTGCCGCTGAAATGAAATCATTTTGGCCACATTTCGGACACATTTTCGCTGTTGCTGCTTCTTCAGTGGTGGCGGACTACGTGTGACTGTGACAGCACGAGCAATGGAGGAAGTCGAGGAGGAGAAGTAGGCTGCTAGATTGCCATTAAATTAACTGTAATTTTTGTATCTGGCACGGAAATCTGCTGTCAGCAAAAGTTGCTCATAATAAAAAAATTAGAAAATTAGAAAAAACTATGTTAGAATGGCTTCTTTGGGCTTTAAAAGATTTCCTAAATTAATTTAAGTTTTTCGTTTTTGGTTTTGTTAAATATCGCAAATCAAATGAAAAGTCATTTACAGATATTGCCGACTGAATGGCTTTGACGTTGTTTGTTGTTTTAGTCATAAATTTTTAAAATAGATTTATATTCTTTTTATTTACTTCTAGCAACACTTAAAGAAAATAAAATAATTTGTATTGTTGTAAATGAAAAGCTTTTTTAAATTGGTAAATAAATACAAAGCGAAGACCTCTTTTGCATTTTTGGCTTTGACACTGCATTTCCTCCTCGATTCGGTTACTTCAAAAGTCGCATTTTTCTTGAAACGCAAAATTTCAGCGCGTTTGACAGCGGAATTGACATCTTTTTGTAGTGCTGCCAATAACTTTCACTGCCCCGTCTTGCTTACAAAACACATACAGCAACAACAACAACAACATCCAATGTGTGACAAATTGACGGACATAACAAATACCAAAGAAAAAACGACAAGAAATAGGTTTTCGTTAAGGCCAACTTTAAAAAACCGTCGGCCATAACTGCAACACTTGTTGGGTTGGGTGCGTTTGTGTTTGTTAAAGTTGACAGAAAAGTTTCAAGTTTTTTCTCTAAAATTTGGTCTGCGCGCCAAATTAAAGCGGAAGTTCAACAATATTTAATGCAAATATCAAAGTGACCGGCAAAGTAACTGCGATTAAATCAAATTAAAGATTTTTATGTACGAGTATTGAAAGAATAAAACTCTCAGATATAATTGAAGTGATCAGATTTAAACTGATCAAATTAAATATTTTTAAATATATGACCATACATAATTTGAGATGTAATCAAATCTCTTTCAATAGATCCATTGATCTATCTTAAAAAAATTGGAATCTTATTTGAGTATACGAGTATTTAACATTAGATAAAAAGAGATATATTAATATGCAATAGCGATAGAATTTCATTTTAAGGGAAATTTTGTGATTCGATGCTCTTCCATGGAATTTCTTTCTCTGGTTATCATCTTTATTTCATACTAACACATTTGTTTTTGTTAGATATTATGTAAAATAAATGATATTTGATTCATGATTAAAAAAATATTTAATTCAAAAAAATAAGAACAAGATTACTTATTTCGCATTTTTATTAAAATCTCAGCTACTTTCGGTGGGGACTTTGGATTTTCAATGGCTGGTCATTAATAGTAATGAATAGTTTTATACACACAAAACTAATAATAATATAGAAATATCCACAATTATTTTTATTTAAATGACACATCTCGGTGCCTACATACATACATATGTACATAAATAATTGCAATTATTTTCGAAAATAGAATAATGAGACAAATTAAAGTCTAACTAAAATTTTGAGTGCATTTTTATGCACTTTTCCGTTGCAGTCACAATTGACTTTTGGCTTCGGCGACGATAGCCAAAACAACAACAAACCTTATGCGAGAACACATTTGATAAACGTATTTTAAATTTTTTTTTAATAATTTTTATTATTTAATTTTTTAATAGCGGCCACTTGGATTTTATTATAAGTTGTAAAGTTCTCATACAAATACGAAATTTCTTTTAATTGCAGGAAGACGCAAATCGAGGCAAGCCCAACTGGGAACATCTGTCCGATGATCTGCACGTCTTGATAACCGTCGAAGACACGGAAAATCGCGCCAAAGTCAAATTGGCGCAAGCCGTCGCCGAAGTGCAAAAGCTGCTCGTGCCGGTAAGTTGCTGCACTAAACGAACCGTGCCGCACAGAACCATTAACGAAATAAATTTCTTAATGAAACTAATTAAAGATAATGCAAACAAATTATTAATTAGCTTATAAATGTCCGTTTGTTTTTGGTAGTTTCTTTTTTTAATGCTGCCTTTTTAATGCCGACAAATTTCCGTTGACCAATTAAAAAAAAGAAGAAATAACGGAACATAAACCAAAAATTTAATTTTAAAAATTAAAAAAAAACTCTAAAAACAAAATAAACAATAATAAAGAAAATAATTAAATGAAAGGGTTTCCAATTGAAAAAGTTATATCGGAGAAATGTCTCATGAACTGAAATCATGAATGCTCATTTTATGTAGATCTGATCTGATTAGATCAAATCTGATCACCTTTAAATATGCTCTGAATAGAAGTGCTTTGAAAGAACTAATCCATAGTCAAATAGTAGAGAAAATATTGTTTCTTAAAAATGAAGTCTTACGAAGCGGTTTCCTCATAGTACCAAATTATGATTCAGCACAAAACTATGCAACAAAAAATAACGTTTATCTTTTAAAAGTATGCAACGAAGGTTTTAATTGAAATTTGTTCTTAGATCAATGGAGTTCCTTTTTTCACAGCCTTTAAATGTTAACATTTTCGCTGACTTGAATTCACGGCACAATTGGAAACCCTTTTGATAAGTTAATTGATTAGTAATGTCTGTATGTAAGTGTGCCGCGCTCTGTATTTAATATAACAATTATTAATGTCGTTTACTTAATGTGATTTTTATTTAGTTCCTTTTTAGTTTAATAAAGATTAATTTTCTATTTTAATGTACATATGCATATACATCTACACAAATACAAATATATATCTATATATACATATTAAAAATTGGTTGAACTACTACTAACAGCAAGCCGAGGGCGAAGATGAACTTAAAAAACGTCAACTTATGGAATTAGCTATAATTAACGGCACTTATAGGGACACAACAGCGAAATCTGTCGCTGCAGGTACGTCTTTCAAATTCCTTCTTAACTTCTTACTCATATTACTCTCTTTTTTTTACTCAATTTCATATTAAAAATAATATCAAATAACAAAAATTGCTATCTGCGCCTAATCAATAAAATTTTTATTTTTTTACTATGTAAAACCCTTAAAACAAAAATAATCCATTTAATAAATAATTAATTAATTGATTAATTGATTAATTGTCTAATAAGTTAAAGAAGAAAGAAATCAAAACAAATTCATTCATACAATTAATTCCTTTCTAAATGTTACTCTTCTTTTTATTTCTCAATTGTTTCCAAAAAAAGATAAAATGTGCGCGGACTTTTATCGACCATGCCCCCAAACAGATTTTGTGAATTTATCGTATATTTGTAAATATATGCCAACAGAATAAAAAAAAATTTTTAATCCGCTACTTCAATTCTTTTCTTTTTCTCCCCACCCGCCGTTTATAGCCTGTGAAGAGGAGTGGCGTCGTGTGGTCGCCGCCTCGGCCGAGAATCGCCTATTGACGCCAGCGCTGCCGGGACTGGCGCAACAGATACGTGCACCCACTTCCGCCCCGCTGGGTGCGCCCTTGATACTGTCGCAACGCATGACCGTACCGACGACTGCGGCGAGCATACTGTCCGGCCAAGCTGGCGCGCCAAACGCCTTCGATAATCCCGCCGCGCACGGCATGATCTTTGCGCCGTACGGCGATTATGCGAACTATGCCGCCCTGACCGGAAACCCATTGCTGACGGAGTACGCAGATCATAGCGGTGGGTTGTTTGCTAGATAAAGTATTTTTAACTCTTAATACCAAAAACGAAAAAACAAAAGAAAAAGAAATCAAACAATTATTAATTTCACTTTACTAAATATTGATTAGTATATATTTTTTTTTTAATTAATACTTTTTGGTTTTTTACTGAATTAATTAATTGTTTTCGTTTTTCTCTTTGCCTAAACAAGTTGAAAGCGAAGCATAATTTTAGGCTTTCTTAAAATGCGAGCAATAATATTACTCATTTTATTGACAAACATACAATCATATATAGTACACACACATACACACATACTCCATACAAACACGCAAATATCACAATATTTTTTTTTGTTGTAGAAAAGTTAGGTTTTTTTGTTGTTGTTATTTTTATACAATTTTGTATTTTGTCTAGTATAACTTATGGTATAATAAACATAGGGTGAGGAAAGTAAAAAATGTCCCTCTCTATCTCGATATTGTTTTCTCTCTTTGAAAAGTGAATTTCTTTGTAGTTGTCATTGAGTAAATAAAAACAACAACGTATTTTTTTTTGTTAAAAATGAAAATAAAAAATAAATTTAACTTCAAAATAAGGAAAAACAAGTAATACAGAGATCGAGGTGAGTTCGCTCAATTTGCGCTCTCATTTCTGCTTTCCTAACCTTATTTTCCAACCATGGTATAACTTTTTTGTTTAGGTTGTTCGTAGCTCAAAGTCAGAATATCAATTTTAAATGTAATCTTTTATATTTTCGACAGAAACAATGTATTTTTAACATGTTTTCCGGGATAACCTTAAAAAGCGAGATATCAGATGATATGCTGAACTGGAAATTAGGCTAATTTGTAACGAGTTGTAGACGCTTCTTTAAGTTGACCTTCATTTTTTTTTTTAATATAAGAACAATACAATCAAAGTAGAATAGTACACATACGAATGTAACCACAGAGTTTAGATGCAAAAAATAGAAGAAAAAGAAGCTGTAGAAAAATAACTTATAAAAAAAAACCGAATACAAGTGGTTACTTAGTTTAAAATGAATTTTAAAGTATTATTTAATTGAATTTAAAAAGAAGTGCATTTTTTTTTAATAATTTTAAATAGTTTTTTGTTGTGTTTTGTATTTCTTGCATTTAGTTTTTGTTTCAATTGATTCTGTTTTGTAATTTATTTCCTTTGTTTATGTTTTCATTTATTTGTTAGTTTAGTTGTTTTTGTTTTTTTTAACGTTGCCATAATTTTGTTTAAACATTTTATTAGTGCCATTTGAAAAAAAAAATTATGCAATTTTACGCTAGTAACCAAATTTATAAAAATACAAAGAAGAACATCTTTAAACCTGTATTTGAAACTACATTATTTGGTAGTTTAATTTTTGACCATTCGCTGATGCTGAGATATCACGTGACCGCGGTCACAAAACAATAGTTTTGTTGAAACGAACTTTTAGTTGGAGTTGTTGCCTTTGATGAATTGTCTGTTTCACCTCATCACAAACGTTTTGATCGGTCATAAATCTGCTGTCTGGTCTCAAGATTTCTGCCTAGTCGTAATTGTTCTAACCATTTACAAAAGTTCTGACCGGTCAAAAAGTTTTTACAACTTTCTACGCATTCGTTTGCAATCAAAATACATTTAAAACATTGTGACCGGACACATAATTTAGTTAAACTTCTTCAAACCTTTTTGTTTAAAGTTTTAGTTGAATAATTTGAATAGTTTTAGTTTGAAAATTCTATCGAATTGTATTCAACGTCCTTTGTCCCATCTCACAATCCGCTTATATTTGATTTGGTAAAAACGTAACGAAATTGTCTAGAATTTGAATGGAGAAAAACAAAAGAAGACTCAAACTAAGCTTGAAATTTCAATATTTCAAATTAACAAGAATATAATAATTTAATCATTTAATAATAATATTAATATTAAATAACAAAAAGTCATGACATCACCATCACCGCTTATTAAACAATAAAATAGCTTTAACATTTCTTCTACGTCTACGGTATATGTAAGAATTTTTGATAATTTGACTTCACACTTAACAAGCTTAACCAAAAATAACAACTCGACCGATCGGTTGAATATTATTTAATTTTTTTGTTTACCTAATTGTGTATTTTTTTAGTTGTTGTTATTTTCGTCTAATTTTATCGTTTTACTTAACTTTAATTTTGTTGGAACAATTCTTGCAGTTGGTCGATATTTGCATGCCGGCTCCGTCTTTTGAATTTCAATTTCAAAATAGTTCTAGTTTAATTTACTATACAAAAGCAAGCAGCAAAATAGTTTTTATTTTCAATTGAATGATTTTATTAAAACAAGAAGATGAATAAGAAGATGATGAAGATGAAGAAAGGAAGGAAATGCACACAGCAATAAACACAAATACTCAAAATAAGAGAAAATATAATAATATTAAATATATACGATAGAAATCTTTATGAATATTTGCTGTAAAAAGTTTTTGCCCGAAAGATTGTTTCAAAACAAACAACAACAACAACAGTAACAACAGCAACAAAAGAAAGATTGAAAACTTCAAACTTACAAATAAGCGTGTTTTCGTATATGTTTCTAGTGAATATTAAAACGTGTTTGTTTATACATTTTTATACATACAATTTTTAAGCCGTATTTATACAAATAAGTGATTTTTAACTTTTTGATTTTCTAAGTTTTTGCGATTAGCTTAAGTTTATTTTTCTTACGATTTAAAGCTTTATTTTATTTTATTTTGTAAATGTAATTTAGTACTTTAGAATCGATACTTCTTAAGTCTATTTTCAATACACCAACAAAAAATAATGAGTATATTCTAGTTTACAACAATTACAACAAAAGTGAGAATCAAACCCAAGAGTATTTATTTCGTTATTTCGTTTTTTTTTCGTACTTTGCTAAACTTTCATTTGTAGGATTAATTTATTTTGTATTCATAAGAATTTTTCAATTTAAGTCCGTGAAAGTTTTCTCGTGTTTTTTTTTGTTTGCGGTGTTGGGCTTCTCTTTACGTTTACGATTACAATTCGGTGTTAATTGTTTGTATTTTAATTATTAAATTTATTAGCAATGAAAGTAAATTTGCAATTTAGAATTTTACGATATATTTTCTTGACATTTATTCGGTTGTTTTATGTTTTAGGTTTTTCTTTTTTAAATGAAAAACATTTTCGAATTGAGATTCTCCAATTGATTTCCGTCATATTTTTCCACATAGTGCCATTTATTTAGTGCTTACAATTTTTTGCTTAGCAATATATATTTTATTAACATTTAAAGACACTTAGTCAAAAGATAGAAACAAATCCAGTGAATTCAAAATACTTAAAGTACACACACACATACACATATATTTTTTTTGTATTGTTTTTTTTTGTTTACATTATTTATTTATTACTATATTATATTATTATGATATTTTTAAAATGCGTCGAATCCAAAAGGTGCTCTTATCTTATACTTAAACTTAAATCTAAATATTGAAAGTTATTGAAAAAGTCGATTAGTTGAAAGTTGAGAGGCAGCGCTTCTTTCATGGAATTTGGAAAGGTTTCAATTAGTGCGGTGTCATTCAGTGCAGAGAGTGTTTCAACGCGTCGCGGATGATGCAAGCTTTAATTTTGTCAAGTATTTAAACGCTTCTTCAAAACGCTTAAGTCTTAAGCTACTTAATTAAATTCCGCTAACACTTTCACTGATGATGAGTCCTAATGAATACCCTGTATATTTTACAAGCTCAACGAATTCCGTCCACGTTTATTAAGTTTTTTACTAGTCACAACATAAAAAATACAACAGAAACAGAAGCACGAACGAAGTATTCCACTTTTCTTTTTTCTCTTAATGTAAATATTCAAGTTTCACAGAATTTTCTCGAGGTTTCCAGTACCCAAAACTATATTGAAATAGAGTTTATTAAACACTCTGTTGGTGTACAATAAGAACGCATATGCCACATATAACCATTGGTTTGTTGGATGTTCGATTGTTTGCTCTCAAACTCATTTGAATGTGTTCTTCAACAAATTAAATTGTTGACTCGACACTTTCGTTTTAACTGACTTAAGTGCCTTTCAGTCCTTACTCCAATGTACACAAGAGTGGGTTATTAAGAGATTTAAAAGAGTCGGAGCAAATTGCAGATAAGAAAAAAGAGCTTAATCACACATACCACAACAATTTTTATCGTTATTGAAACGGTTGGAGAAAAATTAAAATTGTTAACTCAAATGTCTGCTTTGAAATGCATGCAGTCAATAGAATCATTATGTACCTAACAGAGGAGCAGCAGTAATCGGTAATCAATAATATTTAAATGTTAAATTAAATAAAATAAAAAAATTATTTCTATGCGGTATTAAATAGTTTGAGGATTGCAATAATTTGTCATGGACGTGGACCAAATCTGAACGCCATATTGTGAGACAGACAGGTTTGCGCGCTAGCTTTAGAATTAGGCTTAGACTTAGTCTTAGCATTTCGTTATGTTTACTTATAGAATATACAATATATTTACATTTTATATATACGTTTATGATTGAGTTTACTTATTTTTATTTATATATAAATGCGCTGGTTAAAAATCACTTATTTCGTAGTTCATTTTTTTTTGTTCACAATACTTTTGTCAAATAAACTCTGAAGTATAAAGAAATACACGATAAACTAAACAAAACAAAATACATACATATACGATTCATTCCAAAGAAGCAAATAATTTAAAGTATATACAAAAATACAAAAAAAAAAGAAGAAAAATCCATTTAAAATTATTGGCATAAGTTAAAAAACAAGAAGAAGAAGAAGAAGAAAAAGAAAAAAGAAACATTAAGAAAAAGTCGCCTTACCAACAATTCCACACATATTCACTTCAGACGCTCTCGCAATCGCTCTCAGCCATTACTTTCGAGAAGTTAGTTTCAGCGCAGTTTGGTTTTTTCGAACTTGTTGACCTCCATTTTGTTTTTTATCGCTCTCTCTCTCACACACACATATACGCTCTCGTTTTATCAAGTGTAGTCGTAATTGTAATGTTAAACAATTTACTTAAAGTAGAAATTATTCTTTGAATATGATAGAATACAGAAGATACAAACAAACAAACATATATACTCGTATTTGTAAATTTAAACTTCTCTATATATACATACATAAATATGTATGTGTATATAAATATATATATATGAAAACTTAATAATAATCGTATATAAATGTATTCTAGTAGGAGCCTTAAAACAGCAGAGACGTTTGACTAACAGAGATCATCCGTATCAGAGAGCTGCGGTTGGGGTCCCGGCTAAGCCAGGCTTCATTGAGATACAGTAATGAGCAAAACAATACAAAACAAACAACAACAACAAATCAAAGTTAAGAAAAACATAATCTCTAAAACTAAAACAAGTTAATTGATGACTTTTTTGTTTAAATAATGAAATTAAAGCAATCTCGTTGTTTTTAAGTTAAATTAAATTTATTTCAATTCTATTTTTAAATATGCTAAAAGAAAAAAACTTCATATTTTAAATTGAGGTTTAAAGCAAATCTTTTTGCTTCAAAACTCTGCGAACAAAAATTTTTTTTCTATTAAGCGTTTTGTTGTTTTTTGCAAAAGTTAAATTAAAAAAAAAATTGAAATATTGAAAAAGAAAAAAAATGCCTGCAAAGCTGAGACCCAAACCCAAAATGATGCGCAGCGTTCAAACTGATAAGCTCTGATCTGCGACTTAATGATTTTCTCAAAATTTTCAGCTCAACAGGTTAGTTGTGTTTTTGTTTATATAAGCAAATCTATATATATATATCGTCTTTTTTATATACTTATATATTGTATATGAAATTTAAACAAAAGTGGAATTCCAGCGCCCGAGTTCGCTTGGAATTTCATTTTTAAATTATTTAAGTAAAGTAAAAAAAAAACCATAAAAAAAATTAGCATAAGCAGCATATTTCTTCCTTGTTAAAAAAAAAAACGAAAAAAAAAATAAAAATTTAATTGTTTTTTATTTTATAAATTATAAATTGTTTCAATGTTGACTTGTGCCTTTGCGACGTCTTTACAAAAAACATTTTCGAATTGGTTAAAAACTGTGAAAAAAAAATAAAAAAAATGTAAAAGGGTTTTTATTAAAAATATTTAATTTTAAATTAATTAAAAGTTACCCTTAATTTAATAAAAACAAAAAAAAAACATTTGTACACACTGAAAATGTGAAATTTTTGTAATTTAAATTAGTTAATAAAAGTATTTAGTGTAAACAAAAAAAAAAAAAAAAAGAAAAAATTTGAATTCTCTTATGAATTTGAAATTTTGTATTGTTTTTTTTTTTAATCGAACAAATTTTGTTAGAATTAAGCAAAGATTATTATAAACAGAAAACAAACATTTATATAGATTTTGTATACATTAAAATAAAGATCAATGATTTTGTTAAAATCTAAATTTTTGCCATTTTTTCTTAAAAACAAATTAATTTATTATATATATATATATAGTCCCTCTCTATATATATATGTATATGTATGAAGTCGCCATTCTTGTACTAAAACTTAACTCTTGTATTTAAATTAACAAAACAAACAAACGGAAAAAACGAAACTCCATTAATTAATATTAACAATAACTCATTGATCACAGCGTTTAGTAATTAACTCTATATCTAAAATAATAATCAATACAATAATTAACAACCGTATTAAAACTGTAAAATAATTCGATAACCTTATAACAGTCAAATGAAATGAATTGTGCAGTCCGGGCAATGCCGCTGCACACTGAGCCACGAACGAGGAAAATGCGAACCGCGCGTGCTGCTGGACATTTTTAAGCGACATTTTCATTTCATTAGTTCAACGACACTAAAATGTGTTGTTGTTGTTTCTTTTTAACTAAATTTAATATTAACAACTAAATTGGAAATTAATTTAGCAATTAAGTTTTGTGTTTTAACAAAAGTAATTTGAAATGAAAATTTGATCATAAGTCAAACTGGTTGAGGTACTTTTTAAGTTTGCCTTCTTTAGTCTCTAATCTAGTCTTAAACATTTAAATCCACTATTTAGTTTATAAGTAAAAAACAAAAAAAAAAAAAATACCAAAAATTGCATTTGCATTGCTTTTTCTATTCTCCTCACTGTAACTCCACTCCAATAATTTATATATATGTATGTATAAATATACTTATTAAATACTCGTACATGTAAATGATTAATTATAGTAAGTCATGCACACACACACATACACATCCAAAAATCACTGCTATCTATTGTATAATTAAAAAGAAAACAACGTAAAATTACAATTAAAAATTGCAACAATTAATAATCACACATGCCCACAACCACGCCCACACCTACACCCACCTAAGCCAATCCACGCACAATCTAAGTGAAATTTAACACTTGAGTCAGCTTTGCTCAGAACTGTTCCGAAGAGCACGCGGCGCTCTCTCTCGCTCTCTCAAAAGAGAGGAGAGAACGAAAAATCAAGGTTCATTGAGCAATGCCGATTCGAAACGATCTAAACCCACTGAAAAAGCATATGACAAAATTAAAATTAATACTCATGCAATTTACAAAAACATTTATTAATGGAATTAATTTATTAATTAAACATTTACCGAATTTATGTGTTTCCTAATAAAGTTAAGTAATTAATTAATTCAATGTCTAAATGGTAAATGCAAAGTTGTATTTAAATGTTTTATGGTAATAATTATTATATTTCAATTATATTATTAATATAATATATAAAAATTCAACAATGCACTTGCCATAATTAATTGATTAATTAATTTTCTAATTTCTAATCTAGAGAAGAATAAATGTTGCATAGCAATTAATACCAGAAGAAATAAATAAAAAAATTAGCATAGAATTATTTTTTAATTTATATATGCTAAAATTTAACTAACCAAAGGCCAAGTTAACTAAAACAATTTTTTTTTATCTCGAATAATTTAATTTTTCATGTTTTGTAAATTACTTTAAAAACTCCAAATCAAATCAAATTACATTAATTACTTAATATATATATATATTTTATTTTTTTTTTAATATCAATAATAATTAAATAATCAATAATTTCCTACATAAATAATTTTTTAATTTTTGCACAAAACTAAAATCAAATCGAAGAAATATGAATGTCGAATTGAAATTTTTTTTAAGTTTTATATTTTACATGTATGTATGTATGTATATCATAAAACTTTAAAACTTTTAAATGTTAACTAATTAATTATAGGAATTTGTTGTTGTTTAATTGTCTCTCTCTCTCTCTCGTTGATTTTGTGACTATTCGGTTTCTGGCAGAGTAATTCGTATTCGCTATTCCATGTCTTAAAGTTAATTTTATTGCGAAACTTAACCAATATTTTGTAACGGCAATTAAGCATTAACCAATTTCTGTAATTACAAAATGCATTTACAACAAACAAACAAACAAACAAAAAAAAAAACCATTACTAAAATGAAACTGATAGAAAAAAGAAAGAAGATGGATGCTTGCATGAATCGCATCGGTCCAACATTTTTACTATCGCATTCGAAATTGGCTTTTAAGAAGTTTCTCTGAATGAAACATTCCAAAAGGAATTCGTTCTCTTAAATTAATTAAAATGTATTCCAAAAAATACTTTACAATACCCAGTAGAAAAGTCAAAACCGCATCTAACAAATTTTAAATATTTCATCTTCTTCTGCATGATCTAACCATATATATATACAATATTATTTCTCACAACATCATGAAGATTGTATATCGATTTTTATTCTCTTAAATGAGTTCAAATACAATCGTTATAAGCTTTTGAAATTCGTCAACAAGTATTTGACAGTAAAAGTATTCAGTTAGGATGCATTTGTACCTTCCCGACAAACCAGATGTCGATACATTAGCGATTATTTATAGCGATTCTAAATTTAAGAGAACTCTTTAATTAAAACGTTTGCAAATCGTTAGTAAACGTTAACATTCGTAAAAGCGATAAATTTGCGTTGTGATGCGATTCTTAAACGAATTCCCAGAACTAATATCATTAACGAATCGTTAGTGAACATTTACAAACGAATCGTAAAAGCGATAATTTTCGTTTAGAATGTTTTTATTTTCGTAAATTTTCTCTATGAATGGTTTTTTAGTGGTATCGCCGCGATATCATTAGCGATGCACATGCTGGTGTCGTTAACGAATAAAATAAAATCAAATTCGCTTATGATATCATAAAAATCGATATACTCGTGAGAAAGGTTTACGGTCATCTGTAAAATTAAAATCTAATCGAATATGTCACGAGTACTAAAACTCAAATTATTGCATTACAAGGAAATTTCAATCAGATGATTTAAATGATGACTTGACTAAGATGACATTTTATTTCTACTGGGTATAGGGAAAAAAAAGAAGAAAGCCAAATTCATTTCATTTGTAAGATTTTTTTTTTAAACGAAAGAAAAACCATTTAAAATAAAAGTAAACTTAATCGAATTAATTGCTTTATATAATGATTGAAAAAAAAAAAACTTCATCAGTGATGAAATGTTATTTCCATACACAAATGATCATCGATATGAGAATAAAATGAAAATTTTATAATTTTAATATCCCGTTCGGACAGACTTTACTTTTGTTTTAAATTGGAATTTGAGTTCGTTCGTTTGTAAGTGCCACCGTGTCAATGTATTTGTCTCTACTGAACCATATCTGAAATATTCTACTAACATTTATAACCATTAAACATATATATTT
Organism: Suillia variegata; assembly: GCA_949127995.1. NCBI lineage: Eukaryota > Metazoa > Arthropoda > Insecta > Diptera > Heleomyzidae > Suillia > Suillia variegata. The sequence goes on along the minus strand of OX421843.1, from coordinate 42,751,325 downwards.
TTGTTCTCTCTTTTCTCTCCACTTTTTTTTACATGCTAACACATCCTGCGGTGCCATTGGTAGACGAAATAACAAAAACAAAACAAACAATAAAAACAAAAACAAAAAACCTTTAGATGCGATTGATTGCAATTATTATGAATGACTTGATGCTACTTTTTATTTGTTTACTTTATATATCACTCTATACATATAAATAAAACAATTTTATATATATTTTATTCTATGTATACATATGAAATAGAACAAAAAACGCTAACAGCAACAACAACAACAACAGCAAAATGAATTTGTATCATATAAACTAAAACTAAATAAGAAATAAACGTAAATTTTAAGGCTAGCGATGTGCAACTTTTGTGGATAAAACGAATAAATTCTCATCAATATAATATATCCAAAATTTGAATAACAAAAACAAAAATCTTGCATCAGATTAAATGTCATCACTACCTTCCTGATCCTTTACTAAAACCAGATTAATTGAATGAAACGTTTTTGTGATCAACGAAAATAAAAGAAAAACAATTCTCAACTCTTTTTCATCACTTTAATTCTCAAAACTTTATCACACACACACTCCACGTGCGCACTGTTTTGGTAGTATTGGTAATACCAACTTTACCACTCTCACCACGCACCACGCCTTCCGCCCACTGCAAAAGTATTCGTTTTAAAATATTCGATCGTTCGTCTATTGATGACATTTTTAATATCACTTTCATTGTACTACTCTACTCTACTCTACTCAATTGTCCATTGCATCGAGCAGTCGGAAGGATCTGTCCAATGTTGCCATTATGAAGAAATTTCGTAGAATGTATATTAAAAATATATTTAACTTACTTTAACTCGAACAAAATCAATAATATTGAAGCTTTGCACAACATGTCGAAATATGATGAGCGTATCTTGGTTTATTTTTGGTTTTCTGGCAATACGAGCTCCTCGTACCCAAACTGAATCTGTATAACTGAATTTTGTAATGCATCCCGTAAAATCGTGTGGATCAATTATCGGAATGTCAAAGTGCTCGACTGGATGCGAGCAATTGCAAAAGTCAACTTGAAAATAGACACATAAAGTTCAATTGATAAAAAGGGCGTGTCCTCTATAACTGGATCGTATCTGTCTTACAGCCGATATGCAAAAAATGACATACCAACAAAAATACGTTCGACATGGATCGAGATCTTGTGCAGATTCGAATTGTTCATTTCAACTCGTTCACAGTTGAGTCCCTTCAAACAAACAAATTAACTTATAAAAGAAAAGAAAAGAAAAGAAAAGAAAAGAAAAGAAAAGAAAGGAGGAGTAAAATACTTATTATGAAAATTAGAATTTTATTTTTGCATTACAATGTAAGTAAAACAATTACTTTAGTTATTTGTTGTTTAGACTAGCGAAATATGATAATCGTAAACTTTATTATTAATATTATAATACATAAATTCGAAAAAGATTTGCTATTGATTTTATTTTTATGTTTATTTTGTATGAAACTTTACTAAACTTGTAACTTTTTTTCTTTTTAAAGTATTTCATTATCATTTCTTTTTGGTTTAATTATTTATAATTTCTTTGATACTTGAAGAAGACAATCTGAAATTGTGTCGTCATAACTTAACTTTACTTAAAAGAAATTTTGTTTGAAAACAATCGCCATATTTAGCAGTTAACCAATAAACAAAACCAACAAAAAACGTGTATAATTAATTAATATTATCATATTTTAATTACCAAAAACAAATATTTTTCATTGGCATTACTCGGAGTACTTGCGCCCATATGCGTTTCCAAAACGCTTACTTGGACTACTTAAGCTTGAAAGTATCCTGGCGTTCGGTTGAAGCTCAGTAATTGGTAATGGCTGGAAAATAGTTGTTTTTACAAGCGGAAAAAATAAAAATAAACGTAACATTGAACGTGCAGGTTAATTTATTTCTAAAAGATACTTTGAAGAAAACTTATATCAGAACTAAATCAATCTGGCAAGCTTGACGTTACCTTCGCCCAAAAATCATAATACGTAAATTACATTTTAAACAAATTTTTCCTAAATTTACAACAATTTCCATGTGCAAAATTTCGCTGAAATAAAATGAGAAGATCAAATATTAATAATTCTATTTTGCATTTAACTGATGTACAAAATTTTAAACGGACATTTTTTTTATTAAAAAAGGAAGAACCAAAACTCAATCTCTCTGCCTGACTAAGTAAGAACTCCTCAAGAGTGAAAATAGTTTTTTTTTGGTTTTTCCACGCAATGTCTTTCGTTTTCTAATCTATCGCTCGAAATATCGGAATATGTAAATTGTTTTAAATTTATGGAAAATGTCTATTCTAAAGTAAATAAATATATTCATTAAACAAATCCATCATATGCGTACATAAATACATGAAAATCATCAAACTAAAAGAAGAAAAAACTTATAAGTATAAAATGAACGATGAAAAGAATTGTGCCTTTAGTTAAGTTTTTATATACATTAACCGTATTTATTATGTAACATTTTCAAAATATTTATCTTTAATAATTATTAATATTATTGTTGTTGTTGTCATCCCGAAGATGCACAGTTATAATTGCAACGCAACAAATTAATGATTTGTAATACGTCTACTTAGTTTTTGTAAGTTTAAGTTTACAACAAAACTAAACTAAAAAAAAAAAACTAAATAAACAAATAAATAAATATAAAATAAAAATATATTATTTAACATACTCATCATGTGCAATTAAAAATTTTTAATTAAATATTTAACATCAAAACGCAAAATTTACTTTTAAGCACCTCGAAACTAAAAACAAATGAAACTGTCCTCTTAACTGGCAAATAACAAAAAAAAAAACAATTAATAAATAAAATTAAAAAACTGCAAATTATTTAAATAATTAAATAATGAAATGTTGGCGTGAAAGTGTTAAGCAGTAAATAAATTTTGTTTAAATTAAATTTTTGCAAATTTTTATTTTCATTTTTTTTTTGTATTTTAAATTAATGTTGTATTGTTTTAACCGAATTAATTCTTTAGTTAATATTCATTTATTTAATTTATGTTAAAAAATAAAAAAAAATTTACATATGAATAAATGTTTAATAAAAAAAAATCACAATTTTAATTCGTTTTATTGCTCGATAGGATTATAAATCATTTGGTGAGAATTTCCTCTGATCAAGTGTAGATTGATTATTTGTTTGACTTACATACATACGTACACACCCGAAGGTATCAGAGAACTGCAAAAATCACTTTCTTCCTTGATATCATTCTTCATACACCGAAATTCTTACTCACATTTAATCGCTCAACAAAACTCAGCGTTGAATAAAATGAGCATGACGCTAGTGAGAAAGTGATTGAGTGAGATTAAGCTGATGTGAATGGGAATTTCACTTGATTAAGCAAACAAATGAACTATGAATGAAGTATTTCGTTGTTGAGCCGAACGAAAAAATACCCGAAATGATTTGTACGAAGACGACCGATGATTAAAATCAGAGAACCAACAAAAAGCACTTGATTTGATTCATTCATCGAACGAACATGTGTGATGCGATTGAACGCAAATGCACCTTTTATATAATGTTAAACGTTTTTGCAATCACCCGTTGGCATTCTCTGGTAACTAGTTATACGCCTTTTCACTTTGTTTTTATTTGGCTGTACTACGGATTGCTCGACAAAAGTGTCAGCACGTGTTATTACAGCAACTACGCATGCGTCAAATCTTTTCTCACACTTCGTCTCAATCACATATGGGAGAGAATTTATCTGAGCACAGCATCTACGAGTATACGAATTGAATTTGTTAGTTGCCTACCGAAATAAGTTGACAACATTTACGATATTCCGGCAGTACGTGTCGATACTTGGCACACGTTGCAGGACTCAGCAGCAGCGATTTCACGTTCAACAACAACGATAACGACCGACGACAACAACGGTTTTCGTTACGTCCACTTGTTGCCAATTTGTTAAATGTTTACGAGTACTTTGGGCCAAAGTCTTTTGCTTTTTGATGAAATTGGAATCAGTGAAAAAGTAAATACCTTTCGCTGCTGTACGAGTATGCGAAAGATAAACAAAAAGATCAACGCGTTAAGGCGCTTACAACTGTGGGATAAGTTGTTTGTCTGTTGCCTTGGCATCTCTTGAATTCTTGTCACATAATGACATGAATTTGAGTGGTTGTACGCGAGTATCTTTGCACAATTTCGCCATTGAATAAGTGTAGAAAATTCGTCGAAGTTGTCAAAATACTTGTAGATACTTTGGAATCAAATTGTTGAATGACTGCATTTGTCTGTAATTTATTTATTTTTTTAATTTTAATCTAGTTACTTATACGGTCAAGGGTCCTTAAGTTAAGATTTTCGAAGGAATTTGACAATTCGAATATTTGGCAGATCTCAAACCGCTGTCTTTGCTATTTCATGTTATGTATGTATTTACTTGGTTCTAAAATTTTAAATATGTCAAAATGTATTCAGAAGGTATAAGACTTCTTTTATTTTAGCTCTTAATTTGTTGGATTATTCTATTTCGTTTATAGACTTAAATCTCGTATATCAGCTGTTTTCTGTTCTCCTTACAAAAAGTTTACAAGCTGCTCTCAAATATATCAGGCAAATTTTCAAGCCTCGAACAATAGTAAATATGTATTGTCATCATAAAGGATTACGCTGAATCACACCTACTTAGCGTAATCTTGCTTTTGTAATTGTTGATTGAAAACCAAACTGTTGAAATATTCACTTACAACCCGCCATACTCGTACAAGTGCATTCACAATTTATGATACACATACACAGGCGAGTTTTTATGGTAACCCAGCAAACACTGAGGCTCATTTGATATCTATGATTGGAATGATTTGATATCAAAAGACTTTGTTAAAATGCATTCGTTTAAAAATGATTTGAGCAGGATTTGAAAATTAAAGCTTTAAAATGGGAGTTTAATTTAAATTTAAGAATTAAATAGTTTACACTCAAAGTGAGTTCAAATGTGTGGAATTAAAGTGTTACTTTCGGTTTGAAAATGATTCGAGATTACCTTTGAGAATGAACTTCACACGTTTATTGGGTAACTACAGCTAATATCTATTTTTATTTATATTAGCAGAGTAAGTATACCTCGCTGTTGAAGGATTTACAATAAGAAAACATGAACAACTTTTCTTTAAGATTAACAAAAGACGAGAACAAAAAGAAAATGAAAAAAAAAAACGCAATACACGCGCTTGAACTTTGCTACCGATGGAGTCATTTCTGTTGGGGTCATCATCTGAATTACGTAGACGATTACAAAGATGAGCCGAATAAATGCTAACAATAGCGGGAACAAAAAAATGGTAAATCCTGTATTTGAATAACGTCTAGATTATAAATTAATTAATGGTTCTTGTCGGCAAATGGATAAAAATAAGGCTAATGCATTGAGGGCGGGTTAGGAGCAGACAGACAATATATCAAATGACCTTTTGGGCGCCATCTTCGCTTTTATTTCTAAGTAAAAATGTTAAATTGCTTATTAGTTTTTGTGTAGTTTTTAATTAGTTATATTTTTGTGGCTAAATAAAAGTTGTTCATTTACAGTTAAGATTAATGCACAAAGTAACAACTTTAACATATACAACATATAATTTGTAACATTTCAATAAGACTATTCCTCGGAATAACTGACTGTGGTTTTATTTTCTGTTTATGAAAAATTTTAGAGCATATTCTTCAGAATTGCTGATTTATATTTCTGCTGACTTCTCTCTGACACTGTAGTACAATATGACTGATTGGCTAAACTAGTGATGTGCAAACATTATTCAAAAACATTAACAAATTTATAACAATGTGGTAATTTCAAATGCCTTCTGCTAGATTTAATGTATTTATATCTGCTTATCTCAAGTTGACTAGCACAATTATTTAAGACAAAAATAATATTACTAAACTTGGTCTGCAGTCCGTACAGTGCACTAGATTGCAATGATTTGTTGTTTTATAGTGATTAGTAAATTTTATAGAGTGTATTATACTTCCCGGTGCATCTCTACAAATGTTTCGTATACAATGCATCAAGTTCCTGAACCATGGTGGGAGTGAAATTTATCTGACCTTTATTTAAAAGTGAGGATAAATTGATCCATTCACGCCTATTTTTGGTGAAGTTTTCGACGGTGTCCATACCAATTTAGATTACAAATTTCAGAAATATTGCGAAATAATCGAATATTTTTACTTAATTTCGCAAATTGTGGGCGTGGCAGAACAAAAAATAAACTTTCATTTGATATGTTTAAGTGCTACAAAAATTTGTATCTATTGTTTTAACTTAAATCCGTTGCCTATGAATTTTATATGTCAAATTTGAAATAAGGAACTTATGTAATAATTTGGGATATACAATATAAAGTTAACCATCTTTTTAACCGTCAAAATATACGACTATTTGACACATATCTCATCTCTATAAATTTGAAATTTATGATTGTATTTTGAGTTGATGAAAAGAATGTCCAGTGACGATGTTTCTGGACTCAGGCTAACACATTCGAGTCCTGAATAACAGTTGCGCTGTGTAATTAAAAATTCCATTGAAGCACTTCGGTACTGGCTAAAATCAAATGTCGATAAATTAAAAAAGAAAATAATAACAAAAACAAAACTAACAAAACAAACACACACACACACATATATATATTTTTCTCTTTTGCAACAAACTTAAACTCGTATGTACTCGTATGTACATATGTCAGTAGGCATTTAATTTTGTTTGACTGCATCTGTTGTTGATGTGTGTTCGTGTTCCAGTGAAAATGTTTGTTGTTGTTGTTTTCGTTTTTTTTAAATATTTAGCATAATTAAAAGCTTTCATTCAGTGTTGTTAGTTTATGAAGTTCGATTTGATTGATAGTAATTGATATTTGCCATATTGATGTCGACCATAATTAGATTATCGGATTGCTTGTGCACGTGTACAAGGGCCAACTGTGTTTGCATGTATGTATGTATGTATGTATGTATGTATGTATGTATGTATGTATGTATGTATGTATGTATGTATGTATGTATGTATGTATGTATGTATGTATGTATGTATGTATGTATGTATGTATGTATGTATGTATGTATGTATGTATGTATGTATGTATGTATGTATGTATGTATGTATGTATGTATGTATGTATGTATGTATGTATGTATGTATGTATGTATGTAAATTGATATTTCAAAGATTTTTTGCGAAAATAAAACTTCTCTGAGTGCACGTTGCATTCGCTCAGTCGTTCATATTTCGTCTAATTATCCATTGATGAATTGCTGTCCGAATTATGAATTTCCTCGCAGTTTCTACTTCGCTTTCAGCAAAGTAATTAAATTCTGGCGTTCTTTGGGTATATCAATACTGACGCAGATCATAATTGCTGTACTCCGAATCTTCATTGCAAATAATTCTTGCGTAATATTATTTGTCCTTCTCATTGTGAAATTTTCAATGTCTAGTGCTAGTGCTGTGCCAAATTGGACGAAATTAAAACCCAGTGCTTTGGTTGCTATGGTCACTGACTTTAATAACTTCAATAAAATGGGTTACGGTTGGAACAATTAGTTTGGCGGGGCAGATTTTTTTAGCCTAAAAACTTTTGTAGCATCAATACGAAGTTATGAATAATTATTTTCCTGTAGTTTTTATAATTATTTATCACTTTTTATCAATAGATTTTAATCTTCTCGGTCGATAAGATTAATTTCATATATTAAATGTCAAATAGCAAATTGTGACAATAATAAAATATTAATTGAAAAAATGTCTTAACTAATATTTTTCTGAAATATTAACTTGTTCTGGTTTGGTTCATTTGATTATTTTGCAATATTAAATTTCCAATTTGTGATTTTACCTGCTCAAGTGTTGCGCGCTTAATGCCGATTCGAGGAAATGTATAACACTGACAATACGAAGATATTCAAACGATTTCAGCTGTTGCATTTGCTGCTTGTGATTTGACCGTGATGGCTTACAACTGCCAAGCATTCATATTAAGTACACAAGTCTCTGCCAAAATAATTGAAGTTCTACTTATGTATCTTCTTATCATGAATATGTCACGTTGCAGCAAATAGCCACCCTAAAAGAGATCAAGACGTTCGTATTGTTTTGCTCTAGAAAATTTAAGTCCTATAAATGCATCCATACATACATACATGCGGGAGGTATTTTAAATGTTTGCAGTCGAATGTGTTCGAATTCATTTAAGTTAGCATTTTAAAATGTTCAAAATTTTTTTAAAACTAGTTTTTAGCATTTAAAATACATTCGAAAATACATGTACTCCCGCCCTTATGTTGTTTAATGCGACACTCCGCGACACTGGCACGTATTTAAATAAAGCGTTTAAAGTAAACAATAGCAAGACAACGACAACGCCAACAACGTCGATGGACATTGATTGTTAGTCCAACAGACTGTCTATATTAAAATCTTAACACTGATTTCTATTAATGAACGAATATGATTAAATCAATTCCTATAGTGAAATTTAATTGCTGTGATTGAAATATAAACAATTACCTCGAAACAGAAAATAGATGCATCTAGTAATTTGTGGTTGCTTTTACTAAATACAGAACAATAACTTATCTTACCACACAATAATTAAGTTTAGAGAATTAAACGAAGTGCGTTGGATGCTGATGGAAGATAATATCTTGAAACATTTAACCACAAGATACTTTGAAAACTTTATCAAGATTTTAATAATAGCTGCAAGAAATTCGCTTAAAGAATCTTAAATGCTTAACTTTGAGGACTGACCAAATGAAATAAGCTTAAACTTTATCAAAATTATTCATATCTAAAAAGTTGTTTCTTTACACAGTTTTTAATAAAAAGTAGTATTAAACAATTTATTAAAAATCAGTTGGCAAATATTGAACGAAATAACATATTTGGTTTATATTTAAATCATAGGAAAAATTCATTTTCACATGGATTTAGATTGGTTGTTTTTACGAGATCGTTGCTCGGCTAAACTTTAATTTAAGGTTTTTTTTAATTATTTGTGTATGAATATGAAAAAATTTAAATTTCGCTTGTATTCCGATGCAGTTTAAAACAATTCTGTCTGAAACGTTAAGATAAAATGTTTTTATTTTAAATGTTTCGACTCATCACAATATTTGCATGTCCCAACCCGAGAGCTATACTATACCTTTAGGAAACTCATCGCTTTAGGTAAAATAATCTGTTTTTAGCTATTCCCATGACATAAGATTTATTATTGAAAACTCGGTAACTTAAAAAAATTTAAAGTGTTTGATAATACGTGTAAATTTCCATGAACATTTACACACAAAAAGAAACGCTCATACCCGAAACCAATTAAAAGTTAAGAAAGTTGGTTAACACAAGCCAAAATTAATTCAACGGTGTAAAATTGTGCAATTAAGTCAAGTAAATGTGCGCCGTTAAGACTTTTCAACTTAAGTTATTATTTTGTAATTAAAAACATTTTGTTGCTCTTCTTTCAGGGTATTTGTTGTCGCTTTAAGCTGAACCACACAATTGCAGAAGTTTGTGTTCTAGGCTGGTGCACAGCGAAACAAAAGGTGCGGTTTTATGTTGAAAATGGATTTGATGAATCCTGCACAAATACTGAAATTAATCATGTTGTTCTCGACGTTATTTAAAATTTTTAACTTTCATATCAATTTCATGTAATGAAAATGAATGAATGAAAATGCCACACGTAACTCTTAGCAAAAGGTTGCGTATGCCATTTAATTGAATTACAATAATTTGCCTAAAATATTTTTGATTTGTTGCTTAAGTGTTCTATTTGTGTTCCTAAGCATAAGTCTGCTTCGGCATATGACAATTATGACAATTATGACAATTCTCTGACAGCTGTCATACCACATTGAATTTTATTGGGTGTCCATGCGGTGTTTGTGGCGATTGGCTGAGCAAAGCTCATTATTTCGCTTGAGTTCCTGAGTAAATTATTTGATGTCCTTGGAATCTTCGGCATAAATGTTCCACTTCCCACTGCCGTGCTGACGAAAACTTTTGCAGTGAAGTGAAATATTATTATAAGTTGCAAAATTCATTTAATTTATCTTTATGGCTGCTTAATAGGTAAATTAAAAGTTAATTTAATGCAATTTGCCTGGTGCTTGTTATTGTTATTGTTTCTCGACACTGATTTTGTTTGTGAGCGAGAGAGAGAGGTTCGTTAGGAAGGGAGACGGCTGGCGGGGCGGCGGTCTTGAGTGCTGGTCTTGCGACAAATTGTTCTTGTGTTGTTAATTTTCTTTATATAATCAGTTTAAAAAAGCATTTGTTGTTATTCTCACATGTGCGAGTACGATATTTTCCATGTGTAGGCAAAACGTTAGGAGGACTTTAAAAAATGTGTTCTGAACAAAGTGAAAGGAAGTGTTTGGTTGCCACTAAATATTTTCATTTTGTACTATTTCCTTTTAAATTTGTACTAAAACTGCAGTTTAAAATTTTCCACAGTTTCGTTTAAGAATCACCTTTTTCCTATGAAATGAAGACACATATAAACAAAAGAACTTGTCCTTCCGGCTCACAAATTGAAAATTGAATTATTTATCTTGATATACTGTCGCTTCGAATTTTCTATTTTTCTATTTGCTGTTCTTTGTCCAACTTAAAGTTTGTTGTTGTTTTATTTTTGCTTGCCAGAAAACTTTTCCATTCACAGTCTAAGTGTATATTTTGACATATACAAGAGTAGCCATGTTATATATATTTTTTTATTTCCGTTTTAAGTGCACGAATTTCTGTGTTTGTAAACTTACATACTTATGCAATGGCAAAGTTTCCACTCTGCTGAATGGCGGCATTTTATTTTTATTTTCGCTTTTACTTTAATTTTATACCCTGCGCCACGCACACAAGCACATACCGGAGGGTATATTCTATTTGTAAAGCCCATAAGAGGGCGTGGTAGGTATGAGAACACATATAAATTTAAATGATCAACTTCAAATCATAGAGTCATGAATCACTTACAAATGTATGTGCTGAAAGAAGCAAACTCTTTTGTGTGACTGAAATGACGAAAGGTGTTAGAGCTCCGGTATAGCCGAAGATTATTGTCTTATTTTATTATAAAGTTGTACAAATGTATTTTTAAGTTCGTTATTTTGGTGTTTGATTTATTTCTAAAGTAAATATATATTCTGTTTAAAGAATTGAAGCTTAGAAATAAAATTGTGTGAAAATGTTAACTTTGTGTGCGAATTGTTTCGCTAGTGAATTTTTCAAAACTATTTACAAGAATTTTGTAAACTTTTATTCTTGTTTGTGATTTTGATTTTTCTTTTCTATCTTATGAAAACTTCATTTGGAGCATAGGGAGCGTTAGAGGACATTAAAAATGTTCGAAAGACTGGTGGATGGACTGATGAGGATGGTTTGGTGTCCTTCGAAATGCATGTAGTCTGGCTTGCCTTCAGATATTATAGATAATGAATTTTTCGATTGGTAATAATCTGATGTATTACTGATTTGTATATATATTAAATTTTATCAAACTGAAATAAAACATATATATGGTAACATTTAACATATATACATATATGTATACAAATTCTGTGGTTTATTTGTTGTTGTTGTTGTTCTTTAAATTTTGAAAACCAAGTTGATTTACCAAAAAAAAAAAACTGAAGGATAACGCAATAAAGTTTATGTTGTGTGAAATTCTTGGTTTTGGTGTTCTTCTGATTTTCTCCTCTATTTAATTTCCATATTCATGAACACCCGTGTTGTTGTTATTGTTGTTTCCATCAACAGCCGCAATAATTTGCTGTTTCCATATAAATCCAACGCGAATCGACTGCAGATAGAAGCTGGCATCGCTTCGGTCTGCGTCTGACATCAGCAATGTGAATATTTTAACATTGAATCCTGTGGATACTTCGCACTCATATCTAATAGCACGTGCTGTGGATAACGTTTATTTTTTTATATATTGATTTTTTGTTTTTTGGCCATGTTTTGCCTGAGATTTGAATTTTTATCAATTTTGTATCATATTAAAGTAACTGTAATATGAAATAACAGGCACAATTTAAAGAATTGTGATTTACTTTTATAAAATGTAGAGCACAAATAAGAAATTTATTGATGTCCTTAAGAAATTGTAATCTTCGATAATTTTAAAAGTCTACACTTACAAAATCTATTAATACATTATGAGAAAACATTACTCATACGTACTGGATTTCAAGACAATTTTTCAGTTTAATTATGTTATATGTTAAATCTTCTAGATGATTTTCTACTAAAGCATACAGATTTTATATACGGTAGAGTTGTGGAATCTCAATTAAGGCATATTTACCTTACCCATACTACTTTACTTATTTATTTCCGTCTATTATAATATTACGAAATACAAATGCAGTACAAAGGATAACCTTGAGCTATTAAGAAACTGCACTTGCACAGAAGATTCCTCATAAATATTATTAAAAAATAAATTTGAAAAAGTGTTCATACAAAATTATCACAAATTTAATTTTAATTTAAATATTCTTACTGTAGATACGAGCTGAAAGTGTAAGCAGACGCGAGTTGCTCTCATTGTTTAGTTATTAGGAAAATTAAGGTCAACGTTCTTTGTATCCGCATTTCCACCTGATGAAGCGCACTAAGATAACACAGCCACAAAGCTGTGGTCGACACAACCAGTAAACAATAACAGTCGGTCTTATCTGCTATTAGAAATCGACCACCAAAAAATATAAATGCACCACCTGGAAATATGATCTTAACATCCAATTTAATTAATTACTGAGAATAGATTAGAAATTGATTTGTTTTATAATGAAAAAAGATCACAATAAACGTTGAATGAAGTTAAACTGCAAGATAATCTGAGTGGTGCAGAGAAAGCGCAACAGTATTCCCGCAACGAGGCATCAAAATTCCATTAGTTAGCAGATTGCACACACGTTCATTCAATTTGGAGCTACATCCACAGCGTGAAGGCAATTGCGGCCGACGACCAGAGGTAATACTCGTTCTGCTGATGCTTTTGTTTGGTCCTTCTGCTTCTGCTTTTGCTTGAGCTTCTGCATTCGCTTCTGCTGCTTGGCATCTAACATACAGACACGAAATGTGGTAAGTGCAATTTATGCTAGTCATCTATGATTTCTTGACGTTAACAAGATAATACTTGTGTTAAAAAAATAATTTTCTGGCCATTAGTAGGGAAGGCGAAATTCGATATGATGTTGCAAGGATATTGTAAAATTTCTTGTACTATACGGTTTAATGTAGAAATTTTTTGTATTCTAGAACATCTTAAAAAGTGTGCGCAAGTACTTAAAGTATTATCAAAAAGTTATGCTCACGCTAAAAGGTTTCTGCAGCGCGCAAAAGGAGCAATATTTACTTTACAAACCAATCTTAAGATACATGAGTGAATTCTGAGTATTTGTATATATATTTATTTATTTAAGAGTTTGACAAAACGAATGCAAATACACGTGATTTAAACGCGCCAAAAGGCATGACGACACTGCGCATGTGTCGCACTGCCTAAGCATGCCGCCAGTAACCGTAAATGTTACTTTAACCGACAAATTTATCTCGAATGTTAACATCTCGCTGTACGAATAGAATAAAAGCGACCAGCATCTACGATATGGCCACAGTTCGGGATGATATTCTGCCGCGAGTGGTCATAGTAGCGGAAAAAGGAAAATTGTTTGTGAAAATTGCGAACACTTGTTGTCCAAAGTGTTGTTTATTTATTTTCCTCCAAATGACATATTGTTGTTGCGTGCAGTTTTAAACACGCCCACGCATATGCGTCAATTTGATTAACTGCTAAATCAAGAGTTAAACGCGTTCGGCGGAAGTAACCATTTCAGTGTGTGTGTTTTTTTTAATTACAACCAAGTTCAATCTTCCGTACGGTGTCACCATGAAAAATTTGAATTCAACTTTGTGCTATAAAATAAAGATGAAAATCGTTTGGTTGATTTTCGCATTTTTCACGCTTGTTAATTCGCAAAATGATACAGAGCCGTCGTTAATTACGACCGTTGTGGCAGCAAAATTGGCAACAATGGCGTCTGCATCGCTTCCGGTTGTGAAATGTGGCAACATGCAAAAAATGGCGGACGAATGCTTCAAGGATCTGCCACCGCATTTGATGCAGTTCTTGCAGCCAAAAATCGCAATCAACGAGCAGGAAATCGCATCGAAGTGCAGGTAAGAATGTGCGGCTGTATTTGTTCTTCCTCTGTGTGTGTGTCCTTGTGTTTTGTGTGAAATTGTTGACAAGCGTGTAATTAAAACAAAGCAAATAAGTAAATAACAAATTGTCTGTGAAATTTTGCAATTTAACGAACCGTGTTAACAACAATTACGAATGACGTTTAGTGAACAAGAAATTTAGTGTATAATAATTATCAGATTCTATACCTCAGATTAATGTTAATACAATGAAATGTCGGCGCTGAGTGTGATTTCAACTGAAATATACAATAAATATTAAGAAAAGTAAAAAGAGTCAAATTGGAAAAAGAGTTTTTAAGGAGTAAACCAAAATGGAAAATAATTTATAAAAAATGTTGATTAACACAACAAAACTTGATTTTTTTAAATAGATTTATTAGTGAAGTTGGTGTTTTAATAAATTTTAGAAACAACTTATTTAGGTTGTTTATTCTTTCAATACGACATTTAATGTGGTTGAAACAATGTTGCTAGCAACTATGTTTGTTTGCACACAATTAAAATAACACAAAAAATCAAAAGAAAAATTATTTAAAATTATAAATTGAAAGTGAATTATTTGCTTAGTTTCATGTTCGCGAATTTAATAGAAATATTTTCTTTGCATTTATTTAAATTTAAAGTTAAAGATCAATTTTATTTGAAAAGCAATCGAGATTATAAGAACAACATCTTTTTTAATTTTACTTTCTATATTTTAATACTTTTGTAAAAGATGGATTTTTTCGAAATATTAACACAATCGAATTGCGTATTGCCCGCCACACAATGTAAGAAATTAATTTCTTCACCTAAATCAGGTGGAGCAAAAAACCAAAAGCTATTCAAAGCAAATCCCGTAGAAATCGTTTTTTTAGTCCACTTTGTTTTATGCTAGTAAAAAAAATCATCACCATCAACCCGGAATAGTATGGCTAAAAATGAAATGATATTTTCTTGTTTATCACTCTGCGGAGCAAGGATACGCCACCGCGACACTAGCAACCGCTGATGGCGACTTAATTAAAAGTGTTTGTGTTGGCTGTGGCAGTAAACATGATTGCGGCAGCGGTATTGATTACAAAATAATTGCGTAATTTATCTTTTGTGTCGGTAGTTGCCCTCCAGATTGCCATTAAAATCAATATAACGAAGCCACAACACAACACAACACAAACAAACAAGCGAACAAGCGAACAGCATGACAAACAAATACAATACAAAAAAAAGTTGCAAATTACGAAAACTTGTTGAAATTTGATGTTGCCACATGAGTACATCATAAAAGCTGCTCAACATTGTTAATAAAATGCTAAAAATACAAAATCAATTATTTGAATTTATGTTTTTGGGTTGCTTTGTTGTTATTGGGCGAATTCCATTTCCATTCCAATTAGAAAAGAAAAGAAAATAATCATAAGAATATTTCGTGTTGAACACAAGACTTAAACCTTGCTCAGTTATTTGTAAAGCTTAAATTTCGTGAAGAATATGTTAGGTATGTTAGGATACAGTGCCTAAGTATGTGTTTACATAATATTATTATATTGTTATTATTGGCTTTAGGAGCACCGCAACCTGAAAGATCTTTGGTGTGGCCTGGTGCCAACCTACCATAAATCTGGCGTTTGCTTGGATACAATAAATTCCTTTCAAGGTGTTTTCACTTTAAGACATGTCAGTCCTGACAAGAAATCATTTTAATAGTATTTATAACATGAAAACAGCTTTGGAAGAAGATTGTTGAATCCAAAAAAATATTTAAAATTTTTTTTTATGAATTTAAGTGCTTAAGAGAGTTAAATTTTTATTTCAACTGAATTAAAATGTGTAAAAATTGGCAATTCAAAGACAAGTTCTCGTTCGTGGCACCCTTTGACATACCATACATAAAATATGCACTTTTCGTTACATACATACTTCGAAGTATCTTTACCGTTCCAAAGTGCTTTGTTAAATGCATTATTGACATATACGAAATTATGGAAGCAAAAAGTATGTGGAAAATTTAAACATATCAAAGCAAAATCTAAGCCCCGCCCTTGGTTATAAACGAATTTTAGTTAAAAAACTGAGTCAATATAAAAGCGTGCAAAAAATGTTTGTATGTATATGCAAGTAGAAAATCGTTCTGTAAGATATTTTAATTTGCAAAATAGTATTTCAACTTGAATTCGATTCTGAATTCGGGGATCATTAGATAACGGCATATTGGAAATGAAACCCAAGAGCACTTTTTACTGCTGACTTAGTTATTGTCATTAAGTTTAGATAATAATATTGAACTTGTTCTGTTTCAGGGCTAAAAGCTTTTTCATTAAAAAAAAACTAAGACCACGGAACAAAAATATCTCCCGGAATATTAATGTTCTAACAAAACCAATCAATTAAGGAAGAACTTTGAACCGAAAATTAAATAATTTAACAATTTACAAAGTAGCAGAAGTAAAGGCAGAAAATTACAAACTGAATTTCAAATTAAGTTTTAAAGTGAAAATTCTTTTGACTCGCTTTTCCACTTACAAATACTTTAAAGTACTTTGCATATAACAAAAATTGTATTACTCAGATCAACTATTGAATGTCGATTATCGCGTTAGAGCAACGAAAGTTGGTCGATTATCAATATACCAAAAGTTATAACAGATTTTCACTGTGATGTGTTCGGATACGCTGATGTGTTATTAATGTGGCTGTCTCTTGCAGGGTGTTTAATCGCGGCATGCAGTGCTTCGACGAGTACGCAACACGCTGTCTGGCAAATGCTTCGGTAAATATTTTGAAAAACAACGTGGAAGGAGCAAGAAACTTTTTCAATAAATTCTGTAGCGATCCCGCTTTTCAGAAAGGTAAGTTTCACACATTTACAAATTGTCGAATTTTTTTTTAGGTTTTATTTAAAAGTTTATACAGTGTGCCTGCTGCGTTTATACTACACCAACAATACACACAGCATTCATAAACACAAACACAATTTCATTAGCAGCGACATGTGCCGTTTGGGTTTTAATCACATGAAAATTTGCTAGACTGGTGCTAAAAAATTCTTCTATGAATATTCGATCTTAATAATTTTTAAATAAGTGTTGCCTATTGTCATTTTGCAGTTCAATAGTGTTGCCTTTCTTTTATAACCTTAATTAAAAAAGTGTTTTTTTTTCTTTAAATGGCATTAATAGTATTTTTTTTGACATACACGCAACACTGAAACACGAAAACCTTTTCGATGACGTTTTTTGTGAAAACTATGCTTCATACAATTTTGGGCAGTTTTTTTTCGAGGGTCGAAAAGTTTCGAGGTTTTCGAGGCATCTTCGCCGCGTCAAAGGGAGTAAACTTTGATCAACGTTTTTGAGATTTCAAAATTATTAAAAACTAATAACAACTTTTGTGACCACAAGTAAAACTTGCCTGGCATAATTTGTTCCTAAAACCCGTTCAATTTGTGTGTGTGCGTGTGTACGTGTGTGTGTGTGTATTTACATTATGTAGCAGAGAACCACATCTGCCACTTGCAGTTTAATCACCAACAGAGTTTGAGTTTGTTACTTTATTTTTGGCACACTTTCAGATTACATACGAAACAAGGACTGCTTCTCCTACATCCGTGCGGACTGGGAACGTTGTCATACGACTTTTCAAGGAATTCTTACCGATAAACTTCATGTTGAACGAACTAATGTAACGAACAAGTTTATGGAATTTTGCTGGTAAGTCTTGGCAACCATTATTTGCTATTTGTTTATAATTGCCAGATTGTCATCGGTTGTTTGTGGTGTAGTGTCAATTAGTTTTGCGTTTCAATTTCAGGAAATTAAAAGAGGAACTATTTTAGATAGATGAATTAATATTCAATTGAGGTAATGAAGAACGCAGAAGTTGTTTTAAGAGGCAGCATCATATAATTGGGCCAGCTTAATTTATTTATACATCAGTTTCTATTAAATCAATTTCATAGAAGAACCTTTAACGAGACAAAAGAGTTCATAAATATCTTTGGAACAATGAATATCGTTTATTTTCAAATATTTTTTGGAGGGTGTACTAAGGTTCGTGGAATCTCAGAACCATTGTGCTTATAATAGTATTGGAGAACATGTTTGGTCATACTTTCTGTTTTGCACAAACAAACAAATAAACAAACAAGCAGAGTAATACAAAAGTTGAGATTCAAAAACGTGTCGATAAGATGATTTCGTATCACATTCGATGATTAGTTAATTCGCAAAATGATACAGAGCCGTCGTTAATTACGACCGTTGTGGCAGCAAAACCGGCAACAATGGCGTCTGCATCGCTTCCGGTTGTGAAATGTGGCAACATGCAAAAAATGGCGGACGAATGCTTCAAGGATCTGCCACCGCATTTGATGCAGTTCTTGCAGCCAAAAATCGCAATCAACGAGCAGGAAATCGCATCGAAGTGCACGTAAGATGATTTCGTATCACATTCGACGATTAGATGATATGATCTGATCATATTGTCTTTTTATCTGAATTCAGATTCCATTGGTTTAACAAACAGATGCAACTTAGTTCAATTGTAATTTAGAAAATTAATTTGAAATTTTTTTAACAAAGAGCAATTTAAAAAGGTTTCTACTTTAGTCGCTTTTTTATTATTATTATTAATTAAATGATTATTTATTGTTTCACATGGTTAGAGGAACGTCACAGCATTTGTTTTAAAATGTCAACCACAACAATATCAACTGACTAATATCTCTTATCTATTGTAATTAAGTTATTTCCTTTTACCGCACACACACAGCGCACGTCATGCTTACGAGGAGTGCATCTACAATAGTGCACGGTACAAATGTTATCCGCATTCTGTGAACTTTGCACGTGAGACGGCAAAAATGCTCTCCGAAGAGAAGCAGTTCAGCAATTGTCGCCAGTACGAGGATTCTTTGTGTCGGGCAACAAACTCACTTTCGCTGCGTGCAGAATGTTGGCAGCTATTGCTGCTGCTTGTGTTACTGATTCAATTGCCGCTGCGGCAATTAAATCAGTAACGCAAGTGATTGTGAAACGTTAGCGTATTGTTTTCTATATGCATGCATGCATGTATGTATGTACGTATGTACGTACGTACGTATTTATGTACATCACATGTCTGACCTGCATATATATAACTGGTCTATTTTTATGCATTTGTCAGTTAATTTCCAACAGATTTAACTGCAAATGAGTTGTAGTTTGTAGGCTCATTTAAATTTCGTAATACCGACAACTGTTGTAATTGAATTAATTAAATGGTACATTGGAACATTGCAAAATCCAAACAGAACACAATTCCTGAAACATATCTATGTCAAGTTTGAACGTATATTCAATGTGTACGTACAAATGAACAATTCACACACACACAATTGCAAAAGCATTTAACTACAATTAAAATACATAACACATTTTTAGTTTTTAATCGTTTTTGGAATTTTAATGCAACTTTTCTAAAATGTATTTTTAATACCGCTGCAGGATAAATAAAAATTTGTAAAACGAAAAAAAAAAAAAATAAAATGAAAACTTTTAAATTACAAATCAGATCAATTGTTACAATAAAGTCGATAAGCAAATACGCAGGTGCTACAGATATGACATGTGCTATTATATGAATTCTGTCTAGGAACATAGGAAGAGAGAATCTAGAATGTAAGCTACTAGTTTAGCGGAATTGAATGTTACTAAAGGCGGCATGCAGCAAGTGTTGCGCGTTGCAAACCAAACGCGCACCCATCAAACTTTTACTAAACTGTCGTTTTAAAATACCACTTCTATTTACAAGCATACAATATATACATATATGTAATTGGTATTCTAATTTAGGTGTTTGAAGAATATATGTATACAAAGATTTTTCATCTTGAATAAATAATAAAAAGATTTAAAAGAATTTCTTGTTTCTTGTTGTTTTTTTTTGAGAATTTTCGCAAATGTGGATTATTTTGGTTGTTTCCAGTTTTGTTGTTGTCGTTGTTGTTGTTGCTGTGTGTCAAACTTTTTCCCGCTAAAAATCAATAATTTACGACTTATGCTGGCTGCCTTAAGCGTAGAGCATAAATGCTTCACGCACCAGGATGTACACACGACATACGCAGAGCCACTTGCTCATATACTTGAGTATATTTATTTTTAATGTTGTTCCTACAAACTTCAATGGATGCGTTGGTTATATGTAATATTTTTAGTACATGTCTTTAAGAGTCTCTTTAAGAGTAAATATATTAAAATAAGTAAGTATACATTTTTTTTCCAGTTCAGCAGTTCAAATTCTCCGTAGAAATTTTATGAATATTGAAAAAGTAACAAAAAACTTTCGATTGCAAACTTTTAACGTACATTAACAATTTTATTAAGATGTCTTTCTTTGCAATATCAATGAACTTAAAATCTTAGTAAAAATATCAAATTTATCTTATATAATCTGTCAGAATAAAAGTATATAAAAAATTAAAAATTAAAAAATCGTTTCATCTATCCAAGGAGAGAAGAAACATTTTGGAAAAATCGGCAATTTAGACAAACTTATCTTATCATATATATATATATATATATATATACTAAATATATGTTTGTATATTGACTGATTAGTTTAAATTTTCCAATAATTTTTAATCAATTGCCAATAAATTTTTGAATTTTTTAGAGAAGCTTCTTAA
The DNA here is from genome assembly GCA_949127995.1 of Suillia variegata. Taxonomy (NCBI): domain Eukaryota; kingdom Metazoa; phylum Arthropoda; class Insecta; order Diptera; family Heleomyzidae; genus Suillia; species Suillia variegata. The sequence continues at coordinate 42,730,393 of OX421843.1, read as the reverse complement.
ATTTGCATTTTGTGCAATAACTTTAAAATTAATTGAAACTAAGTGATTCTGGTACAAGTGCCTCGTTGCACTTTTAAACTTTTTGAATATGTCGCAAAGTAGCAAAAATATCGACTAAAACTGTGATATGGGCTGTGATACAAGCCCCTTTCTCCTAACTGTCACGCCCCTACTTGGAATGTTTATTTATATGTGACAAATCTCATTCTTATACTTATATCTACATTGAATATGCAGACATATGCTAGAAGCTTTGATGGTATGGAAGTAAGTTATGCGGTGTAGCTGGGTTGCCCAGAAGCGTTTTCATTATTTCTTCAGAATCATTGAAAAAATTTATTAAAAATGAAATGACTAATGCATTACAAAAATTATATTTAATTGTTCCCATCTCTAGATACTTTGTAATTTTTTACGAGTTGTTTAATGTTGTCTTTTTATATGTTTGGTTGTAGCGAACAACATGCGGGTGTTTTACATTACTAAATTGCAATTGAATATATATGTAGGTGTGTGTGTGTTTCTTATTTATGCATTTACAAATGAAAATGTTCACATGAATTCATTCCTGGAATTCTCAAAATAGAGCAACTAAAGCTTCCGGATCAGGACTACTAAACCTGTGGAGATTTTTTGTTTGTAATTAAAAGACACATATACGTGTATGTGTATGTATAAGTTGATACAGAATTCATGCAACAAAAAGTGCTTTAAAAATAACAAAATAAACAAAAGAATAATATACTAAGAGTATTATATAATTAAATCTTTTGAAGTGAACAACATTTCATTATGAGTCAATAAAACAAAAGAGGGGAAAAAAGAGAGAAACCCTTTGAATGCATCGTCAAAGTGTATAAAGAACGAGTATTTACTGACAATTTTAAATTTTAATTAAAATTGTTCCTGTGTAAATAAAAAAAAATCTTGATGTGGTCCTAAAAAAGGAGAGAGAGAGAGGGAAGGAGAGAAAAAAGAGAGATATTTTTTTAAAAAATGATTTAAATTATGTGGAAAACTAACCAATAACTTTTTCATAACTTATATATGTATATACTTATATTTACTTTTGCATTTAATAATTAAATATGATATATATCATATACACATATATATCATATGATTGAAAAGCGATATTTTGTTGTCATATCTTGTTTAGTAATTTCGTGCTCATTGGAAGCTGTGTATCAATAATTAACAAGTCGAAAACCTATTTTCCGTTTTAGTATTTAGCGACTTTTAATTCAAACCTACTCAGTGCAGCATAATAAATAATAATACAACAATTTTATAAAAAAAGTTAGCTTTGAAATTTTAAATTCAAATTAAAAATGTATAAAATTAAAAATTAAAAATTAACATCTGTTAAAAAACGATAATGTGGATCACATTAGAAAATGCTTTCCATAATTGTAATTATGAAAATAAATGAAATTATCGCTCATAACACGATAATTATTAGTAATTTGAACCTATTGTAATTTTTATTTTTAACCTTTCTACACTTATTGGCCCAAATGTGTCAACTCGTATTAAATGCTTATACTTTTTTACCACATTTAATTTCCATTTGAAAAAATGTTTTAAAGCTCAATTCCAATTAAATAGCGAAATCCAATTGAAATACTATTGATAAATTTCGAAAGCTAACTGATTTTTTATTTAAAGCGTTAACTATATTTAGTAATAACGGCTTTTAGAACACAAAATCAGCTAAATCAAAAATTTGAATTTGAAGTTGTCTATTTTTACTGGTTTTATGAATTTTGTGACTGGTCATATTCGAAACTACAAATTAAACCTTAAACATGTCATGGGTTTCTTCTTTAATGGTTTTAATCAATTAATTCATTGGAAAAGTGTTTTTAAACTTAATTAACAAGCTTTATCAATAAAATGGTTTTTGTCTCTTGTTCATACAATTTGTCATCTGTCTAATATGATTTACGTTCACAATTTTCTTACATTTATATATGTATTATACATTTTTTTATACATAATCTATATGTATATACATATACATATCAGACGACATTTATTAGTCCAACGATGCGAAATTAACCGCTTAATGTAGAAGTTTCGCATAATTGCCATATTAACTAAAAGCATCTATGCCTGAAATGAAGCAGAAAATTCACACGCTTTTAAAGTGTTACAAAGAATTCACTCGAAAAGTTCAAATTTCAAGTGTATCCATCAACGTCAAAAGTTGCCAAAGTTACTTTTGTGCCAAACAAATGACACGTAAGTCAACGAGCGTTAGGCGAAACAAAAGCCACGCCTCAATCCACGTTGGTTATGTTCAGTTAAATTGAGTTGAGATGAGTTGAGGAAGGTAATGAAATGACGAAATGACATTTTGCTAATTAAGCGCTGATTTAATAAATTCAAATTTGGATGGCAAATTGAACGCGACTTCGCACTTAAGGATCTAACACGACGAACGAACAGATATCAGCAGCAGCACTTAAGTGAAACACTTGAATTGCCTGAAAGTATTTTCCTGGAGCTGGTAACGAAGTAACACTTCGAAAAGTTTTGTGGTACAGCACAGGTAGAGGGCAAAAACTTTTTGCGTCAATGCAGCATTTAGCTATGTATGTAACATACGAAATTTGTCTGTGAACTTAGGAGTTACGATTGAACTGACAGATATCATAGTGCTACTAAATGGAAAACCTGTGTCTTGTGTTGGTTGTATTTATGCATTTTGATTCACACATTCATTTTTATTCATGACTTAGATTTGACTTTAAATCAAGAAGTCTTTTGAAAGTTTTTATTCAAAGTGACTAAGAATCTTAAATTTAATTTTATTATATTTATTAGAAACGTTATTTTCTCACTACTGTAAGCACTTAAGGCTTCTTTTTTCATGTGGAATAATAGACCAACGCAGTTGACAAAAAAATAGCCAGGGTAAACCTGTACACGCAACAATTGTAAATGCTCAATGAAAATTTAAAAAAAAAATAATAATAATCGAGAAATGTTGACTGTAATTGTTTAAATCTGATTATGTACCTCTTTCCCTTCGATAAGTGCCACAGAGTTGCCTTTAAAACTTGATTGCGTTGTGTCTCTTAAAAATCAAACTGATTAAATTCAGAGCTGCCAAATTTCATCGTTCACCAAATTGCTTCAAATATTTATGAGATATTAATGGCCGAAAGTGTCTGTGCATATTTTAATACAAGTCACTGCTGCTAAAAAAAGCAACAATGTACATTTTCATTTCCTTGAAGACCAACAACAAAAGAGGTCTTTGTTCGTTTTTGTGTACGCGTTGAACTAAACACAAACTTCTTTTATTCTCTTGATAAAGGTCAAAGGAAAATATAAGCCGAGTATTTACTATGTTAGTTGAGATTTAAGGAAAATGGCCAATGGCCACTTTGGCCATGTCTGCACTAACGTATTTAGTTTTTTTTAAAGGTTATTTCCTGCAAGTTGGATTAAGCCTTGGTGTTGTACTCGTACTCTGTAATTAAGAATAAACAATTACGAAATAGATTTAAGCTTGAAATAGTTTGAAGTAATATAATATATAATATCAAGGTGTGTATGTACATAATATATAAAATTTGAGTGCAGACTTGTAATAGTTAAAAATCAAATAAAAAATTCGGCTTGAATATTGAGAAGACTTTTGACAAACAATTTTTAACTTCAACTTTAAGCAAAATAAATTTAAATTTACATATATAAACCATAATAAATTCGCCAATAATTCTTCCCACTAGAACTGAAACTATTTAAGCTCAGTTCTATTCTAGTAAATCATTCAATGATTTAACAATGCTATTGATTATTTTTAGCATATTTCATCCTTATAGCTACACGGATATATGAATATGAATATACACTGACAACAACAAATTCATCCGTCTGCTTGACATCGACCTTTGAATTTGTTAAGTATTCAATTGGTATTTGCGTCAATGTAGTTTATTTTTATTTTTTATTTCTAATGATGTAATTTTTGAGATTTTTGTGCGTATTTGCTGAACGCCTTTCAGAAGTTCGAATATCTGCAGTGACATGTGAATGGGAATCCATTGCATAACAAGAGTATCGATTGCACGAAAGCACCAAATATCCACATGCGACAAAAAATCGCGCAAAATCGCTCGTGTCACAAAAAAGCGCCTAAAAGAGCTCTTCAGCGTGAGTGGGGCTATGGAAATTCTTGTGAATTTTTGGTTTTTTGAATTTAGGCAAAGTTATGCGGATATTGTACAGAGAAAACAAAATGTATTGGTCACAAACAGAAAAATATTGTTGCATCAAATAAAATGTTTATTGGTGGTAAACAATATGGCAGGGCTGTAAGTATTGTGTACTTACAACAAATAAATAATAGAGTAGTAGTAGTAGTAGTTTTATTTGATCCAATCAAAATATGTTTGGAACAAGTGAAAAGTGTATTAGACTGAAATACAATTGTATTTGCTGCAATTTCATTTGAAACAAATACATTTTTTTCTCCATGTGGTAAACAAATTATACATACAAGCTTTACTAATGGAATTCGCTGCAACCAGATATATTCCAGTTGTCCTGTTAAACAATATTGCGAGTCTAATTTCGCACTGATCAAAAATCTAACGGAACACATACCCACATGCGTGATTTCAAGCTTCACCGAATTTTAAGCTGAATTATTAAGTTGCACGATAAAATATAAAGTTCTGTTACCACACGCATTTGAATGGAGCCACATAATCCAAGCGTATTTAAATACTCAAAAATTCGTGCCTTCTAATGCGATGCAAATCCTCTTGTCAAAATCCCAACTTCGCAGTTTAAGTATTACCGTAGCCAGGGATTGAATCAAGGGGTTGTTGTTTATTTAAATCTGTTTAAGTAAGGTTGTCTGAAAAACAAATCATGTATTTTTTTGGAATGAATAAAATTAAATTTACATTTTTGAAGAAGCAAAGATTGAATTGTTGGCGGGCAGGATTAAATTCTTAATCAGGTAAGGAAGAGTTAAAACACAAAAAAGTTTTCAGAGAAGCTTAAAACTTAACACTAATGATAAAAGATAACAATTTAAAAAATTAAAAAAAAGGATTTGATGAAAAATATTGTTTTTTTTATCAAATCCCTGTGAATGCATTTCCCAACTACGTGCCTGATAAGCGGTAAAGCGCGTTAACAATAAAATAACTTATACATATTTGTACATACTCGTATGCACATTTCATTCATAAATGACATAAAAATCCATTGAAAATTATTCACCATAGCAAATGCAAAAAATAAAAAATTGTGTGTAGATATTTATAAAATATTATTTTATTTAATCCATACTAATATTATAAAGAAAGATATTTTTCTTTCTCTCTTTATTTGCGTTTGTTCCGTTCTCACGTCTAAACGGCTGAACTAATTTTTTTCATACTTGAAACAAATATTGGAATAGGTTTATAAGGAATGATAGATTATATGAAGTCTACCACGCCCAAATAATAATGCTGTACTAGTTTAATATAATGCAATTACCGAAAAGTTGCGAAACTTGTGTAAAATTACCAAATTAACCACTTAATCATACCAATATAACTCCACAATAAATGGACCAGGCTGGAAAGTGTGACTAAATTAAAAAAAACTGAGCATCACTGGATACTGCAAGTTAGTATCTAGATAGAAATTTCTAGTATATATTTATTTTTGCTATGCTATGAAACACTTTCAAAGTTGTTGCCCTTTCTTTAATTAACTATAATAAAATATGTATGGATGTTGTAACAAATTGCAAAAGATTAAATTTTTTTGTTGGTTTGTGCTTTTCAGGAATGTTAAGAACACTTAAATTCATTCTTAAATCGCTTCCGTAAAGCTCGTGCTCATTGCCGCCACAAGATGAAACATTTTTTCCTTTTAGTAAAGAAAACAACATTAAAATTTCTTTTGCAGTTCTTAACTGATATGTTGCCTGTACTGAATCAGCTGGAAACATGCTGTTAATTGAATTAAGCATGTCATGAACTGAAACCTGTTATCTGATTGCCTTTTAATTAAAGAAGAGGCTGATTGCTGTGAAAATAGCCAATTGAAAAATTGAAAGGAGCAGAAACAAAAAAAATTTTGCAGTGGCATTCACTTCACTTGTTATTCTCATAACTTCGACGGTGAAAAATTGAATTTTAAATTGAATGATGGCCAAAAATTAAGTAAGAAATTTATTCGTAAATACTTTAGATACCTAAAAATTTTATTAAAAAACAATAAACTAATAAGGGAATTATCACATCAAATTACAGACTGAACAAAACATTTAATATTTTTAAGTTGTATCATAGAAAAGGAACCGTGAAGCAGAACTCTTTTGCAAGTAACTAAGAAGATTGAACCGAGTATTTCTGTTGAACTGAAAATGTCGTACTGCGAGTTGTTGAGGTGATATTAAATAATTCATGTTTTGAATTGTTCTTTGGCATTTATATTTTTTAGTGAGAAATTTGAGTAAATCGCATTCTAGGTAAATTCTGTAATAAATAACTCAGTTAAAATTCACGGAATAATTTTATAGCAAGCCAAAAACATTTCAAATGTTTTCTTTCTCATAAAGCTGAGGAGCTTTGAATCAAGAATCAATAAATTCATATAAAACGTTTCCAAGAAAAACACATTAAACTAATGACGTCCTCGAGTTACAAACAAAAAAAAAAAATTTGCTTTGCTTCAAAAAAAAATCTTTATTTTTCCGTTTTAAGAACGTTGAAACAGGTTTTTTTTGGAATGCTGAGTATAGGGTCAGGTGGGGACTATCCTAAACTAAATTAACGTTAAATTTCAAAATTGGATTTATCGGCATTTGATTTGAGGCTTCTCAGTTACAAAAAATATGTTTGCATTATAAAATTATATGTTTTGTTTATTTTGTTGTTGTAAAATATTCACAACACAATTTATTGAAAGAGCAGAGTTGAGTATTCAAATTTTGCGTGCTTTCACATTTTCAATTTGTCAGCCGAGTATTTATTATTTTTAAGCAATTGTTTTCTCTTCATTATTTCCATTGAAAAATCATTATGCACAGCGCATACGAGTATGTGGTTATGCACAACAACAAAAAACGGTAAACCTCAACAAATGAAATTAAAACGTGCGTCCCCACAGTAAACACATACAAAGGAAATTTTGTATGAGCAACTTTTTTTGTGTTGCTTTCATTGGCCTCTCTGCTACTGTGTACATTGGCAACCACTAACAAATTAATTGTCTTTATGAAACGCGCCGCAAAAGTGCAAACAAGAAGGCCGAGACAGGCCAAATTCAATTCGGACGAATGTTCGTCTCATTGGACGGCGTACATAAGCGAATAAATAAAAGGAAAGGCATTAAGCCGAAATGGCTAAAATGGCGAATAGTCTTGGGACTTGGTCCAACACTTTTCGAGTACTTTTGTACAATTTAATTAAAGTCTGTGAAGTTTCCTGAGTGCGCTTCGGGCTGTCGCATATGTAGGCAATAACTCAAACGAAAAGTTAAACAAAAAATAAAATGTTATGAGAGCACACAGTTATGAAATCTTTATTTAAATTGTTTTCGTAAATGTTTAGCTTTGTGTAACAATACTTTGCAGTTTAATTGTATTATACTGGAAACAACTTATTTTGCCTGGTTTTTGGTATAACAAAAATACGTTCTGATTGGATGAAGGAATATTGAATTACGTATGAAGTCTATATGGTATGTTTGAATGTGTTATATTTTATATGTCATTGTTATTTTAAAATTCCATTCAAGCGAATTTTTTCTATCATCAAATAACGGCTAACGAAATAAAGTTTGATGAATTAAAGCCAAGTGCATTGAAAGCCAATTTAAATGCGACAAGATTCAATTTGTCAATAAAAGTCAATAAATGAATTGATTTTGTTTTTGGAATTGTTTAAAAAATACGAGTTTATGAACTCAATCAAAACTAAAAGCAAACAGCAAATCAACAACATTAATTTTAAATAATACGGACAATAAAATGTTCTCTTTTCGATTACATTTAGATAACTTCGTTGAGATTTGTGGCAAAAAAACGTGAAATTTATTGTAGGGCTTTAAGCTCTGAAAAGATAAAATTTGACTGCCTCCGAAATGCTTTAAACTTTGCATATGTTTCAGCTGCGTAGGCTGGATTAGTTCAACACTGCAGCATGATTTAAATCTTTATAAGCGTCACTATTGTTTATTTGTTATATTGAGAAATTGCTAAAAATAGACAAAACTATGTACTGAAATGTTAGAGCTAAGAACAAATATCTGCAGAAACTATAAGATAAATTTGTTAAGCTGATATAAATTTAAACACAGACAAAAGATTATTTATATATGGAAGAAGAGCGGACAATAACATTGCTGCGACACGTGCAGACGCTATAAAAACAATCATTTACGCTAAACCACTGATGAGAAGAGACAAATGGAAGCTACGTCCCAAATAAAGAAAAAATAAAGAATGCCACTTCCGTTTGGTAGAATGAATGGAATGAAATTGCGTGCGAATGAGTAAAATGTAGTTTAGTATTCTTAAACCGCTTAAAGAGGAATCATAGATGAAATATATCGCTTATGAAGTGCAAGTTACCCACACCGAAAAGGGCTCCTGAATATACTTTTTTTTAAGTTTGAAATTGTCATTCATTTTCATTTCATTCATGGAGAATTTATATTTGAAGAGCTTATAAACAACAAGCTGTTAGTAGGTGGCTCAAACCGTTGACAATAGCCAAAACTAGATTTTGCCCGTTCATTCTTCAGAGTTAAATCATATTTTGTGGATTGGCATTTATTTAAAAACATTTTAGACTGGTTCTTGTTCGCTGATTTTATACTAATACACATACAATAGTAATATTCATATCCATATCAAGTTTTACATCAATACGAATTGGATCCGTATATAAATAAATATAAGGCCTTTTAAATTTATTCCAATTGGTGAAGTTATTTGTATTTAATATTATAAAATCAGATTAAAATACAAATTTGTGGTGTATATCCAACATCAAAATGAGTATTTGTTTTTGCTACTAAACGAAATATGTATACCCTACGGACTTTGTGTATGCGTTGTATAGAAACTAAACGACATGTTTTGGCAAATATGTGTGAGACGTGCTTCGCAAAATGGCAAAATGCAAAATGATTTCAATAGGTTTTAATCAACTTATTCCGACAATTATTGTCTATTATTTCGCATATTCATTTGTATATGTACATATGTATGTTTGCAAGAAAAAGTAAAAGTTTATAACTCATTTCCATTCATAACGGCACCAACGATTTCTGTCGTTTTCTCATATTGATTGATGTATTTTTGAAAATGCTCGGAAAATGTAAATGACGCTGCACGTGGACACTTTCCAATGCATATAAATTATTCACATTCTTACGAATTGTAATGCAAATTCGAACAAGCAAATATTGAGTCAAATTGAGATATTACGAACAAAGGAACATTCATTTTATGTTATATTCTTTTACAGCGAATGTGAAACTTTGATATTAATGAGATATTCCAGAAAAATATTGTAAATGGTCCTGTCAAAAGGACCACTTATTTGTAAAGTTGACACGCTTTTCCACTAAAGCGTTGATTAAAAAAAATATATGAAAATCAAAACGCCATAAATTTAGTTACTTAGTTTATTTGCTTAGTGCCGAGCAGAATCGGTACCTAAAATATTAAGTACTCGATTATCGTTAGAATCGATAGTGCACTATTCAAAAAAGCAACGACTTTGAGTACTTTAAATTCCACACGCGGTATTGAACTCAAAGAGCCTCTCTCTCTTAAAGTAGATGATGGGGAAAAAAAGTTTACAGAGTCAATTTGTATAAAAATAAAGTTTCAATTTAAGAAAAGAAAAATTTACAAAACTTCCCGAAAGCAAATATACGATTTTTCTGAACAAAATATCGCTATTAATATACACAAGGGCCCAAATCAACTTTTCTGAAAAATTAATATAAATTTCGTCAGACCGTGTTCGAAAACTTTCGAGGCTTTCGAAGCATTATCACAAGGGAATACCTTTTTTATATAATGTGAACATAGAAATTAATTGTCAAGTGGAGGAATTAAGTATTACTCAGTAAGTGGTTTCAAAAAATTAACTTAACTATCCTGTTCGCTGCTGTTTTAATACACAGAGTGTTCCAAAAATAATAATTTGTATTTTCTAGTATGAATTTACAGCATATGATTGCTTTTCTGATTCTAATCGAGTAATCATGTTGCTAACCCTGCCCATCACTGGTACTGATATTTTAAGCCGATGAGGACTTTTAATTAATTACGGGAAACATTCCATCGTATGCATTACCAGGAATCATATTACGGATCGCTAAAAGTCAGTAATAAGCTAAGAGACGTAATTTGAATTCATTGTCGTGGAAATCGCATCAAGTGTTAAAGCGTTAAAGCCTTAGTCAGACCCTTTCGAATTAACGTTACAATTTAAAATGCTTTCCAAAAACGTAGCTACACGAAATTTGGGTCAAAAGCATATTTGAACGTTTTCTTACTACCAAAAGAAAAAAATCAAAGGGGAATTATCTACTTGACTTAAAACTGTTTCACATTTCTATTTCTGGTATTCTAGTTGCAGATTGGGTTGAGTGAGGTGTGTAGCAACGAGCCGTGTCTATTGGGCAACTTGCCCAACAATGCCAAGAACAACCTCAATTATACTTTAAGGATTCCGTAGCCAATTTATTTGTTTCCTTTTGTGCGATTTTGAAATTTTTTTTCATCCATGTGAAGTCGCTCTTTTTTGGCTTTTCTTTTTTGCATTGTTAGCAAATTGTTGAAACTTTGCCATATGTATGTATGTATGAATTGGTGCGTACGTAGGCAGCCCAAGTGGATAATTTTTTTGAAGTGAAGTGCAAACGTACTTTGAATTAGCCTGAGTGATATTTCAATAGAAAATTTCTTAAGCTCTGTAGGCCATTTGGTAAGAAACCATGAACCAGAATTTTGATTTTTGTTTATGCATTTTTTTTGTATGCTTACATTTCAATCTGAAATTTTTTAAACCAAAATCCTTTTAACTGATTAGCGAAATGAAAAGAAGCCTTTTCTTTCATTTTGCCTTACACCTTAACTTACCTAACCTAACAAGCCGTAAATAATTGCGCCATCTTAACTACGAACATTCAATTTCACTTAAGAGTTTCATAATTTATAAAAGTTTAACACAGAATTTGAAGAAGTTTTTTTATACGTAATTTAAATGTAGCTTTTATATTTTTATAACAACTTTATTTCCGGTTGATGTCTTTGGTATTAAGCAGAAGCAGCAACAGGGCAGTTAAGCTTCAAAAAGTTTTACTAAAAGCTTCAAACGCAAACTTGTTGTCTACAAAAAGGCGCATTAGCTATATAAAAGAAGTCCAACGGTTGTTGTATGCGATTGAAATTACGGTAACTGACATAAAGTAAAAACCCAAACCATTTGATGTTATGTGTTATTTGTCACTGTTATTAACATCTACATTTTAGTGGTAACAGTTTTTATAACAGTTGAACGTACTACATACATACTTTGTCACATATGTATGTATTTACTAACAGCAATTATAATTAGGTATTTAAACATAATACAAAAACAAATAAGTATTTGTTTATTTCTATTATTTTTTTTTTGTCCAATCTGATAATTCTATAAGCACAAACAAAAATTAATAAAATAATTTTACAATATATATCGTTAACGATAGATTTTAGGTATTACAAAATAATACATAAAAAGCAAATATGTTTCTATATATCTAATATAATCCATGAAAAGTCCATGAAATAATAAAATAGGACAAAAAACTAGCGGATGTTCTTATTTTATCGTTAACGATAGTTTTTTTATTAACCAAATATATTATAAAAAAATTAATATTCCAATTTTTTAACAAACATGGCTGCTCTCGAAAAATAGGCGACACATATGTTTCACAAAGTTGGGTGTTAATGTGAGTATATGAATATATTTGGGTTAATTTTCTTTAAAGTAACCGTTTATTTATGGTATTCGAATATAATTTTTCTCGTAAATACAAAGAAAACAACGAATAATTTTAAGATTATCAGAAATGTTGGTCTGGTTGTAAAGTACTAACATGTTTGTTAATTAACTAAACATAAAGTAACGAATAGAAAAGTTAATTTAACTTTCTTGTTTTTTTTCACAAAGGGGATGATATTTTAATGAGTGGAAATAGCTTTATTTATAATGGGGACGGTATTATTATTAAGTGGAAATAATAGCTACAAAATCTGACTTGTTCTTTTGAAGGCATTTGCAATATTTTTCCAAATAAACAAATAAACAATTGAGTTAGACATGAAGTTTAATTGAACGAAATATTAAAAAATCTAGAAATGTATAAATGTTCATTAAATTTTAAACTGAAGATGTATGTGTATGTAAAAAATTAAAAAAATACGCAGGTATTAACGCTTTAGATAAGCTGAAGCAATTAAAATCAAAAGCCAACAGAATAGTCGAATTAGCGGCCTTTGAATGTCATTCACGCATAAATCGCATTTACGCAAACTAACGCATACATGCAAACGACCATGCCACGGGCACATAAAAGTTTTTATGGACACGCCCCTAATTAAAAAAGAGCAATAATGAAATGTAAAATATTAACTTAAAAAAAATTCTGAATTATTTATTTTATTGAAATGGAATTTATCAGTGATTTTTTGGGAAATAAACGTTCCGAATTGCAATCAAAAATTCAAGACGCACTACAACAAATCAGAATCAGCTAAACAGATTTCTTAGCCTTTGGCATAAAAGTGCAGAAACTGCATGTTTGTGTATGTGTGCGGATTTGTGTGTGTGTGTGCTACTGTGTCTGTGTTCGTGTTTGTGTTCGTGCGCTGCACTCGACGCGATTTGAGATTTGTTTGTCGATAGCGAAATGTGTGAGCGAAATGTTTTAGTGGCAGGATGCGCTTTGAACGACACTCAGAATCATCCCTCAGGATATTTTCTTCGTGATTTTCGAATTGACAACGAGAAGGAAGTTGTAAATGTGTGTACGTATGCATGCATGTGTGTGTATGTGTGTGTGTTGCTAAAGTGTCGACTCGACTCGTCTCGTAAAAGCAGTGCCAAGTGGAACAAAACGAACATTTCCACTTGTGTTTGGCAATTTTTGACAATTTGTCATGCTGGCGGAAAAGTACAAAAAAAAGAAGAAGAAATTGCATAGCTCTGACGCCTGACAACGCAATGCACAGATTTCTTTTATCACTCTATATGGCAACGCTAATAAATTTTTTACTTGGTCACTTTTAAACGTTATTTATTTTATTTTGTGTTTGTTCGGAAATTGGGTCAAAGTAAGTTACTTCCTTGAAAAAATCGCATAAACCAAGCCAAAAGAAAAGAAAGCAAAAGTCTTGAGTTTGGTTGAATTCTTATTGCACTCAGTCGAGAGGCAATTACAGATAAGATCGCGTCATTTTTCACGCCCTACATATGCCGTCGGAAAATGCAAGTAAAATGTGTACACAAAGCAAGTAAAAGTGTTGTCACTCGGCGGTTGGTCGACAACGGCTTTGCAGTTTCTTAGAAATAAAAAAGTATATATTTTTCGATATATCTGATACGAGTGACTGAAAGATACAAATTAACTTATTGATAAAGTATAGAAATTTTAACTAGAACATTTTATAAACAAAATTCCATCAAAAATTATTCAAAATATATATGTGTGATTATAACTTGATTTCAACAATATTTTTATATATAGATAGTATAACTTAATTTACATAAGATCAAATGAAATTATTAAAGCTTTTGATAAATTAAAAAAAAAACATTAATATTATGAATCCACTCAAAGAATAACGCATTTTTTTTTAATACCTACCGACTTTCTCGTTAACAATCGAACATGGCTAGATCGACCCAGTTCTTCATTCTGGTTAAGAATATATATATGCTCTTATATATCTATTTTGAGTATTTCTTATTTCAAGCAAACAAATTTTTTACATAAGTTTCATAGATTATTTTAAATAATATAAAATAAAAAATAAATGATTGTAATAATATAAATAAATACAATATTAAAATAAACCATTGAAAGTGATAACATTTAACTGTAGGCGTAGGGTACAAACTAAGTATTCTGGTCATTTTCTTACTGCTTAAAAGCTGTAGAACATTCATACATTTCTTTTAACTGGAAAAAATACTTGAAGATATTTCCTTGCTGCAAGCGTTTTCTTGCCAGTTAATATCCAAACAAGCTTCTAATATGGAAAGTAGTGTGAGTAAACTTTAGTCATTAAGATAAGATCAGCAAAAGTCTTTTGGAAATTGTTGCTTACTACATGAATGCAGCATGCAGCTTGCAGCACGACTTTCATGAGTTGCTGTATGTATGCACTCATATAGTACGTATGAATGAATGGCTTTATGGTTTTCGCTTAGCCACACACACACAGTTACATTTCGTGATCACAGCGATAAGAACTTTCTAATGGCGGCAAAAGATACAAATTCGAAACTTAAGAAAATCAATTTTCATTTGAAATTTATCAAGGTATATTAAAAAAAAGCAGCGAAACATTCCGGGAGCATAATTGAAAAGTATTTTGAAATCTAAAATACGTAATAAGAAATGACAAATTTACTTCTTTCAGTTAATAAAAAGAAGAAGAAGAATGTATCTATGTGCCTTAATGTGGCAATTTAACTTTCAGAGGAACAAATTCAAAATATTACGAAAACATTAATTGCAAAGTCAACAAAATTTCATTGAGTCAAAATGCACTCAAAATAATGAAATTTGCTGCAAAATTCAAATTTCGTGGAAATAATGTAAAAAAAAAGTATCTCAGAGTATGAAAGCGAAAAACTGGCAGTGGCGTGGTTCAAAAATTTTTAATTTATTCAAGTGGCTTGAATTTTGATGTGAAAATTGTTAAAACTATTTGTTTATAAAAATATTATAAGAAATTAAATTAGTTAAAATTTTATAAATATCTCAAATATTTAAGAAAGTCATTAATCAAGTTGTCATCAAATAATTCTGGTCACGCCACTGTGTGTGAGCGTGTAGCTCGTGCAGTGTGCACGACGATATTTGCACATTAATATTAATTACGTTAGGTTACGCACATGTGTCTGTCTGTCTGTCCGACTGTCTTTGTATTTGTGATAAAATCTAATTAACATAAAATTAAATACTGCGAGCATGGCAAGTGCAGCAGTGCCACTTTGCAACCGCACCCATTTCCAATCTCTTTAGCAATGAAAAGCGCAACGTCTATCGCTGATGAGGGTAATTAAAAACTTTGCAGCTTCCACCATAACAACAACAACAGCAACAACAACAACAACATTGGGCACTTCTCATCGTCGCCAAAGTCAAAGTCGGAGACGCGTTTTCTTTGCTACACGCAGCGAATAAATAAAACTAAATGAAATGAATACGCGCACAGAGTGGGCGTGGCATGGAGTCTAGCTACTGTTTTGATTTTAGTTAATTTTCAAAAATTTTCGAACGAACTTTTGGCGCCGCCGCACAGCATCTACGCTTAGGGTTTATAGTTATGCGTTATTTTGCTGTGGGTAATCGGTTATTTTTTTTTAAAGTAATCAGTTGGAGAGCAGATTTTTAGATAAATTACAATAACTGCCAAATATTGGAAGCAAGCTTGTGACAAGTAACGATTGTAATGGTAAGTAATATTGGGTACTCGGTTTTTGATCATTAAAAACTTGTATTGGAAATTGTAAAACTTGGCTATTAAGATTTAGGATTTTATATTTTTGGGATCGTTGGAGATAAATAAAATGAATCGGACGAAGTTTTTTGTTGTATTGAAGCCTGGGAGTCACATAAATGCATTTCTGGTACTAAATGAATCGAAGCCCAATTAGGGACCAGCCGAAATTAATTACCAAACAATTTTGGCAACCAAATAACTTCAAAGAAACTCAAAGTAAAACCGAATACCTGACTACCAAAGCTCTTAAAATAATAACAGTATTTGATTTTTCGAATAAAAAAAGAAACGATTCTTTATAACCGTTTGTTGTAACCCTGGTTGCGATCTACAACAAACACAACAAACTGAAATGAAAACTTTGACGACAAATTCTGATTACGCCGGCACATTTGCTGCATGGGAATTATGCCGCAAGCAACCACTACCAGCACCATTAAAACAACAGCAACAACAACAACAAGTCACTTGAGTCAAAAATTATCCACACATAAAATATAAAAACAACAACAACAAAGAAGAAAAAAAACAGAGATCATTGCAAATTTTCGTATTAAAATTTAAAAGTTTACATTTGCGCCTTAACTTACCCAGTAAGCAGAATTTGTTTGCGTGTGCGTGAGTGTGTTTGTGTTTATGTGTGCCACATTTGCGCATCTGCATTTGCATGTAAAATTGTTGCAGTTGCACTTGTTCTGTTATTCCAGTTGTTGGTTTAGTTCTCATGTCGCACACGCATTATGTGTGAAATTTACTGCTGTCGCTTTTGTTGCTGTTGTTGTGGCGAAATAGTTGCGTCAATTTGGAATTTGTTTAATTGTAAAATTACACCAAAATTTGTGGTGTAATTGCGGAGTTACACAATGAAGCGTTCGTTGGTGCGCATAAATAGTGAAAAGTGTTTTTTTCCAACAACAACAATCGTCAATTAAGTCACAGTTCGCTTGTGGAGTTAAGCTATTTTAGGGGTTTTTAACAAGCTTCTATATAAATGCAGTAAGAATGTCGGTTGATCGATTTGATGGACTAAAGAGACTGAACAGATAAAGCAGATGGAACATAATAAATTTACTAAAAGGATGGGTTGGACTGAAAGGATGAGTAATCAAACAAATTGTTGGTGTAATAAGTGGGCGTGGCAGATCTTGTATACCCTGTTATTCTTCCCTGTTTATCCCTATACATGTTTTCTATATGGCGCATCAAGTTCCTGAGTAATGGTGGTAGGCGTTAAATTGATCCAGCCAAGCACATATTTTTAAAAGTGTCGACTGTGCCTATACAAACTCAATAACCAAATTTCAGATCTGTATAACCAATAATAGCGAAATAATCGAATATTTTTACATAGTTTTACAAATTGTGAGTGTACTGGGTGGGCATGGCAATTCTTGGCGTCAGTACAGCAACTCCCCAATATTTCATATCAATCGGATGAATGGTTTGGACCCGCATAGGGAACAAGTTAGATAAAAGATAGATACATTAATTTATATTTATATATATAGATTAACACCACATAATGTTAAATTCCCATGTACACTGTAATGTTATTTTAACATACACAATTTGTATTAATGTAAGCCAACATAATAATACAACAAGAAAACTATTTTACTTATAAAAGTATCATCACAAATTTCTCTTCATACAAAATCGAGTTTGTATTTTTTATTTTTGAGATTTGTTAAACCAACAATTTAAGTGTACAATTTTTATTTAAGAAATTGTTTAAAAAAAATACATAAATCTATTTGACTGATTGCTTGAACAGCGCCAACAGGAAACATTACGCGACAATAACAAACACAAATAAACGGGAAACATAACAGAACAGAACATAAAATATGGCCAACTACAATTTTCGTTTCCCTGAAAGTGTCATTATATCTTTCGAATATTAAGAGACGACTCAGGCAAAAAACCAAAAACAACAACAACAACAAAAACCGTTGCTAAACTGTGTGTTCAACGCAACGTTTTTGTGTCGCTTTGATTTGTCGCAGCATTTTTATAGACACCCGCCCAGAAGACACACGACAAGAAAACTTCATAACAAGAAAAGAAGACACACGACGCGGCAAGTAGGTAAACTATCTGCAGTTATACCGAAGTGACAATTCGCTGCACAACATTTATTTCATATTTTTTTGCCTGGTATATATTTATTTATATACCGGACAAAACTTAGACGATTATTTAAAAGCATCCACAATTTTCAGTATCTGATGGATAGCATTTTATCTTTTCTTTTTATCTTAATAGTCAAACAAAAAAATTAGGTACAAATTAAATTTCGATTCAAGATCGATCGATACTTAATGTTAATCCCGAATATACTTTAAAGATGATGTTTAACTAAATCTTATTTTTAAATAACTTTAAAGCTATTAGAAGAAAAACTTTGACTCAATTGATGAAATAAAAAGTAAAAGTATATACCTTTTGAAACTTCATCTGCAGGGTATTAAATAAATAAATGCAGCACCGCTATTGCTGCCAACGTTTTCTCAAAATTCAGCGAAATTATTTTAAAAATAAACCCCAAAAGGCAACTCAAAGATTAGACGCCAATTCCAACAAAGGGAGAGAAGAAAATGAAGTAGCATCGCGAATAGTTGGCGCCACTTTTAACATATTTCAGCAGTTGCCGCTGCGACACTTGCCTCAAAATGGTTTTTATTGCAATTTGACAGATTTTCGACTTTTTTTGTCGCTATGATTTTTCTTGATTGGATGGCGGCATTCGGTATGGCGTGGGGGGGGGAGGGAGTATGACGATTAATGTGGCAAGTGTATTTGGGGGGTATGTTATGACTTGTGGAACAAGTGGGGTGGTGGCATTCAAATCGATTTACAGTAAATGCAATGACGCAGTTAATAAAAGTTGCCACACACACTCGTAAAATAATTTTTGGTCGAGGGAAATTCCATTTTAACTTCTGTCGAATGACGAACGCTTTGACTCGTAAATTGCCTTCGAAACGGCACTGTTAATTGCTGTGATTAAGTATCCTCACACGTACACACCAAAAGGCACACACACACACACGCTCACACACAACGAAACGAAATTGCTTGTAAGAAATTAAATAAATATGAGTAGGAAAAGGCGAACGACGGGCCACACTGACACGAGCCTCCTCGTAAAACGGACAATTGCAAAAATGTTGCTGAAATTTTGGCCAATGGAAATTTTCTAGCAATAAATTAACACGCATAAATCATTTAGCAGCAGCAAACATGACGAGCGCAAAAAGGATTTTAACAATTGTTACGAGATAGTATTAAAAAAAGGAAATGGCCATTCCGACATTTCATATGGAAGTATTATAGCTAGATTTTTAAATTAAAAGTTTGTGATTGTTTCTCGATTCTGTGAGTATTTTTATTTGTCTATAGCAATTATCAACGATCGAAATTTTATAAATCTGAGCAAAATCCGTTTATTGATATTTATATCCGATTTACACACTTAAACAATATTTGTTTATTTTGAAATTTTATTTTTATGCAATTAATAAAATAATTAACACAATTAAAAATGTATTTAAATTTTTAAATTTCTAATTATTAAGTTAAATATTTGTTTAATACAATTACAAACTTTGCTGACTAAACAAATTGTGTTTTAATGATCACCAAAATTTTAAAGACTTCGTCATTTCAGAATGACCGAGTGGCAGGAAATAGTAAAACTTTGAGCAAAAAAAGCCAAAACTAAGAAGAGAAAGAAGGAGAGAGAGAAAAAAAGCACAACTAAAATAAGAAAGAAAGCCGTGTTTGGGTTACGTGTCCGAACTTTCAACTGTTTCGTTCGTTTTGCGCGTTGCGTTTGCGTATTCGTATGCGGCATATCCGAGATGCGTGGTCCTGCGCTTTTTTGTGCCCCGGTCCTGGTCCTCTTCTTGTGTCAAGTGTATAGCGAAAACTCCTAATCAGCAGTTAATTCTTATCTTTAATTAAGAGCACGTTTCACGTCCGCAAGGACTCGGCTGTTGTATCCTTTTTCCGTTTTCGTTTTCGTTTTTTTTTTCTCGGTTGTTTTAACCAAACCGAGTGGAAGTAGTAGTTGTGCATGTAGTGGAGTATCCTTTCATTTATTTTATGGCAATAACATTACTTATGTAACACCAAAGAAAAGACGAACAAGAGCACGAAGATGAAGATGAAGAAGAAGAATAAGATGAAGCAGTAGTCGCAAAAGTAGTTTAACACTTTTGTTTGCCCTTCTGTACTTGGTGTATGTGTGTGTGCGTGTGTCCTTCGCCGGAAAAAGACAATGGATCCTCTTGAATCTCTTTTCGCTGGTCTTTAATGAAACAATATCGCCAAAGAGTGTTTCAAATTTAGCAATTCTTTGCTGGAGCAGTTCGCCGCTTGCGTCGTTTTTCATCTGAGTAAATTAAAAATTAAATTTGTTTTCGTAATTAAAAGTATCTCGTTTTTTTTTGCTCCTCCTCTTGCGCTGCTTGCTTGGTTGTGTGCGAGTAGTTACTGTGTACTTTGTTCTAAACAATGACGGCTACTTTAGGACTGCGTACCAATTAAAAGCGTAATCAAAAAGCGCTCGTTTTCGGGTTTATTTAGGGATTTTAATGGGCTTTTGAACGTTGGTGACGAGATGACCATGAAATGGAGTTCATAAAGTCGCTAGTCGCGCATATTCGATGTGACGGTTGTTTAATCGGGATGTTTGCAAATGATTAGTGAAGCACTTGAAAGGAATTGTTTTTCATTCGAGAATGGTAATTTTTAGGATTAATTCTTAAATGCTTCTATGAATTGAACAAATACTTAAGGTTACTTGAAGGCGAATATTAAATTGCTGACTTAAGAAATTCATTCCTGCAAATGTGTATAACTTTACGTATTTGAACGACGCCCAGCTGATATGAAGGTTGTTTAACCAAATACTTATTAAGCTACTAGGCAGATTCATGTGTAGTATATATTATAGGAAAGGGTTTTAGTTTGTTAACATTTGTCTTTTTATTTAATTTTTAAATAATTGTGTCGAATCTGAATTTCTTAACTTATGAAATTGATATATAAACTTTCAATTTTTGCCCAACAATTTCAAGATTACGATTAACCAATGACTTAAAGTATACTTTCAAAAAATAATTTGCTTTGTAGGAATCTGCATTTTTCATTTTAGCTCTTAAAAAAGGCTTCGCATGCGGCTTAGAATAAATTTCCAATTTTTTTTGTAACATTTTTGCCATTCATGCGTTTTAAATACGACTTCCGGCAACATTTCAAAGATTAAAAGTTGCCGAAGTCCTTTACAGCGCACACACTTACACACTCACACAGCGCTCTTATAAAGGGATACCAATAAATTGCCGGATTTGTCAAAGTTTATATTGGAATATTTTCTAAAATGTAAGAAAAAAAGAGCAACTTTAATGTGCCTTAAAAATGCTGCTGCAACATTAAGCGCAGCATTAAATAAAAATGCATAAAACTGGGCATCATAGTCATACACAAACGCACACATTGACGACACACTTGTGAGTGCATCCTAAAACACACACGCACACACACTAACACGATCATACAAACTTATACACAGGCACTTATGTATGCAGATGCGTACCGTACCATCTACCGAACGATGGCATAGCATACCATAGCATAGCGTACTATGCCACGCCATACCACATCACATCACATCACACCGTACTACAGCATATCATGGCCAAAGTGCATGAATCCTTGTCCTGCGAAGCAAGCAAAACGGAATTTTTAAATTTATTCCTTTGAGTGAATGGAGTTTTTTTTATTTTTTATTTTTAATTTCAGTTTTTGTGTTTTTGTTGTTTTTTTATTGATTATTGAGTGTGATGATGCCCGCATATTTCGATTCGCGCGCGATATTTCCGCATTTAATTGCAAATGAGGTGTTGTTGACACTTGACAGATAGCGTGGAGAGGTCCGCCGAAAGATGTATCGGGAGGCAGATACTCGCACCTACTGTAACTGACGTTTAATCAAATCTTCAAGCGGATTTTAAATGCATTTGCGTTTTCATCGGATTTAGTTGTTCCAGCTGAAATTTATACTTTCCTTTTCAAAAATTTTTATATTTCTTTGACATCTTTTCGAAGTAGGGTATATCTAAAATATATATGCCAATTGAGATGACTTTTCAAAGTACATAAATTTTTCATATTAACCTTGCGAAAGAAATAATTCAAATGTCAAATATGATTTCCATACCACGATTCCGTAGTGAAGCTTTTAATGCAATTGCCACTTTCGCAGCTGGTAAACGCTATGGCAAATTTTAATTAAAAAGTAGAGAATTTTTATTTTATTTTTTTAAACTGACGCCTAATATGCAAAGGCTTATTAATCTAGTATGTCGTAAGAAATTGCCAAGCGTAAATTAAAACCAACACAAAACTTGCTTACGAGTAAATGTATCTTTCCATTTAATTTACCACAAGTGCTGGTGCAACTTTTTGTTTTGCTTCTTGTTTTCATCTTGTTTAACTGTTTACCCACATTACGCCCAGTTTAGAGCAGTTCTCCGTTTCACGCTCGCACGCTATCTCTTTCTTAAAGCGACGCTTTATCGCGCACACTGACAGTGTTGCCAAGTGTGCTTTGCAACGCGATAAACATTTCACATAATTATTTTTACGGATTCCGACGAAGCAGCAAGCATACTTTTTTCCACTTCTTCGTAGCTTGCTTTCTTATCTTGCTGTTAGTTAGTTGGTCTAAACTAATATTTTTAATGCAAAAACTTAAAAGTTCCACTTTTTTGTTTGCTCCTATTTTGTTTTTAATACTTTCGACTGCTACTCTTTCGGCTCAGTTTTTAGTTTGTACCACAACAAAAAGGGGACAAAGGGCAGAGGGGGGCAACAATGCCTGCAAAGAAATGCGAAAATACAAAATAGAATCCCATAAATACGAACATTATTTTGAGAGTTTTTCGGTAGCATTCGCTGCGCTTAACTGGGCCAATCCGCTATGATTTCGGGTCTTACACTTGGCAGCCAACGACGACATTTTATGTTTTCGGTTAGCTTTAAAGTTTTCGAAGCGAATATAAAAAAAAGTAGGAAAGTTTTCTCCAACACCAAAAGGAAAGCATATACCCCACCCACCCCTTGTTCAGTTGTTGACAAACGTATTAAAAATTATGTTAATTGTGCTGGTAAACTACAAAAAGGAAAAGTATGTAAATAAAATTTTTTTATATGTAATAATGCTTATATGTAGTTGCGATTATAAGTACATATGTATGTTTGTTTGCACAGAACTCCGTTTTGCTTGGAATGCGATGCTTTGGCTATTGCAAAGGACAATCGATTTTTTTAAACAAATTAAACAAACTAACATTCGTTTTTATTAGTATAAAGTAGAGGAATTAGAACTACACAGTAGAAAATCAAAATAACAGCGATCGATATTGGTAAAATTGAAAATAAAAACTTCGGTTGTTTGAAATATTGAACAAAAAAAACTATCGATATTAAAATATCGATACTTTTAATGTCATTTAGAAGGAAATCAAATTGTTACGTCATTCAAAATGAAAATATCAAACTTTTAACACTTCTTTGTAACTTCTAAAATGTTGTCACCAACAAACTTTTGTTTATGATAAAAATTGTTATAATATAATAAATCCCTGATAAATTTTTAACTTCTATCAGTTATGGTCGAATTTGTTTCTGTTCCGATTTTTACCGATTTATAATGAGATAACATTTACTCGTAAGTTAATAAAAGTGAATAAACGTGTTTTATAATTGATTAAAAATTTTATTATCAAAGTAGAAGATGATTCCGATTGGTACTTTCACTACTTTCGGTAATCGGAAATATTTGATTTGGATAATTTCGTTTTCACTCTTGAATGATTCTTCAATTCTTATTTCTGCACTATGAAGTTGGCTATTTTATTTATTTTTATTGGATTAATTATCTCGGTTTCGAAATTGTCTTTGAAATTTAAACCTAAGTAGAATTGTTATTTTATTGCTCACTTTATAAGTTCCAGAACAAAATAAGAAGAAAACTTCGTTGTAATTTAAAATCCATTTTAATTAAAGTTATAAAAAAAATAGACACTAATATGTGAACTATATTTTATATTGAAAAGTCAAAGTATAGAACATCAAGTGATCCCTTTAAGGCACATAATTTTGAAAATAAAAAAGCACATTCGCAACAGTGAACTACTTCAACAGAACAGCGCAACATAGAAAAGTGGCCAATCGCATCGTATCTAGCCACTGAGGCAGACTCTTTTGTGCTAAGTTGCCGCATCGGACGAATTGAATAAAAAGTACAGCAAATTCAATTAATGCGCGTGTAGTATGAATCATCGTAACGGTCGTCATTATCGAAGTAATTACTTCCGCCGACGTGAGCATACGAAGAGGACGGTGATGGAGACTCAAAGAAGGAGGAGGAGGATTGGGCACCACCACGTCTGTACGAGGACGCAGAAGATGACGAAGATGCAGCGGCGCCATAAGACCAGGGATACGCATCAGACGCATGCGATTGTTGTTGTTGATGATAGTGATGTTGATGATGCGAGGGACGATGTGGTGAAGCGTCTTCTTCCTCATCCAACGAGCTGTGCTGTTGAGGCGGTTGGTAATTGTGATGCTTGATGTTGTGCATGTGGCTTAATACGGCCGTACGATTAGGATACGAATGCGCTGATTCGTAAAATTCCGGATGAGGATCACGATTAGCGGTGGAAAAGGCAGCCGGCTGCTGCTGATGCGGATTGTTAATATCGTGTTGGTTGCTGTTGTAATGGGAAGCGGGCTTGTTATGATTATTATTATTATTATTTTTGTTGTTGTTGTGGTTTCCACCGCTATTACTATAGGGCGATTGCAGCGTTACTGTGGGCGCTGCAACCGAAACAGCGGATGCAGCCGCGGCGGCCGATATCAAGTCCGCCGGTTGTACCACAATATTAGCGTCCGATGAGAAAGTCATTGTCGACGCGGGCGAGGTGCTCTGCTCGCGCGAGTTCATTTCCGCTAATTTGTTGAAACGATTGCGTACGCCGCCGGCAGTCATGACCATTACCGTTGGATTCATTGAGTCCACGTGCTCCTTGAGGCAGGTCTGCAATAGATTCACAAAGAAAAAGAAAGCGAGCAGCGTCAGTGCGGTTAGCGATGAAGAGCCGCCGAAGCGTTTCTTTTTATCCGTGTCGGTGTATGGAGCCAATGTTGGTGACGGGTGCTGGTATGGATGCGACTGCGACTGTGGATAATGATGCTGCTGTGGATGATGCTGTTGCGGTGGAGCCGGCGGACCATAGCCGGTGCCTGCCGCAGTGGCATAATATGAATTAGTGCCGCCGCTGGGCACGTGTACAGCTGCTCCACCTCCTCCAGCACTACCACCGCCACCGTATTCATAACCATCGGAGGGCTCGTTGCTGTTGTTACGTTTAAAAAGTTGAGTATCGAAAGTAAGGCAAACGGAGGCAGTTAATAATTAAAACTCGGCCCATTTTTAATATATTTACCCATATCCGGAATGACCACTGCTTGTGTAGACGCCTTGCAGGTGTGTGCCTGCCGGTAGAGGGCGGTACGGTTGGTGGTGTGGATGCTTGTGCAGCATGTAATGTTGTCCACGGTTTAGCGCACTAAACGAAACAAGAAAACATCGAACGAAAGGCACAACAAAAGTAAAGTTATCCACTGGACATGCAAAGGACATCTAAACCACACACAAAACCAGTCAAACGACGTTTTTTTTTTTTGTTATTTTTATTTTCAAACTTCTTTTTGCAAAAATATTGTCAAGCCTAATGAAAGTCATAAATTTTTGTGTCGGCACTCTACTTACGCGTAATTATTTCCGGAAGTGGCCGCTGCCAACAGCGGATGTTGTTGCTGTTGCTGCTGAAATGGCAAACTCCCTAAGGACATTGCTTTGCTGGAGTATGCGACGCGGTGTCCTTTGACTTGAATTTGTTTTTTTTTTGTATTTAATTGATATCCGTTGTGCTTTGTCGTCTGCAGAAAAGAGATTTTCATTAATAAATCAAACCCTTCAATATGAAAGAGTGTTGGTTTGCGCCGGAAATGCGGATTTTCACTATATTTGAGCGCCATTAAAATTGATTTTTAGATTTCCATTGCCAAAGGATTTGTTTTCTGACATCACATAAACTTTGGATTAGTGTAGGTTAACATTTTAAGAATCACTATCTTCTTTATTATTCTAAAGCCACTTTAGAATCACCAATAAAGAAATTATTCTTTAGCTTCAAAAGACTTTTAGCGACCACTTAAAGCTTGAAACTTCTCCAGGTAACGATGAGATGGCAGTTAAACTCCTAAAAACTGAAAAGCGAATTTTTTGTCTTGTAACATCGAACTACAGATCGAAAACGAATTTAATGAATTCCATCCTTGTTAATAAATTTCTTTTTATGTTGCCACCAGTTGGAAACCGACTTCGATTGTCAAAAACGATTAAGCAGTAAAGTAACACATTCGTCCATTTTACTATAGCATTCTAATTCACAGAAATATATCTTCATACTACGTGCTCCAGTTCAATGACCCAGTAATTCGTACAAGCACTTTGTTAGACACGCCTTGTTCGGAACCGCGGTTGATAGTTCGCAAAAACCAATTAGTATGTTAAAATCCTCGGAGGTAATTTGCTTACGCATCGCCATTCATAGCTTGAAACGTCTAGAACACTCCGCCCGTCGCCCGATGGACGGACGAACGATATTTCAAAAACTTTTCTTACCAAAGTTGAACAAGTGTTTCGAGCCGCTGCTGCCAACAGCCAACAACAACCACAAGTGACAATGACGTTTGGGCAACTGAAATACCAGCACGAGCTGTTCCTCCGGTCGCCGCCTAAGAGTGTTTGGCTAAAGTTGTCATAGGCAATTGCAGCAACATAAATGCCGTAACTAGTGTTGGCGCTGCACGGCACGGCATCGCATGGCAGAGTGACTGCACTGCGGTGGTGGGCAAACGCCAAACCGCACACGGAGGCGATGCATTTTGTTAGGCGTCGTCTGGGAGCACAAGCGTTGCAAATGGCCAAATGACACACACCTGAATTGGAGCGCAGAAATGTACATACGTATGTGAAAACGTGTTGGCGATGGCAGTTACCAACGCAAAGAAAAAAAAAAGAAAAACGTATTCTGGTTACGGTTTGGTTATTAGCGTTGGCGACACTTTCATCGTAGCTTTAAATGTTGCCGCTGCGTTGCGTTGTTAGTTTGGCGCCTTCGTTTGGTTGGTGTTGAGTGCTGGCGAAGAATTGCTGCTGCTCATTTGGAAATGTTGGAGATACAATTGATGTAGTAGGAGTGTGTGCTATTGTTAGTGTGATTATGTCGTTGTTGTTTTCGGTGTTTGTTTGTTTTTTTTTATTGTTTCTTATAAGACAATATGACATCTCGAACTGGATTATAAAAATATCAAAGTTCTCTGGTTTGTGTGTATCTTCATCGGATCACAGATACTTTTTTTGTGTTGCTATTTAGCACAATGTCTAAATTTATAATATTTTGGAATTATATTTTTAATAATTAAAATTAAAGTTAGTTAGTTGCGTATATTAAAGCAGAGATAACTTTTAATCTTAAACGAGGGGAACCTGCTAAACTGGAGATCCTTTCGTCAAAAGCGCTGCAAATGTGGAGAAGGGTCCAACATATTTTGAATTTCCCCTAATGTGCTTTTTCCAGTTAACATTGAAAAACGAATAAAATGTCTTATGAAAAACAACAAATTCAAGTCAAAAGAAGAATTTTGAGTTGGGAACAAAGTATGGCGCAATTAAGGGACTTAAACAGTGGAACAAATCTTCAAATTTTAGACGTTAATAGTTTTAAATCAGCAAATAATTATACAAATATATGAAACATTTATAAATATAACTAAACATTTGACATTTAAATAATACCAACCGGCGATGCCCGGATTTTGTTATTTATTTATATATGTGTAAGATAAATCGATAGTGGCCTTACAAACTCAGATATTAAATTTTAGAATATGTAAGAGCAATTTTAGCGAAATAATCGAATATTTTTACTAAATTTCACAAATTGTGGGAGTAATAGGTGGGAGTTGTAGAGTAGTTCCTCAAAAAATTCTCGGGCGTGACTCCGTAAAATGTAGTCGTAATCGAATGAATGAATTAAACGCGCATATGGTACAAAGAAAGATAGACAGACAAAAAGAAATATTTATCTTTACATACTCATACAATATATAGACAGATATACATATGTATATAAATGAATGCTCTTCGAATGGGGTTAGATAAAAGTAATTTTAAACATTTTTAAAAACTTATCACATCTGTCGAACGTATTTGTATTATTAAGTAATTACATATGTACATAGTTAGTTAATATAATTCTCCACAATACGATTTTAAATTTTTCAAAAACTTGAATGAATTAGTTTTTATTTAAAGTCTAACATTTGAATAAGTCAAAGTCCTGTTTGATTTAACATCATACTTTGTCCCACTGTACTCTCGAGTAGAAGTCAAAAAACGTCATACAAGAAGAAGAAGAAGAAGAAAAAAAGTGAAGCCTGTGTCATTGCACTCATCACATGAGGTGTTTCCACAAAGCGTCAGCCTCCGATGCTGGCTGCTCCGTTCTGACGCAGCGCCGCTTCGTGCATTTGAAGTACTTTTGTGAAAACAAAAATCTTTTGGTCGTTGTTTTTTGGGCAAAATTAAGAAAAACACAAAAAGAAGAAATTACTACAACAGAAAAAAGTGCAAGCCCTTCATCTTGTTCGTTGTTCGTTGTTTAGTGGAAATGGGAGAAAAAATATCCAGAAAAATCTTATATGAGGAACATCGGCGGCAGCGTCCACATTGTTCCCTCTTGCCAAGAGAATACAACAAACATGTAATAACAACAAAAATGAAAGAAAATAAATATTTACAAAAAAATGACAACAACTGGAAGTGCAACTGGCGGTACAGTACAAATAAAGCTTATTATTTCCATAAGATTTAGCTTTTTGCATATTTTCTTAAAATTCTCTTTTATGGTAAAAGATAATTTTATTCCTTTCGATTGACACCAAATTCAAGCGTTATAGATGGGCGAAGGCATCTCCAAAGAGAAGTGGTTAAGCTATCTTTTCGAATCATACACTTTCCTATAAAATGGCATTCAATTATAAACGCATATTTTTGCATATTTTGCTATATACGAGTTTGCATATTTTTGGAAACTGTGCATATTTTACAGTACTCGATGTTTTTACATTTAATTTCTTTGCTGTTTTTACATGTAATTTCTTTACATGTAATTTCTTTACTTAGTTATGAGCCTAAAAGTAATTACTATAATATTTACCCAATGTTATTTTGGAATGGCCTAAATTGACAAATATGTTATCAGAGCGAAAGAGAGATGTATGTGAGTTGCAAAATTATGATTAAAGCGGCATTTTAGGGGTTTGTCGCTTAGTTTAGTTTTTTTAATATTTTTGGTTTAAAAGTGTTTGGAATTTGGTATTTGTTTGTTTTTGTGATTGCGATTGTATGCAAATCAGTAATTGAAGTGGATTTTCATTTTCCTTCGTTTTCACTACACTTTAAGGTGCATTCGCATTTCCAATGAGCGCGCACCGCAGTTGCAGTTCACTTGCGGCTCCGGATGCGGATGCAATATGACGCGGTGTGGTGTAGTGCGTTGGTTTTTTTTTCACGTTGTCGTCGTCATCGTCGTCGTTAAGCGAGGATGTTATTTTTTATTTTAAAAAATTTTTTTTTTATATTTTGTTTTTACTTTAATCGCTCCGTTGATAATTTGTTAAAAGAGGAAGTTGCTGTTGGGTGGTGGGGCAATATTTTTGTTGTTTTTACTGTGAAAACGATGACATTTTGTGCAAATGTTGCACAATTTATTGCAATTCACCCCGAAAAGTGCAACGGCGAGCAATTTAAAATGATTTTTATTATTATTTTTGTTTTTGTTGTTTGTTTTAATTCTGGTTCAGCGACTTAATTAGATGCGCTTGTTATTGTTTTCCTTTGACCTTTGACGAGTTTAAGTTGAAACGTTGGTTGGGCGGGGCCATTGGAAAAAGTAAATATTTGCTTATCCTATATAACAGCAGTTACATAAGCAACATTTAATTAACATGTAAAATATTGTATATTAATTTTTAATTTTATGTTTTGCTGAGCGACCGAAAAAGGTGCGCTTGTAATTGTTTTCTTTTGTCCAGTGGCGAATTTCAGTTGATACATTGATTGGGAGGAGCTTCTGAAAAAAAAGAAGAACCAAACAACAAAATATAATAATCGAGCCATTAAAATGTGAAGGTCTTTTTCAATCAGCAGAATACAAGTTTATGCTTTATTAATCGATATTAAAACAAACTTATGTATGTAAGTCAGAATGGTATTGTAACATTATGAGTTACTTACCAATTATTTGTTGCATGCGATATATTTTACTAGAAATTACGTTGCATACTTCTAGGCCTTCTTTGAGGTATAGTTGTTTAAGAGTTGCCAATGACTCGAATTTGAAATTATTCTGTTTAATTAAAATAAATTTTATATATTTGTATTTACAACTGCAAGTTATTGTCGCTGGTAAATTGTTGCAATTACACTTACCGCAGCAATAAAAGTGCAACATAATATACCACCGCCACCAAGTTAATGATGATCATAACCATAATCATCAACCGGTGCAATAAGGGAAACGAATTATTAGCTCAACGCACTTTTAAATGTTGAAGCAGCTTTACGTTATACTTGCTAATTGTTCTTTAGTAACCACAATTCCTGCCATTTAATTCTAGTGTGAAGGGACAAAATTTTGAATAGTACTAAAACCCATACAAAAACAAATCAACAAAATTATTTTCGGATCTGTATAGTAATAAAATAAGCGAATATAAAAAATTTTACCTCAACTGTTTTTGTCATTAAAACCGAGTTTGTCTTTGACAAGTTCCACGTATACGATATTGGAATGTACTAAAAAATTTGAAATTAAAATTAGATTAAATGGATTTATATATATGTATATATATATATACTTTTTAGTAATAATAATTTAAGTTAATTGTAAAAGTCCAAACAAAAACTAAACAATAATTTACTTAAGCATGGAAATAGCTCCTCACTAAGAGCTTGCATTGTCTACAGCGCACCAATTCTAGTTTAGCACAAGCGTAGACTACTTAACGTTGTCATAAAAAGGAAAACACCAAAGTACCGTACAGGATACAGGATTAAACCATTTTGTTTATTTTGTTACTTGTTTTCTTTTATTTTTTGTGTGTTTTATATTTCTTTTATTTTTGTTTTCGACAACTGCAGAAATTACAAAAACTTATTTATTTCTGCTTGAGTAAAATAGAAAATTTCATTTGGCTGCTTTGCTCGCGTTAAGCGCTGACATAGTACCGGAACGTGTTATGCCAACCAAACCCAAACGCACAAAGATATCCTTTGAGACTTAATAAAATCCGCCCGACGCCGCCTGTACAAGTGCCACAACAACCTAACAGAACGAGACTATCTACGCGGGACTAGTGCGATATGAGTTACGAGTATGCAAGAAAATTAATAGTCGCCCATTTTTATCATACTCTCCGCTCTTACGCTTTGGTTGTCGAGAAAACAAAGTGCGAAATACTTTCGTGATATAATCGGATTAGACTTTGGGTAATCTTGACTATTCTCTTCTAGACTTCGAGGAGGTGAAAAAAGGAGTATCATCGAGCGTTGTCTTATAAAAAACAAGAATAAGAAAAAAAACAAGAAATGTATTAACTAGTTGGGTGGTAAAACAGCTGCCAAATTGCAGCTGTTTAATTAGGAAATTGCTTTTTCTAAAGTTCTACTTTTTATATTTGTGCTTAACGCTTTATTATATCGAGATAAGTTAAGAAATATCTTTCAGATTGGGCTATATAGTAAACTTCACTAATGTTCAAATCGCAGTTCTTTAAAAAATGGTCTATCATATCTTTTGATTCAGATATAAGCAATCTGTTTTTTTTTTGCATTATTTCTGAATTAAAGTAATTGAAAATGTAGAAAAAACGTTGTTTTATAAAAAGTAAAAGCGTATTAAAAAATGTTAACTCACACTTTATTTGTAATACGTCGCATAAATGTCAGTGTATGTGACATAATTGTTTCACACAAAAAAGAGTGGCAAAAAATGTCATTCCAAAAGAATGATAAATTGGAATACAGGCTACAGGCAAATGGGGAACTGCTGTCATGCAACATCAAAAATATTTAGAGCTAGTAAGAGAATTATTTTCAGCTATGGCGAAGCTCATAAACCCTCCACCATTTCAGTGACACCAACAAATATTCAACAAGAATAAACGCTTTAAAATAAAAAAAATCTAATTTAAGTTACAACTATTTAACATTAAGATGCTGTACAAAATATTTTAATCTATGCAAAATTTTAATTACACCATGCAAAATCAATTTTTATGATATGCTGCACTATTAAATATTCAGAAAAGTTTATTTATTTTGTTGTGTGTTGGCAACTCATAAATGCTTTACATCTTTCACATCCCAAAAGTATGCTAAGTACAATTTAATAATAAAACGCAAATGTATGGAAATTGTATCAATAAAAATTAATATGATAAGAAAAAATTTGCTTTTTACACGTCTTAAGTGATTTGCATTAAACCTCGCTACAAATGCAATGTCGACTTTTCCAAATGCAAAAGTTATCTTGAGATAGTGTGTGTGTTCCATAGCCGACTTACAGCAGCTGTACTATACATGGCTGCAGCGTCGCACGGAAGCGGATGTGAAAGTGTTTCACACTCCAGTTGCTGCAAAGAAAAAAAAGCGACCGAAGCAACATGGAGGTTTTCTCTTACGCACACTTACACACATCCACATTACGAAAACAAATATGAAATAAATAACTAAACAAAAAATATTTAAGAGAAAATATATTCAAAAGAAGTCGGCACAAAAATCGCTTATTTTTTAAAAATATTTTCACATAAAAGTTCCGAATGTGGCATATGCAGAGTTGCATGCGCCGCTGCGCTGCGGTGGTCGTATGTTACTACAAATACATAAAAACAACAACAATAAAAACAACTGAAATATAATGTTTCTAAAAAAATAGCATGAAAATTCGTCTCCTTTGGTCAAAGTTTGTGGGTGTATAAAATAGATTCGTTGCCAGTAGGAAATGAGTTGAGCCGATGTTAAATTTGATTTTCAAAGTTTTATGTAATACTTGTTAAATTTCCTTTCTTCTTTATTTCTTTCTTTCTTTTTTATAACTTTCTTTTTTCTTGCTAAGACTTTTTAAAAATTTAAAGTTTTTGAACTCTTAATTAACGATGTTCATCTATGGTTGTGTGTACTTTTAACTATTTAATTTAGAAAAACATTAGGAATGAGTTCCATTGAATAATCACTTGTTCAGCTTATTTGGTAAATAATTTTTCAGTGAATTGTGTTCGATAATCAATTTTGCAGAGACCATCAAAAATGTTTTTCATTCAACAATGATGCCAATGATGACTTCGTCATAGGCTCTTTTATTTCCTAGTGATCATAACTCTGTTTGGTTATGTGTTTGTGTACTTGCTGGTGTCGTAAACTTTTGCGCACACATTCATTTTAAACCAACTGAACATACATTTAAGTACACACACACACACAAACATATGGCCAGGAGGATGCTGCAAAGGAAAGGCGACTTCCGGTTTCTAACGCCGCTCGTCGCGGTTCTGAAAAGTAAATTTGACCCGAATTTCGCGCAGCGCTCGCTGTTTTTTTATGTTGGTCAGGAGGACCAGTCAAGACTTATATGCGCCTTGTTTTTTTTCTGGCCGTTTATTGTTTGTCTTGTCTTGTATTTTTTTTTGGTCAGCAGTAAATCACGACGCACTGGGTCAGCGAGCGTTGGCCGCACAGATGCACATAATTCAAGAGGGCAGTCGAGATGAAACCTTTCCATTTTCAGTTGGTTTAACTTCATTTTAGTTTTCTTTTCTATTAGTAACAACCGTTTAAATGCACGTGAACACGATTTTGTTTGGCCGAGAGTAAAGCTCAATTCAAATTGAATTTGACAATACTCGTATGTTGCGTTAAAGGTAAAAATTAAATTATGTCTGTGCGAATTTGATAGAATATGTGCTCGGCTTGTGGCAGCTTGTCCTACCCATTTTCCACAGTGTTCCACTGTTTAATCGCTGCCGGTATGCGTCCGTCGTGTGCGTGTCTATGTGTACATAAGCCGTTGGTAATGTTTTTGTTTACATTCATTACAATTCAAAAACGATATGGCAATGCACACACACATAAACACATGCACACGAACACATGAGCACATATGCACTCTCACACTGAAACCGGCCGAAATACGCACACGTACACATCCGGCTGCGCATCCTGTTGACATCAATCGCTGGCGGCCATTTTGGCATATTTTACTCTAGATTAGTGGCCAAGTGATGGGGGCGTCTGAATTCTATCATACTCAATTATTCGTTTATATTTAATAACCAGTTCTTGAATGGCAAAAAGTAATCGATTTTGATTATTTAAAATAATTCAAATCGAAATTTTGGAGATATTTGCTAAATGCATAAAATATTTTTGAAAATAGTTAACAAATAAGAAAAAACTTAAATACCGTTTGCTATCATATATGAACCGGTTAGCCGGTATTTGAGTTGATGGCTACGCGCGCGCTTTAAAATTCTACCGAGATTTCCGTCAACACATTTTCCAATGATTCCGCAATTCCGCGGCGAAGTAAAAGCGGCTTATGTTAAGTGTGTGTGAGTGTGTGTGTGGATGTGGATGTGTGTGTGTGAATGTGGATGTGGCATTTGACACTGTCAATGTGCGTGGCAGAAAATCAACAACATCAACAAATACAACAAATATGCCGCCTGTGCAATTTATGACTTAATTTTAAAATAATGTCAAATGCGGTTGTTGCGCGTGCAAAGTTTAGCGGATGTTGTTCATGTTATTTTTGTTGTTGCTGTTGTTGTTGTTCACGTTGGCGTTTCATTTCGTTTGCCATTTTCAATTTCAATTTGGAATATAAATATATTTTCATATAGCATATTTATATATGTATAAATTCATATTGTCCACTTTTTGGTCTTGCTGCTTTTGTTGTGCAGCAATTTTCCATCTCGCACGGTGGCCGTAGTTTCGCGTTTTATGTGAGCTAAAATTCAAAATGCTGCCAGAGAAAATATTATTAAACAAATTCTGAGCAAGCTTACAAATATCTAAAGGTCCTTCTAAAACGCAATTGTTTTTAAATGGAGTTATTAAACAAGGACCTTATATTAGAACTGAGATTCATGGATCAATTTAAAACAGTCATGGAAGATTTTTTCCGTTGAAGTATATTCTAAGAATCAATAAATTATTGGAATATCTTGTAGATGTGTTCTTTTTTATACCAATTCATCGTATGGCTACCATCGAAAATCGATCACTGTGCGCTACCCCAGTGGAATCCGCTGCGGGTCATTTGCGGTTGCGGCGCTGGTGCTGCCTGTTGTGGTTACTTTGGGCTTCTTTTTGATAGTTGCTATTGTTGTTGTTGTTATTGTTATATGTAGGAATTCGTGTTCCTGTCATAAATGGAACGTGTACCACATTCTGCCATTTTCATATGCAAAAATATAAATTTCACCATTTTAACATTCTTGCCTGAGAGCTCACAGTGTGTTCCGAAATTGAAATTATGCTCATAATCAGATTTATTTTGTAGTATGTGTGTATGTATAAATGAAACCTACAATTTTCCATTAAATTTGTGTGGCTTTTATGTCGCGTTCAGGGCTCTCTCAGCTTGGCTAATTGTCAAAGTGTCGCTGACGTTGTGATATAAAACCGCAGTTTTCTGTTTTCTGTTTATATATTTTTATTATTATTATTTATTATTTTTATTTCGTTGCATGTCGGACAGGAAGTAAATTAATAGAGTAAATATTTCTTTCGTTGAAATGTGGTGTAGTAAAAAAATAAAAAACAATGTTTTCTTAGTGAAATTTGTATAGTTATATTAAGTGGAAAATCTAATTTTCCTGTTTATATTTTATTTAATCTTTCAAATTTCAATTAAATTGTTAATGCTGCAAGTCATCCTATCTCTAATTAAATAAAGTTGTTGGTTATTCAATTGTCTCTCTGAAATGCTATAGATATGATTTGTTGCTTTATTATTTTCTGAGTAATAGTATAAAAGCGGTTTTATGTATTTCACATATTACTAATTTTCCATTGAACGTGGCGTATGGGCGGCAAACTGATAGCGCCATTGTGTTTAGAAAGGTTCATTCATGTATAAATAGTACACAAGATTAAAGATGTCGTCAATACTTCGAAATTTGTTGGCCGGTGTTATTATTTGATATGAAAACTTAGTGCCATAATCAAATGTATTTGAATAATACTCAAAGCTGCCAAAAGCCACAACACAGACAAGCAACAATAATAACATAAGAACAACAACAACAACATTGTCATAATTACAAGCAAATTGATGGTCACACTTTGGTTTTTGATTAATGGAAATTTGTTAAGAGAGTAGTGCTCTGGTTTCCCCTGGCAACCCTTGCGCGGTTAGTGGTCGGTCAGCCCAGCCCAGCGCCAATAGATATTTTAAGCAAAATATTTCCAATTAGCGAATTCCTTCGATGAAATTTTGAGAACAGAAACATGACATCACAATTAGCTTTATTATTTTGTTTGCAAATAATACGCCCACTTATTGGCGCGTTGCATATTGGGCATCATTAATCACCGCAAATAGTTCACTTTGGTTTACCCAAGAAATAAACATAAACATCAAAACTAAAACTGAAACACTTAATAATATTTACTTAAGTGCATGAACGACTGCCACTTCAGTGTTTGCTAAAATCCAGCAAACTTACACGTACACAACCATCAAAACACACAAACACACACTAACGCACGTAATTTGTATGTGTCCAAAAAAATCCACAAACAAGCGGAGGATCATTCGCAGCTAATTGGGTCGAAAGTAAACGGAGATATTCCATTATTTCGTGTTTATTTACTTTTCTATAAAATATTATTTTTCTTTTTCGCAAATTTAAATTTTTTTTTCGTCGGACCGCAATTTTGCAAAATGGCTGTCAAGTAGAAATAATTTTTTCAATTTTTTAAAGTTGAATTGTGGTCGCATATTCGAATACCCTAACATTGAGACGATTAACAAGTATATTAAAAATGTAATGGAAGATGATGAACCAAGGATATTCGTTTTATTGGTAGCGGTCACAAAGATGGATGTCAGCATCTCAGGTCGAAATATCAAATGTTGGGCAACCTTGGACAGGGCGTGAAAAGCAGAGGTAATTGACGGAGCTCTTTGGACGCTGCCAAGAACAACAAAAGTTTGCACTGTCCAAACAAGTTAGTATAATAGTGGAATGGTAATAGGAGAATTAGGCCATAAAATTTTCAGGATATCTTACATAGTCAATAATTTATATATCGAGAATTATTCAATCCTATGTAAATTGAAGGTAAATTTTATAAACAAAATTTGAATTAAATTAGTCAAGGAATTAGTTAATCTATTGATTAATTAATCAATCACTCAATCTATTTACCAATGAAAACAAATAACAAATATATCAATTAAATAATCGTGGCTCCTGAATAAATGAATTAATAAAACTAAACTAAAAATAATCAATTAAATAATCATGACAACTAAATGATTTAATTAGTCTATTAAACAAAGTTTATTCATTCATAGACAGACACATTAATTCATAAAATAAGTTACAACAACCAAAAATTTATTAATCGATTGATTAATCAAGAATATTGTCATATGTAAGTATGTCCATCATAATTATAATCATGTCCTCAACGCAACTAATATTTCCTGTTCCCATGGAATAGCACAAACGAAACAGAAACAGAGCCAGAACGCATGAGAACAGATTGCCGATTATTTTTTGTGCTGGCCTCCATGCTGTCGGCGGCGGCGGCGGCGGCATGATCATTAGTCTCCGCATATTCCACGACATCTCTACACGATGCGACGCGTCGCGTCGCGTCTCAGTCGCTACAAGTGTGTGCCGCCGGGTGAACGTGTTCAGTTTGGCTCGTCGTTATCGTCGCCATTCGTGTGTGTCGGTTGTGCGAATGTGTTGCAAAATAATAATAATAATATTTTCACAAATTAATTGTTAAATATTTAAAAGTGCCTGCAAAATAATTGTTGTAAATTAAATAAATAATTTGCCGGTGATATTTCGGTGACAATTACATTTTTTTGCAATTAAAAACATGTGTTTCATTTAGAAAAAAAAATTCAAATTAAATTTCAAATAGTATCGCTGAGATACTTTAAGATTTACTTATTATTTGTGTAGATTTATTGCACGAAAATTCCTAAATACAAACTAAAATACTCAGCTGCGAAAGTGTCTGTAAGTTGACGTGCTGCTAAGCATTTTTGCTAAACGAAAGTATTTCACCAAATATTTCATATCTCACGGATACGAGTATATCAAAGTGACTTATCCCCGTAGATTAGCGCAGACATGAGATTATTTGACTCATTTTTATTCATTTATTTTTTAGATATATTTTTTTGCTATCGCATAATTCCTAATGACTTGCTAATTTTAGTTTAGTTTTGTGAAATATTGCAACCGCGCGCTAACCGAGAATTTCCTTTTCCATTGATTTTTACGATCATTCAGAATTCAAAGAATTGCTGGAAGCGCAGATAAACAAAAGCTATGTACGAGTGTATATGAGAACATATTACTGCCTAGTGCTAAAACGAACATCAAAAAATTGTTTAACACAAAAAATGAAACGAAGAAGAAATTAAATAATAAAATATAAAACAAAACATTAACCCACACACATGGAACGAAACGCACGCATCAGTCAATGTCAGTTGGACGCGTGCCAAAATCCGAAGTGAACCCAACAAAATGAAAACAAGCGAGAGTGTTAGCGTTCGGCCTATGAGACAGTTTAAGACCCTACACAAATCCGTTCAAGGGCATTCAATATCTTGATATATATTGAATGCCCTCCCATTATTACACAACAAATCGCGAGAGTTACATTTACTACTAATATCACTGATAATTGTTTTATTAATACAATCCGACAATAGTTCAGGAATCCTTGGAGTATATTGATATAAAAATTTTGAAAATAATGTAAGCTACATTGGTTGTTAGTTAAAGTAGGTAATTGTATCTAAAATTTTATATAGTCAGGGGCTTACTTTCTAGTAAACTTGTTTCAACCAAATTTATCACGGTGTGTTCGTTATAGAATAATAACTTAGATCACAATGAATCGTCACACGAAGTTTCATTATCGGAATACTTTAGACTCCCTAAAAATTTTGTTCTTCTTGTTTTATTACAACCACTTGAAGATCGACACTCTTTCAAATATCGAATTTAGGCAGTGTGCCCGGTAGTTTTGTTATTACTAAAGTGGGCGTGGTATTTCTCCAATCCCGCTTTACTATGGGATGGTAGATAAAATTATAATAGTAGAACCTTGGCATTCATTTTTATTAACTCTCATTAACAGTTTAAGGAAATTTAATAGATTTAAATAATTTATTTACTTAAGTGTCCATTACAATCGCTTGCCGATCTTGGTCGCGTCCAGATGCCAATAAAATCTATAAAAAAGTAAAGGAT
Organism: Suillia variegata; assembly: GCA_949127995.1. Taxonomy (NCBI): domain Eukaryota; kingdom Metazoa; phylum Arthropoda; class Insecta; order Diptera; family Heleomyzidae; genus Suillia; species Suillia variegata. The sequence goes on along the minus strand of OX421843.1, from coordinate 42,690,897 downwards.
GAATAAGGACACTTTTTTCACTGAAATTATTCTCAAAGGAGCCGCACAATTTTCCCCAGTCGAATTTTCTCTTCAAACATTTGAAGTAAGCGGTTAAATGGATATTAAATTCAACGTGGCCACACTTTCTGTATGTAGGGTAAATCAAAGTCTATACATATGCTTTCTTTTTAATACAGCAGCAGCTTTTTCTTATAAGATGAAATGAAGCGATCGCGGCAAGTATCAAGTGCCGCCTCCAACTGAATTAAAAAAAACACAAGCGAAACAGAAACGACACAAAGTGCGGATGTTGTCGCATGGCGCATTTTCTTCATTTTCTTCATTTTCGTTTTTCATTTTTCTTGAATTTATTTTGAAAATATCGCTTTTCGGTGTTATTTTAATGGAATCTTATAAAAACATGCAGATACATAGATAGATAGATAAAAGGGATTTCAAGTGTTCCATTGATCACTTGATCAGTTCCAACTGTGTTTGGATTTCTTTCGCGTCATTCGCATTTCAAGAGCATTTAAATTCAGTTGGCGTCGCTTTCGTATTAAATTATCGTCATAAATTAATTATCTTCAAGTTTAACAATAAATAATATATTTCTGAAATATTTGGCATACATTTCTGTTTAAATATTTTGTGTATAAACTTGAAAACAATATTTTATGTGATTTCATTTTGAGATTACTATACTGGAACATTCTTAACCGCGTCGTGTTTTATAAATTGGAAGTGCTGATGTTGAGTGTTGTAAATATATCGTCATGCAGTTTGGAATACCTCGAAATTGTTTGAATACTTTAAATAATTAAAAATATTAGATAAAAAGATTGAAAGGTGTCTATGGACTTAAACGAGACACTTACAAGGGAAAAGCCTGCTCCATTTATTTTAAAATATACAAAAAGGTTTTTCATTTTCTAATGTTGTGAAGATTTTGAAAATATACTAAAATAAGAATAAATCTGAGTCAAAAATTTACCAATAATAGTTAAGGAGTATTATTATAACAACAGAAACATTTATTTAAAAAAGCCCAAAATATATTGAAATTACTTTAAACAGCCGACGTTCATTTATCCCGGAGCTATTTGTATCTCTCACTGCAAGTCAATATCCTTTTGCAAAGCACGTCAACAAAAATAAACATATGTACTATATATATATATATATATATATATATAGTATTTCCAAATTACCTTTTCGAGTATTTTCGACTGCATCGAAATTTAATTTAAGTCATTTTAACGCCGCAAGTTAAGAATTGCGCCTCTTCAGAAAATTGTGTATTTTCTGCAATTTCGCAAAAACTCTTTTTATAGCCACAGAATCGTCCGAAAAACCAGAACAGGAACGTGGCAGATCCAAACGAAATCGCAGATCGCACATCATTTGCGCTGACGTCAATGTTTTCGTATCTTTTGGTATTGAAATTACTTAATTGCGTTTTTAGAATCTCTAATGATCATATAATTAAAATGAATTCATCTGTTAGTATTGTGGATCTTTTAGCTTTGTTGGCCAAAATTTAATTTTACTTTATTAGTTAAGTTTGAAAGTCCATCTGCCATTTTTATACCATTTATACTACAAAACTTAGTGGGCAGTGTTATGTTGTATAGGTTCTGGAAGTTAAAGGAGATATTATGAGATATGTTTTCAAAAAAGATAATTGAGAAATTTATGAAGAAAATGTAATGGCGATGTCCTTAAATTACACATTCTTTGAGAAGAGCAAAAGTTAATACTTACCGAGTATTGAAGTATTACTAAACACCTTTCTAGCAGTAATATAAGCATTGCACTACAATTTCAGTCAATTTAACAATCTCTTTTACTGCTCTTAATGCACTCATCAGGAACTCTAAACATTATTACTGAGTTGCTATGTGGTGTTATTAATACTTTATAGCTGGTGTAGTTTCCGCAAAAATTCATAAACCATTTTGCTTGGCAATTTGAAGACGATGTCGCCGAGAAACAGTCGCAGTTCATAAGCCTTTGGAGTCGAAAGGATGCGCTTCTGGTCTTGGTAAGTAAGTTTGAAATCAATTGCGAAAATTCAAAAGTGCACACAAATGTTTATATTAAAATTAGCTTTTGTTTTTGTTATTTTGTTATAAACATTTCAACAGGTAGAAGCTGTTTTGGCAATAAAAAGCATTATTCGTGAAAAAAGCAAAAAATCATCTAAGAAGAGCAGAGGAAAAACCCCGAGCACTGAGAAAAACCTGAAGATTATTACCGAGAATTAAAGAGGAGAGCAGACAAATCGGCAAGATAAACAGCAACAAAAAAATTATATATATTGTATATACAAAGATATACACACCCCAAACGTTGAAGCAATTTACAAAACAAACAACAGCGATAATGATCTTCTAAAAATATTAGAAGTGAGCATAGACTCTCAGACGGACAAACAAAAAACATCTGGGAGATCTCCCATAATAAAAAAAAAACGAATCGAATTTAAATTAAATTAAATTAAAGTCGCCAGCAATTGAATTGGAATAGAATGTTTAGTTTGTTGCGCCGCACAAAGAACAAAAAAGCGAGAGACCAATTTAACGACGCGCCAAAATATTCAGCAAATCAGCAAAATAATGCGTCAACAACGAGGGCGGCAGCGACGGGAACAAGAACGTCCGAGCGGTATCGTCAATTCAGCGATAGTGAGAGTGAAGCAGGGCTGACAGCGAACACAGTACGCAAATCACACATTAGAGCGCCAATAGAAGAGTTTGAGGATTTGCGAGATTTAGAAAACGATGAAGATGATGATGATGATGTTCACGTTGATGATAATGGTGCTGGCGAAGATGAAGCTGTACTGCGAACGTCCGCCGCATCGTTCGGGGACGATGACAAAATCTATTTTGAAAGATGCCGAAAAAGCGATCGTCTGTGTAAAGAGGAGGAAAAAGTAAATTTAGCAAAAACAGCTGCCAACTTCAGGCCAAACGAAGCAGATGAGGAAGAGGAAGAAGAAGAGGAAGCGACAGCAACGACGTCTGCGGTGAGAGATCGTACCTCAAATTTAAAATCTAATTCAGCCATTAAGACAAACAATCATCAAGCATTTGCATTAAGCAAATTCGATGGCGATCGCGGCGATGCTGTACGTTTTGTGGATATTCAAAGGAAAACTAGTCAAAACGAAGAAGCTGAGTGGCAGAGGCACGTTTCATCACCGACGACGACGACGTCTGGCAATCGCAAAATAATTGACAAATCCATTGAACGCAATAGAAGTGAATGCTTTTGCTCACCATCGCTGTTGTACTCATCGAAGCAGTTCAATAATAGCGATTCAACGACAACGACAACGACCAAAACAACAGCAGCAACAGCAACAGAGGCAATTAGTAGTGCTAAAGATGCTGAAAGGCCCGTCGTCGCAGATACTACTACGAGAGACACTAAGAGCAACAGTGCCACAGCGGACGACACGGTAATTAACCAAGTCAAATATCGAAATTTAGGTAATTCGCAAACAGTGAAAAACAAAAAGAATTCCGAGGCGAAACGACAATCGAGATTATCGCTGACATTCGGGGGATTAGGTCTAACAACGCACGGGAAAGGTAAAAGTGTTGCAGAAACGACAACATCAACAACAACGTACAGTAAACAGGTGAAAAAGCCGTCTGTCGTACCGTCAGCATTGAGAAAGTCATTTTTCCACACTAAAACGAAAAGTATCGATAACGATCAAGAAGTTATCGGAAAAAACGAACAACAAGAACGACCGAATTCAAAGTTATACAGTCAAGACGCAATAGCGATAAAATCCGAAGAGACGGATAAAAAGTTGGGACCCATACAAAAGAGCCGCGAGTTTTTTAGCGATATATTTATGGCGCGTGGACGTAATCACAATCGTAACCGAAATCAAATGCAACAACAACATCAGCCGCAGCCGCAGCAACAGCAGCAACTACAAAGTCAGCAACAACAGCTGCAGGCGTCGCAAGAACCATCGTCGCATCAGTCGTCGTCGAATCAGCAGCAGCCGCAGTCGTTAGAACCTTGTAAACATGCAGCTGCCAGTGCGGGCGGCAGCAATAATCATAACAATAATCATTTGAATACAACAATGAATATCAATCAGAATGATAATAACGCTTGGAGGAATTGGTCGTCGTTACACTCAACGCACCTTGAGACGATCTCCGACCCCTCGAGTGTTTCTACAAATAGTTATCAAATGACGATGTCTAATAATAGCCCCAAGAATTTCAGCCAAATCAAAGTGGACGACAACGACGACGACGAAGAGAGGCAGCAGCGCAGTAATTCCGCAGAGCATCATCACAACCTGAGAGAAGAGCATTCATGTGCGGAATACTCGAGAGAACAAAGACGCGCACGATCACTCTCGCAAGATTATCATAAGGCTGGAGCAAAGAAAACCAATTCAGCGCAACAGCGCAATAATCAGGAGCCAGTATCGGCGCCGCCGCTGAATAACAACGCCAACGATGAGGGGCGATATTTTATTCACGCGGCAAACACCGAGAAGAACGGAGTAGATACGGCGGATTTCGCGGAAGAACAATATTCGCATCAAGATCGACAAAGTGAAGTGGAGGCGGCAATTAACATCAATAAACGCCGCGGTACGATACCCCCACAATTAGAAGGTGCGATTCGGGACGGCTGTTCGAGTGCAAAACGTCCATTGAACGAGTCGACGGAATGTGATCGTGTCAGTTTGTTGCATAGCGCCGCAATACCAAACGCGAAGAGTTGCATCGACGAGCGTGACGCGTATGATCTGTCGAACGATTACGATACGGTAGCATTATTAATGGGGCAGACGTCGGGCAAACCCGAAACGCCATCGAATTCGCGTGTTAGTGCGTCGCGCGAGTTTCGTGAATCGAGAATACCGGAAAGTCAGGAATTCGATCCTGGAAGTGATATTAGTGAACAGTCCAAAGGGATTGTACCCACAATAACTGTGGTCGATTATAGTGATGGTGACGGTAGTGGTTCTTCCTCGGGCCTCGGTAGTCCGGTAGAACAAGAAGTCTTCTATGACTTTGAAAATGCAAGCCACGATAAGCGTGAAAGTGATGGGGTTAATATAACAAATATCGAAGACGATGATGAGCAGGATGATGGCATTGAAGATGATAATGACAGCGATGGCGATGGCGATGATGAAGACAATGGCTTTCACGAACAACAACAACAGCAGCAGCAATCAACTGCACCAAGTGTTTATCAACAGAAATGGCCTCGCCAAAATCGCACAATACTTGAGAATGTAATCGAACAAGAAGAAGAGGACGATATCGAAGGCGCCGACAATGCTGCCAACCTTGACCATGAACAATGTAGTAGCAGCCACTTTGATAGCCCTGAGCGCAATCCGCTCAAGAGCGCAAACACGAGTGATTCCAATCTGAGTACAAGTTTCCCCGACTCAGGCATTGGCGATTCCCTAGCATCGTCGTCGTCCACACATTCGGCGAAATATTTTCGAGGCAACGACATCGGTGCGGTTGATGGTTCTGCGACTTCGGTGCGATCTGCTTCATTGCACTTGCAACAGCAACGTTTACCCTTCGTGCGTGATGGCAATTCCACCGATTGCGATGAAACGCTGATGCAGTTCGATGATCTCGATTATGTGGCCGAAGGTGATGTTGGCTCGACAAATCCAAATGAACGTTTGGTTTGCATCGAGAGCATTAGTTTGCCGGATGTTGTGGTCGAGTCAACGACCGGTGCTGCAGGCTCGAGTTCCTCCGCTTCCTTATTTACTGGCGGTGTGTCATCGTCGTCGGGAGCGGGTGGCGAACAAATTGTCAACATAAATGGCGCCACCGGCAATAGTATGGGTAGCGTACATTTCATACCCATCCATGTTGAGGGTAGCGACAATGGCAGCAGTCCGAAGCGGCGCAGCGTCGACGATAGCGTTATCGGTGGAAACAAAAACTTCGCCCATATGAACGGGCATCATTCAAAGCCAACGATTGAAATTATTGAGGATGCCAGCGAATTGGATATTGGCAGATCAAAGAGTTTCAGTAGCATAGATGGCACAGCCGAAAAATTAAAGTAATGTATTTGTTTTCTATTTTTTCTTAGTTACTAATTTGTCTAACGCTTAAGCAATCATGTGAATAATACAATAAAATTGTGTCTTAAAGTACGGCAACTAAAAAGTATGTAAATATGTTAGTTAGTTATGTTTGAACGTTATGTACATTAATTGTTTACGAGCATCCCATTAAAAACTTTACCTATAACATTATAAGTTCGATCTTTTAATTTAAGGTTGAAAAAAATAAAAACGTAGTCGAAATTCTGAAGAATAAATTGATCCGATTTATCCAATGTCAATCTATGGTCATGAAACAAAAAATAGATTGTTTGTGTGTACTAAAATCTAAAAGCAAAAAGCCAAAAAAATATATTTAGTTGTAAAGTAAATTATTTTCAATATTTATGTAGCTACATTATTAAAATATTTATTTTGTATATCATTTCAGGATTAAACTTTTTTCTCAGTGAAGTATTAATGAGCTCATTGCCTCTAAACTTGAATCAGATCCTTTGAAACATAATACTAAATTTCAATTCGATATCTTCAACGCAGCTCATTAGTTACTTTTTGATATCCAGCAGATAAAAAATCCTAATTGACAGCTGCGCTGAAATTGTTCAGCAGACACAAATATAGGCCAATGATTTGGTATGAAATGCTAATTTTTTCATTTCATTCAAAGCTTTTGTTTTCTAGACAATGAATGCATTTGTCAGCCTTTAAAATCACAAAATGAAGATTCGCTGCGTCAAATATTTATTTTTGTAAAAATCGTATTTTGCAACGATGAAAGCAAAATAAATTTTCATGAAATTTAATAGCATTAAAATATAAAAGAAAAATAATTTGAATTTTAAATGGAAAATTTTAATGTTATTTAGTATTGCTTTTAGATGAAATATAGAATCATTAAACTCAAAAATATACAATATCAAAATTTCAAAGATCAATATTTACTTGTTGATAGATAGATAGATAGATAGATAGATAGATAGATAGATAGATAGATAGATAGATAGATAGATAGATAGATAGATAGATAGAAAGATAGATAGATATATAGATAGATAGATAGATAGATAGATAGATAGATAGATAGATAGATAGATAGATAGATAGATAGATAGATAGATAGATAGATAGATAGATAGATAGATAGATAGATAGATAGATAGATAGATAGATAGATAGATAGATAGATAAATAGATAGATAGATAGATAGATAGATAGATAGATAGATAGATAGATAGATAGATAGATAGATAGATAGATAAATAGATAGATAGAAAAACTTAAGTTATTATCATACTTGGTTATTTCTTTGTATATTTCTATTAAATTCATTTATTTCCATTAATGAAAAGAACAACAACGAAACAGGAAAAAAACTTCAAAAATTCAAAAGGGTTTGCAATTTACATTTTAATCAGAAATTCTTTTTAGTATAATCGTACATACGTCAGTCTAAAATAAAATCATTTCGTCATTTTGTATACATATGTACATACATATGTATATAAGAATATTTATCTTTGTTTTTGTATATTGTACGTGTCCAAAAATATTGTATTCCCACGCTTGTTGGCTCGTGTCTACAGTTTTGCACCAAGCTATGCGAATCGAATACGCTCGCTATACCATACCATACCAGCTAGCGCCAAATCCAATCTTCGCATGTGCAATTTTCAAAATATTTCAAAACATTGCTCTAGTTTTTCCGGTTTTTCTTCATAAAATACTTTTCACATTTTACGTTAGAGTGAAAACTATGAGAAATGAAATTCTAGGGTAATGACACCGCTGCAGAACGTCTTCCAATTCATTGAAATATCATCATAAGCAGATTTGCGTATCAGGTTTGACCTCGTTTGGCGATAAATAAATTTCAAGTTAAGGAAAGACAAAACAAACAAAAAAAAAGGAAAATCTTTGTTAAATTTAACATATGGCCAGCACAAAGTTGTATTTGCTTAGCTTTGCTCCTTCAATTAAAATCATTTAAATATTTTTGTTGTTTTTTCTTTTGTAATTTTGTATCTTAATTAATTTACTCAACATTGTACATAGATATAGATACAGATACATATGTGTAGTAGGCACATGAAGTTGAGTGAGCAATTTATTTTGCTGTCTGTTAAAGCTGAATTATAGTAATTGAGATCTGCTGGTGAAGATCTCTACCTTGAAGGAAATTACTGAAATCAAGTGAAATTATAAACATTTTAAAACGATTTGTTTAAGAATTATATACGAAATTCTTGAGATACAACAAATACGCGAGTACTCTGCCGACGCTTCGTATATTTCGCGTGCCATTCCGAAACACAAGCTAAAATATATTTTCGTTTATGTTTGTATTTGTAGTTGCTTTTTTTTTCATTTTCATTTTATTATAAACACAAACTGAACATAGTACAAGTATCTGTTATAAATAGCATATGCGTAAAAAATGTGCTTTAAATCGAGCATTTTGAAATGAATTTATAAAATACAACTTAAGCATAAAATGAAATATTTCTTGTTAATAAATTCAAGCTCCGCAAAAATTCAATACTAATTTAAATAAAATAGAAGAAAGTTTGTTAGGCCTGAGCGACAGAATTTCCATTTCCGCCGGATGCGACACTCGGTATTGGCGAATCTTTTTGACGTGGCTCATATTTTTTGAAAATAAAAAACAAATATTTTTAGACATTTTCCAATGGATTTATGATTCATTTGTGTTGTCTTTTGTTAGAGAAAAATAGAATTTGTCTCTTTTGAAGATTTAAAATGATTGAATACTAAAATGTCGCTCAAAATACTAGAACTAAAGAACTCGAATTTGTATTTGTATTATTCGTTGGAAACATGCGAATTATCAAAGTTTCTGTGTAGATCAGATTAAATATTTTTCTCGGAAAATGAACGAATATTTCATGTTTGAATGTGTAATATGAAGAATAAGGAAAAACTTAAAGATACGAATTAAGTGTCTAGATCGACGGAAAAACTTGTTTGTTGTTAAAGTTTAACATTTTTGGTTCAAAATAATATGGAAAACAAGATCCGGTCGTTTTCGTTAACGAAGAAAATAGTTTAATAATGAAATTTGTTTGTATAATAACGCTTAGCTTAAGTTTTAACATTGCAATGTAAATCTTGTTAACAAATTCGTACTGTAATAATTAAATCTAAACAAAATAAAAAAAATAACACTTGTAGAAAAGAAATGTTCTCGATTAATGTCTTTGAGAGTCTCCTTTCTTTTAACCAATTATGCTTAAGCTATATTCCAGCATTGTTTAATTCCTCAACTATTTCTTGCAGACGTGAACTTTTCGAACAGAAATCGCGCTTCAATGTTCAACTTGAGGATGCCGAGAAGAATGTGCTCAATCTCCAGAGCAAAGTTAACGACATGCAGACAAAGATTGAAAAACTGGAACAGGAATTGTCAACCAAAGCGTGGAATGTCGAAAGTAAGTTTATTCGAAAAGGGTTCATCGTTAATATCCGAGAATAAATATTATAATATCGCAATCAGGACTTCAAGGCGAACTGAGTGCGGCGCAGACAGACGACGAATATGTCCGTAAAAAACTTAAATTGCTGGAGGACGAAAAGACGGTACTGCGGCATAGATACAGTGAAAATGAAGATGAATTGAAGAAAAAGTACGGTAAGTAGATCTAACGATGTCGTATGAGAAAATTTTGCAACTGAAAATGTGGTTAACAATTGTTCACAGATTGATCTTTCGATAGTTAAGTAACTTTCTCATCTTTTACACAGAGGACCTCGATGCGCAGTACATGGAATTGCAGGAGAAGTACAAACAAACTCAAACGTTGGCCTGTAACCTGCAAACACAGCTGGCCGTCGCCCAAAGTGAGGCGGAGGCATGGCGCCAGGAAGTTAACAAAATACGCGAAGAACTCGAAGAGCAAACAAGGATACTAAAAAATGCACTGGATAATTCGGAGGCTGAGCGCAAAATATGTGAGGACAAGTGGCAAAAAGAATTCGAAATGTTGAGGACACAAAATCTGGGTAAGTCTCAAATGGATTCAATTGACTTCTAAAAGGATAAAGTTTCTTTTAAATGAAATTAGTAATCATTAATATAAAAAAATCTGACAGAAACGGAAGAGACTCTTATGACCGATTGCGAATGGCAACTGCGACAAATGCAAAAACAATGCAAGGATAAAGTCGACAAATCGCAACATGGACGCCTCGAGGCGCTCGAGAAGGCTGAGATGCTGGAAAATGAACTGCAGGAACGGCGAAAAGAGGTCAACGATTTGAAGGTCGTTCAGGCGGAAGTGAAATCATTGCGTGGCGTAGTTTCGGAACAGGAGAACTCAATACAATCATTAATGGATCAAATAGAAAACCTAAAGGCGGATCTAGAAGCGGCCAATGAGAATCTTGAGGAGCAGATTGAGGCTGTGAAGAAAATCAAATATCAATGTGATAAGTATGTATAACTCGCGTACAATGTAGAACTCAGCTAAAATGATAAGATAAATTTTGTTTTCGTAGTGCAATCTATGATAAGGAACGTCAAATGATCTATCGCATCGATGAAGTACGCAACGAAGCTGCCGCCTTTTGGGAGGACAAACTTTAGTAAGTTTCAAAAGTTTCCACAGTACATATTAGCAAATTTAAAAGATTTCCAGAGTTGAAGTTAATTCTTTTCTTTTTTGTCTTTGTTGTATTTTACAGTACAGAGATGACAAGACTGAAAAATGAGCTCGAATCCGTTTACGTGGACGAGCGTCGCGATGCTCTCGATAAGCTGCAAGCCGAGCATATCGAAGAGTTGCGCGCTTTAACTACACGCTACACCGCCAATGAGGAAGAGTTGCGAGTGGAGGTAAATATTTCTTTAATACTTTGGATAGTATCTAAAAACTTTGAATGAATTTTTCATATTCGGTGTAGCTCGCTGATCTGCAGGACCGTTTCGATATCAAAAATGAAGAGTTTCTCGAGTTGCGCGAAAAGTCCGATAACGCTCTGCTGCAAACGCGTATGCATCTTGATCGTGCCGATCGTGAATTTCAGAATGCCATGTTCAGAGAGGAAGAACGTCGCGAAGCATTGGAAGGTGAATTAAAAGTTAAAGTTAACTAATTATTCTTTAATGTTGATTTCAAATTTTTGTTTTTTATAAAGAATCTCTACGCAAAGAATTCGAAGAGGAAAAAGAAGAAATGGAAGAGAAATTCTGTGAACGTTTGGGTCATGTGAAGGAAGAATTTGCACGCGAACTGCAGATTTCGACGCAGGAACTGACGGAACACCACAAAAAGGATTTGGGTTGGTAATTGAGCCACAATGAATCGGACAATGGTTTAATTTTTCATTTTTTTAAAACTATTTTTTAGAACAATTCAAGGTTAAATTGCAAACCGAACGGGATGAAGCATTGCAAGAACTCGCAGAACGGCATCGACAGAAGCTAGCTGCTGCCGAAGAAAAAAGGAAGTAAGTCGAATTCCACATTAAATTGTATTTGAATGTTTAACTTTACAAATATGAATTCAGACAAACTAATATTATGCTTTCGAAAAAAAATTATAAATATTCTTTGATACTGTATTAAAAATTTAATTTCACTTTATGCTAACCTAGATGTAATAAGTTGTTATTGCAGTTATTATTTTGATTTTACATATAATTTTTAATTTAGCTTTAGATTGTCTAATACAATTTGCTAATATAAAAAAATTATAATGTCGACATATTGACTCATTTTTGAGAACTTGATTGATTCCACCTGATTCTACAGGTTCATATTCTATCTAATTTTCGTGATATATGACAAATATTGGAACTATCAGCGGTATAGATAACTAAAAAATTTTTAAATTAGATCGATTTGAAATTTAAATAATCAACGAAAGGAAATTAATGGATGTTATTAGAAAAAGATAAATGTATAAGGAAAGTTTTTCGACCTAAAAAGTTTAATAATAACAATTATTATTCGAGCTTAATGTCCTTAAACAAAAAAAATTCTATACTATTGTTAAATTTTAGTTGATTCCATTCAAAAGTTGCATTCAAAAAATGCAATGGAGAAATATTCTTTGCCATTAAATCGTTGTGAAAACTATTTCCTGTTAAACATAATCATTAAATGAAGATATTTGAATCTAGCTCATAATTATCATATCAGACTTTTATTGTCTGATATAGTCTAGCTCCAATGGTAATATTAATAGTAGAATTAATGAAATAGCCAACATATTTGTTATAAGTCAATATGTCACATTATAAAATATTTTCCAATATAAAAAAATATAAATTGCATTAATATGATTGTTATATGTTGCGTCACTATCAGCATCCTCTGTACAAATGTCCATTTATGTGTTTCCATTTGACTTTTCTCGTACTGAATCGTGAAATTATTGTAAAACTATTTCAAATGTGTACTTTTTTCAACAGCATTTCGTTCGAAAATCGTGCAGATGATACAATTTCATCGTTAGTTATCACTGCCATGTATGTGCTTGCAAAGGGGGCGTGTCCATACATACCGTCATTATATGTACTTTATAAGACAATGTCGCCATTGATATCATTAGCATGCTTAGTGTTAAATACCATCGCAATTATTTTTATCAAATATCATCATTTGTTTGAGAAGAATTGACAATTGTGCTAAAATATAAACAAAATACAAATTAATCAATCACATAAAATTTTTAATTGAATTTCAAAATGATTACAGTTATTATTATTAACATTTTCATAATTGGCGTTTTATTTACTTTCTTGCACCAAACGCAATTTGTTAGAATAAGACCTAAAGCTATTTTGTATTTCTAAATTTACGACCGCTTTTTTCCCTACTGTTATTAAATCTTACTTAATCCACTTAATCCACCCATTATCCCCCAATCCATAGTCACAACTCAAATTCTAATAATTCTTTTGCTTTCTATTCTCCCCCAAATCTAAATTCTGTGTTTTCCAACTCCAAAACTATTAATAAAAAAAAAAAAAACAAAATAAAATACTCAATCCTTGGAAATGTCCGACTTATCTCAGAGATATTGAACTTCGACAACAACGCGATCTCAAGGATCTGAAAGCGGCCTACGATGCGGAGAAAACGGCATTGGACAAGCGCGATATCAGTAATGCTAATGAAATTGAACAGCTACATCGAAAATGTCGCTGTCTCACGAATTTGTAAGTTCATTTCGAAATATATTCTTCTTCTTTTTTAAGTTTTTAAATTAAGCTCTCATCCAAGCTTCTTTCTGTTGATGTTTGTGAAAGTATCAAATCATCCATTGGCATGTTTCTAAATTGTATAAGAACTCATCTTCAAGAGAATGGCTTTGAGTCTATGGGTGTAAGTGTATGTGTGTAAAGTGCGCATGTCTGCTGATCATTGGCAATAATAATTGACGGATCTTTTTAAAATTATTAAGAAATCACGCGGACACAAAAGAAAACTTTGAAATCAATTTTTAATTGAGAATTTAATTTTATTGTTTCGGTAACTGATTTCTGAACCTCGTCGGAACCTGTTTTTTAGTTTCTAAAGGGCTTACAAGTATTTTTTTCGGGGGTTAATCACCGAATCTGTTCGAAAATTTTTCATGAATGCCGACTATTATTTTGTTATGGAAGTTAATGTGGCACGAGAAAAAAAGTTGTTGCTCAATTGAAGTTCTTTTTGAAAAATTGTCGCACGAATTCAGGAATTGACCCCAAGGTAATAAAATTCCTGTTCTTGTGTTATCTAATATTGTAGTTAGACCTTTATATAGAGCTCTCAAATAAAGAAACCCGAAAGCAAGAAATGAAATGAAAAAAACAAATAATTTTACAAAAAAATGTTTGAAAGGTTTCCAACGATTCAGAGATTAAACATAAATAAATTTTTGAAAATACGTATTCTCTAGATTTTCACTGAAAAACGTTTAAAATGATTATTCTATCTTTTATCGCCCCAGATTCGAAGAGATGCGCATGCGTTACGAACGCCGCGATCCACGACCCGAAGATTTGCGAGAAATTGCCGAACTGCGCAGTCGCTGTGAATCGCAGGAACGTGATCTGTATTTGCTGACGGATCGATTACGCGATATGCAAATCCAAATGTCGGAATTGCAACGAAATAACGAGTGCAGCAACACCAGCAACAAAAATAACAAGAGCAACAACAAACAGATTAAGAAGCCACCGCCGAAAACGATACCAACCAATTGTGATGTCATTTACGAGGAAAACGAAGAACGAGATTCACCGCCGCCGCCTTCACTACCTTCAACGCTCCACAACGATGCAGATGACGATGAGGACGAGGACGAGGATGGGGACGAGCAGGAAGATGACGCCTCCGAAGATGAGTCATCCCCGCCCGATCCCATAATCAAATTGAACAAGAAAATTGGTAAAACTGTCGACAGAATCAGCGAGGACGAGAGTCACATGATATCGGCAGTTTGAGCCGAAAAAATACCTCTTCCAGTTCCAGTCGGAGAAAGCGCTAAGCTCAACACCTTTTTTTTACACCCCCCCGACCCCCGTTGAAATCCATCCTAGTCGAATTTCACAGCACGAATGCATAAAAACTAACATTGGCGTATTAAGATATTTACAAACACACACACATACACAACACTAAATTCTACTCTACTCTACTCTACTCTACTCTATTCTATTCTATCCTATTTATTTATTTTTAAATACTTTTGTTAACTAGCTTTGTAGTTCGGTCTTCCTTTTTTTCGAAACAGCAATTTTTGTTATTATTATTTGAAAGATTTACTCACAATTTGATGTACACATACAAACGAAATTTTTTTTATATTTAATGCGAATTTATCAAAATTGTAAAAAAATAAGAAAAATAAAAAGAAAGAAATACTTTCAGTGAAATCGATTTAAAAAAAAAAGAAAAATTTGCAAAATTTCGAAAATAAATGTAAATAATTTTTAACTTTCTAAACTATTTGTTTTACTATGTGCGGTACTCATTTAAGCTTGTCAATGCCTCGAATTGCTCGTATACTTTACGAATTAATAACTCGTATATCAGCTGGTTTTATTCTACATACAGGAAACGTTTTTGTAACAATTTTAGGCGTTACAGAACATGTTGTTGGATTGTGCTCAGCTTAAAACTCTCCGCATAGAGAATATGAGCTTAAAGAAAACATGTCGATATCTCTAGAACTATGGCTGTAATTTGGGATAGACATACAGATGGACATCGATAAATCTACGCAGAATTCAATGCTGATAACTTTTATACTCGTATATATATTGTCACATTTACCACGCCTCCTTATGGGCGTTACAAATGAAATCCTAAACTCAACTTTTCAAATGGTACTTAAAGTGAACTTTAATATCGATGATTGAATTCCATATTTCGTCATACTTTTAATTCAAATTATGAAAATGTTTTACTTGTCGGAGTACGAATGACCAATTGGATCTTGGGCACTGCGAACAAGGTTACAATTTACTATGCGTAACAAAAATACTTACTTGCCACATACGGCGTCAAGCAAGCATTCCTTTAAGTGTGTCTGTCTGTTTGTTGTTCGTTGGTATGAGTTTGTGGAACGAAACTGGTTTAAGAGAGTTTTGTGCGAATCAAAGAGTACCAAAGAAGAGTATAAAATCGTGCAGCAGCTGGGTGTATCTTAAGAATGTCTCCAGCAGAGCAAGAGATCTGATTGTGTGTACCACAGGAACCGGCAGTGTGGATTTAAGTAGTTACACTGGTTACCGAATGTGCGCAACTTGAAGCAATTTGTCTTGCGGCGCCTAGACTAACTGATTGCTTCCCAAACGTGCCTCAAAGCTGTAAGAAATGGATTATTAATAATAATAATATTTAGTTTGAATATACTATTATACATATCCTATTATATATACATATATACTTAATATACTTTTGTTGAGATCAATTCATAATGCATGTATTATTTTTTACTGGAGCACTCCTTGTGCTCGTAAAATATGCTCCCCACACAAGCACTTTAAAAGATGTACTTCAGCCGAATAAATGACAAGGAGACAAATGCAACAAAAATATAAATTGTAAAATATTAAAGTTCTCTGAAGAACTCCGGAACTGTTATTTTTATTTAAACCGTTGGTCACTCTTAAAGAAGTGCTCCCTTTTAATGCTTAAATAATTCGCACGCTCTTTTTTTGCGTATTCCCCGTTTCACTCCACTCGCACAAAATTGTCGACGCTCTTTCGATATCGAAAATTCTTCACACGCATATATGCGGCAGGTCGGTGTGCCTCTCTCGCCCGCACCCCCAAAGAAGAATTCTTATTAGAAGAGGCAGCAGACAACGCGGTGATTGTTCTTGTTGTTGCTGTTGTTGTTGTTCTTGGTGAATGTCTGTTCGACGATGGTCGACGGCTGCCCGCAAGCAACGCGTATCATCATCGCACGACGAACGTCTCTTTCAAACAGGTTTTCAAACAGAGTCGAATACGGAGAATTCCTGTTTTTGCAACGAGCCCGAAACAGAGTCGAAGTCACTCGCCCGTCCGTCAGTCCGTCCGTCCATTGTCGTGGTCTCTCGAAAGATTTGCCTAATTTTGTTTTTGTCTTGCAGTGCAGCAGAATCGAGTAGAATCGAATCGAATCGGCGAATATTGTGTTGGATGCTGCCGGGAGAGAGTTCAAGTGTTATCGTCATGTGTTGGGTTCGCTGCTTGAGGGAGTCTTTTATTTTGTATTTTGTTATTCTTTCAATTCACTTTTTTCGGTAGCTACGTAGATTCTTCTCTGTGGTTTGTTTTTATTTTGAATATTTTGTTTTTGTTGTTTTGTTTTGTTATGGCGCTTGGCTCTCTCTCCAACAACTTCGAAAAGTTTCGCTCTCACTTTCAAAAAGGGTGTTTTTCGAGTTATCACGCTCTTCGGAATGCAGGCGTTGTTTGAATTGTTGTTATACAGTAACGGAGAGCGCAAACGAATTGTGGATTTTGTCTACGGCTGTTTATGTTGTTGTTGTTTGCTGTTGTTGGACCAGCAACGAACTTCGAATACACTTTCGAAGTTGCTTTGAACATGCATGTTGTTGTTGCTGTTGTTGATGTTGCTTCTCGAAATGTGCGGCGCTGCGGCGAAGTTTCAGTTCGGTTTTGTGCATTGACGAGTGAGGACGCGTTGCGCTAGTTTACAAAGACGCCGTGTGTGGTTCTCCCAAAAAAAAAAATAAAAAAAATTATAATATTTTAGATTTGGCAAAAGAAAAAAAATTAAAGTAAAGTAAAAAAAATTGATAAATTTTACTATTTGAAAATCCTTTGCACAGGATTTGTGATTTCAGTGATTGTGGTGCAGCATCGGTGAAAGGTGAAAGAGCGGCTGCAGTGTTCTGCGCTAATTGGCCAAAAGAGTTCCGTCATTAACGAAACGAAATTGAATTGCGACAAAGATGCGAATTGCACATTCAGAGGATCAAACATTATCGAAATGCTTCCTTTGGATTCGTTTTGAGATGTGAGCGTTTCTACAAGTGAAAAAGTGCTAAAAAATTAAAAAATTTCTAAAGGTCTAAATTTTGTCTGCTGCAGGCGCAATTCATGCAAAAGGTCGGCACAAAGGTCAAACCTTTAAAGACGTCCGTCTTACACTTAACAACGTTTCGCATTGAAAACTAAAGTGTTTGAAGAATCGAATCGAGTTTTTGTTAAATTGATTTATGTTCCTTTTCGGCTAATCTAGAAAAACCTAAAATATATACAAACAACTAATAAAGCGGATTTACAATAATCACAGCAAAAAAAAAAGAAGATAGAAAAACGGCAACGGCATTTATCACTGGGAATATACTACAAGAAATAAATAAATGAAAAAATAAAAAAACCACCAAAAAAAAATAAAGTATAAATAAATCAGCAGTAGCCACAGAAGCAGCAGCAGCGGCACTGGCACTGGCTCAACGGAGAACCTGTTTTGTGCGCTTTTCTTTTACACATTTTCATCATACCATCCTCGTTGCTGTATCGCGCCTTTACCTTCAACTCGCAGCAGCAGTATCATCTCTTTTTCTTCTTTTTTTGCCTTTCTTCTGCCTGCTTCATCACATCGAAAGAAAACTAAAATACTACAAAAATGTAAGTGAAAATTTACACACAAAAAAAATAAAAATACTTAACCAATAATTTAAGTTTATTTGTTTAGCAGTTTTAAGCGTAATTTGTTAATGTACAATTTCCCATTGATACATCAAACGAAACCTAACGAAATAAATTCTTGAACAAAATCGTCCAAAATTTTTTCGACAATAATTGCTCATTTTGCTGAAAGTACATTTTCGCATTTTTGTTACTGTTTTCCGCCCTGCTTTTGCTTTTACGTCTTCCACGTCTTCTGCGTATTTGCCTTCCTTCTTCACTTGTTTCGCTGTGTTTTTCGTGTGTCGTTCTTGTATTACTTTTGCACTTGAGTTCCTTCGTTTGTGAAATCCTTCCGTACACCGAAATTTGTGTATTTCTCTTACTTACTTACTTAATACACGTCATGCCGGATATTTAAGGATTTTTGTTGTTTTTGTATTTTTGTATTTCGTTTTCTGTTTCGTTTTTGTTTTGTTGTTGTTCTTTATGCTTAAGCTGTTTTATTTATTGCACTCAGCGCGTTTGCTCGAAATCAACGCAGAGTTTTCCTGCCGTCGTTTTTCCGGCAATTTTTCGTTTCGTTTCGTTTTGTTATTTCTGAGGGTTGAAATCTGAACCATGTGCCTTTCTGCTGTTATCATCCAGCAAGCATTCATCCAGCAAGCATTCATGGCACAGCTGACAACGAATTCGCCAAATATGGCAAACGGATTCACTGACAATTGTCGCCGACACTGGAAATCAAATCATTAGGATTTCCATAATTGTCACTTGGATTCTGTTCTAGCATAACTTGAGGCGGTTCAAGTTGTACTAAGCGCTCAATTTTTATTAAGTCACATCGAGAGGATTTAAGCCTCATGCGAAACTAAACTAGATCGCTTAAAACAACCTCAGGTAGACATGTGACACGAAGTGCGGATTGCGTTGCTCTAATGTTTAAGGCGATTAGTCTCGGTTTGCTTTGAGGATTTCTGGTAATTCTTATAGTTTGTGTATTTCGTTTGAAAGGTAATTTATGTATGTTTGGAATATTTGACATACCAATAAATCAGTTATTTAATTTGATTTCAATCTTTTTTACTGTCAATCAACTGCATTAATCAAATTACTTTCTGTTACGATTAAGATAACGTTTTGTTGATCACATTATTTTCTTTTGGCAAAAGAAACCTTTTTTTTTAATTAAATTATTATTTTTACAAAATTTGGTTGATTATGTTAATTTTACATTTAAATATAAATAATGGCTGCCGCGATTATTTAGTAAAAACGATTAAATAAAAAATCGATTATATAAAAACGATTTTTGGTTTAAGATATTTTACCATAATTTTTAAAAACGTTTTTTATTGGGATGTAAAAAAGCAGTTAATCTAAAATTAAAATCGACTAGAAGTACATTTGATATCGATATATTGATGAATCGCTATTTTTGCAACAATTTCGGTATTGTATTATCGATTTTTCAAAAAGTGACATATTAATCGATATTTAATCGACATATAATTTGTAATCAAATTTTCAAAAAATAGATTTTTCGATTACATTGAACAGTTAAAAATTGCGAAATGAAGGAACTTTTTTTGGCTATAACTTTTTACAAGTGATTGATGATTGAAAACAATATCATTGAGTTCGGTGTGTGATAAATCGATCGAATATGTATGAATTTTTTCGATGTTGCATTTAAAGATGACTTAAATTTTTTGGACAATTGCCACAGATTTATGCTATGTATTTATACAAAAACCAGTCTAAAGATTGCTATGGTCTCATACCAGCACACACTCAGCTCTAAATACTTAATTCATTTTCTTGAATCAAATATCAAAAATAATTAATTAAATAAATAAATAAATAAATAAATAAATAAATAAATAAATAAATAAATAAATAAATAAATAAATAAATAAATAAATAAATAAATAAATAAATAAATAAATAAATAAATAAATAAATAAATAAATAAATAAATAAATAAATAAATAAATAAATAAATAAATAAATAAATAAATAAATAAATAAATAAATAAATAAATAAATAAATAAATAAATAAATAAATAAATAAATAAATAAATAAATAAATAAATAAATAAATAAATAAATAAATAAATAAATAAATAAATAAATAAATAAATAAATAAATAAATAAATAAATAAATAAATAAATAAATAAATAAATAAATAAATAAATAAATAAATAAATAAATAAATAAATAAATAAATAAATAAATAAATAAATAAATAAATAAATAAATAAATAAATAAATAAATAAATAAATAAATAAATAAATAAATAAATAAATAAATAAATAAATAAATAAATAAATAAATAAATAAATAAATAAATAAATAAATAAATAAATAAATAAATAAATAAATAAATAAATAAATAAATAAATAAAAGTAATATAAAATTAACAAAAGTAAAACTAACTAAAAATAATCAAAACAATGTTTTATTTGCTTAATTGTCCATATTTAATTAAATTTACAAAAATCGTTTCTCTTGCATTTATCTAAAAATATATTGACGGGTATTAGCTTTTTGAACCCACAAATACTTCTCGGACTCAAGTGTGTAATTTATATTTGTTTTAATAAACATTTAATAAGCAATTACATGATTGTGTTAAACGAATATTTATGTAAATTATTGCATAAGCTAGATAGAACCTGTTTTGGAAATGGAATTCTAAACATGCTGAAGAGATCTGCAGAGGCAAGTGTCTGCCGAGAATGACAAATATGTGAAATAAACTTGCGACCAATTACAAACAACCAAACTAAACTTGGCAACAACGTGTATAGAACAGAAATGACACCAACCATGATGACGACGCGGCGGCGACGAATAAGCGCAAAAGAACGCCACGACATGCTCCTTTTGAAGAACTCGCAGCAATTGCTGCAGCAAAAGTTTCTCTCCTATCTATGTAGTAGATAAATGCAGTTTGGCACTCATAGTGTAATCCACACAGTTAATCCCCCTTAAACAAAACAAAAACAAAAAATGAGCCCAGCTACACGACAGTACAACAGCAACAGCAACTAAACGGCAACTAAAACTGAAGAATTACAACCTGCAGCAAAAAGTGAACAACTTTTTAAAGTAATTTCTGTAATTTTCATTGCTGCAGCAAAAATTTAATAAAAGCCAAAAGAACTTGCAATCAGCAAAACGACAAAAAGAATTATGTACATTAAAAAAAACGAGCGAGAAAAACTAACAAAGTCGGCGGCAGCAGCAGCAGCAGCAGCAGCACTGACTAAAACAACAGCAACAACAGTTGGTGCTGCAACGCAAAAAGTGCAACAACAATGACCAGAAACCAGACGAATGCGAATCGGAAGAAGGAGAAGAAACAACAGATTAAGCAGAGGCTTAAACTAAGGATGTTGTTGACGATGCATACACTGGCAGGAGCAGCAGCATTCAGCATGCAACTGCAACACTTAATAAGGCGCATTCCATGAGAAAAGAACACAAACAAATTTTAATCAATGTCATCCGAAAATAAACTAACGTATTAAGGTTAAAATAGAATTAGTGCAGGTTGGTACGAATCTTAAGTTATTTCGAGCAATATCGGAAAGAGATAAAAAAAAAAGTTGATAAAAGTGGATATAAAGTATTCTGATGCGACTGGATAAAAATTATACTTGACCGAAAATATGAGCTTCGGCTCTTCTTTCAAGCCATCAATACTTGATCATTGGTTTCCAAATAAAAAACTGAAGTTTATTCTGGATATTGTACCTCACGTTTCCACAGTGAATGACGAACGACAATAGCGCCGACAATGAGAAGCAACAGCGCCAGTCAAACCGGTCGCATGACAGAGGGCAACAGCAGTTGGTCCATCGGTCGGCTACCGAGGGGCAATTGGGCCAAAGGCATAAAATCAGTCAAGAGCCCCAAGAAGACATTAAGAGCAACGCGACGACGGACGACACGACGACGATGTTTGAAAGAGTCAGAAGTCGTCTTTGAGAAAAAAGGGCCACGGGTGCAGTAACAGAAACAACAACACAACAGCACAAGAGCAATGAAAGCGCAGCGAAACAAAGTGAAACTGGCTTTGCTAAGC
Source organism: Suillia variegata (assembly GCA_949127995.1). Lineage (NCBI taxonomy): Eukaryota > Metazoa > Arthropoda > Insecta > Diptera > Heleomyzidae > Suillia > Suillia variegata. The sequence continues at coordinate 42,668,628 of OX421843.1, read as the reverse complement.
GAAAATAAGCGGTTTGTACGGTTGCTGGGAGACCGACCAGACGATCTGCGCTGTTGCCATAGGTTGGGCGGGCGATTTAGTTGGCTAAGCAAAATGCAGACGCGAAATAGTTCAGCATAATATTTGCTGCTGCTACTGCTACGACAGCCGCCGACGCTGCTGTTGCTGCTCTGATGATGATGCACTCGAGACCACGCTTTAGTGTTGCTGCCCACAGTAAGCATTTGACTTGCATCAACGTTGCTCAACGCGCATGCAACTTGCATCGCATCTAAAATGCAATTAAGCTCGCACTCATTGTTGGCGTTGTTTGGAGTGCTGCTGCTGCTGTTGCTGTTGCTGGTGCTTTTGCAGCTTACCCAAGTCCACCACCGGCATGCCATGCCACTTGAGTTGCTTGGCAGCTTCAGCTATTTATTGTGGCTAAAATAATCATGGCTAAGCGCTGGCAAAGAAAATGGCATTAAGGATTAAATTGGCCTCCGTGGCTTTTGCGCAGAAAATGTTGCGCAACGCGGCGGCTCTCGCTAGTTGGTAATAAAGTTTCTCTGCCGTGCGGTGCAGTGCCGCGTGCATTTTGTTGGTTGCATGCTTTTGTTGTTGCAAGTGATGCGATGGTCTTGGTTTTTTAATTCTTGCCATAAATAATTATGAAAATGTTATAAATTTTAAGTAAATTAACTCGATTACAGCGGTTAGGATTTTAAAACTCTTTTATACGGTAATAATTTCTGGGTATTCGGAAGATTTATCTGAGATAAAACAAAGCATCGACAGTTGCAGTTAATAATATTTAAGTTTTTAAATTATTCGGTAAATTAAAATGAACTTAAAAATTAGTTTGGAAACAAAAACAATACCATTACATCAATTAAAAATTTTAAATTACATCAATTCAAGCGTTGACTTTAAAATAAATATGTTAAAAATTAAATTTTGTTACTCTGATAAAAATAGCTTTGGTAGAAAATTAAACCTGCCAAGAGGAGCCAGAACAGCAGAACATGTTCTCTGTAGTTGTCCAACAGTAGCAAGATGCAGGCTTATCTACCTAACCAGTGGAATTCTAGTTCCGAATCACTTTGCTAAAATTAAGCCCAGAACAGTTGCGAGATTTATAAAGAAGTTGACACTATGTTAGTAGGGTAACAAGGCTGCACAATAGATCATCCAGGTCGCGGTGCTTCGATAACCTTATAAAAATAATAAATTCTTACTTAATTGGAAGAAAGTTATAAAATTAGAGATTATTTGAACGAAACGCATTGGTATGACTTTTTTGTATCAGCTATAAACTCATCATTGTTGGCTTTAATGCTCTAATTTTCTGTAAGGAGATTCATTTTAATATAGATTTACAGAAAGCGTAAAAAATCGTGTTTCGAAAAAGTTTAGTTAGGCTCTTTGTGCATTTTGGCAGCGATATACAAATATAATAACTTTTCAACTTTAACTTCCGCTCGAAAAGATATTAAATCAACTAGAAATATTAGAAAAATGGTAAAGACGAATTTAGTTTTTTATATTAAAACTACTGAACAAGCTGTGGAGAGAAAGTATAGTTTTTTATAATAGTCGCGAAGATAGCATTCGAAATTAACCAACACTAGTCAGCAACATATCAAACAATGTGTGCTTTATTTTTGGTTTTTTTTTGGTTTTGAAGTAATGATCTAAAGCACTTCGATCGCTCTGCAACTACGTTTAAAAACTTTTCAGTTACAGTTCAGTAGTAGAGTTTTTCGAAAAACCAAATTTTTTACAGCTTCTAAAATTCAACCTACACAAACACACAATCAGCAAGTGCTCGTAACTCGTAAATGTTGGTACATTTAAGCACAATGTCACAAAAGCAAAGCAGAGCGAACCAAAGCGAAATGAAATGAACTCAAACCGTCTGTACGACGATAATAATTGCTTTGATTATAAGCCAACTTTCTGCCACAATATTGTGACAATGCAATGAATCTCCTTTCTAGCCAGTCAGCCAGCCAGAGCCAGCCAAAATGCAACAAGAACTTAAAAAGCGCAACAACAAAAACCAAAAATTGTTAGTCAGCTTTTGTTATAATTTCTGCTCGGCTTATAAAGCAATCGCAATCGCAGGCAGTGGCAGTCGCAATTGCAATTGCAATGGCAATACTAAAGCAGCAGAGCAGAGTTGGCAGCTCACTGACAATTGTAATGCATCCTTTGCACTGAACTGAACTGACTGAACTGAAATCGAGTCAAGCAAATTTGCATGTTGATTGCAAAAAAGGAGTTCACATTTATTTGTTGTTGTTTGTTATTGTTTCTTTTTTTTTGTTTATTTGCTGGTTTTTTGTTTGTTTTGCTTGTATATGTACCAAAGGAATGGAAAGGAAGTGAGTAGGTAGTTTGTTGCTGCTGCTGCAATTGCTGCTTTAGTGCCATTGTCGCAGTTGTCGGCGCTGCTTCTGCTGCTGCTGCTACGGTAGTAAGTTTCCTTAATTATTGTTCCGAATCGTCTGTCTTGCTCGAGTTTTTGTTTTTGTTTCTGTCTCGTTGCGTTTCATTACATTGGTTGCACTTTTATTTCGTGTACTTTTTGACGTTCTTTTTTTTAATTCTATTTTATTTCATTTCATTTCTTGGTAATGCAATTTACCACAAAACATCAGCAGCAGCAATTCTAAAATCACCGAGACTAGAGTCGCACGCATTTGGTCATACATTGCTTTTCTTTAACAATTTTAGAATGGCTGACATATGAAATGGCTTTTGTGTGTGTTAGTGTGTGTAAGTGCGACGCTGAAATTTTTGCCAACGAAACACCAAAAAATGTGCTGCATTTTGTATATTTAAATTGCATTTTATTTCGCAGCGCTGAGGCATTTATTTACTTCATGGTATGTTGGGTTCCTGCCAAGCCACAGGAACGCCGGTGTTGTGCCGAGCCAGTGTTGCACTTTGTATAGTACCTTTTCAACCGTTTCGGGGGATCCTTAAACACTTTTTCGCGGTTTGCTGCACAGCTCTGCTCCTTCTCGCATTTGACATACGACATTTGTGTTGTTGCTGCTGCTGCACTCTTTCGGTGCTGCAGATTCTGCAGTTTTTAGCTTGTGCAACGCGCAGCACTTGGCTTCTCGTTGGATGCGTTCCGGGGGGGTCGGAGGGGTTTCGGTTGCATTCGTGGAAAAAGATTTCCGTCTGTGTCTGCGCACGGCTACAATTCGCATCAGGTTTCTTTGTTGAGTTTAAGCGTAAAGTTGTTTTATTTTTACTATTTTTTTTTATTTTATGTTTTCGTTTGTTGCGGATGAAGGATTTTTCTATTTTTGTGTTTCATCCTGCGTGGCGGCGCTTATGGCAGTTGCGAGAAAAATGTGCGTTCGTTGATGGCGGAATTTTAAAAAAATTTACATGAAAAGTTAAATAAAAAAAAGCATTTGCTTTAGAATTATTTGAAACATTATCATGACCTTATACAAAGAATTTTTAAAGCAGTTTTTTGTGCCAACCCTTAAAAAAATTTTTGGTTTAAAAAAAAATATGCTAAATCAGTTTTCTTACGAAATTGGTTTTGTTCGCTGAATTGCAGTTCAGAATTGAAATTTTTATTCAAATTAAAATTTAGTTTTGACATTGTATAAGATTTTTAAATAAAAAAAATTTACTTTCTATAATAAACTTTTATTAACGATACAATAACTTAAAATTATCGGATTAAAAAATATCGATAGAATTGTTTTATCGTTTTATGAAATATCCATGTTATAATACCGATATTTACGAATAATTATCGATATCTAGGTTTATTTTGTATCCCAAAGTCATACATCCTCTTTATGTTAAAAAACTAATCCAAAATATTTGCAATCGGACCGCACATGTTAGTATGGAAAATATTTTAATGCATCTATTTAGAGAAAACCAAATGTCCATTGTGTGCAAATATCAATTTTAAATCACAAATACTTAACTATTTAAATATTTTACAAGCCATTAAACATGCATAAATTGTCTATGCTAATTAAATAAATATGAAATATAAAATTTAATCGCGATATTTAATGGGCAATATTTTAGACGACCACAAAAATTACATGGCAAATAAGTTCAAATTAAAATTTCAGTAATTTACGCTGTTCGCCTTAACGTGAGAAACTTCAGTCATAAATAATTTGTAAAATATACATTTTGCCATGCATACTGGTACATACATACATACATACATACATACATACATACATACATACATACATACATACATACATACATACATACATACATACATACATACATACATACATACATACATACAATCATAAATTCATACATTATGCAAAAGTACGATAAAAATGTACCAGCAAATAACATGCTCTATGGCTGAGCAATGTTAAAAAAATATGCTAAATTAGGTAATTATAAAATTTATGATTACAATTATAGATAAACAAAAAAGAGAAGTGCGCAAATTTTAATACATACGTTATCAGGTGACAATATTAGCTTTTAATTGATAATAAATTATGCACTTGTGACAGTTGAACGCAAAATATGCACAAATTCATAATTTGAAATAAATAACTAACTGCAAGCTGATTTCCAACCCAAAAACAACAACAAATACATATACATACATAAATACAATTGTCATAATTTATTCAAAAGCAAAAACGACTGCCAGAGAGATATCACACGATTTTAAATGCGACTAATCGACTGTCAAATTTGACTGTCAAATGTGCTGTGCATAATTATGAAAGCGAAATGAGGCATGCCTCATGTATAGCTTAAATCACTTTTTTTTCTCGGTTAATTGTTTCTCATGTATAGAAATGTCCGCGCCAGCTAAACTGTCCACGCGCGCTAACAAGTGTCGCGTAAGTGTCGAGCAAGTGTCGCCTTCAGCCGATATAATTGCCATTTGAATGTCATAATTATAATACGGCAATTGTCTATGCAAATGTCAGGCGGCAGGCACACAAATCGAACCGGAAGAGACATGTGTGAAAATGCTTAATTGGGAAAAACAAAAAACAACAGAATTTTCATTAATAATGACAAATTATGTCTAATACGAAAATTTAGTCAACCCGAACAAAATTGTTGCTGTGTAAACAACGAACAGCAGGAGCAGCAGCAGCAGCGACAGCGACAGCAGACGGCTTGAGTTGTTAAACATTTTACTGACATGTCTGTTGCCCGAATACATTAACTCTTTTTGTTTCTTAATAGCTACGAGTACAAGTATGAGAGCATATAATTATGATAATTTTCGTTAAAGAATTAATGTAATTATGCACGGCAAGTACACGGAGAAAAAAATATTAATAATACTCATGCAAATAAATTATGTGAAACTTTTAAACAACATAAACCACATTTTCAATAGATTAAACTTTCTTGAGCTTTTATAACTTATTTGAATCCATTTAAAGATAATGTAAAAGTAATCTTTTATATTACAAATAACACACATTGCCATAAATGCATTTTTTCAAAATAAAAATATTTCTGTAGATACATTTTCTCCGTGTAAACTATGAAAAGTATGTGAAATAAAACCGCTCTAATAAATACCAGCACATGCTACGAAACGCCTGAGACCTTTAAATAAAAAATATAAAAATAACAACAAAAATAAAGAAGGGATTATTGAGATATTCTGTTGAAAATAGCTTCAACCGAAACACGCATTCCGGCTGACGTGTACTCCTCAAAAATAAAAAGGATGTTTGCCTGTTTATCTGTCTGTCTGCCTGTCGTCTTTTGCCTTGACTTTGGTGAGACAAATTATTGGCAGCGTATGTTGGCTGTTGCTATATTCGTTAATGTTGGGTATACTATAATTAATAACATGTTATGGTTTTGGTTTCATGAAAGAAACAAACAAAAAAAAAAACGAAAAAAAAACTGTCTGTTGTAAGGGTTAAAATGTTGCCATCGTCGCTAACAACTTGCAGCAACTGCAAACTGCAACAGCAACTACAACAGCAACACATGTTATGCATTTTTCTTCTTTAGCTACGCGCGCGCGTTTCGATGTGGCGTTTAATTAGTGCACAATTATTTATCATTTTTAAAGTCGACATTTTTGTTGTTGTTGTTGTTGTTGTTAAGTGCAAGATTATGTGGTTAAATGTTGATCGCGTCAACAGTTTCGGTATTAGTTTCGCTGACATGTTAAATATCGTTTGTTTACGATTTTGTGTCGCAACATATGGTCCAAAGTTGTAAAACCGTTGATAGAATAAGACTAATTCCAGTGTAGCATGTGTTGAAGTTGGTATATTTATTTAAGTGTTGCTTGTTCTATTGATAATATTTAATATTAGGATTTTCTGATGTATAATAACGATATTTTAAATTTATTTTATAAAATAATTCATATATACGAGTAGGAAAAAGAAGCTGATATGATCAGATGTATTTAGTTTCGTTGTATAAGTTAATTTTGATAATGTTTATTTACAAGCTTATCCATTTACTTTGTTGTAATCTTCGCATATATCATAAAATATTTTAAACATTTGACATATTAAATATGATTTTCTAAGAAAGTTTAATATTTCTTGTGAAAGTTAAAATAACTTTTAACTTTAGCATGATGCAGTGTTCACTTCACATGATGAAGTATTAATTTGACAGGAATCATATTGTTAAATTCAACTATTTTAAAATATTAACATTAAGAAAAGGTTAATTTAACATGATATAGTTTGAAATTACCACTTGAACACGTTACTTTGCTCAAAGATAAAAAAAATATAATACTACAAAAAGTGTTAAAATAAATATGCAATGGTAAATAATTTACTCTCTAGAAACTCATAAAAGTTACTCGTATATAAATATGTTTGTGTATATTCCAAAGCTAAATAGAGCTGCACATTTTATCGCAGTGGATTTTGTGTGAACCATAATATTGAATAAATAACCAGCTCAATCAGTTGCTCAAATGCATCAGCTTATTGCACACAAAATAAACACAAAATTCATATTGTTCCGGCAGAGTTATCTCTGTCAGTTGGTAGGTAGGTGCGTAAGGATTGATCTGTGAGTGTGTGTGTGAGTTTATTTCAACAATGTTTGTTTGTTCGGGCACAAGCGATAAAACTTAATTTGTTACAATTTCCAATAATAGCTGCAGTCAAAACGAACTAACAAACAAAATAAAAACAACAAACATCAACACATCGAATACAAACAGACAAACAGAACATTTATGACTATTGACAAACGTAAGCAATACAACACCCGAGTTGATATCTCTGTGAAAAGTATTTGCTGCTGCGGTGCTGCTATGCTAGAAATCAACAACTTCTTTAAAGAGCGCCATGCTCCATGGCTGCAATAAATATGTAAAAAAAATCGCTTTTCTAACAACAAAAAACAAAAATAATTAAGACTTCATATCGAACAAACATCGATGATGAGGAGCTCCGCCTGTGAAAGTGATAAGCGGAAAATGCCACTTACACGGGCTGGGGGCATGTAGTGGAATTTTACGCTATGCGCCCAGTGTGAGTGAAAGACAAATTTACGACATGTACTCGTACGTCGACGTCGGCGGCGACGGGACTATTAACATGGGTTCGCCTAATATGGGCGAACATATCGCTCGGCTGGAAAGGGTCAACGCCAATTATGAGCGATAGCGCACCGCTGCAGTGTACCCTTTAATGAGCGCTAGAGCGCGCGCCCGCTTGCGTTTTTACGAGGCAATTAAAATTCTTTAACGATTTTCAATAAACAAAAAATATATATATATATATATATATATGTTTGTTTATATATATACGAGTATACAAACAAATGTAAATAAACAAAGTTATTACTTTTGCGTGAGTGTGCGAGTTTTCCGAACGTGCCTCTTGATAAACCATATGAACTAAAAATGTTTTTTTATGTGAAAGTATACTTTTCGTTGTTGTAAATAACAACAAAACAAATAAAAAGAAAATCTATCATAAATTCGATGTCATAAATGTATAAATTACAATTTTAGACTAAAACTTTGAAATTGACTTGTAAAACTATTTTACGCATACGATAAATGCATATTTCAATATGATTTATGACGATTTTTATAAGTTGTCCCTCTCTCGTATTTATTTATCTAGATAGCATGAAATATGTAGAAAATGAAGTGACGTATTTTAACGAAATGACGTAACGAGAATATTTTATGACAACATGAAATAATTGCTTCAAACAAAGTTTATTTTCATTTTACATTATTCAACTTTCTTTTCTCAGTAGAATTAATTTTTGTTATAATAATATTTCAAATATTTGTGCTTTGGTTTTCCAAACCTCAATAACTTCGGTATACTTGTGTTCTGTAGTTTAAGAGTCATGTCGAAGTATTTGCAGGTTGCAAAATGTATTTCGAAATAGTTATATACTCGTACATACAAACATACGTGCTGTGTCCGTTCTGTGTGCCATTGCGATTTCTTTGCCGCCCTGCACGTTGCCGCTGCTGCTGTCCTTGCCACATATATTGAAAGTTGCTTGTGCATGTGTCTGTGCCTTTGTTATAGAAATCTGTAAAATACAGTCGTCTTATTTGTCTTGCACTTTGGATTTTATTTGTCCGATTTTGTGCATGTGTCTTCTTTTTTTAAACTTTTTTATCATCCCGTTTTTACATGCATATATTGTAAATAAAATATCAGATGCTTGTGTTCGGCAAGTGTGTATACTGTGTGTAATTGCATGTTGCTGAGAGTCGAAATTGTGTGTGTGCAACTGTTTATTAAATCGAAGTAAAGTCCGATTTGCAGACTCTTAAATGTTATGCTTTTTTGTTTAATTGTTTGAGAATTTTGATATGCTAAAATGTGTGATTTGAAATGACCTTAATGTTATTCTTAACTCCTCGTTAATACTTGCATATAAAATTGTAAGGGGATTCCCTCGAATATATGCGAGGCACGTGAAAACTCTGATCCATAAAATTTTTGACAGTTCTTTTTCTAGGCTGGAGATTTTTGACGCTCTTTCGCGTTTTAAGGAAATCAAGCTATACCCTAATCCGTGACATCTTCTGTAGGCCATTGCAATTGGATATCGGTAGCAAGTTTCATTTGCGTTTTTTGAGTGTCTCAATTAAAAAATCTCAATCAATAAACAAACCCATTTTTATTAAATCTTTTATATTTGAGTTTGAGTTTAAAAGTTTTTATTACTTTTTTATTTTTAATGACGTATTCTAAAGTTAAACTTAGTGAAGGTAAAATATTTTATTTTCTACAATCGAGCATAAACTTTTTAACAACTATAAACTAGTGCTAAAACTATGGTTACCTACGTGCTAACTTGGACTAAATCTGAAATAACTTTAAGTCAATCTGACCATTGTCAAAGTTTGTCTCTTTTATTTCATAGTTAAAACTTTTAAACCGAAATTGAAATTACAAACTCAATTTCAAAATTTTCCGTACCACAAGTACGACCAACAAAGAACACAACAATTTTATTTGCATACAAATTTAAATTTATATCAACATTTTTACAACAATAAAAATACCAAAACAATAGGAAAAAAAAAACAACAACGTAGTAATAAAAAATGTCGTACCAATACCATTTTCCAAAATTACTGCTAAATGGTATAATTTTCAATACCGACGGACAGAGGCGGGCGAATTATAACTACAAAACTGCCCTAAACTCAGGGCGGCAGTCATTTTTGCACTAATTTTTATAATGTTTATTGTCGACGACAACGATAACAAGAGCAACAGCAAGCACAACAATTGCAATAACAATAACAACAGCGCTACAACAGCAACAACAACAACAAAGTATGTCACCACTGTCAGAGAGCGGCGGCAGTCGGAAAAGGATGTTTACTTTATGAGTGTTTATTTAGTATAGTACATAGTTGAATTGACTACATTTTCCGTAGTCGTTGTCGTTGTTTGTAATGTTGACTGAGCGTTAGCAGCAGCGACAATTTGCTAATTTGCTTTGGCAAACACACACACACACTCACACAATCGCACTCTTACTCGGTCGCAGTGTGACTTAAGTGGAGTCGTGTTGTGTCCAGTCTAGGACAAGGGCCAACAGTCGAATGTGGGGAGACTTGTCATTTTAAATGAGCGAGCGAAATTATGTATGTCGGCAAAGTCAAGTTGCATGCTCAGATTCACTTATAATTCAATTGTCCAATGTCAACGAACAAACCAAACCCGGGCAGTGTTGATTCTAAAAAATGGGCGTTTTAATAAATTATGCACCAAGTCGTTTCATATCAAGTATTTAATTTTTCCATATAGTAATTGTTTAAAAATATACATTGAATTGTCGACTTTACGAGATTTTGTTGGAGCATTTCATCTTCTTCATAAAAAACTTGTTTTAACTTTTAACATAAATTACGCTACTTTCCGAAATATCTCACCAGTGTGTTGTGATGTAAAAAAACGCAAGCGACCTGTTAAGCTGGACCAATTTTTACTGTTGCTAGTTACGCTTTCTTTTGTTTGTTTTTTATGTACGTAAATCTTTTATTTATTTACTTTTTAGTATGCCGCTGTCGTCCTTATTTTTTGTAATTAAAGCAATTTTTCGAGTAGATATTTACGCTTTACAATGCTTCTTTTATTTATTTTTATTGCTGTCAGTTAAGTTCAGTTTGTCCTTATGTCGCTATATTTTGTTGTTGTTTTTGTTTTTGTTATTCGCCTGCTTAATGTCCGTGTGACACTTTCATGTCACCTGGACGCATTTTATTACTTATGCAGCAGAGTGCAATATTTGTTGTCGGTGGCGTCGTCGTTGATGGGTGTCGCCTGCGTTTGGCTGAATAAAGAAAAACAAACAACAACAACAAAAAAACAAAGAAACAAAAAATGTTGATGACATGTCCATCAGTCTGTCAGTCAGTTGGTATACATTTGTATGAGGATGAATATTTGAATATTGGTAAATAAAAGTGCCTGAATGTTTATGTGGCCTCTTGACGTCAGGGATAATATTTTAACAAACTTTAAGAATTTGTTTAAATGACAAAATTATTGAAATTAACATAAAACGTTTGATATAAATATGATTAAATGATGATCACTGCTTGTAACTTTTGAATGAAAAACAATTTTTAATTATATCTCTTGATTTATAAGGTCTCTCATAAAATCTTTTATTTTAAACATTAAATCAACATCTTCTCTAATCCACACTCAAGAATTAAGTTTAAAGTATTAAAGTCTATGAGTATGTTGCGCTGAATAAATAAACTTTTCGACTCAAGTACGTATTTGTAACAACAACAAAGACATACTGACAACAAGTTCACACAATTATTAAATACCAAAAATATTCGAGCTAGAATTAAAAACCAAAAAACCAGAAAGTTCTCAAATTCAACTGAAAATTTCTTTCGAAAGTAATTTTAAAGACTTTGTTGCTGCTGATGTTGTTGTTGTTTTTGTTTTTGATGTTGCTGCTGTTGGCGGCTGTTTGCCTCTTAAGGTCGCATTTGGCTTTTATTTTATATTTTGTATTTTTTCTCTACTTATTTGGAATAAATAAAGCATCCAAAGTAAATACTTGAGCTTCAGCGAGCAACAATGTAAACAAAAAATGCATGTAGGCAGTGTTGACATGTTGCCGTGCAGCAGCACCAACACCAACAACGTCCAGCAACAACATCCAACAACAACAATACCTTTAAAAATATTGCAACGTCACTGACAACATTTTGCGACAAGCATGCAGTCAGGCAGGTACAGCCGGGCAGGCCTGGCAACCAGCAGCGCCCAAACCAAACAGCTTCGGTTCAATAATGCCACAAATTCCACAAAAGTTTAAATGAAAGCAAGCAACACTGTGTAACGCAGCCGTGATTGCGTCGACAGACCTAAAGTTGCATACGTTCAACGTCGTTGTCTTCATCCCATCGGCCCCTTCTACTTCCCGCGTCACCACAACATCGCTGCAATCACTTGTCGTTCGCAGTAACATTCATTAAAAGGATAAAACTGTCCGGAGCAGCAAAAAAAGCAACAACAACAAAATGTTGCTACCATTTGTGTGTAAGGTATATACTTTAAGTACCCATTAACCGGTTAGTCTGTTGAATGTTTCAAGATTTGTTATATATTACAAGCATATTTACTTAACTTAGGTCAAGAAGTTCAGAAGTTTTAAGAATTTATTTATTGTGTGTAAAAGAAATTAATGTTTTTCTTCCTTGTAACTCCAATATGGAGCTCATAGTAGGTGGGCGTACTAGATTTAATAACACCTATTATATCTTCCAGACCCATTTTTACATATATTCTTTGTATACCGCATGAAGTTCAAAACGATCGGAACTGTTTGTAAAAGTGGGCGTTAAATTGATCAAACCACGCCTATTTTTATTGAAGTAGTCGACATGGTCACTGTCCAAATTTTGGAACAATATCGAATATTTTCACTTAATTTTACAAATTATGGGCGTAATAGTTAGGCATGGCAGATATAAATTGGATCAAAAGATTTCCGGATGTGAGCACAGTTTAAGAGGAAAGAAACATAAGTTTACTTATATATTTATATTTATAAATACAATATATAGATTTTTCTGAAAATCGTCTATTTAGAAATGTCGAATATTTGTTAACCTTACATTTGCTGCAGTTGCATTTTTGCACTTTGTACTTTGTTTCTAGAAGTAAAACAACAAAAAGTAGCGCTGGCCATGGTATCACTTGGAAATGACTTCGAAACTTGCACATTTCGAACATCGTTCGAGTTTGTTGGTTTGTTTGTTTGTTTGTCTTCCAAGGCGGCTAAATTGAGATTCTGCTGCTGTTGGCAGTGCTGCGCTTCCGTTGCTGTTGCTGTTGCAGTTGCTACTTTCGAACAACACTTTGTGTAAACGTCTTCAAACAATGTTTCAACCGTTTTTTGTTGTTTTGTTTTAGTTTTTAGCTTAACTGTTGTCGGCTGCTGCTGCCGCTGCTGTTGTTATTGTGGTTTTTGGCAAATTTCTGCCCAGCAACTTTGTGAAAATTAATTACAAAATCGTGAGGTCAATCGTCGTCTTTCAGTGATAATCGAGCGGAGAAGATTGTTTGCGTTTGCGTTTGTTTTTTGTTGTTGTTTTTTTCTTTTGGTGTTTTAAAGCTTTGAACTTTCGCAAGTTGCTCAGCTTGCGGAAAATTTTTTCGTTTGGGTAATTTGCAGTTTTTGGCGTTTGAGTCTCTGGTTATTGCAGCTGATGCTTCATTTGCATAATTTTGCTTGTAAATTGCAAATTTCTGCTGATTGCAGTGAAAGATAACAACGATCACTTTCAGCAAAACGCTCTGAAAAAATATTCCGAAAGTTATATAAATTTTTAAGATAATAATTTAAAAATGTTATATGTAAAGGACATTATTTTGCTTGGTTTAAACAAGTGTAATAAATATTTCAAAATTGCCTTAAAAAAATCGTATTTGCAAAATCATAAAGTTAAGACTCTTGTCCAACCAAAGCTCTGCCATCGTATTTTGCTTGTGTAGATTGTTGTCGATATGGCCTTAATTTATATATGTGCAAATATACGAAAACTATTTATATGCATTCACATAAAAAATTAAAAAAAAATGTCTATTTTCTTAAGCAATAAAAATGTCAACGGTCTGCGGCAGAAAACGCCATCGCCGTCGTCGCCAGCAAGTCGAGATTTATTTCGTTTTCATGCAAATCGCTAATCAGTGGCGTTTTACCACACGCTCATAAATGCGCTGCTGCAGAGCGTTTACACTACCACCACACGATGACTAATGGTGCTGGACCATGGCCAACACAGTGTGCGATAATATCGAAATGGCTGGCTTAAAAAAAACAACAACTAAACAGAAAGAAGATGCATATGTGCAGAATAAATTTGCATACATACTCGTATGTAAAAACAACAAAAACAAAAATGCAAGAAATAAAATAGCAAATAAAACCGCCAAGTAAATTTACAAAGTAAAAGTGAATGCGCGAAGGCACCGAATCGCATAAACCGCAAACGACAATTAAAACAACGCCAACAAAAAAAAAACTTTAACAATTTAAGACGACGACCGATCCTTGCGAGCCAAGAAACAACGGAAATGCCAGATTTACCAGATTTACTCTGTCATGCATTCGCGAAAAGAGGAAATCGTCTGCTATAATTTCCATTTCAATACAATTTCGTATATTGTTTTATTTTTTCTTTTTGTATTTTTTTATTTGCATAGCTATAATTATTTTTTCTCCGTTGGAAGGTTGCTCAACTTTGTCTACAGCAAACCACAATGCCCGCCCTGCAACTTGCAGTACACCCCATCCCATTCCACCTCTTTACCAAGTGTAATTGGTGTTAGTTTTTTTATTTGTAACTTTTGTTTTCAGTTGGGAAAATTATTTATTTTACAATTGCTATGTGTGTGTGTGTGCATCGTTTTTCCACATCTGCACACGTGTGCGTATTTCTAATAATTTTACCTGCGGCCTTGTTAAAAGTTATTTGCCAAATGTTAAAATTGCGCAAATTTGGTTGAATTTTCTGAATATTTCTCGCTGTCATTGAACTTTGAGTAGGGAAATAAATATTTTGAATATTTTATTTCGTGCTTTTGCCTTGTTAATTATCAAACAACAGAAATAAATTGCATAATCGTACGATTTCCATTCAAGGAAAATATTATTATTTTTTCTTTATACGTGTTTTTTTAAACATTTAATTTTAACAGTTTTACGGATTCATAAATAATTTCCCAGTAATTTTAATTGAATATTTGCAACATTAGAGTACAAAAATTATTATTGAAATTTAATGAAAAATTTTAAACACTGCCATGAGCTTCTTCTAGTGGATTGAGTTTGGTCCAGAACAGAACACAGGCTCTTTTGACTTTATTCCTTTTTAGGTTAGTTAACCTTAGCGCCAGTGACATTTTTATATTAAAGTTTCGTCCAAGCCACATCTAATACATAATAATTCAGTTGATTATAGTCACAAGTATGCTGAACTAAAACGAGAAATTGTTCTCGAAGGCTTCGGGATTTGTAAGCTGGATAGAAGTAGGACTAGAGTAAGTCTTAAGACATTTTCCAAGCAGCAGCACAGTTTATCTGAGCATTTTCAAACATTTTTTTAATGGTAATAAGACCCTTTTAGAAAGAATATTTGACAGTAAATTTCCTTCTAAGTAGCGTAGAAATTTAAATCATTTAAATAATACAAATCTATCGTTTTATACGAATTCTTAGCTTATCAAAACCACGAAATGATTTCCAAATGTAATATTAAAAGGAACTTTATTTTCAATGAAATCATTTTTCATAAGTTTGTTTTAGTATGATTGAATAGAAAATGGTTTTATTTATTTATTAATTCAAAAAATAAACTGGCTATTTAGATCTAAAATGAAGATCTTGAATAAAATTCATTTCAAAGCAAATACTTATTTCTGCCCAAGTGGTAGCTAAGATACAAAAATATCTACAGAAGCGTTACAAAATCGTTAAACTCATATTTAAGTCTTAAGACGAATGAGTAATCCTTTTTTTTTTTGTTATCATTCACGCAGTATCTTAAGTTAGAGTAAAGTGAGATAAACGAAACGTGCAAATCACTAAAAATTGCAGCGCTTCACTACTTGAACGCCACTTCAAACGATTCATACTGGATTTGAGCTGGGGAAAAGCGTAAAAGGCGCAACCGTAAAGAATGCAAACTGCCAGTGATGCTTGATCAAGATGATGCTGATGATGATAATGATGTTGTTGATGATGATGATGTTGATGATGAAAAAGACAATGTGATATGCGCTGACACTGATGCTACCGACAGACCGATTTCAGAGGACCACAACAACGAAACGGTCGGCTGGATGCACTACACTATGCATACACCATGTTGCAAATGACGCGCACTTGCAATATCAACATCTGCAATGAGCAATGCTAATGCCATCAAGCTGATGCGATACACGATTACCATGGACGATGTTGCCACCGATGATTGTGATGGAGACGACGATGACAAGGCACAGTACTGAAAATTTGATGTCTTTAACATTTTTTTTTTATAGTTTTGGAACTTAAAAACATTTATAAACAATTTAAAAGTGCGCTTATTTCTTTAAAAAAATTTTATACAAGATCTTAACTAAACTTTAAGTTTAAAATATTTCTTATCTATTTGTTGCAACTATTTTCTAAAACTCTCTCAATTAATGTTATTATTTTTATTTCAATAAAACTCTTTCCTGTAAATAATGGAAATGCCAACTCACCTGCGAAGTCTTTATTTTAAAAGACGTCTAAGTACTTTGCGACGACCACGACTTTAGAGATAATGCCGCTACTGCTTACTACTACCGAACGCTGCCAACGGCGATAATGATGGAACACTCACAACCGCACCAAACTGAGATATGGACGCACATGCAGCAGCAGTTGCGAAGATTACACTTAAGAACCTTAAAGAAAAATACATGCGCTGCTAACGGGACATTTTTACAGCAGGCAATAGCAGCAGCAGCAACAACAACAACTTAAACTGCAACTGCTGTTGCAACTAATTGTAATGGCAGTAGCACCATTAGCAGTTGCAAAAAGAAGATAGAAGAAAAAATAAAATATACTTTATTCTTATGCTAGGATGGCATGGCATAGCATCACGGAAGCCACACTTCCTCTTCTACTATGGCTGCAGCTCACTCTCGTCGTCTGGTTCACACCTAAACTGCCAACATTTGTGGCGCATATCATGGGCGTTTGAGGTCAGCAACACCTTCAGCCAATTGTTTAAAGAGTCGAGCGAGGAGTGTGCAACACAAGAATTATTCATGAAGCATTCTGCAAAAGAAGAAAAATTAACTTTTCTTTGAAACAAAAAATAGCGAAAAAAGAAAGAAGAAATAAGAGATATGAAGGAAGAAAATAAATAAATAAAAAGTACCTTCATTTCTGTTGTATTTTATTATGAGGTTTGTCGGGGTTTTGTCTTCCTACAATTAGACGATGAAGATGAACAATTTCTTCTTTTCTTCTTTTCTTTTTCGTTTTTGCTAAACCAACTTTAATGCGCCATGACTCATTTCTGACTTTTTGTCTCGTTTTTTATGGTTAAAGTTTTTTGCTTGACTTGATGCTGAAGCAAACCATATGCGCTTTTGTGGCAATAGAAATTATTTAAGACGAGTATTTCCTTCCTCGAGTACTGCTCTGCTCGGCTCTGCTCTGCGAGTTTTTGGATTTTTATGACGCTCCTAATTCAATGCAATTAGAGTTCGTCTGTCGGTCTGTCTGTAATAAAGCAGCAATGTATATATATAAACTGGCTTGTCTTGGATTAAAGTTTAATTTTCTCGTTTCTGGATTTTACAGTTGTTCTTAAAAAGATTTAAGCGGCAGATTGAAATGTGAAAAAATCTCGGATCTTCGCGTTTAACTTTAAGAATCTAAATTATTTATAATCTAAATTTTCTTTTTAAATTATTGCTTGAAATTATATTTCAACTTGATTTTAACACTATCGTAAGAATAGTAAAAGATCGTTGTCAAGATTTGAATTGTTGCAAAATAACCAACATCAATCATAGTTAAATAGTTTTAAATCCAAGATTTAATCAGATGATTATATTTGCTTACTTACACGATATTAATGAATATCCCGGTATAAACTCCGGTTTTATTATAATCAAAGTTCATTTAAAATGGTCTTGTACCTTCAAATGACATTTACACGTTTAAATCTATCTTACTAAGAGCTGACTTGTAGTTAGTATTTAATTAATAAAATAAGTCAGCAGTTAAAACCAAACAAACCTTATGTAATCTATTCGTAATACAATCGGAATTAAGATACTTTTGTGATTTTTTTTTTAATTTAAGCAAGAAAATAACAACAACAAAAAAACTGTTAAATTTTGAAAACACAAGAAAAGTTGTTGTAGATTTATATTAAAAAAAATGATGTCAGGTTGATATCACGTGCGATCATCTAATCACATCTACCAGGCCCAAAGCAGGAAGCCGTACATTAAGCCCAACTTTAAAACCACATGTTGAGGAATTAATCAAAAATGAGAATGAGAAGAAGCAATACCACAAACTACACAAAACATGGCCAGCAGCAGAAGCAGCAGCAGCAAGAGCAACAGCCCACGGTGAAATAAAAATAAATGGATTTTGTGATTAACCTTTGGGAAAACAAACCGCCACGTCGAAGAACCTCCACAACAACGCAACAACACAAAAACGCAAAAAGCTTATTTAATTATGAATGAGATTAAAATTACAGTTAAGTTAGCCTTAAAGCAACCAACCAGGCCAAGCATGAGTGCGTTACGCAGATACGCTTAAGTGTGGCAGGGTATACAATGGATACAGTGGATGGATTGAATTGCATGCAAGAAATTGAAATTGAACTTGGAGTTGAAGTTGAAGTCGAAGATGGAGTTGCGTTGTAACCCAGAAGCAATTCCACAGACAATAGGATGGAAATTTCATTAAATTCACCTTTTTGTTGTTGTTGTTGTTTGTTTGTTTGTTTGTTTGCTCTCAATGAAATGCCAGATCAAATGTGGAAAGCAATGAACGAGATGAGCTAAGACGAAATATACCTGCAGCAAAAGAAGACACAGATGATGATAAGGAAGATGGTGATGATGATGATGACGCACGTAGGTGATAATGATGAACTATTGTTCTTTGACATTTAACAACAATAACAGAAAGAACATGATGATGAATAAAAGGAGAAAGAAGAAGAAAAAAAGAAAACCGCTGAATAAGTTGAAACGAAATTATGCCACAAAAACGTTAGAGTCAAGCTAGGAGTGGCAATTTTAACATGCTTCAAAAGCGTATTCAATACCACCAACGAACGACTGCTTACGCTAAGGTAGCATATTTAATACCATGGCACTACACACCAGTATAATGTGGAATCGTCAATGGAGGAATGACGACTTTGAATAAGAAGGCGATGACGACGACGACTGCAATACGTTTGAATATCGTCGATTGTCGGTGTTTTCAAAAGGCCTACCAGCGATAAAGGGAATTGCTGGGAAAATGTTGGTTTTCGTTTAAGCAGAGTAGCGGGTATACAAATAAGAACTACCTGATATTACGTTGATGAAAGTAGATCAAACGACAGACGAATACTTTAAAATATTTAAACTATGTTGGTTTTATGCATGATCAGTGAAAAGTAGTTCCATTAATATGAAAAAGTGAACGAAATATAAATCTGATTTGAAGTTGACCACAACCACACTAAATATTGGAAACTATTAAAATGTTCAGGTTTTTGAAAACAAATAGATGCGATAATATTCGAAAATTAATAAGGACCACTCATACTGAACGATTTGTTTAACTGTATAGTTGGACACTGCTTATTGGTAAATCCTTTGATAGAGCACTGTAAGCAATTTCGAGTTAAAATTAGAATACGTTTATCGCTCTGTCCTTGCCAACGCAAGTTTCCGAGAGCAGCAGTATCAGTAGCAGAAGCAGAAGCAGTGCCTCAACATGGATGACATTTTGATATCAAAAGGCGACATTTCAAATGAAAATGAATAACACATGAAGAGTATCTACAACGAAAAATTAAAGTAGTTCTTAAGAAAAAAATATTGAAGGGATTAATAAAAAAGTCCGGGAACAAAAAGTGTGTAACTGTTTTATTTCAGAGAGATTTTAAAAATTCGTTTACTTGTATTTTAATAATTTCTGGTAAAATTCAACACTGAAATTGAATTGTGACAATTTTTAAAAGTTGTATTTATATCTTCAATTGTTTTTTTTTTCGTTTCTAACTACACACACACACACACAACACGATATTGGATTTCAGTTTTTCATTTGAGTGTACTAGTGTGTACCAACATATCCTTAAGGTGCAGTTAAAGTGTTGACGACGAGGGTGATGAATTTTCGTCGGTGGCGCATTGGTAGCACTTTCAATTCTAATTTCCATTTATACTATCTACGAATGTGTGTGCATTTGTGTTTGTGAAGTTGATATCATGGACTGGTAAATGCGAATGTGTGTTTGGCTGTTTGAGGGAAAATGTTTTGTTTTCTTCTTCAATTCGTAATTTGAAGTGAAATGTGCCGAAACAATGAATGGAAAATTAGAAATACACATACACTCACGCATATATACACACACGCACAAACGGTTATCGCTGGCGCTGGTGTTGATGTATTTGAGTGTGTATGTGTGTATGTTGTATCTACAGGTAAAATACTTTGCAGAATGGTTTGCCTGGCATTAAATGTGGATTATGGCACGTGAGCGGCATCAACGTTGGGTGTGTGCGTGTTGGGATTAGGGATATATGTTTTTTTGTTGTCGTTGTTGCTGCTGCTGTTGTTGTCGTTTGTTGTTTGCATTTGTAGACCCATGCGTACCATTCAACATGTGCCGCCTAGACCCATTTGGTGCACACACACACTCACATACTATCATTTATTTTAAACCTTTTACAACTATGCGATCTTTCTTTTTTTTCGAAATTGAAAAAGTGCGTTTTGCGACGTGTTCTCCGCTTGACATAAAAATTATTTAATTAAAGAAGAATGTCGGCTGACGTTGTTTGTACTCGCCATTATGGTCGCTTTAATAGTTTAGTGTACACATTTTTGGTTTTAATATAGTTAAGTCTTAATTTTAGTAAATTATAGAAGTTTTATTTTAAAATCGTTTGACTCAGTTTTTTATTTGTTTACTCCAATTGGAATCAGAATTAAGTATGCTGGAACTAAACCTGCAATAATAGTTAAATAACTAATTTAAAAGAAAAAATTCTTTAAAGTTACTATGATGAACATTCAAAAAGCAAATCATTGCATATTCCATCGTTGAAGAAAGTTAACAAATATTTATATATATAATAACTTACGTACCTACTTCATATAATGTGTTCCTGCTTATAGAAGCACTGAAGAAAGTACCTACATTAGATTAGTAATCGTTTGTGTTCAGCTTGTGCGTATGTGAGCATCTTACAAATACAATCCTTTTGCCCTCTGCGCAAAGAAAGATACAAATACGCATACTGAAGGATAGATAGACAATATTAAGTTGGAACCTTATGAATGTCATGTGGCACAAAACTAAAATCAGAAAATCCATGTACCTAAACTAAAACATAAATAGCAGCTGTGACTCCACGAAACATACCACACTCATACAATGACAGTATTTGACCCCCACAAACAAGCAAGCAATTTCAAACGAACTACGACGACGATGACGACGACAACATCAGCAGCGTGGCGTAGTGGTATTAGAAGGCGGAGCGGTAATAGCGACAGAAACATCAGCAGCAGCGACAGTGACTGCAAAAACAACAAAATGATAACAAAACTTACTGTCATGGCTGTTACATTACGGATGAAAAGAACATACATACAAGTATTTGGTGGGAATCAGTGACGTAGTTAAAATCGTGGTATTACAATGGAAGCGTTAAGTAATCGCATGAAACGATATTGAATTTAACATCGTTCTAGAGTTTTTTAAATTGTTTAACACATTAATATCACTTTTCCGGCATAAAATTTTCAATTAGATTGATGAGAACTATAAGCGATAATATCTTCTCTTAGCTTCGCTCCCTGTACTGATTTTAAAAAAAAGAATGAGAGTTAGAAAAAAGTTTATTGGAATTTTAGCTAGCAACTTTGTTAAACAATTTTAATACCGAAGACAATTGACGCTACTCAGGTTTTTTTTATCAGTAAATAATTGTTAAATAATGCAGTATATAAATACCCTCTCTTAAAGTCGTTCTACGCCTCTTTTGGCAACCCTTGAAAATCGACTACCACAACTATAACATATATTAGACATTACTATACAACTACAGCTTTTCTCTCGACTCCAGTCGAGTCGACTCGAATGACTTGGCTGCTCCTCACAATGTGACGCTTACTTAATTGTGGCAAATGGACATCCGTTATTGTGCGACGACAGTTATGCCGACATCCTGCAAACAAACATACACGCATATGCTGGCCATTCGAGATGTCTGCTATGCATGTGTGTGCGTGTGTCGGATGTCTATTTGTGTACATGTGCTTAATGCCCTTCTGGGCGCATTCCAACTAATAACGTTGTAATGGCGGCCATGTTAAATGCGAGATTTTTCCCTGTTAAAGCAGCTTTTTTTTCTCGCAGTCATCAGGACGACCGGGCAACTCTACCTTCCCTCTCCCGTTGCGTTCATTTCTCCTCCCTACCGCTGTCGCACAAAAGACACTAATTTTCTTGTTGCTTTTGGGTTTTAATGCTTTTTTAAATACACATTGTCGTTTCGGCATGTTTTCTGGTCATGTTTGAGGGTATTTGAAGTTAGTAATTTTACATGTTGGCTGTCACTTTGTACCGAGAGCAATAGTGAGTGATGTCGCAGTGTGGCCTATGTGCGCTGTCGTAAGCGACGCTTGTGAAAATTAGTGTAAGCTGAAGGTCAAGCAAATTAGCTGTTTTGTTAGAGGTTTTAGTTAACTATTGTTAGAGTGTATCGCGACAAAAAAAAGAATGCCAATGCAATTTGGAGACAGTTTCGTTATTTGTTTACTTTAAAGTAATCGGTTTTAATTGAAAAAATAACCGAAAATAGCGAAAGTTATCAAAAATAAGAGTTCAAAAACTATTCGTTTCGTCTTCGAAAACTTTTAAACGATAAAAGTTTTCTTTATTCCAATTCATTTTATGTGTGCTTTAAACTTTGTGCTACTAAAATTCTACTAAATCTCTTAGATCCTCTCGCAAGTTAACTTGAAATTTAGAGTAACATTTTGATTAAATAAGAGCTTAACTCTTGCTTTAAATAAACATTTGCTCAATGATTTACTTATATATTTTGTTGTTTGCTGCTTAAAAATGAATATAGAAAAGTGATTTACATTAATTTTGAAAAATTTAATTTGAATAACCGCAATCAATTTGCAAGTATAATTCGGCTGTTGCACTGTGTTGCACTAAGCCCACGTCATGCCACGCCTGCATTCATTTACAAAAAATTATATCCGCTGAAATGCATAAATCATGTGAATGACATTTTTACATGAAAACGATAACGAAAAATAAATAAAAAAAGAAACAAAATGTATAAAGCCGACATCTCAACAGGTGGCAACGATTATTCATTTTGTCTCTCATTGCTACGAAGGCGGCGGCTACAAGTCTTGCACATTTTATTTTTGTTCATTTTTTCTCAGTTTTATTTAGTTTTTTTCTTCTTTCGATTTTGGCACTTGAACAACTTTTAAATTGTTGCCGCTCGTTGAGGCCTTTTGAAATGCTGCATTCAATAATTAAGGCTAAAACGTTTTAATGTGGCATTTAAGATTTTATTGAAGGTGCCAAAGTACGTTTTCACGGGAAAATGTCGAGTCAGCGAGCGGCTCTTGAAAAAAGCAACACTCGAAAATGTCAAAATTTAACCTATTTAAATTGTTTTTGTCTTTGATATTAAACAATTTTTTTCTCTTTTCTTTTAGGTAAGTTTGATGATTGCAGCATTCAATTAAAGCATATTTTGCGTAAGTACCGGAAACTTAGTTTAAATCGATGATTAAAACATAACGCAATTTCATATTCATTTGTTGTTGTTGTCATTTTGAAAATGATTCATGAAAAGTTAAAATTTCTCGATTGTATTTTAGGAGCTTGAATGAAGACTGCTTCAACAAATGCGATTTTAAACGTTAATTTGCATGAACATTCGAAAATGGATTTGTTTTCCCGTACCAATTCGAATGCAACTTCAACAACAAATATTAAATACCATTTAGAAAAGTATTGCTTGTCAATAAAATACAATATTTAAAAAAAAAAAACTATTAAAAACTTGTACAAACTCAAAATAATTGAGGCGAATATTTATGCGAAAAAATGCATTTTTATCTAAACGTCGTTTTTATGCTAACAAAAATTGACACGTTTTAGGCTATTTGCAAAAACAAACAAACAAAACTGAACAATTTCGGTGTTTAAACATATGTATATATGTATGTATGTATAAAAAAACTAAGTAGTAAACGATTTTTGTTCAGCTCTGTCGAAGTTTAAGTTTACCACAACATTTTAGCACAAAATAGTTTTTACATGTGTAAATCTCCAAAAACAAATTCGCTTTTTGTGGCATACAATTCATATCTGTTGACATTACAGTGGGGGTTATTTGTATACGAGCACGCCCATTTTTTTAAAAAGTTTTGGGCTACTACACGAATCTTAAATATAAGTTTAGAAATGGTGTTTTAAGGGTATTTTGTATGGAAGATGAAAGTAGTTTTCATCCAATTTTGCTTAGCTTTAAACTTAAAGCAAAAAGAAGATTTTATATAATAAGAAGTTTCAGATCGATAACTTCTATATTACTACGATTTTCTCTCGGACAAATGGACCGATCGACATCATTAGGTTTACTCAGAATTAAATGTTGATAATTTCTTTACATTTATATATCATACCACGCCTCTATTTGGCCACTACAAATAGCAGACTAACCTCAATATACCCGAGCGTTCGCATATTGTGGGGTATAACGAGGTCAACAGACAGCATGGACATGGACACGAACAAGTTGTTAAAAGGTTTAATAGAAATGTTTTTTTTCTCCTAACAAACAGAAAAATGCACTAGAAACAAAAAAATGTAGCAACAAGGAAAAAATAGTAAAATAAAACATAACCTGCCAACCCCGGCGGCATTTGCAGGCACCCGCGTTGCCAGACTTTAAACCAGTTCTCGAGCGTTTGGTATTTATTTTTTAAAGCAACAAAAAACAAAAAACTAAATAATAAAATAAGTTTATTCAACTTTATATTGCTGCGCCTGCTGGTGCTGTTGCTGTTGCTGCACGGCAACACTGTTTTTTTTTGTATGTATGTACGAGTATTTAAAAAAAGGCATATTCAAACATAAAAAGTAACAAATATTTTTTAGCGCGCGCGTTCCATACATTTTGGCGAGTTTTACTAAAGTAGTGGAGCAAAAAATAAAGACAAAAACAACAACAAAAACAGAAAAAATAGTTAACCTGGAAAAAGAGTGAAAATTAAAAAGTGTAGTTTGGAGTGTGTTTGGGTGCCCCACGGGCAGGCCTCAATAGAATTGAAAGCGGAACTAAAATGCGCGCGCCAGTGTTTCGCAAAATT
The DNA here is from genome assembly GCA_949127995.1 of Suillia variegata. Taxonomy (NCBI): domain Eukaryota; kingdom Metazoa; phylum Arthropoda; class Insecta; order Diptera; family Heleomyzidae; genus Suillia; species Suillia variegata. Next base: position 42,643,503 of record OX421843.1, on the reverse strand, counting down.
GTTTAGTTTTTTCACTCCTCTCCTCTTTTTTGCTTTCTTTCTCTCTCGCTGTTTTTCGTGTATTTAAATTTGTTTTAATTTCTTCGTCTTTTTTTAGTTGTGTCAAAAATATGCTTTCAAAAATTTGTGTTTTTTTTGTTGTTGTTTGTTTCTGCTGCATTTAGTTTTGCACTTTGCATTCTATTCGCTTTTAGTTGGATTTGTAAATGTTTTGTTTTTGTTTTTGTTTTTATGCATTTGTATTTGAATTTTAGCGAAAGTAATTTCGTTAATTTCTATGTTATTTGGTTGCAAATGAAAGGTGTTCCTTTTTTTTTGCTCCTCGCTTTTTCCGGGCTGTGTTGGCCTAATTGTGCCACATTTCGGCTGAGTGCTTTTTACGAATTCGTGTCCGAAAATGTGCAGCAATTAAGGGAAATGAATGTCGAAATTGAGGAAGTTGAGTTCGGTTTTTTGGGTTTTCCATGTAAAAGAATACACAGACGAACTGACTTTTCCATGCTGATTTCATATTGTTTAATTACAACGAACTTTCGCAAAACTTCGCAATGGCAACCCTTTTTATACTAAATTATTAATTACAAACGAGAAACATATATACAAACATACATATGTTTTGTAAAATATATGTTTAAGTGATTTATGCATATATGTATGCACAAAAATTCAGTCCGAATGCAAAAGGATAAAAGTCTTTTGAAAAAAAGTTTAAAATCGCAATTTCATTTTTAATATTGCATCGTTTTATTCCGATAAATTAAAACTATAAAACTATAAAATAGAACAAGTTGAAAGCGGAATTCAAAGTCTATGCTGAAATTCTTTAGTAAAATTGCATCAGCAATTGTATTAAATTTCCAGATATCCACTAGATACACCGTCTTGGATAAGTTGGAATTCTGCCATCACCCTTTTAGAAAGAATTCCGAAGTCTTGTTAGTTTAAGCGTGTATTTATTTACATTTTTTGTTGCCCCTTTCATGCTTTATTTGCTTATGTGCACTTTAGTCACTTACCTTTTACACGCGATTTTGTAATTTTCAGCTTATTCTTTTAACGGAAAGTGTAAATTGAGCCCGTTAAAACATTTTAGCTTACTATTCCATAAAGCGGAAAACATTTTTTTGTTTTTGTTAACTTTTTTACAAAGATTTTCTGTTTGATATGCACTTGGCTAAGTGGGCAATTTAAACTTTAGAGGTAGAACAAGGCTTGCCACTGGATATTATAAAGCTAAGCTGATAAAAGTCATTTTTTTTTTACTAAAATAAATAAATTAATGACTAAATAAATATATAAATAAAGTAAAGAAGTAAAATAAAAATAAATCCGAAAGATATTTTGATGATATTGTTGTTGTTTCCTTTCATTTGTTCCGGACTTCGTAAAGCTACACTTGAAAGGAATTAACAAGAAATCATTTTCCTCAAAGTTGAGCGTTTGGTGTACACTGTACAGCCCTAAACACGCACGACAATTCCACCCCCCTCGTGAACGAAGCAATAATCCTTAAGTACTGCTAAGCAGAAAACAAATGATCTGCGCTCAACAAAAATCCTTTACGTGTCGCCTTAATGTATGCCACGATAAGGGAAAGATGAACAACTGCAGAGAGTGCGAGTTAGGGTCTAGAAATTATTTAAGGATTTGATTTCTATAACCGGTTATAAGATAAATATAAAAAATTAATTTGAAGACTTTTTGAAATAAACTATTTTTCTAAACTTCTCTCACAGAACGAAACAAGTCGAAAATGACAGATAAGTGTTCAACATTTTCGATTTTTTTTGCATACTTGTACTCGTATTTGCGACCAATTTTTAAAAAGCCCGGGTACTCGGTACTCAATTTGGGAACTCTATAATCAACTTTTGCGAGTATTATAGAGAACAATGCAACGCACAAAAGACGAAATCAAACGACAACAATATAAAACAAAAACAACAACGCATAAGGGTGAAGAAAATGATAATCAAAAGAAAAAAGCGAATAGCGAAAAGCGAAAAGCTGCACAAAAACTAATAATGAAATCCTTTTATTAATAGGTATCCTCGAAATGAGCGTCCTTTGTGCTGCCAAAGCACCCTGACACCAACGTCCAACAATGTCAATATTTGTTGTTGATATTCATATTGTTGTTAGTGTTGTTGTTGTTGCATGACGGAAATTGCAAAACTGCATTTTTGTACCGCTTGGCACGTTGAAACGCTGCGCTATAATTTCCACGAAAGTCGGTATTTTCGTCGGTCCGCACGTCCTTTGGCGTGGACAAACAACGTCAACCGTATGTCCTTGCCGTCCCTCATGTCGCTCGCTTATTTAACTACTCTACTATGTATCTACAAAATCAGTTAAGTGAAAATATTTGCTATTTTTGCCTGTTTATTTACTTTTATCGCATTTTTCTGTTTTGTTTATGGATTTTAGTTTCATTCTCGTCAACGTCTCGGTTTATTATTTTTTTCATTATTTTTTCGTAGTCGTTTGTTTTGTTGTTGGTCGCGGTGTTTGTTTTGGAATTTTTCATAAACATTTCCGAATATTTGTCTCAGGGTTGGATGAAGTCGATTTCATTTCGGTAATTTTGGTCATTTTGGTTGAATCAGTTCGAAGTAGCTGATTTATTTTATTCTATCTTAAAGAGATGTGTCCAGAAAAATTATCGTTATTTCTTCATTATAATTGGAAAAAGTAATGATAATGAAATGTAGTAATAATAGTAATGAAAAATACATTTTATTACTTTTCACTGTGAATTAACTGTCAAATTTTGTTTACCAATATCCTACATACCTAAATAAACAAAAACAATTTAAATAGAAGCCCTTTTAAAACGGTGCCTCATACGAAATATCGAATGTAAACAATCCGTTGCTGATTTTAACCTTGCCAACCCTGATGAGCTGCGTTCGTTTATTGGTATCCGTCCGACCATCCCATTCCATCCGTCTGTCCTGTCCTGTTCCGTCTGCAATTCAATCATTTGTTTCGGAAGCGTTATGGCGAGGTGTTAATTTGGGTATTTGCTTCATTGTTAATATTTGACTTGATTTAGTACAAATAACGTGTTTAATATCATTGTTTGCGTTTGTTGTTTAACTTTGGAATTTGTTTTTCTTTTATTGTTTGTATGAAGATATTTTGATTATGCACAACAGTGTTGATATTTAAGTAGTTGTTGGAACAGAGTTTTAATAAAAATTCAGTGTGTATGCATATCGAAGTAATTTTAGGATTTATAGATTTCTAGGTGTATAGAATTATCGGTTTTTAATAAACGTCTGCTCGTCTAAAGGTATTATAAGAAGTTTGGTGGATCTTATTGTAATTTTTTTGGAAATAACTAACTAAACTATTAAACTATGGAAAATATTAACTAAGAAACTAGTAAGAGACTTATCTTCGGCTATGCCAAAGCTCATTTACCCATCGCCATTTCAGTGACACAAAAAAAATATGCTTATTTTAGCACATAAGTGGGCGTTATTCTTATCGGATCACGCCCATTTTTAATGAGCACCGCTAGAATATTAAATATCAACTGCATTCTGCACTGGAACTATTTTAATTAATATATTTTTTTTGCAAGGGGTGGTTTGTTGGGACGTGGGCGTGGTTATTGTGCAATAACGTCCCTTATGGGCGTTACAAATGGAAGAGCAAACTCAATAAATGCACTTTCACTTGGTGAAGGGTATTATGATGAGATGCTAAAATACAAAATTCGATATATCCAAATCTGTTTTTTTTTTCTTCCATTTTTAGAGATTTTTAAATAATATATTTTCGTACGATTAACAACAATAAATAGACATAAATTGCCAACATTGACTGTTCACTTAAAATCCAGTCATTACTTTATCACTGACATAATTATAGCACTTTACTGTTGGCCTTGCAAAATTTGATTCCGTTTCGCAATTCATGGAATGAAAAAAAAACAAATTTGAATTGTCCCTTTTTGCACTTCCTTTGACATTTTACTTTTCTGGCTGGCGGTATACACGAAAAAATTCACAAATTTTTTCCGCTTCTAACAGCGGCATCCGTAACGAATCCTTTTTCCCAAAAAAAATGAATATGAAAAGCACCGAAAAAGAAGGATTTCCGCTTCGCTGCATTTTTGATAGACGTATCCGAGCGTAGCATATTGATGGCAAGTTTTTCGCATTTTACGGATATTGCACAATATTCCGATTTCTTTTTTTTTTGTGTTCGGCTATTTTTGACTTTTAAATATTGTTAGCGGCACGACACAGAAAGCGTCATATTAAAAAAATGATTAATTACGGACGGCATCGAGAGTGAAAGTTAAATCCGATGAAATGCGAAATGCCCGATAAAATTTTAATTGGATTTTATGGTAAGATTTCGTCAAGGATAATGAAGATTAATTGTATTTCGAAGGTAACTACGTGTATATGTATGCGAGTATGCGAGTGTATCCAGTAGCAGAGCAAAGAGGCACAAGCACAATTCTTCTAAACAATTTAAAATCAATTTAACTTGCAAGACACGCATGCCGTAGCAATATGTAGCAGCAGCAGTGGCAGTGTGCCACAATCCTTTTGCTATCCTTAACCCATAAATAATGAAATAACTCGCAGTGGCATGCATCTTATGGTCGAGAATAACGTGCCTACGAAACCAATACTTCATCTATGTCAACTCTATTATGCGGTGCAGACACATACGCAACACACACTGTGAAAAATAATAAAACCATGTGATAAAGATACTTTAAAAATCGTACCGAGCTTATTAATATTAAATTTATTAAAATACTCGTAACACTATTAATATTTTATATAAATTTTGATTGAAGTTTTGATCAAAAGAAGTAGAAGAAATTTGTTCTTGTATCCGCTTAAACACAAATCGAACGATTTTTTTGGCGTCCATTTAAAGTCTGTGCATACATTGAAGTACATTCATATAAATCGAAAAAAAAAATATGGAATTCCAAATTAATAAAAAAATAAATAACTCTTTTATTAAATTCAACTCATTCAAAATTTTGTATCTATCCACATGTTCGGTTAGTATGTGTGTGTGTGCATCCCGGCATGTGAGTGTGTGTGAGTGCATATTTGCAATCATGCTGCTGTTATCCTTGCTGAGCTACAACGCACTCAATTGGAAGATTAAATGAAATTTTTTTGTTGTTTTTTTTTTTGCTCAGTGCTGCCTGCACTACTATTTCATTTTGTCCAGCAATATTTTTGTAATTTTCTTCTTGTTATTTTTGTTGTTGTTGTTGTAATACTGGGAATTTTCCGTATCTCGTTTTTGTTTTCACTTTTGAATGAATTGAATGAATTGCATAATACAGGACATATTTCACATGCATGTGTATTGGTTTGGCATCTCTGAATACATGATACAGCCCGAGCAGCAGCGGCAGGTACGAGTAATGCATCTATCGTTCGATGATATATTGCACCATCGATTGACGACGGGAGTGAGTTAACTGTGTCAGTGGTGCGCACATGTAAAACGGACAAAGGATGTAGTGCCCAACCCCGCCCCCCAAAGAAAAGCATATGCCTTGCTATAATTGCTTATTCATAATCGAGCGAAAGTCGTCGAAATGCATAAATTTTGAATTTTCCAATCGCCCAGACAAGTCGGAGTGGTTATATTATATTTAATATTCATTTGATTTGCGATAATTTACTTGATATAAATTTGAACTAATTAGGTACGAGGGAAATTGAACCTATTGAATGTCATTTACAATTTCGCAATTAGGCTAATGGGTGTATAAGGTATTTTTGCAGCATTTAACCCTCAAGAGAGCATATTAGAAATTCGTCCATTGACACAAAAAATTTTCCAACATTTGAATCGGAAATAAATGCAGCATCTGCTCATATACATACATATATCTTATATGTATGTATGTACTCGTATGTATGTATTCTCCCACAAGGTTTTCGGTGTATTTTTTTATCATAGCTATTCTTAAATATCGATTCTCCTCTTGTTTTGTGTTCTTCTTCTAATTTTGGGTAATAATGCGTAATTTGCCTTTTTCCAGCACACTTTCCTTTTGTGAAATTAAGCAGAAATTCGGCTCGGCTGATGAGTATCGTGTTTCAGCACTGAATCATCTGTTGGTCGTTTTTGCCTTTTTTACGTTTTTACGGCATACTCTCTTCTACCTTTTTCTCAATGAGTATTTGTGTGTTTGGTTCGTTTTTTTTTTTTTGTTTACCATGCCGATGACAATGTGTAGGTAGTGAAACTTGGTACGGATATTATTTGTTTGAAGGGTTCGCGTTTGCGTTTGCGTTTACGTTGACATGACTTGATCTTATCGTTTAATGATTTTTTGTCTACTTCACTTTTGACATTCCGAGTGAATGTTAGATGAAGCAGTAATATGAGAACTTGTGTTCGAAGTTGGAATTTTTTTGGTTAATGTGTACAATTTTTAACATATCACTTTCTGAAGCAGGACACTCCTTTCAGCGTTTTCGAAAGGATATTGAAGCTGTAAAAAAATATTTTTTTTTAAAGTTTGTTATTTCAATGTTTGTTTCTTTTTTAACTAAAAAATTATAAAATAATTGAAACAATTAAATTGTGTTTAGAATTAGAGTTAGAGTTGATGTGGGCTGAGTCCTCATAGACCATTGAACTGTACCCAGGATAGTGTTTAGATGGAAAAATTAAAAGAAGTTTGTATTTTAAATTAAAAACAATTTAACATCGATGGCGGTCAAGTTAAAACTGTTTGATTGTCTGCATAAAAAATATAGTTGAGAAACAAAAAATTTAGTTAATCTAAACAAAATACATTTTCATTTGAAATAATCCGGAAATGGTCAAACTGCAGCTGACCGGTGAATATGAAAGAAAGTTTTAGTGATATTAAACTAATTGCAAATAACTTTTCAACTGTTTAAAATAAATTGAATCAATTATGTTAAATTCTAAATTCTTGTTCAAATTATTACAGCTTAAATTGCCATAATAACACACTCAACTAACTCACTCAACTCGGCGCAGTTGCTATAATTTAAAACAATTTCTTAAATTAACTGTGCGACAGTAATCGACATATTTATCGCTCATTGTCGCCGTAAGTCGTTGCAAACAAATTTCACAATTCGCCGATTTTTCACCATTAAAGCAAATTGTTTGATAGTTTGCATATTGCCGAGAGCAGCTATAAAAACAAATTGTAACGATTTTATAGCACAGCAAAAAAAATAATAACGATTCCAAAAAAAATGTAGCCAATTTTATAGTTTTATTGCGCTAAAATCGTAACGACATAATAAGTAGTCGTCGACTTTATTTTCATTATTATTATTACTTTTTTTTAAATGTCAATTTTGAAGTTTAATGCCACTTTATGATTTGTTGCATGCAAATTTTTGCGGCAGCAACTCCTTTTTATGTTGTAACAATTTGTTGTCGTTGCAGTTGCTGCTGCTGGTGCTGCTACTAAAGCTATCATATCAGCAATGCATCTGACAGCAATGTCAAGCAATATCGCCATATTTTGTATACACACCAAAAATAAAAAAAAACTGAAATATGAAATTATGCTCCACTTTGCTGTGAATGCAGCAGACCACGCCCACTTTAACAGCATCAAGTGTTTATGGGTATTTTGCGCAATTTTATAGCAGAGCTGCCTGCTGTATTGCGCTGCTCCCTCGGTTATTAGTCGGTGATCCCAGTGAGTAGCGCTGGGCAGGAAGGGGGAGCAAAGTATTCATCTCGCCTCGCCGCGCCTCTCCAAAGTGTTAAAATGTAAAAATTGTATAAAATTGTTCGCAAGTGATAAAATAAAATAATTGCATTGTTGTTGTGTTTGCTATTTTGTTGTTGTTGTTTTTTATGCTGTTGCAGCTGTTAAAAAAAAGAAAAATATTTTGCGGTCCATTACCTTGTGGCATTATTGCTCTTGTGATTATTGTTGTTGTTGCTGTTATGGTGACTGCTTTTCAATAAAATACCAAAAGGCGTCTGTCAATGGCAGTTGGGAATTGTTGTTATTGTTGTTGTTGGCAGTGTTGCCTTTGCGGCTGCTGCAGTTTATATGTTGCTGAAGTGTGCTGCTGCTATAAGCGTAAAAGTAAAATGATTTAATTGTACATTTTTCGGTGTAATTAATTTAATTTCATAACAGTTCTTAAATTACGGTCATTTTCAAAAGTAGCGCCACATTAACTGTAATTTTGTAGTAAGGCAATTTTTTTAAACCATTTAAAAGATTATGTTCTTAACTTGCGAATTTTGTTCGGAATCTTATCCAGTTTTTATATGGGAAATCATTCATTTTGTTCGTTATCGATGTTTGAAGTATAGTTATTAAAATTATATATTAATCGATATATCGATGACTTTCAAGAATAGCAATTATAGTGAGGAAATGTCAAAAATAGATTTTCTTAACACAGACTGTCACAGTATCATTTTCCAATACGTCACAACCATCTGTTAATTCTTTTATTAGTATTTTTTTTATAATAGAACAAGTGGCTATTAACTGCAAATCTATACAAATTTACTGCCATGAAAGCTATTAAATTTTTGTTGTTGTCTTCGTATTCGTATTTAGTCACTTATGTCACAAATCAATTCAATCATTTCGTTTTCTTTTACGATAACTTCAGTTTGATTGCCAGACAATGGTAATTAACCCATAAAATACCCACATATTGCTTGGAAGTGCATAAAGAAACATTAAAGTTCTCTTTTTCATTTCAAAACCAATTAATTGAAACTTAAGTCACTTTTATGGCGGCATCTTCAGTGTGTATAAGATGCATATATGTTTATATGTATATATTCTTTTTCTTTTTCCTTTATGTTTTCGTTGGTGTGTGTCTATCCCTTTCAACCCCAATTTAGACGAAGCACATTGTTGGCAATTAATTAATGTGACAGTCATAAAAATAAAATAAATCATCACTTTCGTGGAATGACAAAGCCACAATAACAAAAACAAAAACAGATGAACAAAATGAAAAAAAAAACGGCGAATAAAAATCAATTCTTAAGTGATCAACTTGAGTTTTAAGCTTTATCAACTTTTATGGTAAGTTTTTTATAGCGGATTTTTAAATTTTCGATAATTTAGTAAAATCAGAAAAAAGTTTCTTTAAATTTATAATTTATATTTAAATTTTGAATTTTTGTAGCAAGTTTTTAAATAGAAATATTTTTTTTATTTTAGCGTATAAACTCATTTCGCTTGACTAAGCATTCTCAATAATATTTTGATGTGCAATTACTGTTAATTTTTGACACTTTTCCAAATTTTCATGCCGCTGCACGTGCTCTTAAGCGCTTTTCGCGTACTTTTCTTTGCCAACAAAAACAACAACAACAAAGGGAAAGTATTTTCAATCGCTAAACCGAACTGAACGATAGAAAGAAAAAATCATTCATAATTTGAATTCACAACTAATCCGAAGTTATTTTGACATTTGGCGTTACTAATGACGCGCACTTCTCTTCCGCCACCGGCTGCTGTCAGGCATTTGTCATATTTCTGTCAAATATTTAACTGCTTTAATATTGATGACTAAGCGTTGAGCATGTCGCTTCATATCTTCAAATCTTACAGTCGACGATTTTTATTAATAGGGTAGAATAAAATTTTAATAAAATTCGAAAATTATTGACGAATTGGGTTTTATTTGGATTATTGTCTTTGTAATATTACAAAAACGAATTTGATTAAAACATAAGAAAAATAAATAGTTAAACTTTATTAAAATTATTATTCTTATGTTAGCAATCAGCGATTAAGCGATTGTCTAAGATAACATTTTTAAAATTTTATGAAATCTTGATTAGTGATTGATTGCAAAGCGTCGAACCATGAAATTTGATATAACTTTTCCGAAAATGTTAACATATTAAAATTTAAACATGAAATGTTCGTAACTAATTGGAGATGAAAAACTCAATAGGTTTATTATAGATCGTAAAGCCTTTGTATTAAAATTATTAACAAAAGATAGTTCACAAGGTTCTGTATTCTCGTAAATTGACAACCATATCCAAAGTAAAATTGTGCTATGATTCTAAAAACGTAGTCCAAACCTCATAAGTTGCTATATAAACAGTTGATAGGAAAATCAATTACGTTTAACGATATGCCAACTAGAACCAATATTATCAATTAATTTACAACGAAAAATTCAGAAATATCACAATAATTTTCTCAAATCCATGGTTGAATAATAATGAAAGCGCTAATTGAGCGAATTCACCTCGATTTGTATTGAGTTTTTCTGTCTTATTTTGGAGTTTTTCTATTTTCTTTATCTTCAATTTGTTAGACCATGATTTAATCTACTTTTATGATTTGATGATATTATATGGATATAAAAATATAAATTTTTAAAACAAAGTATGGAAATTGATACTTTTAAAAAATGTTAGAAAATAAAGAAAGTTATGAATGTAAATTGTTCAATACTTCACACGGATTATGCTTATCAATCCATGTTTGACTATAGTACATCATTATTATTATGTGGCTTCAACTTTATCTTTTTACTTGAACTAAAAAGATCATCTCCAAAAAATAAAGTGATCATTTAAACTTTACAGAGCGATCACTTAAGATCAGTTGCCATTGTTTGGGCTATTAATTTATAATTAAACTTATTAAAATTTCGCATGTAGACCACTTAAATTTCATACATCAGTATTTGAGTTTTTGTCAGTGTGGTTGGTATACTCGTATGTGGTACACAAATTTGCGTATGATCATTTGTCATTCGCCGGCGACTTCAGCTGGCATTGTCATTGATGTGATGTCAAGTTGACATCAATTGTCTTCAATTTTTCTTGTCACTTTTTTGTTTCTTTTTGTTCATATTGATTTGAGCTGTTTGATTAGTTTCAGTTGAATTGTTTTTGATAGAGTGTGTCTTTGTTTTTCTGTGCGTTATTGGTAAATAAATAAATACCCTCATTTGAAGCCCATGAAAACTATGATATATGTATGTATGTGGGTATTTCAAAGAGCATTTTTCATTGTTTATTGATTTAGTATCCACAATAATAACTTAAGTAATTTGATTGGAATTTCTGTGGGAATTTGTTTATATGCAAAAGGAAGTCTCACATTTTTTATTGATAGGGGTAATGATGTAATATAGTGTTATTTTACTTAAAGACGTAGCATAAATTAAATCCTTCGTTGTTTTTGTTGTTTAGTTTAAATCAGCGCAATGACATTTATAGTTATGATTGTTATTGTTATTGTATAAATTTTCTTATGAAATTGGTGGTTCGTATTGCAAATACATTTTTGAGTTTAATTGTAGGCACTTAAACTCGGCCGCTGGCATAATATTTAAAAGTCATTTGAGTATTAAAATTTCAAAACGAGTTATCGTTTTATGGTGATTTTTCAAGACACAGTAAATGACTGAAATATTAAAAAAAACGAAAAAGATGTATTTCGAAATAGTTCATTTTGTTAAATTTACCAGCGATATTTTGGTAAGATATATTTCTCCTTCCTTGCTGTTGTTGGTGTTGTTAAATTCTTGACAACAGCAACAATTTCGAATAACAAACATAACCCGTTTTGAAAATTGACTACTCCAATTGATATGGGCCTTAAATGGCATTTAAACCAACAAATGCTGGGCGCATAAATTTAGCCACACCTGACCACCGCCTGCTGTTTGAATGACGATGAAGACAAGAAACAAAAACAACAGTAAGAAGCATTTAATAAAATTTGAAAAAGCAGCTGGGAGTACTGCCGACTGTGCTCGTAGCTTAAGACCAGCAAAGGCCACAAGCAGCAACGGCAGCAGCGGGAGTGCGTCTGCGCCACAACCAAAAGTGCAATTAATTTTAATATGCAAGGCAATTGCAGTGATTTCGATTTCAATAGGCCAACGCACAAGCCTAATAAAATTTTACGCAATTTAAGCATTTCAATTAATTTCGCTAAATCGAGCCACAACAAGAAACCGACACGATGTTGAAAATCTCTCCATGTGTGTGCGTGTGTGTGTGTGTCAATTTTGGAAATTATGCCAAAGGATTCTCAATAGATTGCGAAAAGTTTCGTGTAGTTAGTGTAGTAAATAGCAGTAGCACAAGTGCGGCTTCTGCTGCATGCAACATCGCACTTGAATTGGCTTAACCCAATTCATTTGTAGGTTCATTTACCCATGAATAGGAATTTATCATCAATCATGTATTGGTATATATAAATGTGTGTGTGTATGTCAGTGTATTCTCGTACATTCGACGAGAGATAACGATGCTCGAAAGCACTTCAAAATTGAAATTGAATTTCTCGTTTTGCTGCGACTTGTCGAGGTCTTCATGTGATGTAGCGAAAAACAAAAACTATCAACTACCATCATAACCGACCACTTCATCATTCAATCAAAGTGGTTCAAATACATGTGCAGCTGCACTACGCGAACTAATTTAACTAATAAGTTAGTTATTTGGGATGCTAATCGATACTAATCATATTAAGATACATTCGTATATATGATCTAATGTAAAATTAACAATTTTAATATTGAAATTTTATCGTATATAACTAGAAAGTATTGTTTATTGCAATCGCATGTTATTTGTTTAATTGATATTGGAAATGATGTTATTTTGACATTATTTTGATGTATATATTAATATGATAAAAAATTTTGTCTTCAGTGTAGATATTTCACTTGTAGTGGTAATAAGTCAAAACTGATAAATATAAATTTATTGCGGTCGAATGCGTTTGACTGCGGATCAGTGCTTAATTTCACTTGAATTGAAAAATTTCGTACTTCAAATGTGAGAAATTTTTTATTGCGCACATCAATTAAAGCTTCAATTTATAATCTTGAATAAATTTCGAAATATGCGGCATAGCGTTCGCTTTAAAAGACCTTGACAGACGGTTTTGTTGCTATGTGAAAATTAAATATTTTAATAAAGAATTAAAGCAAAGTCATTAATTTTAACCAGAAAAGTTTTCTCTTAGATGTATGACAGTGGTCCGATAAGGACTTAGCCTAACCGCCCGATGGAGGCCTTCTTTGAAATGGAAACAAAGAGTCACTTTTCCAAAATTTTCGTATATCTCTTTTAGGCTAAGTAATTCCATATTCGACTTATTACCAGATAAGAAGAGAATATTTAACAAAATCAAAATTAATCATATAAAGATTATACCGTAAATTCTTGAAGTACTTATAAAAATTTTCGCAAAACTTATCTGGTTAATTTTTCAATTCGTGCGTTACAATTTATGAATGTTAAAATTACATTAGATAAATCTAATTAAATTATTTAAAAAATATTATATTCATTTACATAAATGAAAAATAAATATAATGAAGTGTTAATTTAACATTAAAAAAGATACATAGTATCTACTAGATACAAACTACCAAAGACCGCCATAATTTATGCGCTTTAATGCCAAACTGTGGCATGTATTTTTAAATAATCGTTTGTTTGTTTATGGTTTAAACAAAAAAATTAAAATAGACGTTTAAACATAATTATCATTTATTTATTTTTTTCTATTCATTTAATTAATTATGAGCTTGTTCATGTTCGCTCATACTAATTTATTTTATAGGCCACTGCACTCAAAACCGAATTAGCAAAACAAACCGGCAAAGAACTAAAAAAATAAACCAAATAATTAAAACAAACACCAAATGCGACAATCAAAATGTCATAAAACGCTGCGGAATGTCATTAATTTCTAGAGTAATTAACTCGTTGTTAAGATCGTAAAATAGTTGACCCACAAGATAATAAAAAAGTAAGTTAAAGCGCCTCAGAGAATTCCTGTTTTACTTCAACTGCACTTCATCGGCAACAGTATCTTGTACGGCTCCTACACGACCGGAAACTCATCATAGCGACATATATGTACTAGTATAGAGAATATAACTAAGTATAGGGTAAACGGTGAAGATTTAACACAATTTTTTTTAACTTTAGAATAGTTCATTAATATTGTAACTTTTCTGTGTATGTAAGCTTGAGTTAGAACTGCACTTAATTTAATAAAATTTCCAATTACGAGCTGCTATTGGCTTCTGAGGGCACAATGTCAAATACGGCTGGAGGACACCGCTGCCACTGTTTGCCCTATAATGTCTTAGATGTGTGCCGGCGATACCACCTGCCCTGACTTGATCGACAAAGAATCGCACCACCACTACCACGTACGCATTCGTTTGATGTTGCCAAATAATAATTAGATTTTCAAATTGAGATAATGAAGTGGACATTAAAATTTTACAACCTTCGAGAGACCGACCGACCGTTCGTCGACGACATCTTGTGTGCTTATGTCAACTCAATAAATTAATTACGCCGATACGATGCTACGACAAGTCGGAGCATGTACTACGGAGTCAGCTCAAGTGGTGAAATGTGTTTTTGGCTGGAATGTGTTGGTTCGGTTTGGTTGGTTGGCTGGTCTGAAATTCGGCAGTAATGAAATGGAATCGCTTGTAATGAAATGGTCTGGGAATGGTTGAGGGAGGGGTAAGATGGCAATGCTCTGTGTGTCTTGTCGCGCTGTGACAAGCAAAGTGACATTTGGTCACATTACCCAGTGGCATAGTTATCGAAGATGACACTTCATAAAAATAAATCTTGGAATTTAACGATGCAATTTGCGGTGTCTGTTACAATTGTCATCCTTCGGAGAGCGGAGGGAAATTTAATCGAAATGGCAATTGTGTAAATTTTAGTTGGAACAGCTTCGAAAATAATAATTAAAGAATAATTAAAGAGAATTTGAATTATTTGAGATTAAACAACAATTTTGTAAGACAATTTTAATTTATATTTTGTTAAATAGAAAAGTTCTTAAGGTTTTGATATATGTATGTATGTTGTGAACAACATTTTATATATGTATATAAACAAAATCGTTTATATTTATTGGCGTTTGTTCTGTTTCACGCTTTATAAATAATTATCCACGCTTAAGTACTTTCGAAACGATTCAACCGCATCGACAACATAAGAGAAGGAGCACGTTTGGCGCTTGAAGCTTTTGTTATTTCATGCTGTCGAAACGTTAGACAGACCGACCGACCGATGGACAGACTGACTGACTCGTTCAATAACAAAACATCAAAGTAAACAGCTTACTTAATATTGACTTTATTCTTCAATTTAGCAAATAAATTAAAGATCAATCAACTCATCAATCATTTAAAGTGGCGCGAAAAGGAAAGAGAATATGCTTGTATGTATGTATGTATATGTATGTATAACAAAAACAACAAAATCACTAAATCATAATAACAAATAAAATTAAAAAAAACACATCACGCCCCATATAAAAAAAAATTAAAAAAAAAACTAGTAAGAGAAATATCTTCGGCTATGCCAAAGCTCATATACCCTCCGCCATTTCAGCGACATCAAAAAATGTGCTTCTTATAGCACATAAGTGCTATATGTCTCTATTAAAAGTGGGAGTTGTTCTTATTGGATCACGCCCCTTTTTATGTTACTACCAAAGTGTTAAATACCAAATTTGAACTGAATATTTACCCTGTAGCTATTTTAATTTTGTTTTTCTCATGGAAAGAGGTGTTTTGTATGGGAGTGGGCAGTAGTATTATTCCGCTCTTGCCCATCTTCAAGCTAAGCCTCCGCTTGGAGATTATTAGCTCAAGTAACTAATTTCGATAGCTCTTAGACTACGGCTGTTATCACAGACAGACGAACGGACGGCATTCGTTAAATCGACTCAGAATCTGACCATTTATATATATATATATATACTTAGTCATACCTACCACGCCCTTTTCTGTTCGTTACAAATGGAAGAACAAGCTCAATATACCCTTTCGTAAGTGCACGTGCACTTAGCGAAGGGTATAAAAAGCTCTTCATCAATGTTATTTTTTTTTAAATACTGAAAGAAAAAACTCCCGAAAAACTAGCATCGAATTTAACATGAAATTCCTTTCACTTTAATGTGAAATGTGCGTTTGCTCTTGGGCTAATACTATAAAACAGCTTAGCAGCAGTTAAGTTACTGCTAAGAAAATACGCCAACGCAACTGATTAATGCGCATCTCGCATCATTAGACGCTGCCACTGCGAAGCTTTAACAATAATTACCAACGCATCATTCGTGTGAGATTTTTTTTTTTCAAAAGCCATTTGTAAAACCAAAAACGTGGCTAATAGTCTACACGTTCTTGGCCAATACGAGATGCCTGAGTATATTTGCTTCTTTTTCTTTTCTAGCTATTCGTACTAGCGAACAGACGTTCAAAATAAAATAAAACAAAACACTATACATATATATGTATATATATAAAAAACAATAAAATTTTAACATTCTTTTCTTAAGTACACAAACATTAAATTAATCACGATTTTGTGTGTTGGTTAAACTGTGCCAACACATTTCATGGTGACTTTTAACATTTTGCAATGTAAAAAAAATAAATACAACAAAAAAAACAACCAATTATTATTGTTTGGTTCTTGTGCAATTTGTTTGCATTGTTTAAGTTTATCTTTTGCATGCAATCGCTGGTTTGCTTTGAATGCATTCGCAACTATTTGCATTTTATTCATTTATGTTATAAATAAAGATTGTTTTATTGTTATGCTATGTTAATTAATCGCACATTAAATGCGATTATTGAAAGCTAATTTTTGAATGCCTGATGAATGTCATTAGAATTGCATTTTAAAATTTAAAGAATCGAGAAAGGTGCATGAAAACTAAATAAATGTTAATTATGTTATTAAGTAAAATTCAATGAAACATTTTTGTAAAGAAAATTTATTTATTTTTGAAATGTTTACAAACAACATTTTTTAAAGTTTGTTTGCCGAATGTTTGAAAACGCTTTCTCATTTAGTCAAATAAGTTCTTAATCAAATTTATAAATTTTAATTTTATAAACTAACAACCACTCTAGAAGATCGTGTGTGTTGTTGTACTTTCAAAAGATCTGCCAAATGCTTAATGAGAAGTCACTGGGTAATTATTTTGAATTTTAAGAAATCATAAGCTATAAAATACGCCATGCCTCAGAGATGCTGCTTATCATCTATTGTATTTTGACCTTGCTTGCCTGATCGGAAGGTGTCGCTCACACAAGCTGCCATAAGATAAGAAGACGATCGGAAGGTGTCTCTCAATAGCGTCCGAATCCGTTTTGTCTTTTATATATTAAGATAGTAAAAATTCGATGCATAAGGATTTAGGTTACCATTTTCAAACGCTTTTGTTTTTTTTTTGTTTTAAGATTCTTTTTAAAGATTTCGAAAAACGTATCTACCGCACAATGGTCGCAATCAATTGAACTCATTGATTTTTATTGTATTTCGTAAGCTGCTTGCGTTTTGCCACTGATAAATTCCCATTTATTATCGCTTTTATTTTCGTATCAAATATGCGTGTTAGAATCAAGCGCAGACAAACAACTTTCCACCCATACATGCGAGCGAATGTCTGCGCTTTTCACACAATTTTCGTGTGTGCCGCAGCAAAATCGAGACAAAATATTTCCAGCGAAATTTCGCCTCAACGAGTAGTCAGCATGCAATAAGGGGGCGGCTGAACGACAGTCAGTCTATCAGTAGAATCGATAAGCGTCATAGCAGCAGCAGCGGTGGCGGTGGCGGTGGCGAAGTTGGCGGTAACAGCATTTTGGGAAATTTTCAAAACCAAATTGAATGAGTTTAATTAATTTTTTTCTATGTATATCGGTTTTGGGTGCAGCATGATATGATTTGGTGTTGATTGAGCGGGTTCACAGTAGTTGGCCTGACTGACTGACGCGCTGGCTGTGTATGCGCAAGTTTGTGTTTGAGTCTGAGTGTAGCCTGCATATATTTAGGCATTGGCGTAGTTTGAAAATCACTTAAGAGACAAACATTTGGGAAATTTGGAATATATTTGTATACAAATAATTAACCTTGATATATTTTTGTCTAGAACCTTTATGAAATCGGTTAAATAAATTTCAAAATTTATTGTTCTGCCATTCGTTTACATTTCCCCCCAACTCAAGTGCTTACTACGTCCTTTTGTATAACTATGTTGATCAGAAGAGGGTGTATTAAAATTTTATTGATTTGCGGCAAGCAAATTCATTAAAATAAGCATCGGCACTCTGGCAATCTAACAACAAATATGCGGGTTTATTTTACTGAAAAATGCTTTATTAAAATTAATGCACACTTTGGTTAGAGTGCATTAAAGCTATATATATATGTATTTGTTGTTTGTTTTTGTTTTTCTCATAAATTTAAAATCTCAACGGTGTCTTTACTTATTTTTCATTGCAGTCGAAACATTCCAAAGTAAGCGCTCTAAATGTCATCATCATCATTATCTCTGGCAAACGTAAAATGTCAACAGCAGCAGCAACAACAACAACAACAGCAAATACAACAGCAGCTACAGAATCAACTATGAACCTCGTTAAATGTGTATTAGGAATAATCTCGCTCGAAGGACCTTTTAACTACATTAGCCGCCATCATCAGAGTTTCGTCTAATATTACGCGAACGTGTCTAGATTTGCGCTTTTACTTTTACTTATTTGTGTTTTTTTGTTGTTGTTGTTTTCATTGGCTCTTGTGTTACTTAATCGCACGACAAAAATGGCAAATAAAATGTTTTAGAATATATACGAAATATGCGCTTAAAATATACGCCAGCGAACCTTTCTAAAGTTTCGGCTTTATTTAAACTCAAACCTCGAAACGTTCAAAAGTGAATTGAAGTGAGTGTTCTCGCGCGCGCGCGATTCCAGAGAGATTAAGCGGTGAAAAATGCAAAATACGTTGTAAATTTTTACGAGTGTACGACGTGTGCGTGTAAATTTTTACGAGTGCATGTATGCAAAACAAGTGTTGCCAACATCATTTTCAAAATATAGAAAACAAAACAAAAAAAAATATTTTTCTAATCTAATGTTTGGGCATGCAAATTTTTGAAAATTGTTTGCGAAAAGAGGTGGAAATATTCAATTTTTAAAAAGCCATTTCCACAACAACAACATCGAGAACAACTGAAGTGTTTAAAAACGTGTATATACACTTTCCGGAAATTGCATGTTTTTCGCTTTTTCGTCATCCACCCCGAAACCCACCGCCGCTGTCGCTTCCATCGAGTAAATAAACTGGATGCACTTAGCGCGCACTGCTACAAAATCGCGCACGTGACGCTCTATTAACTGTAATAGTCGCCATTTTGTAACGGTAATTGCATAGCACACGTAAATTCACCGCACTCACTAACCGTCGTCAACGTCCACGTCATCGTCATAGTCGTAGTCGACCATCATGGCCGTCAGCAACATCGTCTGCGAATGGCTGCGCGCCCTCGGTTTGGCCCAGTATGCCGAAAGTTTCCTCGACAATGGCTACGATGATTTGGAAATTTGTAAGCAAGTCGGTGATCCCGATTTGGATGCGATTGGTGTCGAGAATCCTTCACATCGTCACAAGCTGTTGAAGAGCATTCGCCAGTTGCGCGAAAAGGGCGCCGCATCGGTTTATTTTATGCTTAACGATCCAAATTCGTTATCGGGCAGCATGGAGATTTTATGTGAAACACCACCGAACGAACTGGACATGGTACTACGCGAGCAGTTGGAAACCGATGGAGTACGTCTGACTGCGCATCCCTATTCAACACCGGTAAGTTTTTCTTTTTTTATTTGAGAAGGAATAAGTGGGTAGAATTTAAATTTAAACTGAATAAGGTGATTGGAAAATGTCTCCTGTAAAATTGTAAAAACTATCTTTGACCATGATCGTGCTTTATGAACAATTCAAAAGTTTGGAATATCCGAAATCAAGCAATATTCGAGTTTATATATTATATATTCTGATTATATTTTTACTGCATTTATTGATAGAGAGGTAGATATACAAATAGATAGATAGATAGATAGATAGATAGGTAGATAGATAGATAGATAGATAGATAGATAGATAGATAGATAGATAGATAGATAGATAGATAGATAGATAGATAGATAGATAGATAGATAGATAGATAGATAGATAGATAGATAGATAGATAGATAGATAAATAGATAGACATATAAATCGATAAATTTATTTATACAGATTATATTCTCTGTATTTCCATTTTCTGTTCGTTAATAATGGTTTCAATGCCCAAACACACACACACTTACGCATAATATAAAAGTAATACTGTCTGCCTCGCGGTTTTCACGTGCAAAATTAATTAAACTCCCCGAAATAACGTGAATTGGACAAGTATTTGTTGTTTTTGCATAGGCACCGAAATAAGCTGAAAATATCACCAACGTACTTGACAGCAGCGCTGGAGCTCTGAACAACGAAACGATTTCAAATACCGTCTCGAGTGCCTTGTCGCCTGCCTCCATTGTTTTCGAACGGTAGAGTGGACTGCGTTGGAGTGCCGTCACAGTTTTTTTGGCGTCGCTATTGTGTGTTAAACACGTGAAAGGACACATGTTCAACTGGCTTAGATGATTATTTAGATAGGTTAGAATGGGAGGAGCCCGTAGTGCACTTTTCAGTATGGATGGTATAATTATATTACGGGTCGAGTAACATAGTGTGCACAAGTTAAGCACACAGACTATTGCTTCAAGCGGCGGATTAGATAGAATAACTAAAAGTGAGTAATTAAATTTCAAGCTGCTTGAATATTCTAAACAATAATGAGTTGTATCAATTTTTAAAAGAAGTCATACTCGTATAATCGTTCCAGAAGAATCGTTATATAATTTAAAAATGATTATAGTCGTCCTTTAAAAAAATATTCTTTGGGAATGTAAGAGAAACATTTGATCAAAGCATGTTGCAAGCTCGTCGTAAATTAATTTTTTTTTCCTTTTGGATGATGCCCCTCGTTTTTAAACCGAAATTTAAAATTCAAATAAAATTCACTTCCATCAAATCCACTCGCTTGCATCATTTAACTTACTTTAAGTTGGATTAATTATGCAAAATTTTTGCCACACCAATTTCGGATGTCAGTCTTAAATTTGTGATTTATATCACAAGCTCATTTCATTGATGTATCAAAGGCAGACAGCCCACATCTACGCTTTCATTCAGTTCGTCAGTTCGTCAGTCAGTCGTCGTTTAATCGTTTCCTTTGCTTCTCTACACCATCTTTGTTGATACATGCATATTTATTTATTTACCTATCTTGGAATATGCCGGCAATTTATTTATTACTCATTCAGCTGCAAAATTGTTCCTTAATTGCCCATATCAGCCAAAATGAAATTTATTACCTGCTGTGTTCCTTCACTTTATCATCGTCATTAAGTTCTTCGTGCAGTTGGTATATAAATATCTGTGTCTGTCTGTCTGTCTGTTTGTTTGTGTGATTGTTTGCACGTATCTGCTGCTTTGCTGTTTGCTTTTTGTGATGTTGATTTTTCTGCCGATTTACACTGCCGATGTGCTGCTTCTGCTTCAGCTTCTGCCCGAATTGGCAGGCAGATCAAAAGACATTTCTTGTTTTGCCTTTTTTGCTTTTATGGTGTTGTAACCTTGACCAGGTCAAGCCATATGATGCAGAAAGATGCTGTATTATTGATTTGTCTTTTGATCTTATAGTCGAGTTGTGATGGCTTGAGTTGAACTTGGGTTCTTAGATAATTTAAGAAAATAATTTGAAAATATTTATTAGTAAATTATATGAAATATAGAAATATAGAAGTAATATTTGTCGATAGTTGAGTATGAATTTCAGGTCGAGCCTAGCATTGAGATTTTTAGTCTTAAACACAGTTTAGCGGAAGCACATAGTACAGACCTCCTAAACAGATATTCTAAGGAAAGTTTACACTTTATGACACTTGAAAGTCAAATCGTCATATTTCTATATTATATATTTCAGAAAAATTTAATAGAAATTTTCATATATCAAGAAATTATGATTCTTAAACACTTTTATAAATTTAATCAAATAAGAACAATTGAATTTTACATACAAAGTTATTAGTATTACATATTAACCTCAAACAAGCACCATTTGGACAATTACTGATTTAAACTTGACTTTCATTAATTGATTTGTATTGCTTTTAATGGAGCAAGCATTCCACACGCCAAATTAATGATCCTTTAAATAATAAAACAATCAACTTAACACCCGCCATTCAAAAGTAAACAGGAAAACAAAAACTAATCGAAAAGAATAATTGATGAAAAGTAAATATTCATTTGAATTTCGAAACTTTTTCTAGTTTGTACAGCAACGGCAACCAACTTCGGCATTGATAACAAACAAACGCTAGAATATTTAATTAATTTAATTGCGATTTAATTACGCTTGCTATTTAATTAAACCCATTAAAAAAGCACATACAAAAAAAAAAAAACTCAAAAGAAATGAAGATAACAAGCGATATGACCCCTGAATCGTTAAAGTCGAGTAACTAGTTAAGCAAAAACTTTTCGTTTTCGAAGGAGCGTCGCAGCACAAAGGATCAAATGTAGAAATTCGCTTGGAACTAAACAAACGGGCAAAAAAAAAGAAAAGAAGTGCAGTTATACGAGAAATGTAAACATTGAAAAAGTCGCATTAAATTTGCAATGAATGAAATGTAAATTGAATTGTTATTACAGACAGACAGACAGACAGACATACAGACGGACAAATTTAGGGTGAAATAGAAGTACTCCACTCGATGTAATGACACCAAAACGAGTGGATAAAATCAACAGCGGTTTTTTGGCAATCGGATTGGGTCAACATCGAGCAAAGCATTTACCCAAAGTGGTTAATATTTAATTGCGATAAAAGCGTTTTGGACCGCAAAGAATTTTAAGCCAAACGGACTTGAAACGTATTTAAATTGAAATTGTTGGTGTATCTACAACATGCGAGTTAATTTGTTCACATGTATCTAAGCAATTATAATGTATGAAATATCATTATTTTAGATTAAACCCATTATTCACACATACATAGTAAAACCAAAAAGAACGCTTTAAAAATAAATGGCTGACGAAGTGCGTTCCACACTGCAACACAATCCCATGCCGACATATATGGTCAGATTATTATCAAAAGAAGCCAGTAGCACCCCAAGATTTTGTTCAACTGTCTACAACGATTTGTGTGAGCCATTTACAATGACAACAAGAAAAACTATACATCGCATAGTATCTTAGTATCCAAACGAATATTTCTTGCTGGATGCAATATGTTTCAGACGTTAGAAAGCGCTGTTCCTCTGCCGACTTTGGCGACGTCTTGACGCAGCTGTCTGTCAGCGCTTGTCATTGTCACACTATGTCGCGTGAATGTCCCACAGGAATAAGCGCTGACCGAGTTAATTGCCGATGTATTCAGCATGCTGGACTGTTAAGGATTTGAGTTGAATGCGATGTGATAAAACGAAGGAGCTTTATTCTTTCACAAGAAAAAGTAAATGTAAATGTCAATTATTAATTAAATAACTACGAGATGTTCTAAAGTCCTTTTATTACCATCAACTATTCAATTAATATTATTTGAAGTGTGTGTAGAAATGATCTCTCGATTCATATTGCATGTCTTCCTGCATCGCTTATTAACATTTCCATCACAGATTTAAGTAAACCATATTTTTATGGCTATCAGAAATAACTTAACAATTTCCTACATACTTGCAATGTTTTTTTTTTTTGTATGGCAATTTCGTACAACTCAAATGACTCATAAATATTGCAACATTTCTTCATCGCTTATAAATCAGAAAAACTTCATTCGGTCGGACGGTCGGTCGGTCGCTTTCCGAGAGACGATAATAAATCTTGCTCAGAAAGTTTTGTGAAACCAATTACACATTTAACTTGTTGAAAAGTTGCTTATTTATGAGCCTGTAACCAGTTTCATTGCTTGCTCACGATTGCACTCCTTTCGAAGAACCTTTCAAAAATAAACTAAACTAAACTAAAGTATAACTCCATTGTATGACGACGACGACAGCGGCGACTATTCGCCTGACTTTCTTTCACGAGAACGACGACGACTATAAAAGATGACATTGCAACTTGCCATGACATACCAAATTTAGTGCAATTTGAAATACCAACAAATTGACAGGTTTTTAGCAACTGCAAATTGTGGCAGAGCGCGCAGAAAATCCACGGAACGGAACGAAATTGAGAAAATAAAATAAATATATATATATATAAAGTGGCCACTTTGGAAAACAATTCGATGACAATTCACTGCGTTGCATCGCATCGAATCGCGGCGTGCATAGTGAGCTTGCAATTGCCTAGACAGCTGTCATTATCATTTGAGCAAAATCGCCGATTCAGAGAAAAGCACAGTGGTGCGTCTAGTAAAATGTAAACGAAAAATTGTGTTTGTCAAACGATTGTCTAATTAGAAACAAATACAAATTTTGCGAAGCGTTAAATCAAGGAAGTCGATAGTTCCATTTTGGACAAACTTGATTCTTAGATTTGTTTATTACGACAATGGTAATCTCTAAAGGACGCCATATCCAGAATTCTTGAAGATTTTGAAACACCGAAAAATTTCGATTCTTTCGTAAGCGTAAATCAATAAGTTCTTAGCTTACCATTAAAAACTGAAGATAAACAAAACCGTTTTAACTTTTCTCTACACCGATCAATTAAAAAAAGTTACTCACTTTGCAACGCTTGCTGGCTCGATTACTTTTTTGAAAAGCGTGTGCCTGATGTTGAATGCTTAAAGTTTTGCCATGTCTGCACTTTATACAATTTTGACAGTTATTTAACTTGGCAAACATTTTCCAATGACATTTGAAATGTGGACAACGACGCGAATGCGAAGTAATGGTGACACGTGTGCGGGGCAATTCCTTAACGAAAAACCTCATCGGTCTAACAGCGACATACAAACTTAAGCGCTGTAGTTGACTGGTAGGTAGTAAACACTCAAGTCAGTCGCTTTTGTTTAACTTGCCGTTAAGTTGACGTTTTTTTTTTTTTTTTTTTCGTTTTTTGCTAAACGTCAATTAATGTCGTTGCCAACTATGCGAAGCTTGCTTTTAATTGGTTGTTATGTTTTCTTAGTTGAGCGACGGACACGATGATGCCGCTGGACGCCACCACATATTCCACAGTCGACAGTCGACAGAGTGTTCCAAGCAGGAGTTTAAGTTTCAAGCATGTTAACGCCATATTTATTTCCTAAGTCAGCCTCTTTAACTGCTGTCTCGGTAATGGTTGGTGTGAAAATGACGGTTCGTTATGTTGGCGCTCATGTGGTGAGTGCTGCGTTCGAGTGATTTCTCACGCCACTAGCTGCGGTGGCCTGGACATGAGAAGTGAAAGTTTTGTGACAGAAATTGCAACGAATTTTTACTATTAGTTGTTTCACTTGAGAATCTGTTGAAGAAGAAATTTATATAAGTTTATTCCACTTTTTTATGATAGATTTTCGTTATTTTTTCTCTGCTTCAGAATTGATGATTAAGTTTAATATTTTACAAACCATCCTAAATCGTTTAGAAACTACTTAAATTTTGCTTATGACCTTATAGTCACAGTGGACATACTTGTTTCACTTAACTAGAAAAGTTAAGCGCTAGAAACAAACTCAACAACATTGGATTTAATAAAGGTACCTGGTCTAGTTTAAGGAACAAGCAACCTTAATTTCAAAAAGTTTCAATACAAACTGATGGTATATATATACCTACATACACATTGTGAATTAAACTTTTCAACTGAATTGGGTCTCCCCTAATTAGGACATTTTATGCAAATCTCGTCAAATCAAAGACAAACACATGCTAGCCTTCTCCTGTCCCCATCAAACATCACTGACAGCACGAGTTGTTTGCTGTAATTAACAGAATATGGAACGATTAAAGTACGAAGTGAACGCTCCAAAAAAAAAGAAGAGAGCTGTACCGAAGAACTCAAGCCAACATAGCAACTGCTACGAAAAGTGTCCTCATTTTGATTTTTGCGTTTACACTTCGACACAAAAACATGAATACACAAACACACACAGGCACAGGCACACACACCGGCAAACCGAAACTCTGAAATATTCACACAAATTGCCTATAGGAGCACATCAGAAGTCGTTGCAGCGTAGCGCTTTTGAGATATGAAGCGACGGGCGACCAGTGGTCCTAGTTGCTAGTTGGTTTTTGACTCTGGCCTCCATTCGAGAATTGTCATTTTATCTCGAAAAGTTGCACATAAATCTCACTCAGTTACTGCAGTTTGAATTCGTTACTGGCGATGCGGTGAGCGGAGTGAATGCGTCGTAAGTTACCAACAGTTTGTAAAGTTTCCATAACGGATGTGCTCCTGTCAGCGTTGCAACTATGCGCCATTTATGACCATTTTAAATGAAGCCTGTTAAATTTTATGATGCTTGGTTTCGCTTATTTCGTTCTTATGCTTTGTATGTTATTGCTAACTTCAAAGCGTAGGTGGTACCTGGACACTGCGAAAAGGTTTTGATTGCAAAATTAAAACATTATGTTTAATTTTGGAAACTTGATAAAACCTTGAGAGCAAAACTATGAACTTAAACTTGCTATATTTGCTAATTTGATATACCTTTCATTCATCTAAAGTTTGGCTATAGTAAAATGCTCAGCATCATGGCAGTTCGTTAAGCTTTGTCCATTTTAAAGTTATTCGTTCTATAAGCAACGCCATTGAATACTGATAAATTACAAAGAACAAAAAATTCTAATCAAGCCACAAAACCATTTTGGACTGCGCACTTCTGAAAGCACATAATTTTCCACAGAATTTAGTTGTTAAAATCGCCATCCAACATCAATGGTACACATACATACTCGTACATACATACATAAACTGTCACAGCATGCCGCCACACAGCAACAGTATACGCCGCTTACAACTAACAGCAACTGATGTTGTTGGTGTTGCTGTTGCTGCTGCTTGTGTTGTCTCGGTCTGTTGTTGGTGGCAATAAATTTCGCAAGTGCGACATTTCGGCATTTTATTTAGAGCAAACAATTTTGCATTGCATTCAGAATGCCACGATGTAGCAAATGTGGTGCGAGCGTCACTGTGCGGAGCTCACATTTAACACGCACTCTCACAAATGTTGCTCCAGAGACGGACAACAACGACGAAGCACCAGCAATATCGCCGCAAGCAACATGCACAAATGCAAATGTTTAACCAAGTCCAGGCGAAAGCAAATATAAAATGTATTTATTACAAACGCTCGCTGTAGTTTTGTGTTGTTGTTAGTTGCAGCAGCAGCAGTTGCTACATTTATTTGCATAGTGAGGTTAACTTGCACCATATATTGTATATATAGATACATGCGGACAGACAATTACACAAAGTGCGTGTATAGACTAATCCAGAAATTTCTTGGCAAATGACTGAATTGATTTGTAAACGCGAAATTTTGCGTGAATTATATTGCAAGGCAGTTGGCAACAGTTGGCAACGGTAATGCTGTTGCAGCAACGGCAAATGGATTTTTAATTATTTGCAAATAAACAGCTTAAACACGTCAAAGTGAACATGCTGCATGATTGTCTTCATTAATGCAACTTGGCGGCACTGATTACAACACATTCCTACAACAACTTACACTGCCACACCACATACTCGTACATTCGTACACGTGCATTTATCATGTCAAACAACACTTCCTTGTCACATTGACGTCGAAATGTTGGTGCTCTTGTTGTTGTTGTTTTTGTTGTCGTCGTCGCCGTCATTGGAATTAGGACCCTCTTCATCTTCTACTCGAAACGGCAAATTAGCTCATGCATAGTTAATTCCGATTTGATGTTAATACCATATTTGGCATTGCACAAACAACTAAACCGGCTGATGCATCCCATTCCATCCAACAGCCGTTTTAGTAAGTATCCTTTCCTTATAACAGCCATTCCTAAATATAGTAAACATTAATCTGTAGTTCGAAAAGAAGAAGATTATTTCAAATAGTCGAATACTTGGTTTCCAAAATCATCATGGAAACTATCTGATAGTTCTGATTTCATGAAAAAATCACTTAAGTCATTGGGACTTTTGAACGGCCGACATGTTTGTTGATTAAAGCTTTTGACCTGTGGCGTCTCCGTGTGATTGCATGCGAAATTTGATCTAATTATTTGCAAATAAGCCGCAAATATAGTCAGAGAGTTCGTTTGGTCATAGATTGAATTGGTTTGCATTGCATCAGCTGGAAAATGCATGTATTAACATGACCGGACAGAGTTCGATTGCCACTCTGTTTTTCTATACGTACTAAATCGGTTAATAAATTAAACTCTCGATGCTATTCGCAATAAATGCAGCTGTTGTCCTGTCAGCGGCTTTCACAAGCATATCAGCTTTCATAATTGCTTGCGTGGCTCAGTGTTTCGGTACACGAACTTGTTTTGCGGTTACATTCTCAAGTTAACACATGTGTATACAATATGCCATTCGAGTATTAAACTAGACCACTGAAGTACCACATTTGGATTCTTGATTGTAGTTGTGGAATCTATTAATGCAGTCAACATAAATTTAATTAGTTTTCGGTCAAACTATGAATATCCTTGTTTAAATACGAGTATATACTTAAAATTTATGTCTTCGTTTTTAATAAGTGCTTGAAAACTTAACTGCATGATGACTTACACAAAGTCTTCAAAAGTATGTTACTCTGGTAACCGCTAACTAAAATCCTGCTGTTTTAACTGCTTCCTTTACATACAAACATGTGTTCGCCTTAATCAGGCACTCGACCTACATAATTCGCCAAAAACAAACAAACAAACAGCCGACATACTGAACTTTTTATGCTGCCCTTAGCATAAGCACTAAATTATTTTCAACTTATGTGGCAAGCCATATTACTTTTTTCCTCGTGGAAGAAACAAACAAAAACAAAAAGTAAAGACTATACTGTTCCCTATTTTTTCGGACAGAGATCACGCAGAAAAAAGCAAAGGAACTGTGCCGCCGTCATGTTAATTCGCAATGCTTGGCTTAATTAACTGCTGCTTATGACTTCGTGTAGGAGAATACATTCGAAAAAACAGGATGCTCATTTAAATATTTAATGAAGTGGGCTTGTGTGGATGTCTGGCGAAAAAAAACTAATGAAAGGAATGAATGAATGAAGGCATGGGTTCAAAAAGTAAACTTGCTTTTTTGGTGTGATTCTCATAATACGGTTTAACGAACGCATTATATTAAGTACATTATCGACCCATATAAAATAAAACTTCAAATTTTAAATTAAAGAAGTTAAGAGATATAAACAGATCATGTGCAACTTTTGGATAATCCTTATTCTTTTGGCAATAATTGCATTGTAAGATAATATATATTTGTATATTTTGTTATGCAAATTCCAATTCGTCCGACCTCTCCAAAATTAGAACTACTCGTTTACCATATACAGAATACAGAATATCATCTTTGTGACATCACAATGGCAATTGTTATAATCACTTCATCGGCTTCTTGTTTAATTTAAAAAATACCACACACAAACCAACTTCCGAACGTCAACAACTGGTTGGCTGGATGACTAACTGAGTATATCCCATCCGAATTCACATTTTTGGGCAAACGACAGGAGTAATCTCACTGAGGAATGGCTTGTGGATGCATGCAGGCACGTCTTTAATTAGAAAATAATTACGAAACGAGACCGTCGCACCCAAACTTGATCATTGCGTTGTTCTATCGTTGTCGTCGTCGTCGTCGACGTGCTACGTTCCAATATGACGGACGTACGTCTTTTCTCATCCACGCCACACACTCACTATTCATGACACATGCCACAACATGGCAACGTATTTGACATCAGGCATGCAACACAACAGAACAGAACAGAATGGAATAGAACAGAAACTAGTCGGGATCTATGCATGATGCAATGAAGTATTTTGCTGTTGTTAATGTTGCTTTTCCGCTGCACTTGCTGCAAATCCACACACACGCACACGCATTCACACACACAAAAACAAACATACAAACACACGCAGACACTTCATGACTTATGAGTTTGATCTTTTCAACGCTCTTAGCTGAAATCTGTCCAATGCATTTGTTGCTGCTGCTGCTGTTGTTGCAATTGGAGCTATCTGTATATAGTACCTCATGTACATACGTTCCTTAGTTTACTTGTCCTTTAGCCATTGTGTCTGCTTGTCTCGCAGTCGTCTCTCGAATTGTTGCGCATGGCAAATTTGCATGGTTTCTGGTTTGGGTAGTAAATGTTACATGGTGTTGTCTGGCTTTTGACTTTGCTGCGAAATAATGATTTCTGGTTGTTTTTGCTTTTGTTGTTGTTGTATCATTTTCACTCCTACTTGTTGTCAGTCGTTTGTGTATTGCCAAGCTGTGATGTTCCACTGACATTTGTGTCAGCTGGCGTGTACGCCTTGCGATTCTTTGTTTGTTTATTGTTGGTTGTTTGTTTGTTTTTTTTTGTCGAGCGGTCTGTCATGGAAAGACGTAGTAATGTGATTTTGCGCTTTTGTTCACCCACGTTGTAATTTAAAATCTGATTGACGGAACAAAGGGTAATGTGAGTGAGGTAATACAATATTTTCAAAATCTTCTTGGGAGTTCCATTGATATACTAAGAAGATAGTTGCCAAAATTGAGAACTTTGTAACCTCGATAGATTTCTGTAAGTTTATTGAAATTCCAACACTTTTAGCAAGGTTAGTGTAATCGTTGTTTTTTAAGATGAATTCAATAGGTAAATGTCAGCCACTTACTTCCATATATATCATTAGACGTACAATCTACCTTTTCATTAATTTAAATTTCCAAACTAATCAAAAGAGTAAAACTCAAACTTAAAACTTACTTTATATTTACATTTCATCGATATAATATGTACTTAGTTGCACTAACCTGCACTTCCATTTCGTTGGAGTATTTTAACCCAATTTCGCTTTGTAATCATTCACCCAAGTGGCATTTTCATCAACGATCCCTTGAACGAGACCCATTGAAAGTTGCCTGCAATTACCAGCCCAATTTTCGCACACAAACGCAATTAAGGAACCAATTTCGACAAGGAAATTTACAATTTCGCACAGTTCTAGATAATTAACACTTTTGGAAAGGCAGTAAAGGAAGTGCAGACAACAACAGAAGCAGCAAAAAAAAACAAAAACAAAAACAGACAGAAAAACAAAAAAAGAATGATTCTTTTCACAGCGCAAATGTAGAAATTTCCCAAAAGCAACAATGGCGCTCAAAGGGAGATACATCACATACACACACACACACTCACACTCACATCGCGCTCACATTGACTTAACCACGCACGATGATAGTAAATTCTAAAACGCGGTTGAAAATTACGCGCCATCATTGAAGCGCCACACACACACACACAGTGTGAAATAAAGTAAAGTGAAGTGTTTCTAATTGGAAAAGCATGAAAATGCAGGAAAATTGCAATTGAATGTGTTGAGTGGTATGCAGCGCAATTAACCTACTCGCTTTCATTGCGCGAAACTGACGCACGGCGGCACAGCAGAGCACAGCACAGCAAGCAGTCAAGAGACATTTTGTTCGCATCGTAGTAGCGCTGGCTGGTGTGTAAAACTGTGCCAACACCCGTTTCAGAGGAGCTTACGCTAGCGAGTTGAGCATGCAACGAGAAAGAGAGAGAGAGAGGAGAGAAAGAGAGTGGGAGCGGTGACGGAGTTTAGACCAAAGTGACAAATGCTTAAATCAACGAACCGTACATTGCATTGCAATGGGTATGTTGCAATACTATAAAGGATGCAAAACTAGGAAAATAGTACGACGAAAAAGCCGCTTGTGAGTTCAAGAACCTTGCAAGCGAAGGAGGTGTGCCAGTGCGTCGTCATCGCTTGTCTGCCAGCCAGTCAGCCGGCAGGAAGTCTTGTCTATTTTCGGCTGTCGACTTATTCGACTAATGAGCGTCAAAATGCAGCTAAGTCTTTGCTCCTTCTAAAAGTCAGCAATCCTACCTACCGAACGACTGCAATTGTACTTTGTGCTGGTATGTTTGTTTGTTTATTTGTTAGTATGTTTGCTTTGGGTTTTGTTTTCGATGATGTCACGTGTTCTTTGGCAAAAAGTCTGTCCGCCTCTCTTAATTAAAAGCGTGTAGGTAACGAACACAAGTAGAATTCTATTCTTGCCGGCGCACTGGTTTACACTCCACTTTCCCATCATTCACAATCAGTGTTGTCTACTGACTAGTTTATTTCTCTACTTTCATTGCTTCTTCGTCGTTTTTTCTGCTGCTGATGCTGCTGCTGATCAGTGTGACCGTTTCTCTACTTTATTTGGAATGTTATGTTTGCACTAATTTCATAGATTTTAGAAAAGCCGAGATTCTTGAAACTAGAAAAGTACTCTTTGAGGATTTTCCAATCGGTTTGTAAACCTAATCGATTTAAAAAACTACCATTAATGGTCACACTGCTACATGCAACATGCCTCACAAGTGCACAACGATGTCATGTGCTGCGCGTCGCATGTTTTTTTCCAGTTGCACTTAGAAAAAAAAAATTGAATAAAAAAACCCTGATGCGCTCTCACTGACAAAAAATCGCATTTTGCAATTTAGCTGCACACCCACTCATTCATTTAATTAACAGTCGACGTACCGGAGGTCTTGGTACTGGTGGCTTTGGTGGTGGTGCACTCGCAAAGAACGTTCTTCGCTGCGGCAAGTTGCAAGTTGCCTGCTGTCGCTGTTGTTTCTGTTGTGGCTGTTGTTCATTTCATGCCATGTAAGGATGACTGACTTTTTGCCAAGTTTCTTTTGAAAAATTTTCCTCATCTTAATTATGAATTATAGTTTTTAGTGTGCATGTAAATGAGATAATTATACGCAACTGCTGCTTTGTTATTGTTGTCGTGAATGAAATGCAATTTCACATTACCCGAAGTAGATTTCATTTAAGGTGTGTTGGCTTATTTAAAAGAAACGTAGTTAGTTTGGCTTATTATATGAAAATTTATGTTGAATAACATTTGGGAAGTGCTCTTTAAAGAAACCATCGACCTAAATATTTAAATATGCTTGTTAAAAGTAACGTTTTTAAGAGATTTATACAAAAAAAATTTATCATTTAATGACAAGTTGCAGAGGCTTAATAGTAATTCAGAATGGAAGAGATTGCATAAGAAGCGCACATCCCACTAGAAAATTTATTTATTCATTCAGCTGTTCCGATCTTTTCCTTACATATATTTTTTTGAACGATAGTTTCCAAAGAAAAGGCCCAAAAGTGTGTTCTGGCACATTTTAAAAATAAGTCCTTTAAAACCCATTCTGAACCCATATATTATATTTTTTGCGGTGTATAAATTATGAAAAAAATTTTTATGTGAACACATTTGTATAAACCGCAGTATATAGTAAATAAACACTTTATATTTTCATTGATAAGTGTTTACTGAAATTATTAACTTGAAAAATTACTGAAAAAAAGTTCAGTTTCCAAAAAATTTTAAATCTTAAAAAAATTCAAAAAATTTGGAATCAATCGAGGTGATAATTCATTTGCTTAAATTTGCACTTTCAGAAGTGATAGCACACTAATTTTAAGGTCATTGGGTATTTGGATTTAGAGGAACCAGCAGACTAAAATTTTTTATAAATGTTACATTTAATAAGGCGAACCTTTTAATTATATTGGCCCGACCTTTTTTCTTACAAAAATGAATCACGAAAATTTTCGTATGGAAAACACGAATTTGAAAATTTTTATAAAACTTGTATCACGTCTTATTTTATGCTCCCTCGGATTCTATTTTGTTTGTTGCTATTCCCGCAAGCTGCAAATTTTTGCACATGTATTGTGCAAATTTAATCAAGGCATTAAAAGTGCACATCCATAAAATACCATCATAAAATACAGTTAATTAGAAAAACGGACACGTGTGCCGTGTATCATAAAATCTAATTAAAACTAAATTAAAGTGAAAAGCGAAATTTTGGAAACCGAAAAGTATGGCAACTTAATTTAAAGCTGCCAAGTGCAAATGTGTTTTTGTTTGCTTGCAGCACTAACAACGATTTTACATAATCGTAATCCTTTTAGTAAACAATTTCATTACATTCAGTGGCAAGTAAAAAAGCACCACAACCACCAGCAGCAGAAACAACAACAAGAACAACAACAAAAAGAAACAGCTAGCAGTATTTGCACATAACGCAGGCAACCATGCATTCATAATAACCGCACCGAATGCTCGCTTTTGCGTATTTTTGGCCACATAACTGTGAAATGTTTTATGCAAAAATATTACCGAAAAATCCAGATATCCAAAAAAAACAACAACAACAAAAAAACAAGGAAGCGTCTAAAAGAGTTCAATGCCAAAAATATGTAAAAACATTTTGTGGCAAGCAGCGTCATAGTATGCCACGCCACGCCGCACTGCGTTGCAAGCTGCTCGGGATTATAATATGAGCAAAATAAAAATACAAAAAAAAATACAAAAACAAAAAAAACCCAGCCGTGTTGGTGGGTTTCGCATTGCGGACACGTTGTGAAATTGGTTAACAAAAAAACATGCGGCACAGAAATATTGCGGCAACAAAAAATTGCTTGAGAAAAAATTTAAAGTATTTGTGTTATTGGATATGGTCATGATATCACAAAAACAAAAAGAAGAAATTCATAACGATTCTCGTTTTTTACGCGCGCTTAACTCTTTCAGTTCGGCTGTGCCACAAACGTCCGCTCGGTGTAAATTAATAACGTTTATAAAAACAATTTAAGTATTATTAAAACGATTTTTTAATTACATTTCGGAAGAGAATTTACAAGTGAAAAACCTTTTTTTTATTATGCCGTAAAGTTCCAATTAGGTCAAGCTGGAAAGGGTTAAAAACACAGAATTGTTTTGTGTTTGTTTGTTTGTTTATGTTTTATAAATCACCAAATTAAATTAAAATTTGTGTATTTCGAGGATTTCCTTTTGAAGTTGGTGTGCAGACATATTAAAAAGGAAAGAAGAAAAAAATGCTGCCACGCTGCATGCTACATGCCGCATACCACACGCGACCGTGACCCACCATCGTACGCGCGCCTGGTGGTCTTCGAAGCAGCTGAACAGGAATGCACTTGCCGCAAAACATTAACAACAACGACAATAACAACACAACTACACCAACATCAACAACATAACGAAAATAACTTGCAAAGCAAGCCAATTCAGTCAGGCAGGCATTTTTTTTCCTCTTCTAGTCTTTATCTTGCATTATAAACCGCCCGCCCGCCTGCCTGCTTGCGCAATTATTCATTAAAGACGTGTGCAGTAAATCCGCAATGAGGCATTTAAATAATTGTCCATGACTTTTTTTTTTTAAATATGCCGCATCATTATTTACATGAATGCCATCACGCAAGAGCGAAAAAAACAGAAAAGAAAAAAAATAACAACTTGCAATAGTAAAAACTGCCGCTGCCAAAGAAGCAACATCGAAAACAACAGCAAATCGAAGCTGTAAAAAAAAATAATATCAGCAAAATCGACTTTAGCCACAGCAGCAGCTGCCGCTGTTATTGTTGTTGTTGCCATCTCCATCTCTTGAACTGTCGTGCCAGTCATCTGTTGCCGCTGCCGTCGTCGTCGCTGTCGCACTTGACTTGACAGTTGACTTTTTCACATTTGCCGACTTTAATACGAAATTCATTTGTCATGGCTTTAATTGTCTCTCTTTGAGTTTTTTTCTCTCTTGCTCTTTTGCTCTTGGCCAAACTTGTTGGCCATATTACTTACAGCGAAGTAATACATAAAAAAGAAGAAGAAATCAAAAGAAAAAATCCACTGTGGCCGCAGTGAAATACAGCATCCGCTTAAATACAATTTCGTCCTTGTAAGTATGTGTGAGTCTGTCTGGCTGTCTGTCTGCCCGTCTGGCTTGCTGCGTATGTGTGTGGTCGTAAATAACTGTTTGCCGCGCAGTAATTATGCTTTGGATTCGTTTTTTTTTTACCACGTCGCAGGCTTAAATCGTATTAAGTTGTTTCGTTTTTTTACGCAATATTACGGTCCGTTTTATTTTAACGTTTATGCTTTTTTACTGCTGCTGCTGCTGCGGCTGCTACGATTTAATCGCCTGGCTTTAGTATCCTTAATGATGAGCGATACGCGCTCATTTGTTTTTATGACATTCAATGATGATTTTTTGGCTGACGTCACTTTCAGTTTGAGTTTGATTTTGTTTTTGTACGTGGCGCGATCTGCTGAATAATGCCTATTAAACCTTATCGCACGCTTGAGTGACACTATTTGATGGGCAAAAGAAAAAAACATTCAATGGACACGTGGGTCTGGTAGTCGGCAAAGGTTTTTATTTATATATGTTTATATATTACAAAATTATCTGATTTAATCAGCGGAAAAGTCTAGGAAGATAAAAACTGTCTGCTATCATCCTGATTTGTGTGGCTACTAGTCAAAAATAAATTCTCTATAGTTTATGTAGATGAATTTTTCAGTTGTATTGGTTTCAAAAAACTTAATGCACAATCGATGTTTATACCCCACACCACGTGCTCCTACTGACCGAATGACCGCACAAACTCTTCCTTTTTTATTGTTTTGAGGATATAATAAAATATAAATTTTAGTGGAAATGTCCACTTGATGTTTAGTTTTAAGCATTTCAGCAATACCAGACAACAAAAACAACAACAATCACACAAACATATTTAGTTTAAAAATAGCTTTTACCATTCCTTTCTTCAGTGATTCATTTTGCTAACTAAAATTCTCAGTTGCGTTGAACATCAGCATTTATAACATTACAAAGTGTTACCAATTCACAATTTGTTGTTTGTCTTTCGTTTGTTTGTTATTAAATGCAAGAACAAAAAGTTTGTGCTAGACGAATTTTAACTATAATGTGCAGATTATTTGAAGAAGAAACAGAATCACCAGAGCACATTAAACTGTCGAGCAAAGATATTTGGAATCATATCTTATATCTGGTAATCAACTAGCAAAATATGATCTAGTAATTATCCTCGAATTTTAAATGGAACGTATGAAGTTTTGTAGGCATAATCTACATATGCATATAATAGGTCCTTTGCAGTTTTTTTACAGCTTATTTTTACAAAATAAGATCTAACATTAGCATCTATCTATGGCCTGTCAATTCAAGGATTCATTAAAAAAAGATTTTCTTTTCGTTTCGAACAATTCTTCTTTGCGAATATTTAAAAAAGAAAATAGAATTTAGCCAATTTAAAGTTGATTAATTACACTGTTTGCCACTTTGCCGCTTTGACAATTTTCAGCGCCGGTTATTTTTTCATCTGCACTGCAAATTCTGGATTCATTTGTCATCCACAATTTTTTTTTTTAGAATAATTTTTTTTTTTTTTTTCAATTTAATTTCAATACGCCTGGCGCCGAACTACGGTCATTAGTCTTGCTCAGCGTAGCACTTACGCTTATGTTTCAGCAGTGTCGCAATGATAATCGGTTAAGCGACATACATACAGACAGAAAGACAAACATACAAACATACACACAGCGCTAAATCAATAAAATTAATTATATAATTTTAATGCGATTGTTTAACCAGAAAATGTCCTTTTATTGTAGTTAATTCATTTAAAATGCGTTCGTTCGTTTGTTCGTTCGTTTGTTTGTTCCATAATTTCGAGCATAATTTGTTATTCGTAATCACGCTCATTTAATTGTCCCCATTGGCAATATTTCTGTTTCCTACACTGCTCACTCGGCGATCTTTTTCGAATTATATATAACTACACTGGAAAAAAATCCTCATTAACTAAGTTCTTTTTCTTTCTGAAATGTTTTTAGTTGAGTGTGTAAGTGCGTTAAGTCTCCTGAGTAGTTGTTCATTCAAGTCCTAGGTTTGATTCCCACTCGCAACAACGACTGAAATATAGTTTTCTATTAGGCGGTCAACTCTAGGTAAGTTTGGTCGCCAGAATTTAATTTATAATGGTTTAAAACAAGGCCTAATACGAGTTTGATATTGGCTATAACACAAATATTTACTTTGAGTGACGCCGCCTGCGCCCGGAAATACATAAGCAACAACCCAATTAACGATTAATATCTTTTATCTGTGCGATAGTATTGGTGGCAAGTATCTGTTCTGCTGCTGGCCTTGGTTGGCTGTCGTATTCGTGTATCAATAATTTTGAAGGCTTTAGTTGTCCTGGTCGAAAGTGTGGGCGTGGAATGTGGGTGGGAGGGGGAAGAATATGACAGCGCATATAAAACACATTTAAAGGATTATTAATTAAGCCATATTGGCATAATTTATTTGTTGTAATTTTTCTGCTAGCTTTTGTTGTTGCCGGTGCTGGTACTGTTGTTGTTATTTTGTTTTTGTCGCTATCGAAAGTGGGTGTTAAGCCTCAAATTATGCCTTTGGCTCTTAACACTGCTCATAAAAGACTGTTAGCGATTGTTTGTTGTTGTTGCTGTTGTTGTTATTATTGTTGCTTTTGTTTGAAATCACAGTGAATAAACGAAAAAAAATTATATAAGCACATTAATTTGCTGATATAATTAATTAAAACGGAAATTCGATTTTCTCATTATTTTTTTTGTTTGTTTTAAATTAGTTTTTTTCTTATATCTACATACATACATACAATACAATAACTCGATTAAACTTTTAATTATCAAGTTTTGCAATTATTTAATTAGGATTATTACATTTATGCAATTCATTGGCTACATACAATTTTTTTATAACATAGAATTGAATTGGGGCAAGTCGGCCTAAAAGCGTGATATCTCATTTAGTTTTCAGCACATCGAGTACATCGAATCAAAGCTAACATTATTACGTTTCTAATGCAAAATCATTTGCTTAAAATTTTGTTTTCGTTTCAATCATTTTTCATTTTTTTTAATCCGATAAGCTTCAATAAATCATAAATATTTATGTATATTTGTTTAAACCATAATCCAGTGCACAAAAAAAAACAAAAATGTTAACTATTTTCTAATTAACATAAAAATTGCAAAAGTTAACATTAAAAAAAAATGCATTTAAAATAATATATAATAATTTTATGCAAACGAGGCCATATTTACCCGGCGATTATCCTGCACGGCTGCGCCTAATACCAAACAAACACTGCAGCAGCATCATTGCTCCTTACATAGACACTCTCACACACTAACACACTTATGCAAACGGACAACGTGCGGCGTCAATGAGCCAAAAATTATGGAAATTAAAGCGTCTGATAAACCCTATTGCCGTTGCGGCAGCAGTGGCGGCGGCAGCAGCAGCGGCGGCGTCGACTGTTGTTGCATTGCATTTGGGGCCCATACATTTTGGCCATGGCATAATGGCCATATTCATGGTTATTGTGTTTGTTTAGGAACTTGAGTGCAAATCGATAATAATTTTTGCAGCTTTTTGAATTTCCAACGATTTACGCTTTCGTTAATATCGTAATTTTGCGATTTTATTTTCTCGTTTCTCTTTGTTTTATTCCCAATTTTTTTACCATAATTTTTTGGTTT
The DNA here is from genome assembly GCA_949127995.1 of Suillia variegata. Classification (NCBI taxonomy): domain Eukaryota; kingdom Metazoa; phylum Arthropoda; class Insecta; order Diptera; family Heleomyzidae; genus Suillia; species Suillia variegata. The sequence goes on along the minus strand of OX421843.1, from coordinate 42,604,041 downwards.
TTATTTTATACGCTCGATTGTACAATATCAATATTAATTTTGCATATTTTTACACATGATGTGCGCTTTACACTTTACTGCACAGTCAATTGCCAAAATTCGGCGAAATCATTATTTGCTTTATTTTGCTTTTTGCAGGGGTATACTATATTAAAAAAATTCAAATATATTTCCCGAACTGAAAGTTTATATTTGAATTGCAATCGTGGCTTTATTGAAGCATCTTCTCGACAGCTATTAATAGCGGAGTAAAAGTTAATTTCAGGGAATGCACAAATAATTTACTTAACAGGGTTTTTTACTTGCTACGCGGAACAAATGACTTTAATAATTTCAATCCATAATTGAGTTGTCATGGAAACGGAAAAGTTGATATGGTAAGTTTTGTGAATTAAGTAGTTCGGATTTGATACGTTTATAAATGGTTTTAGTTATAATCAATTCATATTTACATAGGATCAGATTTAGGTAAATTAAAGCAGATTAACTATTATTTAATTAATCTTATTGATTAATTTTTTTATAGAATATTCTATTCTGCTATATTAAAAATGTATATAAAATTATTCGAATGTAGTGATTAACTTTTAAATGGTCTTTAATAATAAAGAATAACTGAGCATTTACATGTCAATTGAAGACTGATATAAAGTGATCATCCTTTATGTGGTAAATCAGGTGGTTTGTGAACTACCCGATCGGTTGTCAGACGACCTCTTGTTAACAACTTTACAGTCCTTAAGCCAATCTAGTTCATTGCTTTATCGACTGGTCTACTGTAGTAAAAAAAAACATTAATAAGTTTACTGTATTTCAGTTTTTCATTTAATTGATTCAACTTCTTAATTTGAAAAAACCAACATGTGTCATGTTCCAACCTCAAGGCAGAAACTCTCAAATCGAAAATCATGATCATGATCATGAACACTTGCCGCAGCATAAAGCGCAATCATCGTGTGCAACAAGCTACTCCAACATATGCGAGAGCGAGTGTTCGCAGCAAAAACTAAAAAAGCTGAAATCGATCATGATTAAAGTGCCTACACGAAGCGGGTGTTGTGGAAGACATCAATATTTTGACATACTTTGTGCATAAGTCTGCTTTTTTTTCTGGTGTGTGTCTGATTGTGTGCGTGAGCGTATTTTGCTTAACGGGTCAGACGTATAAGCATTTCATTGCCTTAAAACAACAACGGCTCCATTAAAACTAAAAGTAAACAAAAATCAACGAAAAGAAAACATGCAACCGTTTCCTCTTGTTTTTTGTTGTTGTTTTTTTTTTTTTTGTATTTTACTTTTAAATATTAATTGCGCGTGCAACTGCGGCCTGTAGAAGGCGGTGCTGGCTTTCTGGTTGCAACTGCCTTTAATTTATTTTATTAATTTTTTTTTGCTTAATACGCTTGATTGCAATCGCCGGAGCCAGTTCCAGTTGCACTTACCAGTTCCACTTGCAGTCACTGCCATTGCCGCCCTGTCTGTCTGTCTGTCCATTTCAATGCAATAATTGCAAGTTGATGACTTAATTGCGGAAGCATTTTAGCGCGATAAGAATGCAAAAGAAAACGAAAAAAAGAACAATTTTATGTAGGCTGCGCACCTGTCGCCGATTGTATTTTTAATACATTCACATTTTTAATGGCTTTTTAAAATGACATGAACAACAATTCTCTTTTTATTAAAATAAATTTCTTAGTTTTGTGTCGCTTTAAGAGACTTTTTCAAACTTTATTATCTTGAGGCTTAAAACGGGCGTAACTAAATATACGATGTCTTGAGTTTTATTTGTGCTCTTGCAAATGTTCGAATTATCTTTATAAATGATTGGAACTGAAATAATCTATAGACTTTAATATATACAGATTGTATAAGATTTGCCACGCCCACCTATTATGTATATATTTTGTGCTAAGATCATGAGACTTTATTGGAAGTGTTTGCACAGAAATGTTTAGTTTTCTGAAGTCTTGAATTTAGTGGTTATCATAAGTTCTAAATGGCTGATAAGCTTTTTTTTGTAAACTTATCTCATTTATATCATAATTTAAGACGCCTAACATAAGCGCATGCGCACTAATAAAATTTTTATTGTATATGTCTTGCATAGTAATCATCATGAAAACAAACGTAATCGTTTCAACGCGCGCTTGTATTAACTGCATATCTAAGCGGCGGTGGCGGCGGCGGCAAATTCATGTCTAGGCGCAACTTACGTGACATTTATGAGTTGTCATCCCGGCATGACAATTCAATTAATATTGGCGCGACAATCACATTGACGCGCTGGCGTGAATATGATTGATGCCGCAAGTCCGCGACGTGCACAGAATTTCGGTTTTTTGTTTTATGAAAGGATTCAGTGGCGCGCAGCTTATTTCGTTGTTGTTATGTACGCATTTTAAATTAACAGTTAGTCGATTTATACTCGTATTTTAATAAAATCAATTGTATTGACATGCGTACAAATGAAATTGCTTGCGTGTGTGTGTGTATGCATTAATTTGCGCTTTTAATTAAGGCAGTTAATAATTGTGCATTTTGTTGAATGTTGCTCAATAATTTGTAATCATTTCGTAAATGAAAATTCAGTTTACTGAACATGTGAAAAGCTGAATAAATTGTTTAATAAATAGTTTATAAATATGAATAATATCTATCTAATTAATTTCTATTTTGTTATATTTTCAGGTAAGCACTATCCCAACAACTAATAGCAAAATAGTTGAAAACTTTATGTCATTAAGAGGTTGTAAGTATAATGAATAAGTTTGTTATCTTGATTCGAAAGTTACCTGAAATTAAAAAAACTTTATTTAATTAGTAACTAACGTTAAATAAAATTAATATTTTGAACTTAAAATGTTTAAATTTCCAAAATAAATAAATCAATAAAATAAGTTTAAAATAAATTCTTTCTGAAGTGAAGAGATACCGATCTTTTAAATTAAAACAAAAATATGTTTTCAAAATGTGTTTGTGGCTATGTCGAAGCTTTAATACTCTACACCGTGTTAGAGTAAAATAGTTTTTGTATGTGTTAGTTTGCATAAGTTCTCTCTTTTTACATCTTCCCTATGTGTTCTTATTTTTAGTGGGTGCTATTCTAATCCGAATAATTATTTGGAATCAAAAAACTATTTCGAGTTATCGATATTTTTAAGCCACTATTAGTTTTTTTTCGATTATTTTTCATCGAATATATAAATAGTTCATTTTTAAAGCAAATTTATCATAAAAACTCTGTCGGTTACTTTAAACTATAAAAAATTTTGTCATATGTAGCAATTTGTAAGTTTACCTTTCTCAAGTAAAACAAAATTGTCTAGGAAGTATTACTCTTAATATTACAAAGAATAAAATCGGATAAATCAAATTTCCGATTTATATCTCTAAAAAAGCAATAGATATTGATTACAAATTTTACTGTGATCATTTTTATTTATATTTATGTTATTCTATTTTATTAAAAGTTCCAAAATCGAATATATCCTTTGATCCTTGTATGCGCGTGGCGAATGGTATAAAATCAGAAATTAATTATTTAAACAAATGTTTCTTAATAATAAAAATAATATAGAAACGGATTATATGCTATAATAAATATCGGTTAGTTCAATAGAAAATCTGCCCTATGAAATTCTCCAAACACGTAACCACCCCCGTACAGAGATCTCGGCTTGCATATTCCCCGAACTCACATTTCATCAGAATATTCCCCACGATAACAAATTGTATCGAATTCAAAGCGCACTAATACAATTACCATAATATTTCACAAACGAACAAAAAAAAAAAATGAATAAAAGTACTGCCTACTTTTAGCTTAATCTTGCGCGTATTTGATTATTGGTAATAAACGCAAAATTAACTTAATCTAATTAGCTGTCACGCATTATTTTCGTTAGCAATCAACCACCTTTTGCGATATGCGAACGCAAGCGAAAAATCAAGAGGAAAAACTTGGTTTCGCTTGTGTTGCTGTACTGTGCCATACGGAACCGTCTCGTACAGTGCCGTGCCGTACCGTACTGCAACATCGCGTCCAGACAAACGATGCGTACCTAAATGTATGCTATGAAATTTCAAGCTTAAATTAAAACCCTGTTGAAATAACTCATCTGTTTCGATTTTTTTCGCTAGCATTCGTCTACCCGACCCTACTCCGCTTGTAGCATTTTGGCATAATCACGTAGACGTACTTTAACGTTATCCTTAATGTCGACGTTGAAATTCGACATTTTTCATGTGATTTTCATTTGCGCAGGATAGCAAGACGACAGTCAGGCGGGTGGGTGGTTGGGCAGGCAGGCAGGCAGAAAAAGCCGGTGGTTCTGCATTTAGGAAATGCACGTAAGAAGATGCCCTTGGGATTAGTATGTAGAGTTGATTCTTTCGACAATTTCGAGAGAGCGCGCGCAATTCCAGCAAGAAAGCAAAACAACAAGGACCAATCGACGCCATTAAGGTGTGCACGGAATAGTGTTAGTATGTGTGTATTAGGGTGGTCAATTATTTGAATGAAAAGAAACCAGGATTTCGATAGTATACTTCTCCGAAAGAGTCCGGAAAGTTTAAGCTTCTTTTTTATGTTGCGTTGATTTTAGCTTTGGACCATTTGGTCCACCCAAAAAATAAATAAAACATGCTTTGAGTCCAAAAAACTATATTTAGAATTAAACCATAATAAGGACCATCCTAGTTTGGTTAATGTATCTTCTGTTTCGTAGATATTCTTTTAGCTGATTTCATTTTGATTTCGATTTTATTTTGCCACTTTTTGGTCTTGGTCATCTTTTAGTTTTTCTTATCTCATCTTACTGTCAGTTTACTTTGAAAATTGCTTGTAACATGAAACTTTCCGGCAAATATAACCAATTTCCGGTTTACTTTTGCTATGTTCTGTTTTTTTTGTTTTTTTTGTTTCTAACACAACTGTCATGTATTAAATGTCGTAAGCTCATGTGTACGTTTATGCGGCAAGTGGAATTTTTTTCTTTTGCAGGCATAAAGACGCACTTTCTGCGTATCGATTTGATTCTGGATTTCCGTCTAGTTATTTTGTTGCTGTTTTCTTTGAAGCACCACAAAGTGCCCACAAGGCACAATATCATCATCCGAATCTGATGTACTCGTAGTAGCTCACTTTTAGCTGGCATTAAAGTTGGAAGTAGAAGAAAATATGTCTGCGTCATATCGAATTAAAAATCACAAGCACGCAGCCACCCCAACCCAACCAAACCGAACCGAACTCAATCCAATTCAACGGAACAAAGGAAAACACAACCCGAAATAAATCCGTAAAAAATTGTTTCCATTCATCTCGGTTGGCGCATGCGGCTGATTTTGTCTGATTTTGTTGAGGGGCATTTTCTTCGTTTTTTTCTTTTTCCCCATATGAAATATTTGCCTGCTGCTATCTAAATCTAAACTGCAGGGTTTTTTTTTTGTGGTTTGTTGGTTTTTGATTCATAAATTTCGAAAACTCTTCGTCGGCTACGTTTACATGTGTATAAAAGAGCAAATGTAATATTTTAAATCTAATTACAATTTAACTGTGGAGCTTTGTGCTCTGATTCTAGGTTTGATGCTTCATTATGAATTCGTTGCGGATAACCAAAACTGGTATTTTAAAATTTGAATTTTTATTGCGGCGCTGATGTGTGCACGCCCAGCAGCACTAAGAATTGTGGCAATGATGCATTTTCTCAAGCCATAATCGACTTAGCGTAATGCAATTATTATAATTTTGTTGATTGGTTTGGGTTTAGAATTTGCGTTAGCAAATCAGTCGTAGTAGGAGAGAGATCAAAGGATTTAAGAGTATTTTAATGTTGAGGTTAAATTCGGAAATGTTCACTTTGTACTTCGGACCACGATGCAGACCACATTTCGATATATGAAACGGTGAATGGTTCACAATGCAGTTACTCAATATAATAATTTATTTTGTATAATACTGAAACTCCAGCCACAATGAAATTAACAGCGTCAATTGAAAATATAAATTATATTGCTCTCAAACATCTGATGATAAATATTTTCAATTAAAAAAACCCATGAAAACCAGGAATTGAACCTTGTCGCACTGCGTCAGAGGCAAGAGTCTTAATATTAATAAATAAATTATTTAATGCAATTACAAATTTGTGAAAATCGATTAATGCAAAAATATTATTTTTTCTTTATTGTAGTCGACACTTACTGACTTTTAAAAGTTAAGTGCTCGCGTACTCAAGCAAAAAATTGCAATGATCCATGTTGGTATGTGCGACAATTTCAATTCACTGACCCCTAACCGAAGCAATAAACGCTTTTGTCAATTAACACCAAAACTTGTGAAAGTCTCCAACGTTCTTAAGCACATTTCCGACTGTTTCATTGCGCTTTTAAAATAAAGAAAAAATGATGTTGGCCTAAAAACAAGTAACACACACACACATTCACTAACAAAAAAAGAAAGAAATATTTCTGCGTAGGCAAATGTGTCCAAGTGTCTTTGTGGGGCTTCGTGTGTCTCTGTGGGTCTGTGTGCCTTTGTGTATGTGTGAGTAGGACTGCCCTTTAACTTCGTAAAACAAATTGTCAACAATTTCTCCAAATAGACAACTCTCGTTTGTTGTTACTTGGAGCACAGCACAGCCCAGTCCAGTCCGGCCCAGTCTATACGAGCAACATGAAGAAAACAATTGCAATTGTTTGCCCACTTGTCATTGCGCTTAAGGGCCGCTCCGGCGGGGTCAGACTCGAGTCGGACATGCAAGTGCAATATTTGCAGTCCATCAACATAAACATTTCATGCCATGCCATGCCACACCGTCATCACCATCGTCATCATCGTCGACGTCGTCGTTGTTGTCGTCATCATCGTGCACTAGCAGAGCAATGGCCAACTGCACTTTTTCACATGCCCCAGGTAATTTGTTATCCATGACTGTCAGGAATACTACCTAACCCCTTTTTTTCTTCTCAACAGCTAGAGTGACTATGTTTGTTGAATTTGTGTTCTTCTTTCTCTTTTCTTTTTGGTTTTTCTCCTCAGCAGCAGGAAAATGTATGGTATTGTTCCAACATATCGGTATGTCGATCTGTCAAATTGTGTGTTGACTTGTGTAGCATGTTGCCGAGACTAAGCGAAAAGTGGAGTTCATTTCGTAGTTGTAAGACCAGCGAAAAAATATAGGCTTGAGCTGTGTTTACTGTTCACATATTGATGATGTGCCATATGTCTTGCATTTAACCCCTTTTCGGCCTACAACGCACAGTGGACGACTCTTTCGATTTCGAGCACTACAAATTATTTGTCATATTTGCTGTTAGATTTTTTTTCTTAGCAATATATAACTTCCATTGAAGTAACAATAAAGGAATTTATTTAAATTGCTCGATAACATCAAATCTACTTATAGCAAAAGATTCGGGTTAGAGATTACCCATTTGAATTTGAGTTCATTTTTAGAAGATTTATTTAGAGACATTCCACAGTACATCGTATTTATTTCGTTTACACAAAACAACAGACGAAGAAGCAACAATCAACACAACATCAGTCGACTATGGTTAGTCCTTTGTCCATTGTCTGCGCCTCATGTCCATGTCTGCCGGGAGTACCCACAGAAATGATGCAGCACAAATAATAAAAAAAAAAACATTTTTTTTTCAAATAAATATAAAGTCGTGGTGCAAATAATGAAGTTAAGAAAATGTCACAACTTGTCAAAACAGCAGTGACTTGTGAATTCAAAACAACAAAATACCAACAACAACAAGAGCAGCAAAGTCTGTCATCTGCTTCTGTATTTGCCAAGTGTCAGGGATTTGAATCTATTTAGAGGCTGCTCGGTAATTAAATATAAATACTGACAATGAATAATTACTTGAGCAAACGGAAACAAGCGAAGACTGCAAACGCTTTACGGCCGCTCCTTTTTCAAACCTTTTTTGTATGGCGATGTTGGGACATGCATATGCGTCTACGCGAGTGTCAATAAGTAACTGGAATAAGTAAGGATCTTTTGTGCACAAAGCACAATTAACTGTTAGGAGGGCACACAGCAGCTGTAGTGACCTTATTTTTTTTGGAAACGTGTGACTCCTTTTTTTTTTTGATAACAATCAGGAAAAAAAATGTTTAAATCAGCAAAAATAAACTCAAATGAAGTTGATCCTTTGACGAAAGGCAAAGAAGTTTCAAGCTAATGCAAGTTTCTACTGTACATCTGAAAAGTTAAGTGATTAAGTCAACTTTACAAATCATGAAAATTTCTCTAATATGAAATTCAATCGTTAGTGCATATTTTCCATGGTGTTGTATATTTTTTTATTTTTACAATAAATGACTATATTTTTAACATTTCTGGACAACTTTTAATTTAAACTTTTTGTTTATTAATTTAGAACACTTTTTAGTGTACACACATTCAAAAAATAAATGTCAATAAAATATATGCGATAAATAGTTTATGTGCATATTTTAAGTGTAATTAATGTATATATTTGAATTTTTAGATTGTTCAGTGCTTAGAATTCCATTCCCTACTAATGACGTAGTTCGCTTCAGAAACATGCTCAACTATATGCACCCCCTGCAGTTGAATTGTTCTTCCTAACTCAAGTAGATTTTCAAATTTTCCAAAAAATATCAATTGTTTTTAATTTTTAATTGCCGCTCATTATCAGTAAATGTGAAAAGTTGTTGAAAAATCATTTCATTCTACTTTGCCAATTCAAATTTTAAATCATACTTTCAGTTCCACGTCATAATAGTAATAAAAAAACCAGAAACTTATGTAATTACACTGCGAAAAAGATGCCCCCAGAGAAAGTCTATCCCAGCGAGTATTTAAAATCATTGCCACATTCCGTGCTCCTGGTCGTGTATGGCAAAATTTGACTCGCGTATCTCGTAACTACAACTGCAACTGCAATCGCTGCCACTGCCACTGCCGCAGTGGCGTCGAGTCTTCAACGTCATTTTCAGCATTCCGGCACTCGGAGTCTCTGTGTAAATGCATTTTACGAATTTTCCCCCGTAGAATGCGTCTAGAAGCCACAACGCCAGAATTTGTTCGCTCTCCGCAATTTATAAGTGCGGCAAATTTACTTTTCCTTTGGCACACTTAACCAACGGAGGCAAAGAATGTTAACCCCAATTACAACGAAGCCATGCTATGCCACGCCATGCCACGTTCTGCCAGAATGACGCTGTATCCTTTTCTTACAACAATAAAAGCGTCGTTGTACGTAGCTTTCGCCCACCGCCGCCTTCCTACTTCAATACTGCTCAGTAGTTGGAATATTCAAAAATAAAAATAAATAACATAAAAAAAGGAACTGTGCCTGCCGCAAGCATAAAAATAATAAGGATAAGGAAGCCACGAACGAAACCTCAACGAATGAATGACAAAGGATGGATGTAGTTGTTCGCAGACGTCGGGGTTACGCTGGCAAAGGCGCGATCAACTTTAATTATGAGCAAAAACCGAAACCCTGTTTCCTACTGTTCCGCCCAGTGTTGGTAATGTCAAATGGAAGTATGGTAAAATACGGATTCTTAAAAGATTTGCTCGTCAAATAATACAAAAGCTCTGAAGTTATTTTGAAAGCGATAAAGAATTTAAAAAAAATTTTTTTTCATAATGATTTCGCATTTCGAAAGACAAAATTTAGACCGCATCATACTATTATTTATTGTAAGTGTAATTCAAAACCACAATTCTTCAATAGTACTACATCAGATCAAAAATTTAATGTAATTCCTTCTGAGCATTTAGTACCAACACTGAATACGCTGCTCGAAAATATTAAACGTGCAACTGCAACAATGGACGGGCAAAATTTTTACTTTCCTGTTTGCATAACAAAATGTAAATGTATGTGTGCCTGAATTGCTATGTGTGTGTGTTTGCGCGCACAGTAATTTGAAGTTTCCGCGTAAATGTGCCGCAGGCTATTGACGCAATAGCAACAGCAGCGAAAAGTGAAATTTAAAATTTTGGGCGGGATTTTTAGTTTGATGGGCAGCACACAGTGTACTTTTGCCGACGCTGCTTAATTGGAATTCGAAATGTACTGTACAACTGTTTGGCATGACTTAGTTAGTAGTTAGTTAGTTAGTTGAAAATTTGTTGTTTTCATTTTACTTTATTTTAATTACTAGCGCAACGCCATGTTGCCACATTTCGAGATGGCTTTGTATTGGTAAACAGGACTCTGAAAATAACTCGAACATTTTCGACACACATCGTCAAGTTTTTGCATTGAGATTTTTTTACACGAAAAACTTTACAACCAACGAACTCATTCATAACCGCTCAGAGGAGCTTTACTGACTCCAGAGAGCTTCGGATTATTTTAAAAATAGTCTGTGAGATACTTTATGTTAGTTGCCAACACACTTTAAAGAATATTTCAAAAGTTTGCCTTACACGCTTTTCGAGTAAAGATACAATGGATTTTTGTTGTTGTACAGTTTCAGGCTAAAGTATATTTGCATAGATACAGTTTGCTCCGGAGTACTCTATACATCTCTATGAAGTATATTTAAGAGATGTTATCCTAGAGGCCTGCCCTGCTTTGCGGAATGACTGTTTAATCAGTTATTTTAGGCAAATAAGCTGCAGTTTTACTTAGAGATACAAAATGTTACAAACATCTCATGCGGATACTTCAGGGATATTTAATTTAGAACTAACAAAGAAATTGTTCTCCTTTAAACTAACTTAATGTATCCATTGGTAAACTTTTGCAAATAAAAATAAATTAATTCAAGGCTCTGCTGCCTGCTAAAATATACCAAACAATCTCAAAAGTGTGTGGAACAAGAAAATGTATTTGCATACGAAAACTGAAGAGAGAACAAAAAAAATAATAAGAAGTCTAAAAAATACGAAATTTGCACAAAAAGGAAAATAATAGGAAAAGAAAGTTAAAAATGCAGATGAAACGCATTGTCAGCGTAATGAAACATTAATTTAAAGCTAAATTGAAAGAAGCTGAAATTCTGCATAAGAAAAAAAAAAACAGAAGCAACTTGACAAATGAAATTGCAAGTACAGCAGCTGCTGCCCAGACAACGACGGAAGAAGTGAAAATTAGAAGAAATGTTATGCACTGATTGCAGCTGTACGAAAGTAGAGAGAAACTGCAGATAGCTCCTAAAAAATGCTGAAGCAGCGAACTTGATAAGGAATAGTTGTAATACAACAAAACGGCAACCCTAACATTTCGATTAAAATGTAGTTTAACTTACGAAACTTACTTTCCTATTTTTTGTATTTTAAATTAACCAAACTTGAAGATCATATTTATGTTGTACATACAAACAGACAGACATACATACATACATATATACTCGTACACACTATTTGAGTCAAACAATTTTTATATGCTTAACTTATGCCAATAATCCAAGTAATTTCTCTTATATCATGCAAAAGTTTTCTAAATTGAAAATTGCAATCTTCAACCGAAGATGACGACGACGTCGACTATGATAACTCCCACTTTGATACAGTCTGCTGCTGCTGTTGTTGTTGTTGCCTCCACAACACCGCCGCCACCATAGAGACGAAACACTTTTTCCCGTAGTACATATTTTGTAGGAGCTGCAACAATTTCTACAATTTCGCGACAAAGTTTAATACGAAGATGACGACGACGACGACGATGATAATGATGACAACAACGAAGACAACGATGATGATGTTGATGACTATAACTACGTTCACGCTGAGTAAGATGACTGCTGCAAGTTGCAAGCAAACTGCTGGTAGGTTATATCGCGAAATTGCATATTTTCTTTGAAGCAGCAACATTCAGCGGTGATAAAAATTTAGCTGAATTGACGTTGGCATAGGGTCTCGTGATGCGCCCGCGGATAAGAAAGGAGGGGGTGGGCATGTTGAAAATTGACAAGAAACTACGACAGTCAGTACGCGCGCGCGTACATTCATTTAACATTTTCATGGTGACTATCGTAAAGTAAAAGGGATAACTTCAACGTTGGCAGCAGCTGCTGTGAGTATAAGCCAACTTTGCGTTACTTTTGAACAAATTGAATAGTGACGCGTCTGTAGATTTGCTGTGTAATATCAATTTTTACGCACAATTTACTTTTTAAATTGAGATTGAAAGTAGGTAAAAAGAGGATATATTGAGGAAGATCGAAAAAACAAGGAGAAAAAATATTGAGAAAAAGAAAAAAGAAAAAGTTTAGTTACGAGTGTGTCTGTGCAATTGTGACAGAGTGAAAATAACAATGTAGCATTGTGCTGTTAAATTTATATAGTTGAAGTAACCTTTGATAGTAATGAAATGTGGCAACGTTGTGTGTTCCTATGCACCACATAGTTGCCAAGTTTCAGCTACAGTTGGGAAAGTAAAAAATCGCTTTACGTTGGCTGATGACTGAACATTAACGTTTGCAGTGGAAGTCTTGTGTACTTAAGGTGTTATAAAAGTGACATTACTCTTAAATTATTTTGTAAATATGACGACGTTGCATTTTTTTTAGTAAAGCTGCCAATTTTCGGCGCTTATCAGAATATGAGAATGATATGATGATGTAGTGTTCGAAAATGTCAGTGTTCCAATTTAATACCTAATTATTCCACATAACTCATGTCAGTAATAGATGCACAAAGAAAATGATTTCACAAAATAATTAGCAATTCTGCGGAATTGTACATGATGTAATAACTGTGATTTCGTTTGTTTGCGAAGCACACCCACCGCACATTAACCGAACGGAGGCTTGGCCCAAAAACGTAACATGATAGCGTAAAACTGAAAAGTGAAGTTTTGTCGTTAATATCACAATAACGGCAACAGTTTTAGGCAACACGTAATTGAAACATCGACCATTTACTCGTACATGCACAAAAGGACTTAAATGCCGTTTAGAGCATGTCACACGTCACACAAACCGATCGACCGAGAGAACGGCCGACCGAACTACTAGGTGCACATGAGAACAACACGAGTTTCATGTGGCAAAAGCCAGGGTTGCTTATCTGTGTAAAATTTGTTGTTTTATTTTATTTGGAATACAAAACTACAAAAAAAAAATAATTAATAAATTTAATTTTTCTTTATGCTTTTGATTTCTCTTTTCTGTCGTATGAAATTCTCATCTGACTTAAAATGATAATATCGTATACGGTTATAAAAGGACTATTGATGTGGGTTTTATGGCTACCTCCAAAATACATTTACATATAGGCTGCTTTGTCATTCATTGTTGTTGGAATTAAAATAACAACAGTAATAATGGCGCAAAAACTTTCAATATTTTTTTTAACTCTGTATTCTAACCTTTTAAAAGCCTGACGTAAACTCTAATAAAATCTTTATATTGTAAAAAGTCTTTCTTAACTCTTCTATCGGTTTGCCTTATTTTTCACTGACTAAATTTAAATAATATTCGAACAAATTTACTTTAATTTTTTTTTTGGAGAACAACACAAACATACTTTTAGAGAAAGTGTCAATTGGACAACCCTAACCAAAGCTAACTTAAGCAGGCTGGCGTCAGTGCATGAGAGGAACGCCTCATTATTTTGGCTTAATTGAAGCAGGTGTAATTTCAAAATTGAATTGAGAAAAGCTTGTGTACTCGTATGTGACGGCATGTTATTCCTAAAGGCGTTTGCGTGTATGCGACATTGCACCAAAGCTGTTGGTCACGTGGGACCAACTAAACAACTAAACCAACAATGACATTTTAAATATGGGATTATGCTTGAATTTTTTTCTTGGTTTTTTGAAAGTTTACTAGAACTATGCTAAATAGCACAGCAAAAAAATAATAACTTCTAATCCCATATGGGGGGTATGAGCATATTTATATAATAAGGTGCATTTCAAAGCCATACACACACACTTACACTCACACAGCTACACACACACATAGACGTTATGCCAGGATAATACGACGTTTGTCCGGCGGGCGTCACTTTGTTAATTGAATTTTCATGTTTTGCGGCTTAAGTGTTGATTTCGTTTTGCTTTTGTCGCTGTGTGTCATAATTGGAAAATTACGGCAATTATAGGCGGTGGCGCATCGATTTTATGCAGCTGCTTGCCTGCCTGCTTGCTTGCTTCCTGAATTCCTTGCGTGTTGCACAACACGTGTGCTTTAAGGTATTGAGGGATGTGGCTCGTGTGTGCTATCTAACGCCTTATAAACGTGTAATAATGTGGGGGCATTCATTGTTCGTGTTTAATCAAGTTGTTCTCTGAACTGAAAATATTTGGAAAAAATAAATATTTTTATTTATTTGGACTATCGTTTGCTTTTCAATATTAAATTAACTTTTTAAAAATTCTTTCATGTCGTATTTTCGTTTAGTTTTATTTGTATAAATTGTAAATATACCTTCAAGCAACTTTGCTAAATATTTTCAGTTTTTATACCGTGGTATATATTGTAAGTACACGCAAGGAGCAATCGAAGGGTATACCGAGCTAAAGCTTTTGAATAAACAATCTATAGAAGAGGTAAACAGTTAGCATGGAATTTAGTTTTACACTTTTATGTAGTGAATAGTTAAAGCTGGATGAGAAGTATTTAGAATATAAATATTAAGTCGCCCACTTCTGATAGAAGTATCAGAATAAGTGTGTGATTGTGTGTATTAATTGAGAAACAGTTTGTTGATTTAGCAAAGTTTTCAGTTGTATTAAACAAATATTTAACTAAAACATTCGAACAGAATTGTTAACTAATACAATTAAATTTATTAATTTAAAAAATTTAGTTTTGAGAGACTTTCTATGAATGATAAATATTTAAATAAATTGATAATTGTAGTGATTAATTTACAAATTGAAAAAACTCTGTAATTTCAACCTTAAAAAAATGTTCTGCTGAGTTGTGTCGTTGTATCTCAGTTTCAAACACACACAAGCACATTTTTTGTATTGTGTGTCAGTGGCACAGTTGTAAGACTCTCGCCTCTAACGCAGTAGTCACAGGTTCTATTCCTAGCAGCAATGTTTTGAAATATTAAAAAAAAGCGAAATTTTGGTATAATTTATCAAAAAATTGAATGCAATTATTTTTCATATTTCAATTAAAGCTATTAATTGTATAGATTAATTGTATTGAACAACAAATAATGTGTTTCATTAATTTTATTCAGAATATTTCGATCTGTCTATGTTGAAAATGTATTAAGAAGTTATATAATATCTAAGCTCGGGCATAGTCGAATATAATTCTCTTTCCACTTTAACTCGGTTAGTTTTTTCCGGTTATATAAAAATCACTTAATTTAATGATTTGAGCACTAATGCAATTACTTAACATTACTACAAACCAAATTTCGAATGCGCGCGAGTGTTGTTGTTTATTTCATAACAACAACAACACTTGGCTCCGAGCGCTAAGCTAATTCACTAAAGTCAGACCTAGCGAATACTCGTACCTACACTAGCCAACATATTTATTGCGGCTTTTTACTGCTCGTGTAGCGAATTTCTTCTTCTTCTTCTTACTTCTCAGTTTCAATCATGTAAGATTTTTGTTGTTTTTGTTTTTAGATTTTTACAAGCAGTGCAGCAAATGCCCGTTCCTTGCATTCGATTCGAATTTTTCATCTTCTCTGTTGCGCTCGCTGCCACAATGATCGAAAACCATTCCATGCTACATTAAGCACAAAAAACGTTTGCAATTTCGTTGCTTATTTTTTTTTTGTTTGTTTGGTATTTTCTTTTAGATTTTTTCTTTTTCTGTAACTTTTTTTTGTTGAGAGTTTACTACTATTTTAAAGCTAAATGTACAGATAACAGAAAACAGCAGCCACAAAGTGGAAAAGCAGGATAAAAAACAAATCTTAGACTGGGTTAAATTGTGGCAGACAACATTTATACTTGTGTACTGTGAGGCGAGCGTGCTTTTGAAATCCATCACTGTGTAAAGTAATCCATCATAGGAGCAACATAAGTGGATGCGAGCTGTTCAGGTCTCGTGCGGAATTTTAAAAAGCATGCTCACTGAAACACATAAAGCTGAGAACATTGGATTTGGATTGTTAGTGGGAGACATGCTCAGTCGTTAGGAGACTTTTGCGCATAATTATGCCAACGGAAAATACAATTTCTTTCTCATCCAAAGTAGTATTATTAAATTTTATTTATTCGCGTTTTGTTCATAATCAAATTGTATATGAGAATTCTCTCTTTACAGCATTTCATAGTCGAAATTATTTTCTATTTTTATTTGATTTATCTTCTTTTGCTGTTGAATTTCCATATTTCTCATTTTATCTGCTGGAGAATCATATTATACAACAGAGTGATTTAATGAAAATTCCTGCCGACTCGAAACTATTTTACGTACTTCCACAGCAGAACAATTTAATTCGCATTTAGACGATGGACGATGGATGATGATGATGATGATTTTTGTTTTTTCATTGAAAAAAAAGTATAAATAGACATCATCGACAGCTTCAACGACAATTAATAATGTTGCTGTTGGACGTCACGCTGTTAGCGATTAGGTTTGATATTTTCAAATTCCAGCACTTCATTTATTTATAAATGGTCCTTGTAATTGAAATGGAAATTTCAAATATTTCTGCATGAATGCCGTGCTGAAATTAAGCCAGCTAATTGCCTTCATCTGAATGTTTCTTTAGTAATGACGGCAGATAAAAGCATTTTTCAGAAACTTCCAAGAATTCCGATCAGAAAATTACTTCCGTTTTTTTTTGTGTGGTAGAATTAATACTTAATGAAAAAATCCATCAGATACAGGTAGTCATAGCGTATAATTACATTTCATCGATTTAATAAAGTTGGCATGTTAGTTAAGTATCCTCCAATTACACAATTAGTGTATCTGTTATTAATTTGTCATGTGTGCAATTCAGCATTTGGTCTGTCAACTCCAATTACCGAATATTCTGCATTCAAATGCAATTATGACGTTGAGATAATTAGAATAGAAACGACATAATTGAAAGTTTTGTTTATAATTAAGACATTTTGTCAACTGAAATTTCCAGCTAATGTGGTTCGATAGAGATATGTACATTTTTTTTATTGGCATTCGCCGATGCCTTGGTGAGTTTTACAATTGGCCATAGGAAGTAGGTATGTTGATTTTTTTTGTTATTATATATAAATCCAAGCAACGGTTCCATTATATTAAGTTTATGAAAAGGATTTTAGAAAGTTGGCTTTTAAATTTAAATGTAAATATTTTAAATCTTTGTCTGATCTTTAAAAATGTTGGGGTAAAAATTTCTTTGTATCTTAAATTTAATAGAACTTGTAAGATATGAAAAAAACATTTATTGACAATAACCTGCAACATAAATAAATAATAATTTTGTATAAATATTATTATTAACAAATAAATGATTGTATTCTGATATATTTTTCTATATTCTATTTCACATATTGTATATATTCAAATGAGATGCAGATATGTATCTGGAAAATATGTAAATCCTCAATTTACGAAACTTGAATATACACTTTATTATGTATGAAAATGTGCAGACGCACGCCAATATTAATCCTTTATATGTATAAACAAAAACAAAACAACGAAAAATAAAAAAAAACTCTAAAATACAACAACACTTTTCCATTAAATATTAAATTGCAATCTATCAAACACTTGTTCAATAAACGCCAACAACAAATAAAAAAATCCGCTATTAAATATACATACAGACTTGTTAACCTTTCAACAAACAGAATTTACTGAACTATCGCAGTAGCACCAACAAGAATAACAACAGCAACAGCAACAACAACGAGCAACAAAATTGCAATGAAGTATCTATGAGATACACAGCACAAAACAATCAAGCAAAAAAAAGCCAAACGAACATATTCATCCACACCGAAATTGCATAAATAAATCATTTCTAATGTTGCACTTGCCCTTGCAACACAGACACCGGAAAAAGCAACAGCAGCAATAGCAATAGCAGCAGTTGCAGCAATATTGGCTGCTGCTGTTGACTGAAAAAAAATAAAAACAAAATTGCACGCTAAACGAGCATTTACAGCCACGTTCGAGGCCAAAGACCAAAGTCCAGACCAGAACCAATCGATATACTCACTTTGTGTTGGTGTTGCTGTAGTGGCGTCAACTGCTGCTGCTGCTACTGCTCGTCCTGTCTGCCGTCTGATGCGCTTAATTCGTCACAAAATGAGCAAATTTGTTGTTGTTAGCGCTGTCTGCAAAGCGCACATGTCAGCAGTAGCCGCATAAAACGAGCGATAGATACTGTTGCTGATATAGAAAACAGAAAAACGCGCCGCCATCAAAATTGCAATTTTTATACGTAGGGGCAGGGGCTATTACTCAACACCAGCAACACCCAACACCGACGACGACAACAACGACGACGATGATGACGACAGTTGCAGCCACTTTCCAATAAGAGCGTGAAATTGCAACGCCAAATCGAATAAGTCCGCACAGGAAATTCGATTTTCAGCAACGATTGCAAATGGCCAGTAGCAGCGACACCAACAGAAACATCAGCAACAAGGGCAAGCCACGCCAACAACAATGCAATTTTCCCTGTGGAAAATCTATTTTTACGCTCAACAAAAAACCAGGCCACAAAAAACCATTAAAAAAATCCGATATAAATAAAAAACGGACAAAAATGGGAAAAAGCCGCCGGAAGGATGAGTCCTGGTAACGTCAACAGCCAACATGGCATAGCGATATGCTGCTGAAGTGGCTTTTTTAATGTATTGTTGCTGTTGTTGTCACATTAAAGTGTTGCCAGCAATGGGCTCTCCATGCACACATTCGCATTGAACGATCTATCAACAACTCAACTTGTTCCTAAATAGTGTGAAGATAATTAACAGAAATTTCAAGTGTTGTTGCTTTTGTTAACATTTTTTTTATAATATTTGGTTAGCATTTAATAATGTAAGCGTTTAAATTTTTTTTCGTTAAAAGTTAAGCTTTTCTTTTTTTGATTTTTTTATATATATTGTATTTTCATATATAACCAAAAAATATAATTATTTTCATATTTAAACTGAAAAGGCTTTAAGGGCATTAAATCCTTTTTTTTTTGCAAAATTTTTTAATTGACATCAGGAAAGTAATTAAAAATTATGCTGAAATATCAATTAAAAAGACAACATGTCAGTTATCGTTTGACCGAAAGTCAAAGTAAGTTTTGCATAACTTTCTGCTGTCAAACGATAACGAAAAACTAAACGGTCAGATATTTAAAAAGTTAATACAAAAAGTTAATACAAAAAGTTAATACAAAAAATAATAAAATTGTATTTATTCATGTATTTATTTTTAATTTTATTTTGTCTTAATAACGATTTTGATAGATAAAACAAACGTTGATATTTGGGCCATTTAAACTTTGTCAATTTTCGTTATATGTAATTACGTTAAACATTTAATATTTATATTATTTTACCTTGATGTATAAGTTCTTCTTCCTATTAAATCAAAATAACTTCGACTCGCCATCATTAATTGAAATGAAATTTATATTCCGACATGCCTAATCCTAGCAAGCAATCTTAGCTCAACTGACAGGCGATTCGATTGTAAATCTCGGCATAAAATCGATAAGAAAAATCTTGAAAACAATAAAGAAGAAAAAGAAAAAGAAAAAGGTGCGATCACGTTGGCAGTTTCCGACAGTGCGTCGGACGGGCGCCAGCACGGCATATTAAAAAAAAAAACACAAACTCAAACTTAGTGCAACAACAACATGAATGGTAAAGCGGCATTTGAGTGAGTGAGTGTGAGGTCCCGTGGTGGATCCAAACTGATTTACGCTAAATTATGTGACATGCCGAAACATTTTTATGAGTCGTTTAAAAGCGCATTCGTGGAATTGATGTGGCACGAAAACGGAATGAATTGGAAAGGCATTTAAAATTAGTGAAACTGTGTTGTTGTGTTGTTGTGGAGGTGGAGGAAATACAACGCAAGCGAAAAATATCAAGTTACTATTTTTAAATACATAAAAAATTTAAGCGCAAAGTTTTATTTTATGCTTTCAAACATAAAATGATCAGTTCTTTTTTTTCAATAGTCGATGCTGGATTGAATTACCTTTGGCTGTGAATCTCGGCAACAGTTAAAAGTATTCCGCACAGTGCGACAAACTATAATTGTTTCTTAAATAAATCTTTAAAATTCAAAATATTATCTTTTGGATACATAAGTTTTAAATCTAAGAAAGTCTTAAGTTTCTTTTTATGTCAAAATATTTTTTTTAAAAATTAAATTTTATCTTGAGCAATCGATTAATGGTCTCATGTAGTTAAGCACTTTGCAGCGGGCGTAACCTTAACTGTATCTTACGGATGTGTGAGTTTTTGTGTTATATCTGCAAGTTTGCATCTGTTCGTTGACGTTACCTTTTTGGTTTCTTCTTGAATTGAACAACACTTTGAATTCAAGCAACTGTTCGACGCTTTTCGCTGTTTGTAAATCACGCCGGACACGCAAGACAATTCGCTATACTGCAGCCGCATCCAATGGATCCAATCGCCTGTCCGTCCGCATTTGTTTAAACAATTTATGCGCTGTTCAAGCGGCGCGTAATAAATTTGTAACCGCTTTGTTTTTTACCTTCGCCTGTTTTTTTTTGTCTGTTTGGATCGTTAGTTTAGTTTTGTTTTTGTTGTTGTTCGTGTTCTATGCCGAAAAAAAAAAACGTTGGCTTTGTTTCTTACCTTTCGTGGCTTTGGTGGCAGTCAAGTTTCGCTCGCAAACTGCTGCGTCAGATGCTGGCGGCTTAATTGATGATACGCGCCGGCGCACGAGCGTGTTTAGCATTACAATTTTTTTTATCGATTTTTTTTTCTTCTTTGGGCTTTGATTGCACTGCATTGCATTACTTCGTAATTTAAGGTTGTATTCAATTCAATTCAATTGTTTCCGCCTTTGATTGTATTTGGCGGTAACAAATTTGTTTCTCTTTGTGACTACTTAGTCCATTTGGTATTGTATACGATCCACGATGTTAAATAATACTGGTAATAAATTTCGTTTGGACAGTGGACAGATTTGTGTACTTTAACTATCGTTTTAAATTTTCACTAATTTATTTAAGGCAATTTACACTTCTTTATCTACATTTTTTTTATTTTCAAATTTATATATACTATAGTTTATATAGTCTACCATTTATCATTTAAATGCTCTCGTGCTAACTTTCGTGTCTGTGTTCTCAAAAAGTAAGGAATTGCTTTTGCTCGAGTTTCCTTCAATGACTTGCAAAGTGTTATGACATACATTTCCCATTTTCTCAACTCAATAAGTAGTCGCTTTGTACTTTTTGTGTGCTGCCAGAGATATGTGCCAAAATGGACGAGTACCAACCTAGCATACTCGAACATTGCTCGAAGATGTTGGAAAATATGCCAACGCAATGCGTCACAAAATCTGGCTTACGTATTGCAGTCATATTTGTTTTTTTTAAAGGACTTCAGCAGCATCTTTAGAAACTATTCAAATAGAAAAGAATCGCCGGAATGCTATAGAAAGATTTTAACAAAAGACGACTAAGAGTTTTATATATAATTAGACAATCCAAAAAAATATTAAATGAAGGAAAAATGGAAAATGAAGTATTTAACTTCGTTAAGATAAAAGTTAAATATTTATATATGATGCATATAAAAATTTTATTGCAAACACTCACAAATCGAAAACTTTCAAATCAAAAACCGATATATCGAAATCTTCTTTCGTAGTTTTTTTATTTGATTTTGTTTATATCTTGGCTTATTGGATCCATGTATGATAAGATCTGATTCCATATCAGAGTCAGGATGTTTGACTCCAAATCAAAATAAATCTAACTATACATATTAAATTAGACATGAAGTTATTTAAATCCAGATATAATAATATTCAATTATAAAAGAAACCTACTCAAATGTGTCGTAAACTTCTAGAAGAAGACATCTAAAGTTGTTGTAAGAAAAACACAAAAGAACTTTCCATTAATTAAAATGTATGGATTAATACTGGTTTACTTGGTAATTTCTTGATAGTGAATATCTTATAAAGACTTGGCATAATTGTAAACTGTACTCGTCTACAGATTCTTTGGCATCCAAAATTATCATATTAATTAAAATTAACCCCCTCACAAGCCTACAACATAATAATACAATCGAATAAGCTAAAAATACTCGGAAGGAATGAAAATGCGTAGGTACAAGTTGATAAAAGGCAGCTGAATCAACTCAATGGCATACATTCGTTCCGAGAACGATTTCGAAATGATAGACTGGGAGGAGGAGGTGGAGAATGGCTAACAATCGCGTACATGAGCAAGTGAAAGAAGACGAATTCCTGCTCCGCTTTACAATGACGGCAATCAAATCAACAACGCAATCTTAATGAAGGCAATAATTTAGCTCGAATGCGAAATTCCCTAAGAAACGTCCTCAGCGAAGCGTTGAAAAATGCGCAACACAAAACTGCTCGAACAGAAGATGATGATGCGCGCGTGTTGGAAATTTCGGATATTCGGTAACATGCCACGCTGCGAAGCGATTTGCCTGAGCGATTCGACTGGGATCACAAGTGATGACGAAGGCGTGCGCCTCTTTTCTAAAACTTAAATTGTGTATAAAAAGAGAAGAACAACAACAACAAAAAATTAAAACAACAAGAAACACAAGAAAATGGACACGAGTTGATATTACCCCAAGGCGTTGTTTGGCCAAGACTCATGGGGCAACTTCAACAAATTAATTAGTTTATAAATTTAGTTAACGTTAAAGAAAAATTAATTTAATTTTGTTATGTTATGTAGCTGTGAAAATGTGCGTTCGAACTGAAGGAACAGTAGTCAAAATGTTTCGTGTTTCAATGCATTTCCCAATGACTCCGTGCGGTAGGAAATTGTTTTGTGTATACGATAAAATGGCGTCATTTGTCAGCGTTGGAGGTGGCTACTAATGGCAAAGCATTCACTTGAATAATGAGCACAAATGGAAATCTCATTAAAAATCCGTTTGATTGTTAATTTTGTTTTTGCTTTTGCTATTGAAATCTCGCTGATGTTAAATATTGCCGACGAAAATTATTTAAAAGTTGTTTACCCAGCGTAGAGAATATTTCGCTTGAAGGTTTGGTGAAATTATTCTCTTATAGGAATTGAGTTTCGGACCGGGAATTGAAATAAATGAAGTTTGAGTAGCTAAAATGAAGGCACGCGAAATCTATGTTTCAAAAAATTTTTCAGAGTTCTTTATGTAGGCTCACCATCTTCCGCTTTTTTCGAAGGAATACCCCTATTATATCATAATATTTTCAACATTACTAACTTTAACTGAATTTTTGTTTTGACGATCTGGCAACATCATTCAAATGATGCTAACTTAAATCGAAGTCAAAATCATGGAAACTTCGCCAAAGCCATTTAACTCCATTTACAGCACTTCATACAGATTCTGTCGGATAAAATCTGTTGTCAAATTTCATTGTCTTCTTAAATTATTAATTTGAAAACTCTGTTAAGTTGCTGCGATTCGAAGAAAGTGTGCAGCACTGCATGAAATGTGACAACATCGCAATTTCTCAACAACATTCGACCAATTATTCGGACAATATTTTCTGCTTGATAATATTAACTTTGCACAGAAGGAATTCAAGCAACAACATTCACCGTCGCAATTCGTTTCGTATTGAAGTGTCCTACGCGCGCCGCTGATGTCAGCAAACAAGAGCCGCCGACGCCATCGCCGCCATTGCTGTCGCAGCCAACAACGTGGATCAACAATTCAGTTGATAATTATTTTTACGCCGCATCTTTATTAAAAATGTAAATGGCAACACTCTGCCACTTTGTGCGCACATGAGGCTGGAGTATGGGCGATGTTGGCAACGCGACAGCTTTGCGTGCATTAATGAGTGTTGCCAACAGGCAAGCAACACACACGCACACACACACATATACTCGTATATAAAAAAGAATGAAAAACCGTCAACAACGGCGAATGTAATTGTAAATTAAAAAAGGGAAAAAATACATCAACAAAAAACGACATTCATGTATTATTAATTATTGTTTTCATACGCGACAGTACTGCGGCGGTTGTTGTATTTGTGCAGAAAAAACAAGCAACAAAAAATTGGAAAAAAACAGCAACGCACACAAACAAAAGCAAATTAATTTTTAAATGATAATTCGTTTAAAAATTAATACGCTTGCGTATTGCCATGCGATAAAAAATGACAGGCAAATCATATACTTTTTGTTGTTGTTATTGTTGTATTTTTGCATTTTCCCGGAATTGGCAATCGAATACGGCAGACGACTGCATTTAAATTCGGCTTATTAAAAATGTGGTTTTATATTTAAACGACAACAGCGCCAACAACAACAACAACATTTTCATAATCTGCTGATTTCAAATAAACAAGTTTTTAGTTGAGCTTTGTGCATGTAAATATTTAAAATATTTTTGGAAATACAATATTTTTCAATTAAAACTAAATGATATAATATTTTAATTCGCATTTTGTTTGACCCAGTTTCCACGAGTACGACGGACACAAAAGTTCATTCAATAGCTGGAATAGAATATATATAACTAAAGCAACAATTTTAATCAGCGCTAACAACAGCTAAAACAAAAACTATTCGAAAATGTTGTATAAAACTAAATTGAATATAAGCCTTCAAATCCACCGGTTATAAATCGTATATGTTAAGTTTCATACGTACTTACTATAAGTTGTATCGATTTACCCGAAAAGTTAATTGGTAAAATTTCTAAACAATCACAGGGAAATGAAAATGGCATTTGTTATCACAAATGCGAATGCAACAAACAATCCGATAAAATCGAAAACTTAACGAAAATGCACATCAAAGTTAATTGAAACATTTGCGCCTGAAAATAGACTAAAATAATTGAGAGCGCAATATGTCCAGAGCCTAATTGAGGTTACCAACTATGTCTGTGTCAAAATTTTACTAAAGAATATCAAAAATAAGCATCTTCTACTTCATCGAGTATGACTGGCAAGCAAAATAATAAGGTTGGTAGCCTTATGCATGACCATATGCGAGGGAATTGCATAGATACCATTTGCTATAGATACTTTAATATTGTGGTTGCAATAAGAGAACCACATACACACACACACACATACAGTAAAATGAAGTGTCAAATTCGAGGTATTTTGAGCGAAAAATCAAATCAAACGTAACAGCTGCATACAAAAGCGGCTAACGGGTGTTGGGTAGGCGTTGCGGGAAAAATGACAATTGCCTACGCATGTGTAGGACGCATGTTAATCCCGAATGTCAGAGTGCGAAAATTGTTTCATCAATTTTAGCCAACAGACACCACCACCACAAAATGCACTGGCAGCAACGTTTGATGGTCGACGGTGGCAACATCATCAACGCGCTATGTTGCTCATGGGCCGAGGTGTTGCAGGGTGTCCGTAGTATTGAGTAATTGATATCGTGTCATTGCTGGCGTTTGTGTTGTTGTTGCAATGAATGCATGCTGCGTAAATTGTCACAGGGATTAGTCAGGATGTGTGTGCGGGCGTGTGTGTGTGTGTGGATGAACGAGCTGCTTGTGTATTTGTATTCAATACGAGTACATGCATATTTGGAGTTTCGTTACATTAATTTGTGCATATGTAGAAATTTAGGCAATTAAATGCATTTCCCGTTTACACTTATTGCACAGTGTAACTAATCATCATTAAAAGTAAACATTTTTGAAATGTATCAATTAAATTAATTAAAAACTTAAATTCAAGATAAATTCAATTTAGTTTAATGAAGTTCAAATTAAATAAAAAAAAATTATTTTAATTTCGTTAATGATGAAAAATTTAACACTGTAGCTACATCCTTTCGAAAATGCAATGTGTGAAAAACTTGCTGTTCCGAATGTTTAATCTTACCCACAAGTTTTTAAAGTTATACGTTCTATTAAAATATGAGACGTCATTTAAGTGTTAAAATCATGTGATGTGTTAATTTAACAAGAAATGTGATGTTAAATTCAGTCGCTCAAAAAAAAGTAATACATTTTTTAAATTTAACATTACATTATGTTAAAGTAATCCTTTAGATAGCGAAAAGTGTTAAATTAACAATGGGTTCATTAGTTCAACATTTTCGAATTATGAAATAACAGAATATGTCAAAATTTATGGCCGATAACTGAATTATATTTAAAACACTTAAAATTTTATTTTTAACCTGTTCATTCGCGTTGGAAAATGTTAATTCAACAAATAAAATGTTATTTCGACATGATTTTTTGTCAGTTACATTTATAGTATTAAATCGAAAGTGGTTTATAAATGAAATATAAGCAAATATGCTCGTGTTGTTTTGTACCTTTAAAGCTACATACATTACTGCTATTCTATTAAACCAATGTATATCATACTCGTGGTATTAAGCCTGAAATGCAAGAAGAAAATTTATTTCCATTTTGGTTAAGTCGATTATTATTGACATCATTATTTCATGGCGAACAAATGCACAAATTACACTCAAACAAAGAGAGAGAGAGAAGAGGGAGGATTGCTAAAAATTATTAAAGCATACCTTTTAGTGTTCATATTAGACGGCAGTCATACATTGAATGTATTTTGAAATAATACCGAAAAGTGTTTTCAACATGATAGTTGTAATGCTAATTATTTACCTAATACAAATTAACAATATTTAAATTTAGCTTATGTTGTAAATAGTTTAAACTTTTTGTATTTTTCGCTATATTAAAATGATTTTAACTTTGTTTCACTTTTTCTCCTTTCAGGTAAGTTGGTTTGGAAAAGCTTTCCAACACTTCAATTTAGAATAGATTTTGCATAGTAAGTATAGTAAACATTTTGCTGACAATCAAAGCTTTTTGATTTGACACTTTTTTAGGCATTACTAATGCGCAAACAAAGCTCATCATGCGCGGGTTTCCATATGTCAGATGACAACTAACGAATTGCATTTTTAATTTAAATTAATAAATCAAAACATGCAGACACATAAATATGTGTATGCGTGTATGTATGTGTGTGCGAGTGTGTATGTGTTGTTTACATTACTTAGCCGCGTGTAATTAGAATGCATTAATTTTTAAAACGCCGCTAAGCATGCAATAAATTTCTGCGTAATTTTATATTATTATTATTTTAAATGGAGATAGATGTGAGCTGGCAATTACCGCATACGGTATATACACATACACACATATATACATGCATTAAAACGCAAACACGCATACTTTTAAAAATTAAATGGATTTGTTTGGGATATGCATTTTTTCTGCATTAATTAATAACATCATTTGGCTGTGTTTACTCACTTCATTTATTTTATCTAATATTTGTTTTTTGCTAAAATGAAAATTTTGCTAAAACATTTCTTAATGAATAATACGAGAAATCATATTTCCAATACAAAATTATATTTTTTTTAGAATTGTTTTTAATTTAGTTAATATGGAAATTAATTTAAAATTGAAATAAGCTGATGTTCACGTATGTACAATGCAAGTTTACTAAATTTACCAAATGAAATTTTTAAAATTTAGAAAAATATCTAATAAATTATATACACATGAGATATGAGATATGTTATTTTATATAGGGGAGAGGCACCCAAGGTGGACATCCCCCTAAGGTGACACACTTGCAATTTTTGTTGGCAAAAGGTGGCAGCACTGTGCGCTCCATGTCAGTATTACAGTTTGATAAGACGCAGTTTTTGGTTATGTTATGAAGTGTCAACTCGTGGCGCGTTGTCCGCTGCAATACCTCGGACACGAAAGTGACCCGTAAAGTTTTGACGGCGCTCGTGAAAAGTGCGATCAAATGATCGAAAAAAGAGTTCGCGAGAAGGAAAATACCCTTTTAGCTTAGCTAACGTACCAAACAAACATATCGTAAACAGATTAGCTTAGTGTTGTTGTCTGATAATTTTCTATGCTTTTTCCAAATAACTTGCATTTTCACCCTAAGCTGGACACTTTTTGAACCCCAAGGTGGATACTTACGTTTTTCACTAAAATTTGTGCACAAATGGTACCTATTTGTTTTTTTAAATGTAAAAAATCAAATACAGTCACAGGCGTGTGACTCATACATTGTTAACAGTCACACACACTGCGAGTCTAGTGCCGTAGCGACAGTCAGCGGGACCCCGGGGCTGAAAATCTATCTTATTCTTTCGAAACAGAGGAATATATGTTTGAAAACAATATTTTTTGCAAAGTTTTTTATTTTTTCAGAATGACATCGTACAAACGGAAAAACATTGAACATTAAATAAACTTGTCGAAACATGGATTTTCTGTTTTTATTCCGACTTTTGGAGTGAATTTTTCAGGTGTGTCCACCTTGGGGGACCTTTTTTCAAAGTCGTCATTTTCGACTATTTTTTAAACCAGTCATAACTTTGGTTCTAATGATGATATCAAAATTCTTTTTCAGGGATAGTAAGCTAATGAGTTAAGCTTTCAGGAAATACATAACACTTCAAGATATCTTGTGTTGTTAAGATTCTACATTTGTTCAAAAGATTGGTGTCCACCTTGGGGGCCTCTCCCCTAGTATATAGCAAAGCAAATATTTCGCCTTAAATTTGCGCCGGCTGTCATTGCTGACAGTATTAAAGCCTTATTGCAAATGTATTTTGGTAGCTCATACGACACAAAGTAACCTCAAAAACCCGACAATATAAGCGTGCCTTTTAACCATCAATTTGCCGGAGAATTGCTGCTACTGCTACTGCTGCTGTTGCTGTGGTTCTTGTGGTTTGTACGCCATATTTGACGATAACAGCAACGCGACATCTTCTGACAGCAGGAGCACCACCTCGTGTCTCTTATTTGTGGCTGCTGTATGACCTTCTTTTTTGGTCTCCTACTTTGTCCGCAACGAATAAAGTTACGATTTGCCTTGAAAGTCAATTTACATTTGCATGTGATGAAAGTGTCTGAGTTAAATTACATTAATTTTTGGTTTAAAGTGCAAAGAAGTATGTAAAAAAATATAAGAAAATATATATAATATATATACAAATGTATATTGACAAAAACATTTTCCTAGTTCCTAGTTTTGTCATTTTTGACAATTGTTATTTCAATTAATTTATTAAAAAAAACTTTGATGTCAAAACTCTCTTAGTTGACATTCAAATTCAATTATTTACTTTATATTGTTCGTGGGTTTATTCTGACAGTGCCAACACTGATTTTTGACTTACAAAGAAAATGAATTTCTTTTTAGATTTTGTACTCGTCGCCATTTTATATTGCTTGTCATATTTATCGTTACAAGCATCGATAATTTTCAATGTTTAATGGTACGCGCCATCTTTTGTTCTTTCATTGTATGGGTGTGTGTGTTTGTATGCGAGTGCCTGTCTGTGTTTTCTAAAATTGACATTTTTAGCATTTAATGAGCTCGCAGCGTGTGCGTGCGCCATCGCCACAATCGTGTCTTCTTCATCTTTTGTTGTCGCGCAATTGCGCTCGAAAAATTTGTCAGTGTTGCCAATGCCACTTAATGACTTCATTTGTGTGGCTGTTACTTTTTAATGTGGCAATATTTTTGTTTGTCTGTTGTTGTCACTAAATAACTCTAAACTTTTGCCATTGATTTTGATTTTGATACACTCGGTTTGACAGCAGATTGTCTGATTACTCTCGGTATTAATTGAAATTGTCTGCTTAAGTAAGTTCCCTGCGGCATTTGAAATTAAATTTCATGTATTTGTTTTTTGAATGAATTTGTTTAATGTACCATTTAAATTTTAGGTGATTCTTCTGTATTAAAATGGACGTTGGAAAATGGCAATTACATCCATTTTTATAGTTATTAACTTAAAGTTTTAAGACTATTTGGAAAAATTCCACTTCTTAGCAATTTTTTAGCAAAATAGATTTAAAAATGTCGACAGCAAATGAAGAAATCCTAAAATTCACTCGGAAATATTAGCAGATACTTTTATTTTACCCAAACATTTCAGCTAGGTGCTTGCTACCACTTCTGAGTCCCATTTGTGGTAAACAAATCTAATATACACAATATATATGAAGCGGTAAATTACATATTACCTATACCTAAATCTTTAATCATTACTTATAATGATTGTCATATCTTATGAGCCAAATAATAAAAAAACAACATTTTCCATAGTTATTCGGTTCTAAAAAACACTGTTATAAGAGCAATTTTAATTTCTACTTTGCACCAGGCTGAATTAAAATTCCGGTTCTAAACTCATTGAGCGCATCAATAGCTTAGTAAATTACTGAATTTCAACTAAGGCATTGATCGTCACTTTGTACGTTGGTCATTCAAAACATTTTGTAGCAAATTCAAAACATTTAGACGGATGATCTCTTATTTATATTATTTTGACTAGTTCGAGTACATCGCTCACTCCAGAGTACCATTAGTAGCACTCCAGAATACTTTATTTATTGTTACCTTTCACACACGGTGTATATATCCAACAACAAAATTTGCTCCTCATTACATTTTGGAGAATTCCTTGGCGCCGGAGATTCTTCTCAAACCTTAATTGTGCTCAAACTAAAATTTGTTTAATAATTATTTTTTCATTCAACAATTCAAGTATTCCCTTTGCACTCCAACTAAATTACAATTAAAAATTTCCATTTGTGTAATTACATTTGAATAAATTTTCACTACAAAAGTTGTATGTGCGTTTTTTTTTATTTTGTTTTTTTTTTTGTATTCAGCCCTTTTCTTTGCTTTGTTCCAAACTTATTTCATTTTCTCAGCCATTATGCCGTCTGGCAACGCGTGAGCAGCCGGCGCTAGCTGAAGGAGGGGGGTTCGCACTGCACAGACCAACTCGGATATGCCTGCATACAATGTACGCATTTTACTCCGCAAAATGACATTTTGCAAATGAATTTACAAAAATTTACTTTCACTTGAGTGCTGCACTTAAGGGCATAAAGCAGAAAAAACAACAAGCCAGAGAGAAAGAAAAATGGGAGTAAAAAAACTTTGCAGACATACACACAGAACCAAAAAAAAAACAGAACGAAAGGCGAGGTGAATGACAAGAACAGGCGAACGAATACTAACACTAACAGCAAAGAATGATTTGAATATGAATTAAAGCTTAATTTTCTGCATTTGTGATAGTACGAGTACAACAAAGTCTATGGCTGCTCAACTGTAACGAGCAACAACCTTTGCCCAGCTCTGACACAACTCAACACCTCTCTACACATTTATCGTTTTGTTTGTTTCCATGTTGTCCACAGTTGTACATAAAACACCTTCAACGGTGAATGTAGCCATTTTAGCCTCAGCACATTTGCCAACGTCTTCACGACGCAGCTGTGCATCTTTTCGTTTTTCTGGCGTATCGGCGTAAGTACATCAGCGCATCTTCAAAAAGTTTTGGTCCTGGTCCCACACCAACCCCATCGTATGTATGCTTTGCATATGCCTCGAATGAATGCATTCATAAATATCCACGAAAAATCCCCAAGGACACTTTTATAATGGCTTCCGGCAACAACATCAGGCTGGCAGTCTTCCTTATAAAAGAGCCAACACCAACAAAAGGCGCAAATTGAAACGTCAGTATAAGCGAATATAAGTTTTTTTTTCTTCTTTCCACACTCAGGCATGTTGGGTTAGGACTTACGACATGCTTTACCTTGGCACTGGCAAACAAAAAAGAGTCCACACAGTTGGTTGTCTGCTATGTACTAGTAGCTCCTAGCTGCGTTCTTGGGTAAACTATTAGCTTCGTCTTTTCATAAATTTCTTAAGTTGCTGTTTTCAGTGTTATGAAAAGCAGTCTGCCATGCATATTTTTTAAAGATTACGGTGTGTTCTGCGTGGAGCTTCGTGTGAAGTTCAGGTTTAGCAAAATATGATCATACGTTAAAGTCATGACAGGTTAAAGGACTGGTATTTTGAGCAAAGGAAGGACCTCTTTATATAATTTATTGGTTTCAAAAGACGTTGATGAGCGTTCGATCTTAATAATCTCAGGCGTCATTAGGAATGTGTTACTTTAGACAAGAATAAAAAGCATTTATTATAAAAGGTATGGTTCTAGATTCAAGCGGGTAAATAATGAGGAGCTGTAAAATTTTTTTGAAAACGTTTTCTTAGTATCCACAATTACACTTTTACAAGGAGTTTTCGAATTTATTTTCTTTTTTTTTAAATTTGTTCACATTAATGTCTTAAAGTTATCTTTTGTTTATAATAGTTTTAAATTAGTTTAAATTTGTTTATGTTAAATTAATTAACTAAAATAGTCCCTTAAATATTGAGACATGTCGTCATTTACTACCTTTATTTAATTTTCTACTCTCCTATTTATCACACTTAACTATAAATTACATTAAAAGTTTTGCTTATTTTGTTCACCACTGCAGCCTAACCGCAAAATGCGTACAAATATGTACAAAAGTTTATTCATTTTGACCAACCAGCCATCCAACCAACCAGTCGACCAAGCGTCCGATCCAAGGGCCGAAAACTCATTGTTATTCTAAAAGTGTCCGGAGAAGTCCAACGAAACACTCTTACCGACAGACCAACAACCGAACGGAACGAACGACCGGCCAGCCCGCATCGCAAAGAATTAATTCCCATTTCGACGCATTTTCCATTTTCAATACTCATTTCCAATTTAAGCGAATTCATTGGAAATGAGAGCTAAAAGAATAAAGTTCCCAACAAAAGAAAGCCAAAGCTAAAACTTTTCCTTCCTCGATGGATGCCGTCGGACCAAACAAAACGAAACCATACCATACCAAACAGAATTGGGTCCGGGCTAGACCAGACAATAACCTCACTTAATCGTAAAACCGCACTGGCAAACTCCAAATGCAATTAGCTGCAGGCCCTCACCGTCAGCGCCCCCAATGTCGACGGCTTGTCTTGAGCGCTGGGCACGGGGCATGTAAAACGAAACAAGCAGAAAACTAGAAAAATCACAACAATTTTATTTGCTTCGCTTCTTTTTTATTTTCTTTATTATTCGCATATTTTTTCGACTTCAACCCGGCAACATGCAACACTGCAAATCAGCACAGAGCTTGCCCGGTCAGTGTTGCAAACTTTTGCAGCAACAAGAAAATATTATTTTGCATTTTGCACGTAGCACACATAAATCCTATAAAATAAACGTTTGGCACGTTTTTAGTTATCTCTTTTTTTTTGCCTGCACTTTTCTTTGTAATTTTCCTCAACACTTTTTCTTTTACACCTTTTTTCATACACTTTGGCACTTATTATCCTTGATTGTGAAGGATATTTGTTGCTGCTGTTGTTATTGTTATGGATGCTTTTTCACTGTTTTTATATTTTTATTGCTTGCCATGTCTTAAAAAATTACTTAAGCCAGGCGCCAGGCAAAGGCAACCCCCACGAAAAAATAAAAACAAAATTAAAGATAGAAAAGTGTTGCCAATGCAGCAGAAATCTTACGAAGAAATACGTCGTCGCAGCACTCTTGTGCTGCCTTCCAGAACGAACAGAAGTAGGAGGCAGTAGAAGGCAGAAGAAGGACGATGATGGAAGTTGGTTTAGCAAGGAGATTCTCTCAAGTGCAGCAATGCAAATGCAAACGGAACTGAAATTAATCACGTTTCTACGAGTTGCAGCAAGTGGTTTTCGGTTAACGGAGGAGCGACGGCGGATGGCGCCGGCTTCGTGTGCCAAGAAGGCGGAAATGAGGTTGTCTGTGGGCAGGAAGAAAGGAGTTACGAAACTCTTAAGTGGAATTTCGTTGCGGATAGAATTGATGTTTCGGGTTAGCGGAAACATTTTCAAGTCAGCGAAAGTTTTCGCAAGCCAGTAAAGTGGTCTTATAATTTTATTAATAAAAATAAAATAATCCCAAAATGATTTACGTTATCTATCTATCAGATTTTAATTAAACATAAATAGTGAATTTTGTAGAAGTTGAAGAAATGGGAAAATCCAAAGATAATAAGTCAATTGTGTTTCTTTTATAAACTTTAAAGATCCAGGGAAACCTGGCCAAGAACTGCATCACTTTAAAATATTCGGGGTAGGCCTCACTTCATCGTCGTATCACATTCGCACAATTCAAAATGCATTTGCTGCATTATTTCTGGCGTGAATTACAATTACAATTTAATTTTTATATACGTATACTTACGCGTATATATGCAGATACGTATACATATTTTTTTTAAATTACTTCCGTGGGCTATAACATTACTTCAGGGCAATTTTAAATTAACGCAAGTGCAAAAATATGCGCGTGTGACATTCTCGTACGCAGACGCTCACGCACGCACTTTATCAAGCTAAAAGGATATTTAAACGCAAATTACCCGCATTTTTATGGCGTTGGCTGCCGTCGCCGCTGCTTGCAAATTTAAATTTATGCCTTCGCTGATGGCTGATCATGTCATATCGCTGTCATCTCGTGCGGCGAAAATTGTACTCGTCGATGTTGTTAATGCTGTTGTTGTTGCTGTTGTTGTTGCTGTTGTTGCGGTTGGATGTTTGATGATATGTCTGTGACAGCATTCGATGGTGGTTTATGAGTGACATAAACATACTCCTTACTCCTTTTTGTTTTTGTTTGTTTTTTTGTATCACATAAAATTATGATAAATTTAAAAATGTGGAAACTTGTAAAAACAAAAATAATCAATTTTCATTTTTCTACACACCAGAGTATTTCGCGCAGCTGAGTCGAAATTTAAATACACCACGCAAAGGGATTTTCAATTATTAAAAAAATCTGAAATTTTTATGTGAATGAGTTTTTGGTGAACTTTGAATTTCAAATATTCTTTAGTGATACAAAAAAAAAATTTAATTCAAGCTTTGCTTAATTTATTTTTCTTCCGATTCTTGTTCTTGTTAGGTAGTAAAGAATCTTATGGCTAAACAAAAAAATGAAGTACAATATCTCTAATATTAATAATGTTCTGAAAATTAAAACAATCCCGAAGTGTTGAGCAGTAAACGAGACTTGAATCACTTTTACGCTTGTTTAACGCCACAAGTACTTCAAAATCAAAAAGAAGGTATTGTGCCAAAAGTGGACAAAAAAACAACAACAAAAAAAAAAAACGAGTAGTAAAAAAATAAAAAAATTATAACAAAGCCGTGTGGAAAAATTAAAAGAAAATCAACGAGGTCCTTTCTTAGTTCACTACGTATTTCTTCATGTTGTGGTTGTGTTGTTGTTGTTACGTTTTTCTTCTTCTTCTTCTTCTGCAATTCACATTTTCTAGCAGCACAGCATTTGCATGCCGGGCTTTTACTCCACTCTTAACTATGTTTTATTTTTTGCATTATTTTGCATTTGTCGCTTTCACAAGCAACACTTACAATTTTCATTTTTTTTTTGTTGTTGTTGTTGTTGCTTGTTAGTGTTGTCGTTGCGGCAAACCACTCTAAACGATTTCGTGCCGTTTGTTTTTTTTTGTTTTTGTTTCGTACTGACTTTCTTTTAAAGGAGTTTTGCTTTCGTCCTTTCGTTTCTTCCTATTTCTGGCGCACCCGATAAGTGCGCGTTATCGCGTGCTACACCCGAGCAGCACCTCAAGAAAGCACGAAGGAATGGCACAAAAAAACCGAGAGAAAAAAAAACAAATGGAAAAGAAAATCAGTGAAA
Organism: Suillia variegata; assembly: GCA_949127995.1. NCBI lineage: Eukaryota > Metazoa > Arthropoda > Insecta > Diptera > Heleomyzidae > Suillia > Suillia variegata. Next base: position 42,568,411 of record OX421843.1, on the reverse strand, counting down.
AAAGGAGTAACAGAAAAGTGATTTTGTGGCAAAAAAGCAAAACCACTTAAAGCATTCTTGTACAAAATTAAAAGAAACAAAAACAACGAAAAGCAAAAACGAAAATAGAAAGTGTGGGTTAGGGTGGCTCACAAATCACAAAAACTGTTTATCTCTCAAGTGTTTTAATTTTATTATTTTAATTACGTTTATTTTCTTAAACAAAAGTTTAAGCTGGGTATATTCATTTACCAACGCCATATGACCAAAGAATTCCTGTACTATAAATTCAGTTGTTATATTAAAGATTTTTATACCTTCATGACGAACTGACTTTGGCATTACATCAAAATTCGGGCTTTATCGCACTGTGAAGAATCGCTTTCGACTCCCAGTCGCTGTTTCTTGAATCCTTGCCTTATCGTCCTATGTTTGTGGGGACTAAAATTCAACTGTAACTTATCCACGTCGTTAGTGTTGTAGTTTTTGGTGGTTGGACAATTGAAGTAGATCGAGAATTGAGATGGTGTTTGTTGGGGTTGAAAGACTTCTCTTGTTTTCGCTAAAGTTTTAATCCTCATTTCTTCCCACCTTTCTGTCCAATAGTTTCAGGAAATAAGATCAGATCAACATTGTATGTCTTGTATGTCTTGTAGAGTTGCCTGTATTGTATAGTTCAGGCACTATAGTCCCTGATATTACATATATATTATGCTAATTAAATCTACATAACTTGAATATGAGTATACCCCAATCATTTAATGATAACCCTTATCATTTAATTTAAACAAATTTAAATAAAAAAATATTTTTGCAAAAAAAAACAAAAAATGTTCAACGAATCTCGAACCAGACTGACAAAGGTACTACAACCATTTATTCGGCAAATGATATTTTATTCGTACGTGTTAAAGGCCGCTGTGGGTGGGCGATGGTAGAGAGTGTCAGGTGCTTTTCGTATGCGTCTACCCGTCCGGCAAAACTTTGTCTGCATTGCTGCACTGGCAGACCCGACGATGGTGCCGAACGAGCGGCAAGCAATACTGGCAAGCGGAAGCGGCAACGAATTGCGCGCCGCATTTAATTTCCATTTTCTTGCAGATTATGAGAGTTTTTTTTTTGTGTCTTCTCCGTTTGCGTGAGAAATGCACTTCGCCACAGTTGACTTTAAGGCCCAAGATAAATATTAGACAAAGTGCATTAAACTTTTTTGCACAAAATATATATTTTTCGTAATTGCTTTTAAAAATAAATTTCAGTTAGGTGTCTCCATAACTTTAGTAACAACTTGATTTATTTGGCATTTTAACACTCTGATCGGACAGCTTTAAAGAAACTTTATTTTGATTTAACAGAATTCGTTATTGCTAATTTTTATAAACTTCTTGTGTTGAGTGTAAGTGCCAAACGAAAATGATGAATGATGCAGCAGTGTTGCATTGGGATTTCTACGCTGAGCTGGCAACACTCACAATTAATGGCGGAAAATCTGTGCGCCTTTGCGAAAAATTAACGCCAAAAACTTTGCGACAGTTTGTACGCGTGAGAATATGCTTCAAGAGCTACGCTCACTCACTCCTTCACTCACTCCTGCACTCACTCACTGACTGCACCATTATCGAAGAATTTAAAGACAGTTTAGTTTGGTTTTCTTCAAAGAAAATTCCTTAATTTGTTAAAATTAGCGAACAACTTTTTTAGAGCATTGCTCAAAACTTTGACAACCATTTTAAAAGTTAAATAAGCCATGTTCAAATTTTCCAACCTGACTTAAAGTCGTTTAAATTGTTAGCCAACAGTTTCGTAAATTTTTCTTAAAATGTATTTAATTACAACAACATCTCAAGCGGATGTATTTTATTTTTGTTGTTCAACGTCGTTATTAATTTTTGAACAATTTACCCCACGGATACAATTAAACGAAAACCGAATTTCGTATGAGAGGGCGAAAAAGTTGCAGTCGAGCATTCGGCACCGAAATGAATTTAAATTCAATTTGAAAAGTTCCCCACACACACACATAAACATAATAATTCTATAAAATAATCACGTACTAATTTGAAAGCCATAAATTTGAATTTTGTTACTTCTCGACTTTAACACGGAAAATACGTTTGGGCATTGACTTTATTAATATTGCGCACTGTTTGTTGTAGTTGATTTAAGAGGGAGGGGTGGAGGGGGAGGCATCTTACTTCATTTATGCGGTTTAACTTCTGCCACTTAAAATGATCAATTTGAACGTTTAAAGAAGTTCTTTTCATGCCACAGCGGAAATATATTCAAATCAAGATATGAAGGTGGATAATAAAGTGTGCCTTAATGAAGCATATCTAACCAACACAATGCAACCAGCAACTTTATAGGCATCGGCGTAGCTAGAAAGAAACAATTCAGGGGGAAATTGGAAAAAAAGTTTGAATAAAATTTGGTTTCCTGAAATTATATAAAAATAAATTGTTAAATTTTTGGAATATTTTTCAGCACTACGCTCCTGCATTCGAGTTAATGAAATCCGCGTAGCGTAACTTTTTCGCCTCTTGTGTATCGAAAGTTAAGCGCCTAAAATCTTTATTTACTGCGTTCAACTTTTAATGTGCGCGGGCGCTGATGCTGATGCTTTGCTGTCGAAAGCGTCTACCTCGTCGGCAACTTTTTCGCGGTGGGCGGGTGTGTTGTGATGCGTCTTTAATGAGTTTTATCTCACTTGTTTGACAGTTGTGGCGTAGCGCTTAATTTAAATTGGCTGCCGGGCGATAGTATAACCCCTCACTACCAGCCTATCAGCCCACCAGCCGTCCCTTTTCTTTGTTTATATTTCCGCTAACTTAATCAAATAGAAAATATGTTTTATTTATATTTGTGTGTATAAATAAACTCGCTTAGGTGTCCCCGCCTTTTGCAAGTGCTTCCGTTTCTTGCTTCATTTGTTTATTTTAATTCGCCTTAAGGTATGCAGTGAAATGTTTGCGGAATATTAATTTTATTTTAAGTTTGTCGCCGCTGTTGCATAACTTTATTACTTGACAACATCGAAACAAAGCGGCGGCACACAGTGCTGCAAAATATTTAACAAGTTTGTAGAATTCTCATGTGCTTTAAACAGGAATTTCATTTGAAAATGAGTGTATAGCAACTTTTTAGTTCCGTTTACTGGTGAATGTATGGAGGCAGTGACCCGATGGATCTTTTTAAACTCTTTGAACCGTCTTTAAACAAATAATTCGCAATTCTGTTTTTTTAGACAAAAGTGATAAATTTAATTAATTAATTTAACTTTTCGATCGATAGTTTTTGTAATTCTCATGCCTTTTAAGAGAAGTATTTACTTTTTATACCTTTAAGCGTCCTCACAATAATATTTATATTAGGTATCATTTTCAAAATTAATATCCCATTTGAAAATTGAAAAATTATAATAGTTTAAATTTGGTTTGTGTGATTTGAAAACAACGTTGATAATTTTTTTAACTTTTCGCATACTGTGCAGCAACGACAAAATGCAAACTCACTGGACAAGATTTAGTTTAGAAGTGTTCTTCATAGGATCGGGTAAGATTGTTGCCTGTACTCTTCATTTGACAGCAGCTGTGGCGGTATTTCTGGCAAAATTAAAATTGCAAATTTCTAAGTCGTTTCTCCAACGTACCGAGCAATGGGATTCGGATGGGCAAGTGCGTTACCAACTGTCGTTTGTCTTTGGCCACAACTATCTTGTTAATAAATTGTTTATTTAACGCATATTAAGTGGATTCGCAAATTGTTGTATAAGAAAGTAATGAAAAATATTTGAAAAATGTTTTCGTACAATAAACTCATTTCATTTTGTCAAGTTAAAAAGTTTTTAGAAAAAGTAACGAATATCAAATTATTCACTAAATTAATTAATTAAAACAAACATAATTTGACTGCAGTGAAAATTGTATTTAATTTAAAATACAATTTATCTTTAATTAGATTTGTTTAGAATTGAATTTATATTTCAAACGAATTATCTTAAAATAGAAAATACAACTTTCTTATTTTAAAGTCCAAAAATATCCTCCTGTATTTAATAGCCCTTGCAAATCGAAACGGAAATTCCAGAATCCTAAAAATATGCCACAAAAAATAACAATTGCGCCATAAACAAAACGCCCAAAATTTCACAAGACATAAAATAACTTTTATCGCTTTATGCGCCCTTTTGAACTTCACGGCCAAATTACGATTTACATTGAAAGCTGTCGTGAAAGATTAACAAAAATCACAAAAAACGAAGAAAGAAAAAAATCGAAGCAAAAAACTCGCAAGACAACGCCTTCTTCTTGTCGCCAAAACGCAAAACGCAAAGCACGAAACACCACCGACACGACCCAATTTTATTGACTGTCAGTCATATTGTCAATAATTTGGCGCGCTGCTGCTGCAAATACTTGACAATGTACGATTTTTTCCCCTTGGCCAACAACGGAAAAAGTGAAGAAAAACGATTTTACCGGCTAGAGTGCGTCACAAATTGGGAGCAGAGCAAAGTATTCCTGGCGATTTTACACGGAAAAAATGATTTTTAGTTTTAGGAATTTATATTCTATTTATTCAGTAATAATTTTTTTTTTGTAATGCATTAGTCATCATTTCGTTAGCATTTAAAAAAGTAATGAGAATGAAATGAACATTTCACTCTTATTGAGATTTTTTTTCTCAACACTTGCTTTTTCGTATAAAAACAGTGTTCCGCAAAATTCAACATTCAGGCCAAAAGAAGACTGACCTGAATTTCAATAAAACTTAAAAATTCTTTCTTTGAATTAATCTCTCTGCATTTCATCTGCTCCACAAGTGCGCTCATCATGAATTTCTCATGCGCTGTGTACAGCGCCTGTAAGTATGCTTCTGCTTCTGCTTCAATGAAGTGATGGAATTTCATCTTCGTCATCGTGCTCTCCAATCATGCCCTCCTGTCCTTCTTCATTGAGTGACGACATTTTCGTCACTCGCATTGATTGTGCTCAGGCTGAGCTATACGCGTGGTGGCGAATGCGCGTCTTAGGTTTCCTTGATTTTATTTTACGAATTTCTTCTTCTTTTGCTTTACATATTTTTTTTATTTTTTCTCTCTCTCTCTCTCTTACCATTTTTCCTACGAATTCTGTCATTGTTATTTAGACGTGCGGGAACGAAGAATGGAATTGTGGATAGATGTGCGTGCGGGCGGGCGGGTTGGCGCTTGGGTATGGATTCATAAAAAAGCACATGAAAATAAATTGAAAAATTCCATCATGCAATATTTACGCAAGCAAATGAATAAAAAAGAAAAGCGTTTTTTTTTATTTTTATCATTTTGCATTCGTGTCGAATTTCCGCGATTAGGTTGGGTCGACAACATTATTTTTGCTGTTGTTGCTGTTGTTGTAATTTTAGTGTTTTGCTGACATTATTTGCGATTGAATTAAATAGCTTCATCAGCTGTCATTGCTGTCGGGGAGTCTGCGAAAAGACGTTTTGCACTCCTGTTCAATTTGATAAGGCAGCTTTGATTCGGTTTATTGCTTTAAAGTGTTTTAAAAAATAAAAAAATTTTAAATCGACAAGTTTCAAAATTTATAAAATTAAAGCACACCAACGAAAATTTTATTGTTTGCAGTCGATTGCAATTTTTATTATTTTTTTTTCTGTGAATTTTTATTTGAAAAAATATTTTTACGCGACTTTCAATTTATTTGCCAAACTTTTTCGGATGCATACGAGAGGCGTCGTGCAATTTAAAAGTATTTCCCTCGTGACATTTGTTCAGTGCCACACACATACGAGTACAACAAAGAAACACACACACACACTAAAACATGCACACGGCAAAAGCCTTCCTTCCGTCTCAGACAGTCGATGGAGCGCGCGAATTCAAACAAAATATTCTCTCGCGGCCGGAAGTTGCATGTCGCCACTGCGCTGTACGCGCAAACGCAAACGCAACGAACGAAACGTGCAGCGCACACAAGTGTGCAATAAACGTGCACATGTGTGTGTCACACACACATACATACATGCACACATATTTTTGTATTTTTGCGAATTCCGCACACACAAGCGTTTCGCTGCGGTCTGGGAACAACTCAAACGTAAAATTCCCAACCATCGCCAACTTTAACACGTACGCGTATTAATACGCCTACACTTGACTGCATGGGGATAGTCGTGTACGGTGGGTGTGGCACTCAGATGCGTAAAAGTCGTCTTATTCGTCTTTGCTTGCTGCTCGTACTCGTTCCATATTTGATTTCCGACGGAAGTGGCACAACTCGTCATTATAATAAACTCCCGCTCGTGCCGCTGCCGCCCAAGACGAGTGAAACGTAAAAGTTTCGTTTTTTATTGTTTTCGATTTCCATTTTTATTGCGTGCCTGCTCCCGCCTGTCGGTCTTCTTGCCAGCCTGCCTGACTGCCTAGACGCCTCTTGATATCAAAGAAACGGATCCTGGCTTGTGATTCCTTGGTGGTTTTCTACGTTTTTCCTGCTTCTTCGTTTTATGTGGTAACATTTTCTTAGGGATTATTTAATTTTTTTTTCCTTTTTACTCTTTTCCAGTTATTTTATTATCCGGCGTAGGTACTCACTTGTACGATACGCTGCGGGTTTTTTATTTCTTTCTTTCGTTGCTAAATTCAATTTTCAATTTCCACGATTTTCGTTATCCAATACGAAGCAGCGAAGACAAGTCGGCGCACAGTGTACTTGATATTTATTGACTAAAGATTTTCTCATTTTTGCGGTTTACTAAGTATAAATTTAACCGAAGTTTAATACTCTGTAAGTTAGTACAAATATATTTTTTTCAATACATGTTTCGGTTTAAAATCTGTAATCCATCAATCAAATTTGACTGCAAATCTTATTAACCTTTATAAAATGACAGCTACGATCAGCTTTCGACAGCTTTCGATCTTAGCAGAATTTTTTATAATAATTCATCAAATTTTTATAAAGTTATGGACTAAAAATTTGCGACTACTCAATACTTCAAATTTATTTCACATTCCATTTTGTCCGATTTCATCATGCAATTGCTACACTGTATATTTGCTTTTGTTGGCTTCAAATATCCTTTTGCATATTCAAATAAAAAATGTAGTTAATCGTTTTCGATTTTCCATTTAACAGTTGACAAAATTCATTGCAAATATTCTTGATTTTTATTGCAACTGTTAAAGTGAAATTGGGAGATATATGTTCGAAAATATCTTTTATATTTAGGAAATACAATATATACATATGTATACATAACATGTTTGGTTTTGGAAGTTTGTCTTACTTTTTGTGGTCGTTGTTGTTAGTGTACCAAAACAATTTGTTTAGATTTTCAGGTAATTGGATTTCTGCAGTTCATTTTATGACGCATGCGAAATGTTTTTGATAAAGAATTGTGCTGTTTCAAGTTGTGTAAGTCCTTGATTTGTGAGGTACACACAAACGAAATTTGTCAAAGAATTTAATTCGTATTGAAGGAAGTTTAAATAGCTCGAACTTTATTGAACATTTAAATATGCCCGAACGAAGTCTAAATTTTGTGTAATTTCTTAATCTAGGTTATAAAATTCCATTGACAATTTGATTGGTTGAACTTTTGCTTCGTTTTAGCTTGGTAATAAGTTTTTTGATGTTTGAAACGATAATCTTTAAGTTCATAATGTCGATTTATGACAATAAATAATTAAGTAACTAAAAATCGCTTCTCACTTTAAAAATATTGAGAGCGACGCCTATCGGTCAATAGCAAGGTTAAAATATATGAAGTGTGTCTTATGACGTAGTAACTCCTCATAGATCGAGCTTTTTTAGTTTATAAAAGATAACAAATGTATAACTATTACAAAATACTACGAAAAAACTCTTTTACTTAACTTGCCTTAAACTTTGTACTTTACTTTCGATACTTATGTGAAAAACTGAAATTTTCATTCTCACTATTATAGCAACTTTAACTCCCAAGCCAACTTCTTTTCTGCTAATTTTGCAACAACTATCATTAGCATTACTTTTTGCCATTGTACCATTACGTATAGTAGAACCCTTTATACGAGCAACCACTCCCCCAAAAACAAAATCCAATATTGTTGTCGACTTTTAACCATCGACCCCCACACAGCCAAGCCGCAATCGTCAAGGTAAAAGTACTCAAGTCAAACTGTTGCCAAAAAAAAAGAATTGAAAATCGAAAGTAGTAAAATTTTATGGCTTCTTCCACTTCACTTCTGCCTTACGCCAGTCGACGACGACTTTACTCGACTCGACGTTTGCGCAACGCTTTAATAAAAAAACGCAAACACCGAGCGGTAACTTCACTTTGGCCTGCGTCTTAGCATGCAATTACCCACTGGCATCACAAATGACTGAAACAGTACTCAGATAGTGCTTCTTCCGTTCAACAAAATTTATGCCTATCCAATTTAATTCGAAGTTAACTCAAAATTTTTTTTATAGATTTTTAGAAAATGTGTAAATCTTAAAATTTAAAAAATATTTTTTGTTTGTTTTGTTTTAAATATAATTTTCTTTTCAAAGAAATCATTAAGATACAATTTTAATTTTGTTCGACTTTTTCTATGAAATATTGTTCTGTGCGTCATCGTCGTCGTCGCGTCGGTAGTTACATTTTCAATTTTCAAATGTGAATGAATACACCGGTTGCAATTCTGTCGACTGACTGACTGCCTGCCTGGGTGTATGTGGGTGGTGAGATGAAGGCAATGCTTATGGAATCACTTCAGCGCCCATACCATCAACAACCGCACCCTCTTCACTCCTGGACTCCTCCCTTCCGCGCGTTTATATGTCTGCTTCCGCTGCTTTGGCAGTTTTTCGTGCAGTAATTGATTTTTGACATTCATTTGTCGGGCGCAATATTCTTGTATTTCAGTCCCTTTTGTTTCGCTTTTTGTACTGTTTTTTTTTTTTTTTTGTTTTTCCTTTCTGTCTCTCGTTTTTTATGTGCAATTTTCACGGATATCACTTAAAGGTAAGAATATCCGTAATTTTATGTCATTCGCGTTAAATGTTGCTGAAAATTTCGTATCACACGATTTGCATGGAACTGTTTTGGCTGTGTATATGAAATGTAAAACGCTGCATGCTTGCTTTCAAATGTATTTTATGGCATTTTTGAAAATATCCTGTCGCATGTGCGGCTTTATTTCCGGCCTTAATGGCATATATCGGTGGTGATGTTGGCTTTGTCCTTGTTGCCGGCAGTCGTTTTGGTTTCGGTGTTCAGCCGCTCTGAAAGGAAGGCGTCAGTCGTCGATGGAAAATCGAAATTGTTTTCAATGTTTAATGGAGTGCATAATTTGTATTTCATTTTATTTCATTTCATTTCAGATTATTTTTTACTTTCTGTAGGCTTGCTTTAAGATTTTTTTTATTTAATTTGAAATTTCTTCTGTTCGGGTTATTCGACCATGAAATGTATTTCAGATTGGAGGTAATAGATTTTTCTACTAACCCTTTATACTTTTCTTTCGAACCTAGTTAAAGATTTATACATTTTAATTGATTTTATTAACGATTTTTCACTGTTTCCAACACAAATTTGCATTGCCAATTTCTCAAGTACGAACTTTTTTTACTCTGCATTTTTTAATTGAATGTTGATGCCTTATCAAATAAAACTATGATAAGAGACTATTTACCAAAATTAGTTACTTAATATAGAATTAATAAGAGCCTGAATAAGAATAACTACATGAAATTTTTGCTCATTTTCTTGTCATGGCTGCTTTTTTGGATTCTTTTAAACGCACAACCTTAAGAATTTTTTTGTTTTTATTAATTTGTAAGCTTGTGTTTTTATTTCTTAAAAAATAAATATTTATGATCTTTTCAAGGCAAATTCCACTCTATTTTTATTTGAAAATTTTCCAAAAGCTCTTCAAATTTTTAAATTCACTTTCCACAACATTAGGTAAATTTTAATTCAACACACACATGCACTTATGCACTCACAGAGAGACCTAATAAAAATCGAAGCATACTTTCAAGTGCATATCGCACCTAGCCAAGTGAAACACGCTCAATTTGTTGTTACAATTTTACATATATAGCAAACACAGACACACATGCACTCATATGTATTCGCAGACAAAAGTTAAAACGTTAAGAAAATTTAATATTTGTTGTAATAAATATGAAAATAAAATAGAAAAACCAATGACGACACTACGAACAGTCAATAGCAAGGAAAAGAAAAGGGAAAATACAGAGAAGAGAAAACGTTTTCCGAAACATTTTATGATTGCACTTTGTGTTGGAAAAGCCACCTGTGTCACACACACATATACCGACAGAAACATTGGAAAACACACACACACATAAATACACACTAACAGCAAAATCATACGAACGTGCGCTTCCTCAAGAACAACAAAATGCAAAGTCAGCTTTTGTTGTGCAGGTAATAAAAAATCAACACTTGCAGGGGGCTGTTGGAAGCTTTCATACACACACACTTCACATGCACACACTAACGTACTCATGGAGTACGTCCAGTTGAGACGGGCAATTGGCTTAAGTGTTTCGAGCAAATGCAGCAAAAAAACGTCGTCATCCGTTGCCTTCTTCGTTTGACCATTAAAGGTTGTTTTTTTTTTGTTCTTTGTAGTCAGCAGAAGGGAAAATCTAAGTTGAAAGTCGGAAAAACTGTGACAGGATGTTGCAAGTGGGCGTGCGGGCAGTGCAATTTTGCTTCAAGCTTACAGGTGCAAATTTGCTTCGATTATTTTTCTATCGCTTGGAAAAGTGTTTTACATGATACGGCGGCCATTGGTCATTGATATAGTAGGTAGGGAAAACGGGAGGAGAGTTGACAATATCTTTCAATAATATCTTCTTGTTTATTTTATATATTGCATTTTTACGATTGTTTATATATGATTTACAGTAAATGGTCTTAATATTTAAAAAAAAATTTTGCTTAATTATTTGTAAAACAATAGAAATGAGCTGCCATTGTTTACTCTACACTTTGCTTGGCACATGCAATTTGTGGGTATGTGTGTGTGCTAACGCTAGGCGCTTTAAGATGAAAGCTGACATTATTAACACCTACGGCTATTCGAATGAAAGTAACAAGAAGCCATGTAAGCAGTTTAAAAGTGGGACTTGAGCATTATTTGCATAAACGAGCCATTTTCCATGATTGTAAGCCATTGATGAGCTTAACAATTGGATTACTATTAAAGTTATTTCAAGCATATATTTAGGCTGTTGTGTGTGGAATTTCGTTGTGTTAAGACGTTTATACATTATGAATTGATTTCAAATATTTATATATTAACTTTTACTCGTAATAACAAAATTTTCAAAAAATGTTTAGCATAAGCATTTTATCGACATATTAAATATTTGCATACTTTTAGGTGCAGTGCAAAATTTGCAAAGTGATTACAAAAATCTGTCAATAATTGAATTTACTGAACAATTTTTAATCAGATTTTGGAAAATTACTCATCATGCTTTCATAATAAATTTCAATTTTGTGGTATTTGCTTGAGACGTGCATGTTCGAACAGGATCATACGTGCACACTTGTTCATGTTCACTTCCGCATGCTCTAGTATGCACAGAAATGGCATACGAAATTTTAAACTCACACAATCGCAAATAAAATACATAAACTACAAAAACGCACCAAATGTCTGTCTGTTTGGAGAATAAAGCAGAGCATACCGTAAGGGGCACGCGCATACACTCATAAGCATACCTTGTGGGGTGTTTCAAATGCTCGTGAACTTAAAATATGTCATAGTCCAAAAAAAAAATTGCGATCTGCTAACTTACATTTGAAAAGAAAAGAAAATTGCTAAGGAGCAGGTTTTTTGTGAAAGTTTCCGGGGTACTCAGGAGCATTTAACATATATGCAAACATGTAAGTTATCTTTTAAATAATTTTTTCCTTAATTTTTCTTTTTTTTTTGATTTGAAGTTAGCGCATCTTTCGGAGGTTTTCAGTATATTTTTACCCAATGTAGCGTATTTCTAGAGACTGGACCAAAGTTTCGATAAATTCTGAAATGCTCTTATACTCAAATTTCAACCAACTGTGGTACTTAAAAAAAAAACATGAATGCATACTCATACATACATATATACTCGTACAAGATTTTACGCAAAAGCTCTCACAGCACCGAACGAATTTTTGTTAAACTTTGCATGCGAGACACTCACTTACGTCATACCAGAAATATACGAATTAGGGGCCATGGCAGCTGTTTGTTTGGTTGTTTGCGTAAGTGTGTGTGTCTATGTGTGTGTATATGTAGTGGTGTTTTCAAAATGGCAAAAACAAGACAAAAGTCGTCTGCACATTTGTATTCCCAAAGGATTACCTGGTCTTGCTTTTGGTATTTTGCATTTACAAGTGTGATTCCCGTCCATGTGCCTAACCGAGTATGTATGCGTTTTGTGTACTGCTGCTGGGTGTTGGTATGAGTGTTGCGTGTTTACCCTCACATATCACAAGTTTCTTTCTGCAGTGCTTAAAAGTTGCGTTTTGCAAGTAAGGTTCTTCTATGGCTCGAACAAAGTTTGTTTTCATATTTGCCTCTGAGTTATGCTTTCTCCAGTGATGTGCTGTCCTGTGCATGTTCGTCCTTTTATTGTCGGTTTTATGTTTGCATTTGAAAGTTGGTCAAACTGAAGGAAACTTTTTGGCAGACATTGTGCGTTAGTGTATTTGTATTTTGAAAAAATTTAAACAATTAAGTATAGCTTGCAACTTTTGATAAATGTATTTGCCTTAATTAGAGTTATTATTATTTTTTTGTATATACATTTTTCTTATTTTTAGAATATATTTTTGGTGGATTCAATTTGGAATTTAAATATTAAAAAAATTTTCAATAATTTAAGATAGTTTTAACCAGAAACATGTCAGTTTTACATCACTTTTAAAAATATACGTTAATTATTTATGTATTTAAGGTGTAACCGACCTCTAAAGAAAACCTCAAAATAAGTATATTGAAATATCAAAGGATGTACTAGTCAGTTAGCCAGTTCGTCAGTTATTTATTTAGCTGACTATTTAGTTAGTCAGTAAGTTGGTTAATCTGTTATTTAGTTAGTCGACAGTTTGTTTGTTGGTAAAGTTTTAGTTCAATATTTTGTTCAAAACGCTTTATGACAGATTATTAAATCTTTTAAATAAAATTGTTTTATTAAAGTTCTAAATATTCCAATCATTAAAATTGTTTTCTCTTTTTTATTGCAGGTATGTACCTGAAAAACTCATCATATCAGCCTTAAACAATCTATGAAAACTACTACTACTACACGTGAATAACTGCTCAACTGCCCCGTTATTAATTACAAAATGCGCTGCGTAACATTTCCTACTCGTTATTTTTTTACATACATATACAATTAAGTTATAAATAGTGTAACAACAACTTTTGTCGGCGTATCAAAACAAATGTCAAGTTCAACGCCACAAAGTATTATAAATCACTTTGAAAAGTGTTGCCAGGCATATTTTTTTCCCATTCTCCAAGCCAACCAAACGAACTAAAACGGGAGGAGAAAAAAAGTAATATAAATGTCTCATTACGAACACCTTGATACTGTTGAAAATATGGCCGTGATTTATGGGAGCGTGTTAAAAACACCCTATAGGCTACTTTAGGAAACGGCAAAAAATTACCTACAACTTTGTTGTTGTGCTTTTGTTTTTTTTTTTGCAACAATTTTTCGACCACAAAAAATTAGTTTCACTACCCGGCGACATTTATATTATTATGAGAGTGTTAAGCGGCCAATCCTGGGTATAAAATAACAACAACAACGAGTTTTTGTTACATATATTTTTTGTTTATTTTTTTTTTGCTTACCACAGCGTGACATCAACGCAGATTTGCCGTCATTTAGCTTTTTGTTATTGCTGTCCTAAAATACAAACAAAGTCAAAAAGAAAGAAGAAAAAAGGAGAAAAACAGTAGCAATGAAGTTATCCGCCAGGAAATCTCTTTAAGTATTGTTTTGCTACTTTAACTACTTTTTTCATTTCCCCAAACAATCACAAACTTTAATGGCGCAACACTTTCTTTGCTGCTGCAGCAGCTGCCGCCATTGTTATGCGTCGCTTTTGCTGGCTGTCGTCACATTTGCCCAGTCGACCGGTTTTTCATTGTGTGCCAACAAACCAAACCGAACCGAACCGCACCGAACCGACCGTTTTGCTACCATTTATTTAATGTGCCAATTTGTGCGCCACATACCCGCAACACCATCAATCCACCACCAGCACATTTCGAGCTTTATATCTCACCTCGATTTTAGCTTCCGTTTTGGTGTGTGTGTTTTTTTTTTTGCTTTTGCTTTTTCTTTTATGAAATACAACTCTGCACTTTGGCGATTTAGTGCAACGGCATTTGTAGGCCCATTTTTGTTTGCCAATCTGCACCTGCAATCGGTTATTTGCGCTCAATAAACGCTTAACGGCGTATTTGAGTTTTGTTGTTGGCTATTTCCAAGCTGATATTTTTAATTCTACTCTTAAATCTTTAAGAAGGCATGGACATGTAAAAAAGTAAACTATTTAACATGATTGATAGAAAACATTCAAATATATCCTTTAGTTATGAAAGACGTCATACAGGCAATGAGGGAAACAAACCGGTAGGATCCAAGAACAGAACTAAACTGCCAGAGTATCAAATCGTAACTGTACTGTTGAGTAATTGAAGAAAATAGAAAATACTAATTTAGCAATTTAATTTTCAAAAACATATTACTTGCTCTTGCGTTTTCTCTTAAAAACCTTCCTCAACTCTATCTGGCAAATGACCACCTTATCCAGAATCAAATGAATCTCATTTGTTGGTCTTGTTATAAATGCCAGAAAAAAACAAAAAATTATAATTATGTATTAAAGTGTCATCTTTAAAGTTTGAGTCGAAAGTGGAATTCGCCAACTGGCTTGTGTGTTTTGTTGGCAATGGTGAATATACATTCGCACCGATATTGTTAACAATGTGCTTTTGTTACTTTTACCATAAATCTGGCATTTAAGTGTTGAGTTTCTTGTTAAATTGTGACTTTCTTTTTTTATTGCTTTGTCGCCATATTGTTGGCAAAAGTTTTGCAATTTTTTCGTTTTTATTTATATTGCTAGTTGAGCTGTTGCTGTTAATATTTAATATAGTTGTTGGTGTTTTGGACTTTTGTTGTTTCGAAAGCAATTTCAACGCGCAGACTTTTCAAAGTCTGGCCCGGTCGTTTATGCGGTCCAACACGCCCACCCTCCGCTCGTGGGTTGGTATTTTCTTTGTTTGTTCTGGTTTTGAAGTTGTTCGTATTTGACATAATTCTTTTCTTGATTCCCAACGGTTTGGCGCACAGTTGGCGCCGCACAACCTTCTCCCGATACTCATTTATAGGCAACACATTCATTTATTTTTTGCCGCAGATTTATGGTTTTGATTTAGTGTGCTAAGAAAGAAAAAAAAGAGGCGGTATTTCAATTGTTCGTTCGAAATGAGTTGAGATTTATAGACTTGTGACAATATGGCGATGGTTCTTTATGTTCAAACTTTATTTTGGTGTTGAGTTTTTGTTTGGTTTTAAAACTAAGAATCTATTTTAAATAGCTTAACATATTTCTCTTATTTTTTCTCAGAATAGTATTTTATCTTAAAAATAGTTTATAGAAGTAATTTTTTAAATTTTTAAAAGGACATTATTTATATGCATACTATAGGAAAATTGTTTATCTGTGACACCACAACCGATTCTCTTTTTAGGTCCAATAATATGAATCAAAATTCATATTATTCGTAATTCTTTTAATGTCATTTGGCTGTTCTTAATAAGATCCTTCCTATGTGGTTCAATAAGTTGTCCACCGAAGACTAGTTCTATTAATAGATTATATAATAAATATAATTAGTCTACGCTAGAACAAAGTTGTTTATGTCGCTGCAGGCAGTCATCAAGCAGCACTCAGTTAATTCGCTTAGTAAGGAGTTCGCTCCGAAGTGTACTCAATATGGTTTGTTTATGCAAATGTCCTTCTGACCTTCTATTTTCCATACTACTTGTCGTCATGACTCAATTGCCACTGGAACATAAACTGGTATTTCGAGAAAATTGCCACTTGACACTTGGTCATAACATCAAAAGTTAAACATAAGTTTGTGAGCGCAATGTTCATATTTACCAATGAAAACAAACATCCTACTTATGAAATATGACATTTTAAGCTGCCGCCGGAGCCATCAAAGTACGAACAGCTTCAACAACAACAACAACAGAAACAACAAAACATAACAGCGACAAGCGCTGCAGCCAAGAGCAACCAAAATTTTATGATGTTATTAAATATGATAATCCTCCAACGTTTTGGCAGTATAAGGTGACAGAGCTGGCGCATATAAATATATGTACTTGTAGTAGAGCAGCAGTGTTGCCAAAAGTTCATTAAAGTTATTATTGCGAAAACGGGAACCATAACGTTAAAATTGTAATTGCCAGCGTTAAGATTATATTTAAAAGTGGCATTAAACGCGAGTCACGTAACTCCACGCCTTACTCTCACGTATACACATACATACGAGTACGTACACTCGCACACATGGATGGCGCTTTGGGTTTCTAGCTATCGGTTTGGTCTTCCAAATGTTATACTTTGGGAGCAGCGATGAATGTATGCTAGGAGCAGCCGGTTGAGGGTTCGGAATTTTTGCTATGGTTTATAGCTGCTGATTATGTTATACAAATGTCCTTTTTTTAAATTTACAAATTATAAAAAATAAAAATTTTTTTAATTGATTGAACAAAGTCTTTAATTGTATTAAACATATATCTAATTAAACGACTACAAATTTCAAACAAAAGTGTTAACTAATACAATTAAATGTATAATTGAAAAAATGTTGTCTTGAAAGTCTTGTCATACAAGATAAGCATTTAAAAAAAGTTTAATTGTATTGAATAATTAATTTTTGAAAAAATTTGTTGTGGGTTTCAGTAAAAAATTAACTGTATTAAACAAAAAAATTATTATTTATTAATTTTATTTTGAAAAAATAAATTTCGGTTAATATTTCCATTATTGTGCTTGAAAATCCGTTTCCCAGACATGACACACGGCGGAACGTAATGCGTCTGACACCTGTGCCACTGCTGCTGTGTGCGCGCCCACACCCAATATCCAAATAGCCAGCATGCGGGAGATTTGCTCGAGGTCTCTGTGTACATAAAATAAACAAAATGGCTGCAAAAATAATTTTTGCTACTTTTTATTGTGGTTGTCGCTCCGTCGTACATTTTTATTTGTTATTTTTGTTGTTTCTGCTCGTTGGTTGTCGCTTTTCGTTTTGTTGTATGTATATATTTTTGTTTTTGCATTTTCTTTGCAATGAGGAGGAGGTAGAGGAGTGAATTTTTAGGTTTTCATGATTTTGAGGTTGGGTGCGATGCCATCGTAAAATTTGTCCTTTTTATGTGTGTGCTTGTGGTTTCATTGTGTTTGTTCGAATGTGTTTGTGTCTGTGTGTGTGTGTGTTTTTGTTTGTACTTTTGTGGTAACTCTTGGGTCTCATTTGCTCTGTTTATTTGGGATTTTGGGAGTAGAACAGCGAGTGACGCATACACGTGCTCCCGCGTAGGTGATTGCTGTCGCTGTTGTTATTGCTGTTATTGTTGTTGTTGCTGTTATGGTGTTGATATGGTTTTATGACCTCTGTGGCTTGTTGTTTTTGGCCAAAAAATTGCATTGTTTTGTCACTGTTCCTGTTACTGTTCGCTCGAACATTTTCATTTTTTTTTTTTTGGTGTCTCTCGCATTTTTAATCCTTGCGGAGTCGTAACTTTGAGTTGATTTTCTTGTTCAACACACACGCTCGCACGAAATTAAACATTTAATCGTGTTGGTGCGACAGAGCTGATGTCACACCAACAACTTTTAATAGTTTCATTAAATGCACAAATGCAATTTTATATACAAAATAAGCATATATGAAAAATATTCTGAATTTTAGTAGAAGCCAAAATATTCGTATAAAACGCTTAAGAAATGATTATTTACAATATTTTTGAACTTAAAAACTAGTTAATCATTTCTTCTGTATATATTTATTTTAAATAAACAAATATCCCTTCCTTTCTAATAATTCATTTAAATAAGCTGATGAAGCCACTCACTCGTGGGTGCAATTTTTCAAATCAGCGACATTCGAGTAACCCTTTCACACATTTTAAATACAGGTACATTAAAATAGAAACAAAAACAAAAAAGTAATCGTTATGCTCTGTTGACATTTCATTTGACATTTGTCACCACAGCGCATTGTCGTTGTTGTTGTTTTATTTTTGTAGTGTCTGGAGCGCTTTAAACGCCTTCACCCTAAGCCAAAAATAAAACATTTTAAACGCGTCAAGTTTAAACAAAAAACAACAGCAACAGCAACAACATGCAGGTTTTGTTGTTGTCGCCAACAACCCTAACCAGCGCCAGACACAAGTGAGTGTTGCATGTTGGCTGACAATGTTCTCGCGGTGGTTCGTCGAAGGGTTAAGCGATTGTTTGGGTCGCACTGCACGTTCATGTCAAACTAACCTGAAGAAGAACAAGTTACAAAATATTAAAAAATTTTGAGTTTCTTGTATTTGTTTAATTGCATTGTTGCATTTTAGTTTTGAAATAAAAAGCATCTTCAAAAAGTTCTGTTATTTTTAATTATTTTATTCTTTTACATTTTAAGCTTTTTTAAAATAAGAATTAAAAGTCTTATTCATATAAATATTTGGTAATCCAAGTTATGACAAAGATGATGTGATGTTATCAAGTACTGTGCAGCTGTGTCCTGTGCGCCAGTGCAATATACACACCTACCACCTTATTGTGTTTGTATGTGTGTGTGTTTGTCTGCGTGAGGCTTTGTGTACTAAAAATGGTGCGCAAAGTATTTGTAAATAAAAATTCAATTGGATTTTGACGCGAGCTTGACGAATTGCTTTGCTTTCGTCGTTGTTGTTGTTGTAGTCGCTGCCTCTGTTGTTAGTGTTATTGTTGTTGTTACTTACTTGTTTGCATTTGTATTTCCGCTTAGGATATTGACGTTATTTTATGGCATTTGCATGTGGCGTGTCGACGACGACTCGATTTGACGTTTGCGTAAAGAAATCGTATTTGTCGACGTATGCAGTTGAGAAAAAAGAAAGAATAATAAAAAATTCCGACTGGCGCTTAAGGCAAAAACTACATTTGCATTGTAAATTTTCCTGCACTTGCTGCGTTTTTTTTTTGCTAATATATGCAAATTCAATAGAAACTCTTGAACGCAGTTGCCAACATGCAGAAAAATGTTGCCATTCTTTTTACAAACATTAAAATCAGCGCTGTTCAATTTTTTTAGATCAATATTTGCATAAAACATATAATTTAATTTCTGCTGTATTACGTTTTATTAATTTGTATTTTATTTAAAAGAGAAATAATGCAAAGCAAATATTGTTTGAACATTAAAATCTCAGAAATGTGTCTGCCAGCACACAAGAGCTTCTTCCATGTTGTGAACAAAATGAAAATTCTGAACGACAGTATAGCAACCACATAAGTGTCACATAGAACACACGCACACGCACATACACAAACACACACAAAGTCAAGCACACTATCACAGCATGTGGCAATACTGCATACAACATGCTGCATGCAATCGTGCAGTGTCATAAAATATTATAAATGCCATTTCTCAAAAAATTATATACTACTACCGAATAGAAGAAAATATACATTTACACACATACACACACGCAATCAGAGAGAGACAAATCGATTTCCTTGAGTACTAAATGCTCCAAAATGTCTTAAAATAAAGTTGAAATGACTTTAATGGATTTTTAAAGGAAAATTCTTGATAAAATTTTCGAAGCATTCTATTTCCCTAAACCAAATTTTAAAGAAAACTATTTTTAAAGCAACATTTCACAAGCAAGTCCTTGTGAGTATCTCAAGCATGTATTTATAAATATGAAAACCACTTTACCGGTTCTTTTTCTTTTTCGTTTTTGCCTTAACTAACGATTTGTTGCGATTGCATGTTGAGTGTATGGAGATATAGAACAAGCCGACACACCCTAGCGCCAGTACTCGTATCTTCGTGCGAAATTCAATATCAGCGCAAACGTAACGCCTCCTGGTACCACCTACGACGCGCTACTCGAAATTGAACTGTTCAAGTGAATTGGTATATTTGAGGTTATCATGTCATTGAGGCAGCAACAACCAGACCAGACCAGAACAGAATAGCAAACTACGACGAAAGTATGTTAATCGCTGGGGAAACAAACCTAGATTTTATAGCAATTGTGATTTATGAGTTATGAACCCTTCTTCTACTTCGTCCCCCCACCCCCACCCTTACTTCTATTTTGTTTAGGGATTTGTTAACGTTTAGATGACAACTTTATCGAAATTTTGCAGTAGGGAAGCAGTCAAATTGTTGTACATTTGCGTGACATTTAATTAATTTTGCCATGTAAATGGAGGGTAACATTTTTGTGGTGCGCATAGTTTTAGGCGCATACGTAATAGAAATGTTAAAGTTTTGGTAGCGTAACCGAAATCATTTTTTTTGCATAATTTCCGAAACCACTTTATTAACGAAATAGCAAAATATTTAAATACGAGTAGTAATATAACTTTCTCAAAGTGCTGCCGGAAAAAAAAATCCCTAAATGTATTGCAAACTTTGCAATTTCGAGGGCAGAAAAAAATGTCTAAATAGCTTTTTCGAACAGCGTCATCGTCGTCGTTGGTGGTGGCGGTGGCGGCGTTGGCGCAGGGTTTTACTTTTCGACTTCAAAGCCAATTCCACTGCATTACAAACCAAACCACCGACAAAACACAGAAATAAAACCTCAAAAATTCATGAGCCACGAGGGCGCATAAATAAAAAGTTTTTATTTCAAAATACTTTTAGGCGCATTTGCCGTACCTTTCTACTTTTTGTTGTTGTTATTGTTGTTGTATTTTCTGTTTGTCTGCCTTCATATTTTAGCACTCTTGTGTGCGCTTTGCATATGTATAAGCCGCTGCTGCTGACTTTTTATGGAAATAACAAAAATAATTGTCATTAAATCAAATTGTTATAATTGTGTCGTAAATTTTCTATGCAAATATTCGTATTGCATACATTAAGGGTTTCAAGTTAAATAACAATTATGGCGCACTCTATAAGGGCGAAATGCTCTTAAATGCAGTCGAGCAGTAAAAAAGGCGATGTTTGTATTCGTCGAATTAGAAATAGAAATAATTTAGCATACTTTTATGCTTCTCTTATGACTTAATATATGTTTAAATTTTGTTTTATCATAAGAGCACCTTAAGTGCACATAAATAAAAGAAATTCTCTAAAATAAAAAATAGCTTTAAGTGCAAGCGTAAAACTTTGCACACGTACAACACCTAAAAGTATGTAATTCCAACATGTTAAGTCGTCTGTACTTGCGTGTTCATTACTAAAAACCGCCTACAATTAACACCCGCCATAAAAAGTACCACAGCAAAACCACAAAATGTGCACTATGAACAAAAATAAAGAAAGAATAAACCCCTTTTACTGTAATTTAATTACTCTACTCGGAAGGAGTACATATCCTGCTGTGCGACGTGCTTGTTTAACAGTGTAAATTTTAATTTTAAGCAGCACGCGGCGGTTTAGCTACAAATACTCGGTTTTTTTTTTCTGGTAGATTCATTAAAAATGTGCACAAAAATTTCAAGTTTTAATATTTGCTATCAAATTTTATATACTTTAAGTAAAATACACATACTTTAAGAGTTTAAAGCATATTTTTAGGATAAATAAACTTATTTAAAGAAGAAGTGTATGAAATTTAAACTTTTTGATAGATATTTTAAAAGATTATACGCAATTTTGCTATATTTCTACTTTGGGTTCGAAACCCAAGAAAACAAACGCTTTAAACATTTTAACAAGATATTGCGTTCAAATCTTTATCGACTTAGCTTTAATATTGACGTGTTTCTTAAAGTTTAGTTGGTTTTTTGCTTTCACAATTCAAGGTCGCACAAAAAAACTTCCCCATCGTCTTTTTCTGACTTTTGGCTGTGCGCACAAAAATATGCCTCGTTTTTTTTGTCGTCGTTGCTGTTGTTGCTGTTGTTTTGTTATCACATGCCTACACATGGCAGCGGCGTCACATGTGTTGCCTACACATGGCTTTATTAATAATTCAACATGACCTTTTTTCAACGATAAAGTAAATATCCTCGACAGGATGTGCCGGCATAAAGAAATCATCCGAAATATGCTTTATCAATGTCCGGAAAAGCGTTAACCTAAGCATCCTGCATAAATAATTGAATTGGATTTTTATGATTTTAGTTGATTTCGTTTTTGGATTTCTTGCCATGCGGTTAAATAAATCAGTTAGTGGTATTAATTTTATTTATTTGCTATTTTCTGGTTTAATAAAATATACAAGTTTTTTATTAGGTTTAATAAATACAAATAATTTTTATATTGAAAGAAAGAATTAAACTTTTCTAAAATTTTATTTTTGTTAAGAAAATCCTGATTTTCGGTTTATAGTGTACTCCCTTTTTAGTTTAGTCACTCGATTATGAACACTTAAAATTAAAGTTACTTTTATTTGAATTAGTTTTTCTACTTCCGTATATGTCAAAACACTCATTAAACATTTTTAAGGATCTTTGGAAGTGGTTCAGCACAAGTATTATTTATACTATATATATGTATATATAAATGATCCTTAAGACACGCCAATATCCTGAATGACAGACTGAGACGTGTGCTCGACACGCAGCGTACCAGCAGCGATTCAATTTAGAAAATGAAAATGTACTTTGCGGGTGAAAAAACATTTTGTTGCTGCTTTTGTTTCTGTTTTTGTTTTATTCATGATTATAGCATCCGCGCGAGTTTTCACTAAAAAAGAGAATTGAAAATTTAAACTTTTTCGACAGCGCTTTATGCACGAACACAATACTGACACATACACACACATGCCTGGCCCGCATACACATGCATGTGAGACGTTTGCATGTGTGTGGGTGACAACAAAAACCTTTTAAATCCTTGTTAACTTGATTAAATGCAAAGTGAGGTATGTCTTTCGTTTGCGCGTGTGTGTGTGTGTGTTTGTGTGTGCAAGTGTTCGTATTCGCATGCGGTCGCATGCATGTTCCGTTAGGCCTTTTTTATTTTCGTTTTTTGTGCGAATAGGGAGGCGTGTCATGCCCATGTTGTTGTACATAAACAAGCACACACACACGACACGCTTACACACAAACATGCTGAAATTATGCTGATTGTGAGATATCCTTGTCTATATATTTTTTGACTGTGGTGCACAGTTGTCACGAAATAAATACAACAATAACAACAACAGCAGAAAAACAACGACAACAACAAAAAGTTCAAATGAAAATGAAAATCTGTGCTCGCTTAAGTGAAAAATATGTGAAAATTCACACGCGAATAAAACTTGCAACAAAAAAAAATCGAAAAAAAAAAAGAAACGAGCATAAAAAGCGGCCATAACAAGAAAAATTCGTTTGCGTCATCAGCATAAAAAATACAAGAAGTCACAAAAAATTTCGCAATAAAGTTAAGTGATTTATGCAAAAGAATTCCATAAGAACTTACCGAAATTTAATTCGGTGCATTTTTGTAATCAGATTTGAAGCAGCAAATGATTAAGTGATTTTTTATTCTCGAAGTATTGAATTGAAATTTTAGACACTTTCTTGGGGTTTTTGTTGTTGTTTTTGTTTGAAATAAATGTGGCAGGAATATTACCAATTAAATTTAATTAAAAATAGAGCTTGCATAGAACTCAAACTTCGATTCATATTTTTGCTCTTTAACCTTTTTGAAGGTAATTTGAAAATGTGAAAATACGTTCGTTATGTTTCCAGTGGAATTTAAACTATTTGAAACACTTCCGCGGGATCATTAACGCTTAAGAGTTTTCTTATTGCATTGAATTAAATTATACTCACATTCGAAGGCTTTCAAAAAAAAATAAAATATAGATTTTGACTAACTTCCGAATCAAGTGAGAAATGTCCTGGAACTGCACTTTAACGGCAGACTCTAAAAGCACCGCTCCCAGACACTCGCACATACACATATAGTACAAAAAGAGCTTATCAGACATGCAACAGGAGGACGCAGCTGAAAGACCAACTGTAAAAACAGAAAACAAGACGAAAAAACTAGAAACTGCAAAAGCAAAAGCAAATTGCGATAATTTTAATGGCAAAAGCAAATTTATGTAAATTTCTATTAGAGCCGAGTTGGAACAGGGACCAATGCACGAACTCGCCTTCAATTGGGTGCGAAAGGGCACTTAAAAGACAATAATACAAAGAGGAGAAAATTTAAGGAAAGAAAACAACAGTAAAATAAAAAAATAGTTAAAAAAAACAGAGCGCGCTGTTAAATAAATAATAGCATAAATACATTTCGAAATTTACATTAATGAGCTTTTAATGAAGTCCTGTTATTTTTGTCCATTCCTCTACTGCTTCCATTAAATTAGGTCCTCCTGCAACTCTTAACCGAGGCGCAATTAGACAAAAGTAGGCAGGAGGAGTGGGGCGCCACACATACTGTTACACAGAGCACACCCCTTCGTTTCTATTTTTATTTAATTTAAAAAGTTTTTCGCGCTCTCTTCGGCCAAGTCAAAACAAAAAAAAAAGAGAGAGAAACATTTTTCAAAATAAGTCCAAATTAATGCAAATATTTAATTTCGCTTTAATCCGCTTATGTCCTGCCCGCAAAAATGTCGCGCAGCAGGACTAACAAAAAAAATATTTACATTGTAAAAAAGTAAAGCAAAAAAAAATAATACTAAAAAAAAGCTAAGGAATGTGCGTAAAGCAACAAAAGAAAAAGCGAAATAAAGATGCTGGGTGAAAATGTTTCGCGCGAACTCTGCGCATTCGTTGTTTCTCTCTCTGCGGGGATTACCAACTCCATTTATTCATTAAAAAATACAAAACGCAAACGCAAAGCAAACAACAAAAATAACAAAAAACACAAGGAAAGAAGAAAGCAAGAAAAAAAGAAGAAAAATAGAGAGCTGGAAAAAATTATTTAAATGTGAATAATGGCGGAAAAAATGGCATATAAATTAACTCATTAGAAGAATTCCGACACAACGCATAATAATAATAGAAGAACACAACAACAACAAGAAAGACTAAAAGAAAGGATAAAAACTGCACAAAGAAAAATAAACAACAACTGGCGCAAAATTAAAATTAAAATTTATAGTTTTAGTTGTGTGCGGAGCTTTGTATTTTAATGTACTTAGAAATAAGAAGCTTTTGACATTTGAAAAAACTTTTAAGCGCAATAACAGAATATTTGAATTTGAACACTTAACTTAGTTTTGAAAATACAGTTAAGGGGATTTCAGTCAAAAGTCGATTAATTAAGTTATAGTCTTCAGCTAAACTTGAACTCAAACTTAGTAAACAAAATTTACTCTTTAACTCCAATATTGTATACAATTTTTATCACATATCTCCAATGGTTCGGAAGACATCCTGACTATAAAAAACGAGAATTTTTTGCATAAGTGATTATTTATCTCAAAATCTTAATAGTTTTTCGTATGCAATTAATCAAACAGTGTAAATTTTAGTTTAATATCTCGGATAGTTCTCACACCACCTTCTTACCAAGAAACAATCAAGAACATAAAGACAAACACACAGAAAAACAGATATGAATAGATTAAGCTTTAAAGCTTACTCTTAATTATTGTTAAAGCAAACTCTTAGAAACGAAATATTTTAGTGTCGTAATCTTGGGAACACTGATAATCATTCTCTTTAAAAAACCTGAGTTTTTTAGTATTCTCTTAAAATAGTCAAAGTCCCTTAACTTTTAAAGTGGCGTACAAACTTTTATTTTTAGTTAAATGAGAATTCCATTAGACAAAATAGAAGCGCGAAGAAAAATATAGTTGGCAATTAATTTCTAAATTTAAGTTTAAATTAATTTTGTGAATTATTTCTCTACTCAACTATTTGCTTCCATGCCAATACGAGCGTTCTTTTACACTTTTGTTGCAATTAATCAAGTTGCACGAATTTTAAACACATTCGTATAATTCGCGCGCGCTCGCGTTCTGTCAGCATAATTAATTGATTAATCTATAAAGCTGCGTTCAAATGTGGCAACACCTTTTCGCGCCAACAGACAACTAACGGCGGCTGGCAACTACACCCAATGGAAATTAGCAGTTAAAATGTAAAAGAAGAAGACGACGAACAGTCTCGCACACAATTTACGCGCCACATTAATTTTATGCGAAACAAAAAACAAAAAAATACAAAAACAATAAAGTTAATTTTATTATCAACAAATCAAGCGCGAAAGTAAGCAATCGCGCGGGTGTGCTACAGCAACGAAAGCATGCTGCGAGACGGAAGGAGACTGCCGGCGAATATTGTAACAACAACAACAATAACAATTGCGAAAGGAAACACTCAACGACAGAGCAAAGTGTTTAAATTGCACTTTAACGCGTTTTTAGTTTTGTAATCCAAACGCAATTAAAACACTTGAGACGCACACAGGCAAACACGTACACACGCACACTTACATACAATTGTACCCAGGAATAACACTACAACAATAACAACAACAGCAGCAACGCGCGAGATATGCGATATTTTATTGCTGCTGCAAAATGTTGCTGTCTCATCTTTCAGCGAAAATAATTGCGATTCGAAAAAGCAAGAACAAAAACAATATACAACAAAAAAAAAAACAAAAACAATGAAAATTTAATTTTCCAAAAACAACAAACAGAATAATACCAACAACAACAAAAACAAATTACAGCTACAACAATACGAAAAGTCATGGGCGTAGTCGGGATTTCAGCTGAAGGCGAAACAATTCACTTTGAAAAAATTTAGTTATAAAAAAAAAAATTATATATGTATATACAGGAATTTTTTTAATAGCGAAAAAGCTTAAAAAATCTTGAAGCCAAAAATAGTTCAAAACATCGAAAATCTGCTTGGACAATTATTCGCGAAAAAAAGTTTTGAAAAGAAGAAAAACAAAGTTTCGTGTTGTCTACTTTTTGTTTTAATATCGTTTTTTAACCAAGCTGACCCAGACCTTAAAGATCTAATTAAAAAAACTCCAATAAAACTAAACTCATCTAATTGAAAATTTTGTTCACATTCACTAATCGGAAATTGCTTTGCAGTGTGAAAATGTCCACAAAGTTCCAATTTTGGTATACGTCTCTGACGCTAGGAAAGATATTATTTAAATGAAGGTATGATCAGTTTGGAAAGGTGGGTGTAAAAGCTCAGTTGAAATTTAATTGCATTAATAGAAAATAAAACAGCAACAACAACAACAACAAAAATGAAAAATTCTACGGAATGCGTCTGCGCTGCAGTCAGCTAAAGCGCTTACACCGGATACAGCCGAGGAAAACAGATAAAACGCGATTGAAGTAAAACTTTTTTCCTGTCTGTCTGTCTGTCTGTCTGTCTGTCTGTCTGTCTGTCTGTCTGTCTGTCTATCTGTCCGTCTGCCAGTCTGCTTGTCGAAAGGGTGTAAAATTTCGAAGAGCGCGCACCATTTAGAACGAATGATGCCGCTTCCGTTGCAGCAATAGACACAATCCGAACGGGGTGTGATGCGTTGCTGCTAGAGATAATGTCAGGCATGCGTTTGGGGATTCTGTGTACGTGTGTGCGTGTGTGTGTGAAAACAAGCAATAAATTTTTCAATGTCATTTGTGTGCGGCCCTCTTTCACCGTTCGTTCGTTCTTTCCCATTTACGCTATGTGTGTAACTTTCACCCTGCACTGCACTTCGTTCGTCACTTTTACAGGCAACACTGGCAGTAACGAACTAAAGCCTTCACCGACATCGCTGCTGCGCTGACTTCGTGATAAATGTGCTTAGAGAAAGTAGTCGACTTTTGGATTCCAAAGTCCATCACGAAAGCCAAAAACTTAAGTTGCATGCTGCTATCAGTTGTTGCAGAAAAAAGTTGCTAAGTTGCCAGGCAACTTAAGAAAAGTGTATTGCTTCCTCTTCTTCTGAATATGCCTCATGCAAATACGTTCGAAACCGAGACTTAATTTGAAAAATAAACCGGGTTGTTTTTATTTCTTGAGGTGCTGCTTCTCCGGCCTCTGAAGTTGCCACTGTTCAGTCCAATGAAAGCTTCTGCA
The DNA here is from genome assembly GCA_949127995.1 of Suillia variegata. Lineage (NCBI taxonomy): Eukaryota > Metazoa > Arthropoda > Insecta > Diptera > Heleomyzidae > Suillia > Suillia variegata. The sequence continues at coordinate 42,540,187 of OX421843.1, read as the reverse complement.
ATGGAGCTTGCTGAAATTGAAAGACAGCACACTTCTATTGACTTTTCATCTCTTAATTGTCTCTTCTCCTAATAATATGCCAAAAGTCCACCTTGCTTTCACACCCTTTTTTATCCTCAACTTCCGGGAATCTGTTAATCATTGTAAGTCTGACTCTTTGTATTGTTTTGTTTGGATATTAATAAAATATATCTCGCTTTGTAAGTAAAGATGAGAGTATTCCATATCTTAAACTGGGTTAAGGTTAGATACAGAGGAAGGGCAAATTTCGTGAAAGCTTTGATGGCTCGTTGACCCTTACAATTAATTGACACCCAGACATAATAACAAAGTCAATAAATCTGCTCGCATTTCTTTTGTCTGATTTCATATGAAGAAAATTATATACTTAGATAATAATAATAAAACAAATCTTGATTTTAACTGCGACAGTTAACCGCAGTTATTTTGCAGTGACGCTGTCTTCGTTGATGCATGACAATAATTCAACGTTCAACAGAAGCAACTAAATCAATAAAACCCGAAAGAGAATATCTTAAAAATTCGAAATGTTTTGGAAACTCGGCAACATTGTGCATTGAATCTAGCACATGTAAACTTCCGCTTCCGGAGGTGGGCAACAACAAAAACAAAGGAAACACACACTAAATATGCGCATTGGGAACACGAAATTCAAATGAAATTCTTTTTGGAAATTTACACCGGATAATGGGGCGGCTAGAAAAACGAGTGTCAATGGCAACACTGTGTAAAGAATGAATTTTATGACCGGAAAATGTGATGCCCGGACAACAAAAATTATAACATAACAGTAAAACAGAAGTAAACACACACAAAAGATACAAAAGAACGAACGAAAGAAGGAAAAAAAAGAGAAAAAAGAAACACAAAAGCGAAAATGTCAACCGCCAAAGTGACTCACAAATGTCATCGTGCAAAATTTATGACTTTTGCAATGCATGTTGCGACATATTTTCGCCTTTTTTTTAATTTTCCTTTTATTTCGCTCACACTGCACAACGGACTTTTTTTTACGTTTATGTTTATGTTTTTTTTTCTGTTTCTGTTTTTGTTTTTATGATTTCTTCTTCGACTGCCTCTATTTATTTGGCATGTGCTGTACTGTGTGCCGTGCCGCGCCGTGCTTGTTGCAGTTTATGGCTTTATTTTTAACAGCACAACAAAAACATAAAACGCAACATAGCAGCAGCAGCAACAAAAATTACATTTTCATGTCAATTGTCAATAAGGTGCAAATGAAATGAAAATATTATTTTCTTCTCTTTACGGTTTTCGTGTGCGCCATTTTCTTATTTCTTTTTTTTTTTGTTTTCTTCCTGTCATTTCCATTTCCGAGTATGAATTTTTATGCGTTTATTTCATACATTTTTTTGCTTTTTTTGTTGTATTTTTGCGTTTTTGGTAGGCAATGTTTGCATTTATGAATAATTTATGCATCAGCAACATCAAGAGTGACAACAACAACAACAGCAACAGCAGAGCAACAGCAACAAAATCTAACACACAAAAATTTTTATAAAAACAACAACATGTTGAAATGGAGTTCATTTTTATGTTGTTATATAGCATAAAAACAAGCGATAGCATTTGACAGTTACTGATTTGACAGAAATCATAAATTTGCAAATTGTTGCAGATGAAATGCAAATTGCATGGATTATTGTAATAACTGATGTTTTGTTGTTGTTGTATATGTTTTTTTTTAAATTTTAACATTCTATTTAAGATTGCTTGATTTAAGGTGCTCTAAAAATTAATTACTCAATTTGACACTTTTTGAACAACAACAACAACAACAACAACAACAACAACCAACTGATGATGTCTTTAAATATTACTTCCGTAATATTTGTCTTATCTCAAAAACCTTTTTGTAATAGGTTCCACATGAAAATTCAGGAACAAGAATTGAAATTTCCATCGAAAATGTTTTAATGACATTTCGTATTAAGATTTTTGAAGAATTTCTCCTTGACAAAATATTGCGATACTCAGTTAAGCTTGTCAATACCCTCACATACCTCATACTCGTATACCTTACAAACTAATGTCTTGTAAATCAGCTGATTTTATTTCCCATACAAAAAGGTTTACGAGGTGCACGCGAACTTATCGGGCAAAATACTCGCACACATATGCAGTGTTGAAATCAAACAGGAAAACATTCGAAGAATGAATGAAATGTTACACTGCACGTAAATTTTTGACAATCTATGTCATTATTGTTCGAACAACAAGAAAAAACATTTTTCAAAAGATTGGGTTTAATATTTAAACCTCGCTGTGTACTCAATAATTATAACAACAAATTTAATATTTTGTATTATCACATTTTCTGACAAAAGAATTTTATCTCAATAAATACATTTTTGGACCACCCTAACGTACACACATAGATAACCATTATCTGTAAATATAAATAATTAACTTAAGGGAGCAAATTTTCGCCAAGTATCTAATTCAATTACAAACAAACTGAACACTGAAAGTGCTGCATAAGAATTAAACTAGCTGCATCCTTTGTCCAAGCACCACAAAAAAAGTGAAAAACTTTGTAAAAAACTGACATAATGAAGAAGGAAAAAATTCGCACAAAGATAAGCAGCGACATAAAACTTCAAAAGAAAATAGAATTACGGCAGTCGGAGCGCCCAAAGTCGATCCTTAAAAAACACAACAACAACAAAAATAAGTGTACGAGGAGATGGTTTAAAATGACAACGGAAACATGCGAGTGCAAGTGTCATAGCGTAGCTTAGCGTGGCGTGGCGGCGAGGAAATGAAATGAAACGAGAGAGTCGGGGGCAGTAGTATATGTCCGCCCGCCCACGCGCGCCAAATACCGCAACATGTACTCCAGCGGATAAAGTTAAATAGCACTCAAAAACCAAAACAACAACTACGACAACATGGAGCTGTAGAAGAACGACCGATCCCAAAGACAGCAATGGAAGCGGTTTAAAAGGACACAAAAGGACATGCAACACTCGTGTCCAACGATTTGCAGACACAACAAAAAAGAAAAAAAGAAACGCGCAGACGAAACAAAACGACAGACGCCGACAACAAAAAATGAAAGAATATATGAAAAGAAAAAAGTACAAGAAAAAGAAAGAAAACGCAAAGCGACAACAGACAAAGATGCAGATAAAGGCAAAAATGCGCCAAAGAGACAACAATAAAACAACAACACCGCGAAAAATCACAACCAAAAAATTCCGGCGAAAATTAAATAATTTATAACAACAAAATCGACGACAAAAAGCTTTCGATTACATGACATTTGGCTAGGTCGCAGACTTAATACCCCATATTTAACTAAGACTGATAAATGTGCGGAGTATATTTATTTATTATCTACTAGATTAGGTTAATTTAAAGTTGTTTATAAATATTCTTTGATGAATACCAAAACTTTATATACACATCAAATCTTTGCTGTGGGGTATACAAAAAATACGGCGACTGCAGCGATAAAGCTGTTGTTATTTTGTTGTTGATGTTGTTTACGAAACACCGCTCAAGTATCAACTCTCGCCTTTTCCGCACCGGCGGCAGACTGAAATATAGACATCCAGACATACAGACAGAGACAGATGTCCTCCAAAGAAGCGTATATGCAGCCTCACACACACATACAAGCAGCAGAATGAAGAAAAAAAATCAATAAAACGTGTTAGCGGCTTGCTCAGGCACTTTTACTTTTTATCAGTCGTCTCATATACACGCACACATACACACAGCCAGACACAGACACAGCCACGCGAAAAAGGAAGACAATGTTGGCAACCCAGAGCAAGATGTCTGCCGCTTAACTTTTTCCTGTTTGCTACCGGCCTAAGGCCAAAATAAATGGCGGCGCGGGTCGTTTCGTGGTCTTGATATCAAAGTTTGTGTTTTTTTTTATACTTTTTTCTGTTTTCTACAATATTTATTTTGTTTTGTGATGGTGGCAACACTGACAACGCGCTTTAAACTCTATTTAAACAAATTTGCATTTTTATGCGCTCAACCGGAGATAATTCTTTTGGTGGTTTTATAGTTGCAGTTTTTCTTTGAGAAATTTAAGTTTAAATACGTATGTATATATGTATGTATATAACTGTATATAAGTACGTACGTCCAACTGACAGGCGAAAGTTTTGTACTGCAAGTGATGCCACCCTGTTCCTTTCTATTGTGCACACATGAACTCACGTATTTATACACTATAAATAAAAAAGCGTTAGAAATTCATAAAATATAATCCCAGATTTGGATATGAAATATATCTGAATAGTTGCCGCTGAAATTAAACAATTATGTATTTAAATAATAAATTATTAAATGAATAGATGATTAAACGTTTAAATAAACAAATAAATGATTAAATGAATAAACGAATAAATGAAGAAATCAATGAATGAACCTCTTCAAATATGCCGGGCTTTTGTCAGACATCAACTCGATTTGAGTGTATGTAAAACTCTTTAACTGTTTTCATATAAAACTCTACGCAAAAGTTTTTGTGGTTGCCATCAAAAGCGCATAGCTTTGTTAGACTAAACCGATTTTTCTTGTCGTTTAACGTTGGCAGTATGAAAAAGAACTGAAAATGAAACACGATATGAGACTCAAACCAACTAAAGTTTTATATTCATTTAAAACGTTTCACCAGTAAACTTAAACTCTTTCAAATGTTTTGAGCTAAGCTGATTAAATTTTAGATTATTTTCCAAGTACTTTTGATCTGTAATGTTATTAATTAGTCAAAACCTAAACCACAACAACATTTGTTTTATGAATTAAGTGAAAATTAGATATTGATTAAAATTATACTCATCTCTAATTAATCTTGCTATTCCTTATTCTTATTGTGTTTCCCGTTTAAACTAACAGCGCTGATGAGCTATACTCATTGTTGATGGAATATTTTCAATTTAAATGCTTTCGTATATCTTTTACTACCACATACAAAACTTCACGCTCTATGCGGAATTTACAAATTGATAAGCCATAATTTGAATTCGAAGAATTTCCATCAAATTCGATATTTTATTGACTTTTTGCGTTTACTTAATTTTGTATTTGATTGAGTCACTAACTTTTGGTAGGTGTACCATACAGCTCTCTAGGGTGTCAAGGTAGTGGGATGTGTGTGGGTCTGTGTCGCAAATGCCGCAAGTGCATATGCAAATACCTGTACGCTCTGTTTACTCTGCCGTTGATATCTAGATATCAATGTGTTTGTGTCTACGCGTTTATTTTCATATGTATGTATATGTATACATGTATGTCTTCGTATGTGTGTGTGACTGTGTTGCTGACATTTGTTTGTATTTCATTAATATTTTAGAGCATGGCAGAGTGAAGCTTCGAAATCAAAACATAAATATTAACATTTATGAATTGAAACTGTTTCGCCTTGAGCTGATTTTTCGGTGAAACCGCAAAATCAACAAACACAGAAAATTTTGCAGACATAAATAAAAATTATTTAAACGAAACGAAACAAGGCGGGGCGGGGCGGTGGCAGGGAGCGCTCTCAAAAAGGCGACGAGTGAATTTATTTTTGGCAGCAGTTGTTTTTCGAACTGTTTTCTTTGGATTATTTAAATTTGTTATGCTATGGCAAATTTAATTTTATACACATAAGAATTTGTAAAAATAATTTTTAACGATTTTATTTTACTAAAAAATTGCATTTTCTCTTTTTCTGTTTACTTACAGGTAAGCCATCGAAATGCTGCATGACCTCTTTCAACACTTGACCTCAACTAACAACCTATTTTCATTTGTCATCATCGATGTAACTATAAAATATACATACGAGTATATAAGTATATATGAACCTATTGTGTGTTGTGTGTAATTTTAAGTTGTGATTTTCGTTTAAATGTTGTTCTTTGTTTGTTAAACTTTTTTGTTTCTAAAACACTTCCCAGTAATTCTTGTAGTCCAATGCAAATTTTACTTGCTTTTTAAATTATTTAAGTCCATATTTAAATATTGACATGTCATTTTCTAAAATTATTATTAAAAAATAACATCATCTTTAATATTTAAAATAGAAGAAAGAAGATGAAGAGAAAAAAACTATCACAACTTTAATTAAAAATTTTAAATTGCATTTGGTGCAAGCAGTAAAAGGCGCTTCTGCTGCCAAGATGCCGCAACATTCTTCTTTTTGTTTTTGCTAATTTGCTGCATTTGCCAAGCTGCGTATACTGCTTCCCTTCCTGACGACGCATCGGTCGCCAACATCGTCTCAGACGTTGAGTGAAAAATTAATTGCATTCGAAAAGTTTGCACACATTTTGTTTGAGTTTGAAAAAGCATTGTCGAAACTTAATTTTCTTCGCACTACTTCTACACAGAAGACACATACACACACACACACACACACATACACAGTTTCTTTTGGAAGAGAAAGGACGAAGGACGTTGATGCATATTAGACTGCTTGGCGTTGGTTTGACAGCATGATGACAGCGTGCAAATTTCTAAGTGCAATAATATTGGTTATATTTTTATTTAAGGGCATTTATTTTAGAGCAAAAAAATAGAAGAAATTTGAAAAATACAACAAATAGACTCCTTGAACCTTTTAGAATTGATTGATTTGGAGAAATCTTAGCTTAGCCTAAATATAAAAGATAAATATATTTAAGATTTTTAATTTTTTTTCCCATATCTGCAAAGGATTCTGCAATTGAAAATTTACAAATACTCTTTTTAATTGTATTCATATTTACTTTATGCTAAAATTCGTATATAAATAATAGCCTTTAAATTTTTTAATAATTTTGTTTAAATTAGAGTTTTGTAAATTATTTCTTTCGGTTATACAAAACCTTTACCATTCTTTGGGAAATCCTTTTTATAGTTTTACACAAAGATATTCTCTATTTATTGAATTGGAAATTTGTTTTTGCTGCTGAAGTACAACAAAACAAAAAAAGGAATAACCACATGCATAAAATAATGGTGCAAAAAGTTCACTTCAAATGAGGTTATTTTGCCAAAGCAAGGACACTCGAATCACCAATTTTCTTATGTATTGCTATTTTAAGCTGGTCCGTATTTCGTATTCTAGCGAAATAATTTATGTTTTATAACAAATACTTTGAATTTTATTGTTGTTGACAATTTATAGGCATTTTTTTTATCATTCATATATATTTATGAATATAAATTTTTTTAGATTCGATAGATAATCCATTAAATTTCAAAATAAGAAGCAACTTTTTCTTAATACTCTGCATTTCTTTTCACCGCACACAGATAAATATTTCCCCTTTTGAATGTGTTCATTTGCGAAAAATAAAGACATTTCAAGTAAAAATTTCCATTTCGAATTTTCATGCATTTGCACACGGTACCCCTCCTCCCCCATATGAACGCAATTTGTTTACAGCACAACCTACATTTGTATCTACATTTGCGCATTTACATTTATAAATATGTGAGTGTGTGGGTGTGTGTGTGCGAAATTGAATGCAATATTTTGATATTTTCCGATTTGAATATGTGCATGTGTGCGCAAAAAAATTCCCAAAAAGGATTACGAAATGGAAAATTGTCAAACGAAATTGAAATTTGGTCATTTTACAAACATACAAACATTGATATTTAATACACATGTCTGTGCACTTGGTAACGATTTAAAATTTGCACATGATAATTTAAACTGATGTGCTTAAATATTTACTATTTTAAACACTTTTGAACAAACTGAATTTTACTTATTGTCTATTGCTATGTGTATTTGTCAGATAATAATTTTTGGGTATGCCGAATATAATGTCATACTTACCACGCCTCCTTATAGGCGTTGCAAATAGACGACCAAACTCAAATTTACTTTTCGTCGCGTTCCTGTGCATAGTGTAGGGTATAAGAGAGTTCACTTTAAAGCTTAAATTTGTTGCAGTAATCAATCGAATTAATCAAAGGAATCAAAAATTTAATTTTGATTTGAAATATTTATTATCAAATTTTATAACTTAAATTAATATATCAAACATATATAAAATAATTTTGACTTTAGCGAAGAATTTTAAAATTATATTTTCATTGATATTAATATTTTTTAAATAATAATTTCATTTAATAATAAGTTAATCTAATTTAATTGATAATATCAACAGCTAAAATTAACTTCTAACAAGCTTATCACACACACACACACAAATTGTTCATTATTTTTTCGAACGCACACATAAACCCAGAACATACTCCATACCAACAAACACACGCACTCTAATTGCCGACTACCTTTGTATGTATGTAAATGAGTCGCCGACGCAGCAGTGGCACCGTCCGCGGCCCCAAACTCATTTGCATATTTAAGTCCTCTTTGTGGGTTGTATGCGTGTGTTGCGTGTGTGTTGGTGTGCATTGGTCGTCCTTTTGCTTGTCACTTGTCACGGCAATCGTGTCACGCAGAGTGTCAACAATGACTTGGGCTGGACACTGTAAAAACGACAGTCGTCACTGTTTTTTCACATGTTCTACTGTTCGCCTTTATAAATAAATTGTTTACGTTCTTTTTGCTCTTAGTTTTCCTTTTAATTTTTGCTTTGCTCTGCACGTGTCACGTCAATGTGACACTTGCCATCGTACAATTTTTTTCGATTTACCATCGTGTTGCATCCACCAGTGTCAAATTAAATTAAATTTAATATTTAAATTCAATTCTTTTCAGCGAACTAAGTTATTAGTTAATTAAAAAAGTCAAAACTAAAAATGTAAAATGGCACAAACAAAATACTGTCACTACCAGCTGTCAGCTGTGACAACTGACATCGTATTTGGTTGACAATTTTACTATGCAGCGTTGCATGTCAAAATGATGTTTGCATTTTATAAGCAATACACTGAAAGAATAAAATGCATAAATCTGTATTTTACATATTTCTTAAAACTTGTTTGTACTTAACTGGAAAACCCGAATCTTAAAACAGGAGTCAGTCAATCCCGAAACTGACAATAGGTACTAATTATAAAAAAATAGACGACTGAACTGTTAATTTGCTGAATTTCACAAATGGTTCGAGATCACGAAAAGGTACTTTCCCGAAAAGTGACTCTCAATTTTTCGATCTTTTCGAGTTTTCCAGTTTATGCATTTAAGGAAATTTACGTCTTATGACTAATTTAAAAAATTGCAAAACTTTGTTTAATAAACCCAATTTTTCGCAGTGCGCTTTTATGTGTTTTTAAATTAAATTGTAAAAATTTTTGTAATTCTAAAAACAAACTTAGGCGCTTGGCTTCAATTTTCCAGAGGGGTTGTTGTAATCACCCCTTTTTGCCGCGAACGCAAATAACTAAAGGCGCACAGCAACAGAAACACACACATTCGCGCTCATCGCGTCTGTGCGAGTCTCGTCAAAGAGCGGCGTTTTGCGTAAGCGTAAGCCTCAAAGCAAACAACTTCAGTGGCAGTGTTGCCACCCCCATTTCATTTCATTTCGTTTTCTTTGCTTTCTTTTTCGCTTTTACACTAATTTGAGTTAAGGGTAAAAGCAACACTTTTTGCTTCCGTTTGGCTTTAATCAGTTTTAAAAATCTTGTAAATTAGCTTATCTTCATGGTTGCCACTTTATCGCCATCGTGTACAAGTTTTTTCTTCTATTTTAATTTATTTTTCTTTTTTTTTTTTGCTTTGCTTTATGCTGGTTGGCCTTTGATGAAAGGGTGAAGTGGCACTAGCAAAAGTGAGAGTTAGTTATTGAAGAGGTGCTTAATCAAAAATGTTTCTCTTGCGTTTTGCCTTTGGAAAGTAAATAACTTAAATCAATTATATTTTAAATAACTTTTTGAAATGTATTTTTAAAATTATTTCTTGTCACTTTTTAATCGACGTTCGGCTATAGCTGGAAAATTGCTTCAAAGCTTTGCAATTTGGTAATGCTAAATTTTGTGACATTTTAAAGCGTTCTCTCTTTGCTGCGAACTGTCCTGCACAATCCCGCCCCTTCCCGCCGTACAAACACGTCAGTCGAAGAATGTGAAAACCGATGAAATTTCTAAACGCCACTTGAAAGCGTTACGTTAAAACTAACCGATATTTTCGAGCGCAACACGAAACCATGAGCGTTAATGTTTTTGTGTGGTTGTCAGCATTTTCGATTTTTTTCCGCTTTTCTTCTTCTATTTTTTATGTCAAACTTTATGAAAGCATTGCAAAAGTATGAAAAGAATTTCCAGTTTTGTTGCGCAAAAATTGTTTTGCAGAGAAAAATGTTCCAAAACGTTTTCATTGTGGCCGTGTGGCAGCCACCACCGCATATTGAAAATATTGAATTCAACTTCGTATTGGGGTCAAGAAGAAAACTTGTGGAGGTTTTGTTTTTGTAATTTTTTTCATTGGCTCTGCTGCAACGACATTTAAGGGTAAGAATTCATTGTGGATTTTATGGCAGCATAAAATGGAATTTTATGAAAAATTGAAGATTAAAGGTGAAAAATACGAGAAATAAAATTCGTTTTTCGTTATTAAAAATTCAAAAAAAATTCGAAAAATAAAACTCAGAAAGTTTCGCTTAAAATACAATTTAAATGTGTTCTCGTTTTAGTTATCAAAATACTTTGAATTTATTTACCGCATTTGTTTGCATTTATTTACAATTTAAATTGTATTTAAAGTAGAACTTAAAATGTCGGTTTTTTTCTGACAATTTCACATTGTTCCGTGCACTAAACTTGACATTAAATCGTCGCAAATAATCTTTGAGTTTAAGTGGTTCCTCCCCTTCAGACTGACACGTACGCAATTTTGTACAGTCAACTTGTTAGAATAAGTTTTTCCTTTCTTTTTGACAGACATCACAAAAGATAATTCGGCGTTTCGATCATGTTTTTCTTTGTATTATTATTGTTGCTGTTTGTTTTGTTTTCGTTTTTTGCTATTGTTGTTGTTATTGTCGTTGATGTTGCTCCAGACTGACATGATTATAAGTTTGCGTGGCTGCTGCGTACGAAAGTTAACTCAAACGAAACTAATTTTGCACTTTTCGGAAATTTAAAAACGAGCTAAAAGAGAATTCAGACAACTCGCAAGACAAATGTGAACGCACACTCTTACACACTCATACGCATATATGTATATATTGTATATAGATCAAACGAGAATTAAAGTTTCAGTACAAAGCGATTTTTTTTTGTCTCTCCACAGGATTTTGCCTTTTTACAGTCGGTCTTACATGCAAAATTTTTTAGTGTTTAAAACGTTTTTGTCTGGCAACGTGCTTAAAAACTTTGGTATTGTTGTTTTTTAAAGCTATTTTAATTTTTCACGTTGCATAGTTGTAGGGGTTGTCAGTGAAACACGCAGCCCTTCTCTATGCAACAGACTTTGAAAAAATATTTTTAGGGTATTTTTCCAAAAAATCCAAAGTAAATCTTCTACACAAACATTAATTTAAAAAAAAAATTTTCAATTGCTACTCAAACGTTTAAATTAAATATGTACTATTTTTTTCATCTTGAAATGTTTAGGAGATGTTTGAACCACACAAAATATTGAATGACCTTGTCAAATAAAATTCTGGGTTCCTACAAAAGATCCGACTGGTGAAACCAAAAATTAATCATCAGTTTAAAAGGTAGAAAAATTAGTTTAAAATGCCACGAAAAATCTGCATTCTCGCAATACTGACATTTTCGCTGCATTCTAGCGTTTTAAAAAAAAAACTATAAACAACTTTAAACCGAAATACATCAGACTTATGCACTCTGTTTCGTTTTCGTTTTCTTGTTATTGCTTTTTGCTGTTGTCCCCTTTCATTGTGTACATGTAGCTATGTGTGTGCGTATGTTAAAGCAAATAAATGCTTAAATGTAAGCAGCGTTTTAGGGGCATGTTGAAAATGTGTGGGTGCCGAGGAAGACAAAACCCGTCATAACTTTTAATAAATACATTTAAAATGTCTTTGAAGTTTGCGCGAGAAATTTGTTGTTTGTTTCTTGTTGCAAGCAGAGCAAGACACAGGGTAGATCAAATAAGTTGGCAATGTCGGGGAAAATACTTAAGTTGGATACAATTTATGTGAAATTACAAAAGTTTGCTCGCATATTTATCTCTGACATGTTTTTTGTGAGAGAATGTTTTATTATTGTTGTTGTTGTACTAGTATTTTTACCTACACAAAGTATGCAAAATATGTCACTTTCCCTATGCTGCTTTGCTTATATAATACCCACACATACATACATAGACACGCATACACAAATGACACATACATGCACGTACAAATTTCGTGGTTTTGCCTCGTACCGCAGATGTGATCGAATATTGCTTTTCAGCCGAAAATACTCATACGCCAGCGCCTCCGCATACCTTCACACTAAAAGCCTTTCTCGTCCTATTAATTTTAATTTTGCACAAGCACACTAAATTCATTTGCGTTAATTTTAGCCCTGCAGAATGTGCGATACTACACTGCAAAAAAACATTTAACGGATTTTATAAAAATAACAAAACCTTTATTTTTATTAAAAAAGTGAATTTTTTTGCTACAATTTGTTGCTTATAATCAGAGATGATAACAATTAATTAACTTTTGAATGCTTTAGTCATTTCATTAGCATAACGAAACAGTAATTATAATGAAATTGACATTTCATTATAATTGAGTATTGATAAGAAAATACACATTCAATTATAATTCAAAATTGAGGTATTAAAAATTGAGGTAGTAAAAAGTAATGAATTTTTTCAAAAGTATAATTGAACAATGAAATGAAAATTTTCAATAAAGCAATTTAGAAAACAAAAACTTAATTTCATCAGCATTTTAATTGATTTTATTTTAAAAGGGGTTAGTATCAATTACAAATACATAATTAAAAAAACCGAGCAATACCTTAACATTTAATTCTTATTTTCCGCAGCGTACTCAGTCTTAAACACACACACACACACTCAAACATTTTGCTATCATAAAGTTCCATATTCTGCGAACGCTTCATCACTTAAAATTTGCATATCATGTGTGTGTGTGTGTGATTGAGTATGTGTATGTGGTTTTATACCATCCATACACGCAGACATTCGTGCACGTTCATGTTCAACTAAAAGCCAAAATAACCTTGCATATCCTTTTTGGTTATGACCATCGCTATGTGACCATTTGTGACCAACCAGCCCCACACCCAATTTATGCGCAAGTATGTTGTTATTTTTGTTGCTGCTGTTGTTGTTGAATCATTTGTCAAATGGCATTGCTTGTTAAACTTGAATACACACCGAGAAAAGGACGAAAGCGAAACGATAAACTCAGCTGACGTATTCGTATGAGAAAAAAAGCATTAAATAACATCAGAGAGACCACAACTCACCGCAACACGTCGTCGCCAGTTGCGGCTCAAACTGAAAGATACTTTTTGGTTAATATCTGTACACTGAAATGTGTCCAAGTGATGGTAAATTATTTTTGATGTTTCAATTAAATTTTTCATAAATTGAAAATGTGTACTTAAATATTAAATAAATAAACTTATATTCGACTTTGTTATTATATTATATAATACAAGTCCGCTTCAGTGTTTTTAGCTTCAAATGATTTTTCCTTCATCTATTAAATCGCATAAGTTTAAGAATTACATGTAAATGCAGCTTCATCTATTAAAGATATGCTTTATAAATAATTAGAGAACTACAGCTTTTCGATAAATTCTTCTATTAAACTATATGAACATTTCCACTTTTATTGAATAGTCTTAACCATTGCCTACAATTGAACCTACGACTGGACTATGCAATAGAGAACATGATTCGAGGAATTTTCGTATAAACTTGGTTTGGCATTAAGTTTTAAATTTAAATACAAGTTCATATATGAAGTTCATAATCATTAAAAAGTAATGCAATTATCAAAAATAGATTTGAATAAATGTTGTTTTCTTTAGATTTTTATATTTGTATTGGTCGATTGTCGACACACAAATCTATGCCACAAAATTTTGTAATTTTGCGCCCAAAAGAAACCGCATGGAACACACTTAAAATAAATAAACAAGAAACAAAGGAACGAACAAACGAACAAACAAACCCTTTATTCGGAGCATGAGAAATAAGTGCTGCCTTTTGTTGTTGTTCTTATTATTGTTGTTGTTGTTATTATTGTCTTGTCCAATTAATTATTCAAGTGAAAATTTTCATCTCCTGCAGGCATTAGCCCAGCAGGGCCAGCACAACCAATCCAAACCCAAGCCCAAAGCCCAAAACCCGAAGTCTTCTGCTTTTGCCGTTTGACCGGAATTTATGGTTGTAAATTGTTTTGGCCCGGCCTCTGTAAGGTTAACATAACGTATTGCGTTTTAAAAGCCCGAAAATGTGGCGGGGTCAAAGGTACATATTTTTCAAATATTTCTCCGAGAAGGTCTATTTAAAATTTTGAGAACTGTTCTTTTTTTGTTGGTTTGGTTTTTATTTTGTTTATTTTTTATTAAAAACTTTCATACAAATACACAGACAAGCACATGCATACATACATATACAGACATATAGAAACAAACAGACAGAGAACAGTGCACGTTAGCATACAAATTGCGAGAGAACAGAGCGAACAACAACAACAACAACAACATCAACACTTGCTGTTAGCAAAGAGGATGTTTGGTGTTGTTGTTGTTGCCGTTGATGATTGTAATCCGGTTTGTAAGTTATGTGCTCCTTAATTGAGTTCACATGCACATGACCTGAATCTGTGATTGTGGCCGCCTGTGCTGCTGTTTTCTGCTGCTGCTTTTGCTAATGCAAAACAAAAAACAAAAAAAAAAACAACAAAAAGGATTCTCCATATTATCCTTTTTGGCAACACGAGTGTGAGGCAGGTGAGTCAGTCTCTCACTCACTCATTCAGTCTGTTAGTCATTGTTTCTGTTACAGCGCTCGGGTACTTGACTATCAGTGTTGGTAATGTCAAATTTTGTTGTACAAATTATTCTCTTTATTTATTAAAAATATTATATCTAATTAGAAATTTACACAAGTAAAATTCTAATATGTTTATAACACATTAATGTAATTAATGTTTGATTTAATGTAAAATCAGACAAAATAATTTTCGTAGATCCTTAAAGTCACAACATTGTTAGACGCATTTACTATAGCTAACTGACGCTGATGATGATGAGTTCCACAGGCACCAGCACCAGCAGGAGCAGTCATCAGACATTTCCTTCCGGTTTAATGTTGCCTTCTTCGAATATTGAAACATGTCCGCCGGAAGGTTAACTCGAAAGTTGATTTCTTTTATCATTTTATCTAAATTTTGTTCCTCTTTTCACTTTTTTGTTATATATCATGGCATGTGTGTATAGGTATGTATGTATATGTGCACATGCCTGTGTGCAAGTAATTGATAGTAAGACAGATAGGGATGATGGCAACAAAATAGTTCACGTGTGCAAAAACAATCTCTTAATTTTCGAAAATATTCACTTCATAATTTATTTTAATTGCTGCAATGTGTCCAGCAGGAATGGACCAAGAACCCTTCATCATGTCCAAGATGGATGTTTATGCTTTGCATGTACCGATGAGTTTGTGTGTGAACGTTTTTGTAATAGCCAGTGAAAAGCAATTTATGAAAGCGGAAACAAAAATTTATTATGACTACTTTTGGAATTTACTATAAAAGAGTAAACGATTTGTCAAAAGCAGGCGAAGACAGGTTGCCTCAAAATTTAAATAAACCAAAAAAAAATTTATTAATTAATTTCGTAGAATTAAAAGAATGGTTGCAAAAGCTACATTAAATGGAAAATATAAGTTGTAGATTTCATTATATGTATTCGTATTAAATTTATACTTAGCTGATAGTATCCGGTATCAGCTAAGTAAAGTAACTTAAATAAATATCACTTCCGCTTTGAATCGAAACGGTTCACAGACAAAACAGTCAGTAGTAAATTTAAAATATTTACAATTATAAACATGAATCCAAATTTATAAATGTATGCTTATATACTTACTTATTTACTTACTTACTTACTTACTTACTTACTTACTTATTTACTTACTTACTTTCTGACTTATTTAGTAGGCATATTGCGTTACCAATTTTCATCTAAGTAAATCCAATTTTTCTGAATTTCCGCAACTTTCTTTATTCACCCGCGTTAATCCGCTTTAAAACAACCACAACAACAACCAGAATAAAATCACACAAAAAGAGACAATGAACCAAAACAAAAAAACAGCACGCGATAAGCATTTAAATAAATTAAACCCTTTTTATTCATGTCAGGCAGTGTTGCCACCCTTTCCATCAATGCCAGTCGCTCACAAGCAGAATGCGAGTGCGAATGAGTGTCACTACTGCTCCCGCTTTAAGCACTCAAAGCGACAAATTCAACTTGGCAATATAAAATGAAATACAAATGAAAATCGCATAAAGATTTGGCGCTGCTGATAACGCTCGCTGCTCGTTCCAATGGCACGAAAACAAAAAACTCTGCGTCCGACATTGTCATCAGAAGATTTCGAAGAAGTTTCCATTTGTTTGAATGTGTGACATTTGCCTCACTCTGCGTGTGCGTTGTCGATTTTTCTCGATGCCTCGTATTGACTCTAATCCCAGGCTTTTTTTTAAGTCATTGTTCCTGTGATTTTTTCTGTCATTGCTATTGGCCACTAAAAATCCGATTTGGATAAATGTCGGCGCCAAAGCCAACTCTCAAAAAAATAAAGTAAAACAAATTTACATTTTAAACATAAAAACCCACACAACACTGGCTTTTAAATCCATTTTTCAGCGCTACATATGAAGCCTGGCTTTTCCTTTCAATGTACCTCGTAAACGTAAGACTCATGCGTGTCGGAAAAGTTGACAGGCAACACTTTTTGAAACACTTTTATGTTAGTATAAAATCAAGAAAATGGAAATATTTGAAAAAGCTTAAAAATTTTGAAAGTTATGATGTAACTCGAAGATGAAAATGTTTGGAATAATATTAGAGAAATGGAATTTTCGCAATGAACTCCTTGAAAGAAAAACTTTTATTTTTCACTGTGCTTTAGATTTTTCTTTTCTGTCTTGCGAAATCTCTCATTCTCATATATCAAGCGCTACACCGCTGCTTATGTTTGAAATGAAGCTTTTCCGAAAATCGATGGGTATGCTGGAAGTGTTAATAAAAAAATATGCATTGTAGATAATGATTGTTTTTAAATAAGAAAAAAAAATTGTTTAGAAGACATTAAGAAAAAATATTTGGAAGACTAACTAAAATAATTGCTTTGCCGGATATTTAAAGAAGAAAGCATTTTTAATTGCCTGCAATGACTACAAATATCAAAACTAGTTTTTATTATTAAATTGAACAATTATTTCTTTATAAAGTTTTATTTAATACCGAATTTGTATTAACCTAACACAAAGTTAAAATTTGTTTGCTATTAATTAATTTATTATAATAAATCTTAATAATATTCCCAATAAATCAAAAGCAGAAACCTTCAAGGCATCGAACGATATATTTTCAAAATGTATTCGTTGAATTGTCACAATTTTTGCTCTGGTCACAAAATTTCGCATTGAAAAACAAAAGAATTTGCGACAAAAAAAATGTTTATCAAACAGACTCGCAATTTCTATAAAGCGGCAAATATTTTCACAAGCACAACAAAGCAATTTCACATTTTACAAAAACAATTTGATTTTCAATTTTAGCATAATTTCCACCACAAATAAATCAACTAAAAAGCCGACGTCAACGCAACACAAACACAAGCACAAAACTGTTGAAATCAAATATTTTTGGCCGGCATATAAACAAACACACACAAAACGACCAAATGGATGATGTTTGTATGTATGTACACATAAATATTTTGTATATACGGCTACATACATATATCAACGTATATATGTGTGTATATGTATTGTTCATGCAACACTTATTGCACTTACACTAAAAACATGTTCAAATTCGTGTGTTTGCGTGTTTGTATGCGTCGTATGATTGATCACCATCAACACTTGCACACACACACGCATGTCCATGTTCACAACGTATTTTTTTCTTGTGTTTTAATCAGTTTAATTTTATTTGCATATCGCATATTTTTCGGCCGCGCCCACAAAAAGCGCCTCAATTTGTAGACGAAATTATTTTCGGTCGCTAAGTGCTATCAGGCGCGTTAAAATTGTTTTTGGAAAATTGGCAAATCCATACAAAAAAATGAAGGGTAAAATTTTTACGTATATATATGCGCCTAAAAGTGTGCAACAACGAACGTGATAGCTTTGTTTTTTTTATCTGCCCTTTGGGATATATATTCGCTATGAAACGCTTCTGGCGATTTTTGTCAATTAAAGTTTTTTGTTTATTTATTATTTTAACTTTTTTTTTATGCGCTGGCAACCAATTTTAAAATTGCTTTTGTATCCAACGAGATTTAATAAAATTACAAATGAGGCCGGTAACATTCAAAATGCCTTTGGCGTTTGTTCAAATTATGAGTTAATGTATTTAAGGTTTCATTGTTAGTTTATATTGTTAAAAATTACAGAAGTATTTTCCAATGTTATTTATTGAATTATTATAAAATTATTCTCAGTTAAATATTTATTTTAGTTGAATTTATGAACAGTTATGAAAAGTTATTGAAATTTATTTAAACATACAAACTCAGTTTCCATTATTTCTCGTATTAATTTAAGCTTTCTCGAATACTTTTCAATTTCTTGAATATACTCTGAAATTTCACAAATCGCTGCGAATTTCTGCAATCTCAAAGATTTCACTAAAATTTTCACTTCTCGAAATCGTAAATAACCTGCTCGGCATTTTCTAGGTCACAGGCGCATTTCTTGTCGAGCAAACACTCCATTAAATGTCAACCAAAGTCAGCCTTCAACGCGGCGTTGTTGTCATCCGGGCCCCGCCTACCACTGACTGCCTGCCTGTCTACCAGTCTAACTGTCTGTCTGGCAATTTATCTTTTGCTATTTTAAGCTTTGCAGCAAAACTATTTTGCAGCATGCAGCAGCAACTTAAGGCACAGTGCATTCCACACACACAAACATAGCTAAAATAATACAAACACACACACACACACAATGTCTCAGCACTCTCGGGATTGCTGCAGCCTGACAAGTGGGTGTCGTACCGCCCACTTGTCGTGACAATCAGTCGGCAGCGGCGGCGTCGGCGGCTTCCTGCCTTATTTTTTTCGTTTTTTCTATTTGTAGTTCATTCATTTTTCAACACTTTTTTACACCTTTGTTCACACGAATCAGTTTTGAATTTAAATAATTTGTTTATTTCAACATTTTTCAATAATATTTAAGTTTTTTTATTCTTATAAATTTATTTGAGTTTATTATTTTAAGTAGTTTAAAACATTTTGGTAATTGCATACCATCTATTAAAAAAAAAAAGATCTACATACACTAGACCTAAAAAAAAATGTCCGAAATCATTTAAATTATTTTAAGATATTTTTAATATTATTTAATAACGTCAACCACAAGTACATCAACAAAGTTACTTCAATTACTTTGACCACAAGTGTATGTCGCCGTCTGAGTTCGTTGTACTGCGCCTTTAAATGCCAAGAACTTTTGTTCGTATTTTTAATACGAAAACGCTTCTTACAAAAGTTCAAAATGATTATGTTCTCTTCTCCTCTGTTCGGTTGTTGTTCTCCATTGTATCTGAGAGATAAGAAATGTTCTATTTTGTTCTTGTTTGTTCTGTTTTGTCTGCTGCTTCTAGCTGCGACTGTAAACTTCTGCGAATTCCTGGCTTACAATGTCATTTGTGTTTTGGGATACGTGCGCCCATTTGAAATTTAAGTTTTTTCCCTGACTTTGCACAATTTTTTGTATTCATTTTTTTTCTACTTTAGAGACTTTTGGTCTGGCCTATTGCCAGTAAAGTTGGTCTTTAGGTTTCGCATTGATTATTTGCTGCCGTTGCTGCTTTTCGAGAATATTCTCGGCGACAGCTAAAGTACAATATAAAAACAAGAATTAAGTCTAGTTTTAAGCGAATTTATTAAAGTGGAAAAAACCAACAAAAAAAGAGAAGAAATTGTTGTTGACTTGATGGAGAAACTTTTATTGGCAACAACGAAATTGCTGTTATTTGTTAATTAATATGTTGATGATTGTTTATTAAAATGGAGAGAGTTGAAATATTTTTTTTGTTTTATTTATGGTCTTATGGCAGAATCGAATGTATATCAATTGTGATAATGCTGAAAATCGTATGAGGAATTTTGTTAATACTTTGCAAATAAAATCTTATTTAAATAAAAACATTTCTAAGGAGTCATCAAACCATATCTGAGAAGCTTTAACTCAAGAAACAATAAACGTATATTAAATATTTACCAAATGTTTTAAAGCCGCTCTTAAAAAATAATACAATCTGCTTGAAAAACTGCAGATCATATTTAACTTCCTTCTGACTATCAAAAGTTTCAATTATTACGCACAAATGCACCAATTATTTGGGCGCCAAAATCCAACAATTGAAAAGCTGACTGCCAACAATAGCGTTTAATTCGAACAAAGGCTCATAAATTCATTATGTCAACATACACAAACACACAGACACACACACACACACTCAAACACAGCCAAAAGTACACAATGTACACAAGTACACAAGGAAATGCGGCAAATTAAGCAAACACAAAAAAAAAGTCAAGTAACCCCTCCCCCACTTTAGTAACCGGTGGAAACTCATGCACCGCGCGTACTTTCTAATAAAGCAGCACGCAGCAGCACGTACGGCGCGCATATGATGGGATATGTCAAAGGACCGACCACGTCAAATCAATTCATATTCAGACTTACTGAACCGATCCGACCCGGCGCGCACACAAACTCCATGTGAATATACTTACACACGCTTAACCATACACGACGCTCGTATGCCAGCGAACAGTTGTCAAAACAAGCTGGACTCAGAGACCATAGACGCATAATTCAGTGCTCTTCTGATTATTTTCAAGCTAACCAGAAATTTTTTTGCGTTTGAAGGATATTCGGTTTAATTACATCTTTTAGATATGAATTTAAAAAAAAAATTTTCAAATATTTAAATGTGCTCAATAATTTATTTATTTTTTTAATATAAATTAAAATTAGTAAATTGTTAATTGTATATTTATAAATAAATTTGTTGAATGGATTTATCGGTTTTTGATTTACTCGATAGCTCCTTATTTTATCTTGGTTATCGTTTATTATATTCATTCATTTCCAATTTTGAAGTACCAATTTAAATTTATCATTTAAAGTAGTTCTGGTTGCCCTTCAGATGACTAACAATATGGACGGGACGAATACACGCACCCAGCCGAATACACACCACATACACACACAAAGCAAAAACAACACACAGACACAAATTTACCATGAATAAAGCTAAACATGACTCGAGGGTGAATTATTATAATCATGCAGAGACTGAGACTTGGCTGGCAGCGAATTTACTGACTGACTGCTGACCAAAGAAGACGACGTTTAAGTTGGACAAAGCAAAGCCGTAACGGAATGACGTACGACCGAGTGCAGTTGCGTAGCAAGCTGTGGCACAAATGAAGTCAATTCCGAACGACCGTCCGACCGACCAAAGTTGCAAAAGCAGAAGGCGTGCGTACCGAGATAAGCCAACAAAGAAAATTGTTTTAAGCCTCCCTTAACAAAGCAAGAACAACAATAAAAACAACAACAAAACACCAAAGACCACCAGAAAATGTTAAATGAAAAAGAAGCGAAAACAACGAGAAAACACTTTGTGGACATTTTAATCCGAAAAGTAAAACTTTTTTTTGTTTGTCATCAACTGCAACGATCTGATTAGTTTAATTTAGGGGCTGGACAAATGCGTCTACTTCTGCTGCTATTGCTGTGGTTGATAATGTTGTTGTTATCATTGATGTTGTTGTTGTTTTTGTTGATGATGGTGGTTCTATATGGTGCCCTGAATAAATTGTGATTATCCAGCAACGCAAAATTATAAATAAAGTTCGTAAAACTACGAGCAAAAGTAAAAGCGAAAGTTAGATTCAGTGATGGCAGCTGTCAGCATGTGGACAGCAGCATTGGCACTTTTCTAAAAAGCTTCTACATACAAAAAATATTTAAATGCAATGATGAAAATTTGCTTAAAACAGAAAAACTATTTTGGGAGTTGTATGAATATATTTCTCGTTAAAATAAACCTTAATCTTCTTAGATCGAAAAATCGTACATTTATATCTATCATATAAAAAACTGTATGATAATTTTTAAGTTTACATTTTAAAGATGAGAATTTTTTTTTTTAAATCAAAACCAAAATTTTTAACATGATAAAGATCCGATATCGGTTGCCCTTTACTTATGTCGCTCAACATTATCGTTTGTCTGCGGCACCTCGAGAGTATTTATTCTGGGTTCCTGGGCAACAATAAAATTTCCTCAATTGTACATGTCAAATGTAAGAGTGATTGCAATACAGCAGAAAAAAGGAAACGAACAACAAAACAAAACAAAACACGTAATTTCGTCTACCCAAATTCTACAAAAATACTTTTGCATTTCAAAAAGCAAGGAAATCGGTCTTCCATCTGCGACGACATACGAGTATGCCATTTGCCATTTGCTATTCTGGCGTGTCTGTTCATTTTGTAGTTTTTTGTTTGTGCTTTGCTCATTTTGTTGATCATGTATGCAATGTAATATAATTTTGGCTTTTTTTAATTTGCAATAGTATCTACAAAAAAACAAAAACAACACTAAACATAAAGTGATAAAAAAGAAAAACCCGACCTTACTGATTAGAATTTTGATTTTCATAATAAAAATTTATCAAATTAATTCATTATTTTATCAAATCATTTCATCTTCAGTTGTGGGTGAAGTTACACTTAAAGTTTAATTAAATATTAATTATATTAAATAAAAAATTAATTGTATTAATTATATATTTTCAGAAATTTTCGTTCTTTGTATTGTAAGCAGAAGAATGACAAATTACACTAACAGAAAAATTGCTACTCTAACAAATGCACAAATAGTCGCATTAAAAATGTTACTAATCTTGCTTTAATATTTATTTATATTTTCCAATTTTAAGCTCCTAAAGTTTGTCACTTTTAACTTGTCCTTTTTTCAATTTTGTTCGTGAAATCATTTTTGACTGACTGAAATCGACTGCAAAATTTCGTTAAATAAGAGAAGATATAAGAACATATTTCTCAACTGTTGAGGGCATTAAAACCATAAATAACAACTCATACAAACGTCTTGTCTTCTACTCCGTCTTGTGTATCTTGTGTATCTTGAACTTTTCTAGCAGCTCCTGCTGATGCTGCCCGTCAACACTTCCGTTATTAACGCCCATTTTTGCACTCATCCGAAAGATTCGTTGGCAGTTATGGCGCTGTGTGTTGATATGTGTCAAGAGTTGCCAATATAGTATATATATTTATCAGCGACAGCAGAAGAACAACCACTGCTACAGAAATGATTCTATCAAATTGTGTTCGTCTCTTTATTCCCGTGCACTCTTTGCAACTGTAACTACAATTTGTCTGCTGCTTCTGCTGCTTCTACTCTGTCTGTGGTTGGTCTGACTTGTTTTTTTTTTATTTTCTTCGAATCAATGTAGAACTCTTGCCAAACTGTTGGCAACACTTTGTATGAATTGAAATTGTATTCGAGTCGTCTATTTGCAAATAGTATTAAATCTAATAAATAAGGGATTTTATAAAATTATAAATAGCTTTACTTTTATTCTAGTTCTAAAACGAAATTTGAGTATTCACTAATTCAATAATAAAAAATATATAAATTAATCTGGAAATATCTTAGTAGCTATTCAGGTACAAAAAATATTTTTGATTGACCTTTACTTAAATCAATCAATCAGTTCATCGTCCCAATCATTTTTTGTTTAGCTTTGAATAAATTGAATTAATATTGGAACATTTCAATTTACATTCTATAAGTTTAAACTTCGTCATGTCTTCTGTAAGTAACCATAACATCCATTCTAAAAGCTCTTGAACAGCTCGGCCCACACATATCTAGAAAAAAAATTCGAGAAAATTAAATTTTATATAATAATACAAAATTTTGATATCCACAAAATGTTTTAATTCACTCTGGTCAGAATATTCTGATGTCTTTTCCATTAGAGCTTTTTTATTATGAATGCTTTTGCAACTGAAAGCCTCTTCTATGCGCGTTTATACTCATACATACATACAAACATACTTAGTGTCTGTCTGTCTGCATGCGAGTGTATTCAGTTCGATGAAAACTTCAATAAATTATTTTATTGCGACAGTTATACTATTGGTTTATGAAATTGTTGAAGGAAATATCGAATGAAGTGTGGATGTGTGCATTGCAAATTGGAAATGACGCTATTAAATTGTAGATGGCGCGGCACTGCGCGGTGCTACGCTGATGAATTGATGGATTTCGCTGATGTTGTTTCTACTCGTTCCGCTGAATTTACTATATTCTAAATTTAGATGCTTTGATAAAAAAAAAATGTTTTTGGTACAAGCATTTTATAATACTTAATAATGTAAACAAAATTAAAAATATTTTCATTGTATTTTAAATGTTTTAACTTTTTTGAATTTTAATATTTGTTTTTTTGTATATGTTATTAGTCTCTTAAACTTCACAAGTTTCCGATCCTGGTAAATGAACTTAAAAATTTTTTTTCATGTGCTTCGCAAATATTTGAAACTTTTTTTTATATAACAAACATTTATGAAAATAATAAAAAAAAGAATTCATACCTGTAACTTTATTTAAGCTGAATTTTGCCAAAATGTCTTTCATTTTTTTGTATTATTTTTTTTGTCATGTATTTTATTCGTAAATCTCACATGTATTCTTTCTATACATGGACAGTTAACTCCTGTCACAACGCTGTATGCTTAACATCCAACATCGTTCTTTCTTATATACTTTGGTGCACGTTCGCATCTATCCCGCCTGTCATAATAAACTTTTTTTATCCTGCATCGCAACTGACAATAATGGCAATAATCGCGAAATGCGAAATGAAGAAAACATTAAGTCGATAAAAGCCAAACAAGAACAGCAAAAGTCAAATCCTACTCAATTTGACATAAACCGAGAAAACTATTAGCGCAATATGTCGGATAGAATTTTTGTTTCTGTCTTTGTTTTTGCTACAAGCTATAACTCCGAACCGAAATAGTCTAACTGGAGAAAGCATTTATTTTATCTATTAAATCATTTTAAGTTAACAGGGTGAGTTTTTTAAACTATAAAAGCTCTAAATAATTTATTTATTTGCATATGTCGTCATCTTATATTTAATAAAAATATTTACACGCATTTAATCACTTGAAAGTTTGAGTAAACACAGAAAAGTTAACACGAGTTAACTCATTTGGTAGGGAACCGACGATTTGATGGCTTTAAGCGCTTCAGAGCTTGTGGAAAAATTGTCTTCAAGCATTTAGAAGTCAAATTTTTCATTATCATATTGATGAGAAGACGAAGAAACTCTGCAGTCCACTTGACATAATATCTTCAATAAAAAAAAATTTAATATCTGACATTTCAAATGAGACAACAATTTAAAATGCAATACAAAACTCATGGAAAGCTCCAACAAAATCAAAAACGAAAAAAAAAACCAAAACGCTCAGATTCAATTAATTTACACTCGACTGCTTCGACAGCAGCGCACAGCTGCTGACTGAACACAGTAAAAGGATACACTGTTTTTTGTTGTTTTCTTTTTTACACAACAGGATATGGGGAGGCACATGTGTGCTAAGAAGAAAAGCACATTTAATTTTTTTTTAACAACTTTCAATATTGTGCACAAAATATTTTAATTGTATGCGAACTAAACCCACTCTAGCCAAATTAATTCGAAATGTTTGGAGCAAAGAAAAAACCCAAACAAATACACTTTAGACTGGATCAATTGTTGTGAAACAAAAAGGTATTTTTGAAAATTTTTGGTTAAAACTTCGATGGTTAAGACCAAGAGGCGAATTTTGAGAAATGTGATATTAAAAATAATTTTTGAAATTATTTTCAAAACGAAAATTTTATCGTAATACCAAAAAACTAAGCCAGCCTAATACCTACACACTCGCACACTGGAATTAAAACTGAAATTGCCTACTGACAAGCTAACAGCATTACAACATCAACATAGACAGCATACATATAAACATATATATGCATGCAGATATGAGTTTACACACACACATACTTATACATTGTACAAGCATCCATATTAAATGAGAAATTAAAGGAATTTCCGGCACGACGCCATATTGTAAAACATGAGTATTTAATTAGAAAATTTTATATATTCGAAAATTTACATTTCAAAAATTCCAACGAAGCTTTTCGCTACAGCTTATACTTCTTCTTCTTCTGCTTTGTCTTATTTTTTGCTTCCGCTTCCGGTGCTTCAGTAGCTGTTTGTACGTCTGTCTGTCCGTCTATCCGTCTGTCTGTCTGCCTGCCTGCCTGTATGTGATGTCGCATCGTGTCGATAAGTGTTTTTAATGAGTTAGTGTGAACAGTTGCTCGCTCCTTTAGCTTGCCTCTTTGCCCAACAAACACTTTGTGCTCGGCAAAGTGTAGCGGAAATGAAAATATAATATTTGAAAATTTTCATAAGTTTTACACGTCACAGCTGTGCTTGCTTCACACATGGTTGGGGTAATTGCTGCCGGTAAACTAGTTTCATGGCGCTTATTAAAAGTTGAAATGCGGGATTTTATTGAATGGATGCGGAGTGGGTGTGGGAGCGTGTAATAATTTTAAATAATTAAATTAGAATTTCCACGTATCGTTATATCTGTATAAAATTACATACATACATGCTTCTTATGCTTTTTAACGTTTAAATTTTGAACATTCCGCTTAGTTCTAAAATAAACCTTAAATTTAGCTTACAGTATAACAATGTCATATTTCTAACGAGATTTCTTCAATGGAATAATCGAAATACACTTGAAGCTAATCGGCTCGAACATTGTTGTTATTATTTTCAATGTCAACATCAAAAGCCATTTAAACCACTCATACCAGCCGCAATTAATTTAACCAGCCTTCTACCACCGACTGGCCACAAGCGTAACGCTCTGTATCGCATCGTATCGTATCGCCCTTCGCTATGGCTACGTCATTGTCAACTCATTAAGTTAACGAGCTCCATTGTAAGCATAAAAGGATTATTAACAAATCACTGAATTTGGATTTGAAGTTATGTTTTTGAAAATTGTCAACTGGCTTTGGTTGCTGCAGGGGGAAGCGGTAGGAGTAGGAGTAGGGCTGCAAACATTTGCCAACGCTTTGATCCGTAACTTATGAAATTAACCCTTAAAATCAGAGCATTTGACTCGATGAACTGCGATGACGCCAACATGCCGTGCACCTTAGTCAAATAAGCGTGAATCAGCAAACGGAAATCACTTGAAATCACGGCGCTCTTCTTTTGATCGTTTTGGTTATTATTTGTCGGCATTTCAATTTGTTTGTCATCTGATATTATATTATTTTTATAAATTGTCATATATATATTAAAATAGTTATTCATATTTTTTTTTTGAGTTTTTGAGTATCAGAACTATTTCCGAACTTTTGCTAAAGTATAATTACAAAAATATTTAACCGAGTAATAAATTTTATGATAGGAAAACCTCAAAATTTATATGATCTTGTTTGTTTCTTTGTTTCTTCGCAAATGTTTTATTGTATTTACACTTTTTACGTGTCTTTCTGTAAACATCTTCGCTCTGTAAAGGTTAAGGATATATTCCATTATCCGGTTCCACTGCTATGCCACTATTAACCAATACAAAATATTATTTCGACTGGAAATTGTTTAACGTATTGGATTTTGCTACCCTTTTTTGTTTTGTTTTTATAAATTCACACAGTTTCATGTTATATTAACATCGTCAACATGTTAAATTTTACAGAAGTGACATTAACAATTGACAAAGTTTTGACAACATTGACTTCGATGTTAAAAAGTGATTTTTAACATAGCAAATTATAAAAATTGTTTTTTACTCTGCATTGTTCACAACCAAACATCCACTAATTCGATTCCACTCAAAATTTATAAGAAAGTTCTTTGTGCGTAATTATTAATCAGTTCATTCATCAACAATGGAACTACTCCTATGTGCATTTTCATTGCGTCATTTCGCGTGGAGCTGTATGTATGAGCAAGTCGACAGTTTCCGCCAAATGACATTAAATATGAGACATTATGTTAATTATTGCTAACGTTATTACGACTACGATCAAAGAACAAAGAAATTCAATGGAAACTGAAATTTAGCAAAAGACAAAAAGCAGCAGGACAACTCTAGCGAAAAAAGGTTTTCATTCCTAGATTTAATTATGTATGGTGAAATTGGTAAGCGTATAAATTACAAGAACAACGTAACTGCAAAGACAAAACTTTTTTTGTTTGCTGTCAAAAAAGCGACATGGCGCGCCCGCTTGTCTATGTGTGTGTCTGTCTGTCTATCACACATGTTCGAGTGTACGAGACGGATCGACTCATTTTTTTGGTTTGCGGGCATTTAATATTTTGCTATTTTGTATGTATGTAGTAAAACGATTGTCATTTGCAAATTGTGTGCATGATTTCCTTTTATTTTCCTAATGTTGTTGTTTTTTTTATAAAGGAAAGGGTGCAAATTTATTTTTATGTCAGCGATTTAAACCCTTTTAGAAAAATTAAATGTCTAGCGAAAGTTTTCCAGACGAGAGGATTTTTGGATATAAATTTTCAATTTGGTTTAACGAATTTAAATATTTAACTCAAACGTTCAATGAATTTTTTTATAGCATTTAAATAAGTTATTAATTTTTGTTTTTGAAAATTTTATACAAAATGAAAATTAATACGTCGGTAGACAAGTCATTAACTTATGTTTGGGGGCGTTTTGGTAATGCTTCTTTGAATGTTTATGTTGTCCAAAGTCATTCGCATTTTGAAACATTTTTTATTTCAAATTAGTTGAAAATGAATAGATAAGATTATAAAGAAGTAGACTTGTTACATATGTATATCACCTCATTAATTCTCTGCAGCTTTGTGCATTCACCTATGTAAGTCCGTCAATATTGTTTTTACTGAATTTTAATTGACCGCAATTTTCGCAAAACTAAGCAGAACTTTTGTCAATTATCGCCTCACAGCGGGCGTTTAATGAGCAAACCGCCGGTTAGGTTAAGTAAACCGTAGTCACTCGTGAATGAGTGCGTGAATGCGTGAGTGCGTTAATACACGGTCAACCTGGCATAAACGCTAATTAGGCTGGCCGCAAGTTTGTGAACTCAGAATCCGATCATTTGACGGCGTCGTGCGGTTGCTGTTGCGGGTGCGCATGTCACGGTCGAAAGTCATGCGGCAAAATCGAAGTGCTAATTATCGCAATGTGGTCTACGCCAGCAAAACAGCCTCGTTTTCAGTCGCTATAGTTACTTCGAAAAGCGTAGAAGTCAATTAAAATGGTTCATATTTCATAATAATAACCATGGTTGAATAATATTCGCACCTTAATATTCAGCCAAGGTTATTATTATTAAATATGAACCATTTAAATTGACTGCTACTCACTTCGTGTTCTGTCTTATTTTGAAGTTTGTTTGTTTATTTTTTTTTTTTTTTGACAACAATCTAAATTGTTGTTTTTATATACTTGATGGCAACTATTTGTAACAACTTGACTTATATCGTACCTCTAACAGAAATCCATAAAAAATTCCTTCAAATATTTAGAAGGTCGTATTACGCACGAGTATACAAAATTCGTCTTGTTAGTGATCAAGCATCATATGGCATGGTGGATAGCACACCAAGAGTTCTTTGTTTTAGCATTTGCAATTTTAATGTAGTCAGTAAGGTTTCTGTTAATTAATTACATAAGAGTATAATTTTATTAAAAAAATACAACGCGAATCAGTTCAATTGTGTCTTTCTTTACGCAGCAACTTTTATTTGTGCGATACTATTCCCACAGCTAATTATGTTCCTGAAAATTTCCCCAAGCTATTAGCAACGTTTTTTATTAATCAACTCTTCCTGGAAGAAGAAGACGTTAAAATCCATAAAAAATCGTTTTTCTTGCCATCTTCTCTGAAATACTCGTGCTCTAAAAAACCTAATTACGCCTGCCGGTGTATTTGTTAACTTCACACCAATGCAAAAGTCATCAACACTATATTAGCCCATATATGTATATACATATACTCGTATGTACATAAATTTGCGCCATATCCCAAGCCATAACCGTGAAATTTCCCAACAAAAAACAAAACAAAAGCCTGAGCGTAAATTACGCTAAACGCAACATTTTCACCAATTTCCGTTGATTTTCACATTTTTCACGCGTATCCATAAATTCGTGAAAATTTGCTGCCGCGAGACTTATAAATAAAAAAAACAAAAACAAAAAATAATTTTTAAACGCGTTTCTTTGTCGATTTGTGCCAAAGGAACAACGGTGCGGCAACTCCAACACATGTACAACAATTTAGAGCGCCATATTTGTGTGAGTGTGTGTGTATTTGATTGATGCGAGCTTCCGCACACACCCTCATCTACCCACAACTCGAAAACAATGTCTAAATTACCCTTAGGGGCCTCATATGTAAAATTGCCCGCAGCGTCAACGTTGCGGCGCAGGCAAGGATAGGTTGAAATTCGGGCGCGCGCTCAATTTTTGTTTTTGTTTACATCGCTCGTGCAGTGTTGCCAATTTGCCCATAAACACTATATGTGTGTGTATGTGTGTTTGTGTGTGTTCCCAACATTTTTTATTGTTACAATTACACAATTTTTCTTTTTTTTTACTTTTCGGTTCAATATTTTCACATATGTGGACCGCCTGCCTGCCACTCTCCGACATCTTGAAAAGTATTTTTTCTTCAGAGTTCTTACCTTCTATTTCTCTTCTTCTTCTTTTTGTTGTTTTTTTTTTTTGCATAAGTTATTTTATTTTCCATTTGGGATGCCGTATTTTGCCAACATTTTTATTACCGCTTTGTGTTTTTTTGCGACTTTTATAAGAACACATCAGGGCCGGAATACTTTAGAACATATTAAATTTTTAAAGAGATAAAAATTTGTTTTTGTAATCATAATTTAAATTTAATTAAATTAATTAAAATATAAAATTGTTCTATTATTAAAGCTGAAGTTGAAAAACGTTTTTGTAAGCTTTTAATAATATAATCACTAAACACTTTTTAAGTATTTTTTCTATTATATGACATATAAAAAAAAATATATACATATATCTATTATTGTTAGTAAAAAAATCTTTAGTTTGATTTTTAAATAAATTGTTCACTTCTTAATAATCCAGCCCTGGGTTCTCACTTCTCTTTCAGCGAATTTCTGCTCATTTTTGATGTTTTTAGTCTTTTTTCTGGATTTTCATTTTCGCCGGAAAACAAGAAAAGTTACTGCTATTTTATATGTTCTTTAGGCACATAGTATTTTGTATTTGTATTTCGCTTGTGTTTATAACCCGAGCAGCAACAGTCTTCTACGGCGCTCATGTGATAAGGCAGCGCCGCCGAATAGGCCATCAAAAATTTGCTTCTTTCGGATTTTATCGCTGCTGCAACATGAGGTTGCGAAGGCGTACGAGTTTATATACATATATTTTTTTGTTCACATGTATTTTCTGTGCAGCATACTTTTAGGCGCTTAACCTGGAGGCGTTTTATACGACTTTTACGTACTTTTGCACTAAATGCATTAGAAACTTTAGTGTTTTTCGGCTGACTGTGGCAAAAGTGGCGGAAGTAGGAGTTGCTGGTAAGGTTGGGGGCAAGAACGAAATATTTTTTGTTGGCACTTTTTCGCTGGCTGTGCAGTTAAATGCAACCAATTCGGTGCCTTAAAATATTTATGCATTTTAAGTATAATTTATGCATATATCTTGCAGAATCTGCTCAAGTTAAAGTTTTTTTGCTTTGCTCCGAGAACCAACAGGCGAATTTTCGCTGTCGGTTAGGAGCACAAAACTTTAAGAACAAACTCAGGAAATTCTTAAGAAGCAATCTATGCTTATTTAAAAAAATTTTATATATAACACAATTTTCTGGCGATCCAAAACATATTAGTTCGAGATTCAGACACTCCAAAGAATTTGTAATTGTTAATTTTTTCAAAGTCCTAATCTTATTGAATTAAAAACTATCCTTTCGAAAACCGAAAATATGTTAAATCATTTCAAGTAAAAAGTATGCGTGGTCATGAACCTTATTTAATAATTAATAATTACTCAATATCTTATAAAATTTAAAAACAAAACCATTTTGTGACATTAAAGAAAAACTCCAGCAATTTAATTTAGTATCCCGAAAGGAACTCTTAAAAATATCTTAAAGATACGCTCTTCAATGCTTTGATAAATTTTAAACTATTCTATACCCAAAAAGAGAAATGAATGAATTTATGCATTAATTATACTAACCTAAATGTACTCAAATAACTCAGTCACTATATATTTATAACCAATCAACGTCCATGCCATTGTTTCGTCTACTGTATATGTATGACGATAGTTTTATCCTCATCCACGCCTCTTTTGTTTGATTTTTGTCATCACCACATTGTAGTAAGTAATAGTAGAGTCCATCACTAACCGCTGTCCAATCGCATTATCCAACTAATCAAACCATCCGCTTCCATCCTACTTGAATCACAACAACATCACAACCAACACACCCGACGACAATCAACTCATTTTCGCACAAAATTTAACCGCAGCTAACTTCCCATTTGTGCCAAAATATTCATTCATTACAAAAACAAAACTAAACAAAACAAACCAAATAAAATAAAATCAACTCTTGAACTTGCAACAAATGTCGCTTCTTCTTTCATTGTATTCTTGCAGGATGGACAACGCGGTCATTTAGAGGGTCTATCATCCGTCTATTGTGAATTGTTAATGGCTCCCTTTGGAGATATTTTAAGTGCTTTAGAAAATGCTAGACAAGCAGCATGGGCGGAGCGTAGCCCTATGAATCCCGCCGGTGGCAGTGGGAGTAGCGGTAGTGGCAGTGGCGTCAGTGGCATTGGTGGCATCAGTAGTGGTAGTGGCCTCGCACACATACGACTCCACGGTCATCGAGGCCATTCCAGCCATGGCGCCGGTTTACCAAATAGTCATAGTCAGCCAATTTATGTGCCAGGAAAATATTCGGTATGTATGATGTAATGCCACAACACAAACAATCGCAGCTACATAATACAAAATGCACACGTGTATGCACAGAGAAAAATATAAATCGCATATATCAAAATTCGCCATCAATGCACAATGATTTTCAAATTGATGTTGCAACTTAATCAATACTATTTACTGTGTATGGATGTGTTGCAAACACTTTTTGCATTGATACAACAAATTGACAAAAGTTTGTGCATCTATTTGAGAGATTATCATCGCAATATGATGTCGCATAAATTGAGAGTGATACATATTTTTTGTTCTGTGTTAATACACACATACACACACACATTAACTCAGTTCGGTGATGGTCATCATGCAATAAGAATAATTTACTCATACTCATACTTGTAGTGTAGTTTTAGCGCACTTATTTAACACATTCACAATAGCAGCGGAGTTAGCAATTTCCGGTTTTCTAAATTTCAGCTTTTTATGTGCGTTATTTGTAGTTCCATTTGCCCCTTTTACCCCTCTTAATCCTTTTTGTAATCATACTTTATATGAGAGTCCATTCCGCAATATTTCAATAACTCTTTCCAATTATATTTATCTCTTAACCAATAAAAGTGATGGTTTATTTTATACTATTAACACTTTACACTATCACGAATTTGTGAAGTATAGTTAAAATGTTTATTTAATACACTTCATTCTAACATTGTTTATTAACTGACTATGTAGAAACTAGAAACAGATATTCTCCCTTATTCTCCCTATATTCTTTCTTTAACTAATTCATAATTGAACTTATTTTTAATTTCATGTTTAAAATTTTAATGTGTATTAATTATGTAAATGTAGAAGTAATCGTTTTGTGTAGTTGCTTATATATATAAAAAATATCTTTGATCCGTTTTATTTTAATTACTCTAAAATTGAAATTCAATTGTACTGAAAGTGTCTCATAAAATTTCGTACGACAACATGGAATTGTATCAGTTTAGCAGACCGTAGAACGCTTTTTCGGAATACGCTTTATGTTTTCGTACTCATCTTTAAGTTTTCAACGTTTTAGAAACAAGCGAGAATTCAGTAGAAAATTCCCAAGTTCAAAACGCAAGAATTTCCAGAGACGAGCGATATTTTGTATGCTTCATTTTAACTAAACACTTCTTTTAAAAGACTTTGTATAGATTATGAATTAAATATTCAGAAATAAACTTCCAAAAAGTTTACGTAGAACACCTTTGGTAGTACGGTGGAATTGCATTTTATAGTAATAACCATGGTCTAAAAAATAAGTTAGGAAAGTAAAACTGAGTACGCAAGTGAGAGAACTCACCTCGATTTCTGATTTTTTTTGAATTCAGTCTCTTTTTAGACCAAAAAATATCTAGAAATCGTATGAGTCCAAAATATAAAATATTCAAATTTAAGCCATTTATTCCTTCTGTTAGTGAAAAATTGTCGTGTTAATATAACATTGGGAATGCTTTACTCCAAAAACTATGCTTTAAATTTAATATTTACTTTTCTTTAAAGTTAATACAACCACAACATAGTTTGTATGTTGTGTGTGTATGTTTCTTCGCAACACAAGCGACAAACAATCCTTCATGTACGCTATCAACTTAACCTCTTACAAAACATGCGCCCACACGCTTGCGGACAGTCTTGCCAATTACCATTTTATTTGACTTTTTTTACACAAGAACAAAAATTACGAACATTTCGCAAATAAAGCAGAAGTCATTTTGGTGCGCTTTCCATTTGGAATGCTAACAATTTCTTTTCTTCGGCCATTATCTTTTGTTTCCTTTCCATTGCAAAGGTTTTTATTTATCAGGTTTTTTTCGGATTTGGTTGTTATCGCCGCTTGGGCTTAGGCTAATTTTTTGTGTAAATAAAGTTCTTTTGGATAGTGTTGTATGCTTTCGTTTAGGAAACCGAATAATTGGAATTATCGGCATAATCAGAAAATTAAAAATTGTTTTAGAAATCAAAAATGATAAGATAAAACTTTAAACTTTTTAGAAACTCTTTTGGCATATGAATTGCTCTTAAATAAAGTTTTAATTTCGATGTTAAGTTTAAATAGTTTATATTTTTATATATTGCAAAAAAAACGGTTACTTCACAAATGTTCCAATGAATCCCAAACGGAACATGACAAAGGCGTGTTTGTAGTTACACAAGAAACCCTTCAACAATTTCGGTTTGCATTGGCAACATTGTTTTCTTATTTGCGCCGTTATTCCCAAAGGTGTTAATCCGATTTGTTGCCAAATACTTACTGCAAAATTTGCAATAAACCACATTTTATTATTTGTTTTTGTTGTTGTTGCATGATTAAAAAAAACTTTTTGCATGAATTAAAAGTCGAAACAAATTTTCGCCTAAAATATTTTCGAGTTTTATTCTAAAATTTTGTTCTTCTCTTTTGTCCCTTTTGTAGCCTTCGAGTTGTCTCTCCGACAAGGAAGAGGATGAGATTTATGGTTTTGGTTATGGAGTTTTTGCGCCGCGTGTTGGTCGAGGCGCTCTGACGCAACAGCAGCAATTGTTGCAACAACAAACACTGCAACAGCAACAACAGCAGCAGCAGCAGCAACAAAATCAACAACAACAACAACAACTACCGATAGTGCCAGGAACTCAACAACAACAGCAACAACACCAATTACAACAATTTCAACAACAACAACAGCAACATCAAAGTTTACAAGCCCATCAAACGCTCCCGCCAAATGCAGCGCATTTAAATTTTATGCAACAAAAGTAAGTAAAACGAACTCTAAGTTGAACTTTAAAGTGTCACACTTAAGCTAATTTTTATAAATATTTTTGCAGTTGTTTAAGTCCCAGATCAGCGTATTTTTACGAATTTCCACCGAATACAGGTAAGCTCCATCAGACAAATTTAATATCCAATAGTTTAGTTAACCACTTAAAATTAATAATTGATAGGATCAGATGAAATCAAATTCGTACTTGAAATAAATCACTTCACTTTTTATATAATCTGGTCTTATATCTGGAGTTATATATCATATAATTAGATCAAATAAGATGTGCACATAGAAAAGAACAATTTTTCATCAATTTATTTGTATATATTGAAACACGGTTTGTTGATTCAACAAAGTTTTTTTTTTTGTATTAAAGAAATATTTAATAAACAGTTGCAAATTTCAACTAATTATGTTATTCATTACAATTAATTTCATTACTAAATGTTAACACAATGTTATGATTGAAGACCTTCTGTCATTCCTCGGATATATATTGCAATCGTTTTAATAAAACTATTTTCAGCCGAAGGTCGTGAGACCAAAAAGCGAACAACACTTGCCAGACTACTGAAGGGCTTAAAAACCGTCAACCGAAGAGATCGCAATAACCAACAAAATGCGGCACAAGTCAGGGTAAGTTCAACTAGTTAGTTTAAGTATTTGCTTCAAACAGTTCGAATAAATCTTTCTGCGCTATAAATTCAACGCTTCCGCGCAAATTGCTCACCATAAGTTTTGCGCTACTTTGCCAGGAAATATGAGGATATCATTCATTGCCGTTCAAATCTCTTCTCTCGTTTTAAATTCTCCATTATATACATATTTTTTCAACTTTTTATTCTTTACGTATTTCCGCTACAATTCTTAAGAATTTTCCCACAAGTTCTCGTTCCTGCATTTCTTAGTCGTGCTTAATCTTAACCCTGGGGACATGTAAATTTTTGCATCGCTCCTTCACAACGTCGCTGGTGTCGCTTCGGCAACCTTAACTTAGCTTAGCTTTTTTTGCAATGTAAAGGTTAAACGCGCCGGCCGGGCTCCGTTGCTATTGCTCGGGTGCTGAGTTTATCTGCGTCGCACATACAAAGGATTCATTCAGGACACTGTTTTTCTTTGATTAGACGAAGATGACGAAGAACAATCTTAACGAAAGTAGGAAGAAGAGGCCAGGTTAAC
This sequence comes from Suillia variegata, assembly GCA_949127995.1. NCBI lineage: Eukaryota > Metazoa > Arthropoda > Insecta > Diptera > Heleomyzidae > Suillia > Suillia variegata. Next base: position 42,503,026 of record OX421843.1, on the reverse strand, counting down.
TGCTTCTTAGGAGGCTCCAAACAGATGCCAAGTTGAAAGCGAAAGAGAGAGCGAAAAATAATTTTAGAAATGTTGGGTTGGAAATTCTTGGCAATGAAACGCGCCGCTACCAAGATAACAGTAAACAAAACTTTTGCACTCGTAGACACAGCACATAAATAAGCTAAAACGTATATTTTTTTAATGCCGAGGCGGGAGTTTAAAAAAAGGAACAACAACAAAAATTGGCTTGTTAAGCAAGCGTACTTAAAGTATTTAGCATCATAAAAAGCAGAAGCTCCTTTTGGCTTCACCAAATGCCAGCAAAGGCTCTGTGCACTTAACCCTTTTAGTACCTGCCGAGTGTAAATTATTCAAAATTATTTATTTGCAGCAAAAACAAAGTATATATGTGCTTAGTACAAGTTAAATACATATTGCCGATTTGCTTTAAATTTTTAACATATCTATAAAATATCTCCTAATCTTGTTTAATGGGAGAAATGTCAGAATATCACTCGGAGAATAATTAGAAAAGAACTTTGTTTACAAATTTATGTAGTCTCGCATTTGGTACACCTCAACAGAAAGGGTTAAGTCACATAACCAGCAGTTAGAAGCATCCTTTTTCGCTTTACGATTTTGTGTTTATGAATTTTTGAAATATTTATAATTAAAAAAATAAAGGCAACGAGATACAATATACAAATGCAAATACAAGCCACTCACCTGTGTTACTTACTTACTCACTGACTCCTTCCTTCCTGTGTAGCCACAAAACAAAAAAAGGGAAAACGGATTTAGTGATTTGATATTTATGATAAGACAACAGCAAACACAACAACAACAATCGCATTAGGGTTATATACGCCAGAGCAAAGGATAAGAGATTCATTAATTCCGCGTTAACCGCCGCCGCAGGAGCAGCAGCATCAAGATTACTTCGTGGCAAGTGTGTCCAAACCGAATTGTTACTAAGATGCTGCACAGGTGAAGACGCCACCGAATACCGCCACATTTTGGTTCTATTGAGGATTATTAATTAAACAAAAAACAAACAGACAAACAAACGAACGAACAAAATATTGCTTGAAAAGTGCCAAAAATGCCGAGAAGATGCGAAATGGTGTTGGTTTCCATATTTTTTTTTTGTCTGCAACTTTATGTTGGCAATAACAAGCGATAAAGCACGTTTTTTCTTGTGTTAATTAAACACTTGATTTACGAGCTGTTGCCACTTTGACGACACGATGACTTTTTCAATGTCCTAAAAAGCTTTACGGAACAAATTAAATTTTCCAGCGATAACCATAAATATTTTTTATTTAACTTTATGTATTCCTTAAAATAAAAATGTATATTTTATAACTTTATTAAGTTATACATCAAATATTTGTCAACTAGCTGATATTAAATAATCATTTGTTGCAGGCCGCAAATGAACGACTGAGACACTTCCAGACAATGAATGGAGGACAACACCAAAGTTTTGAGGAGACAATCCATAGGGTAAGTAACAACTGTAAACATGAACTTAATTTTAATAATTTTAAAGATATTTAATAGTAAGAGATCCTCAAAGAAAGCTTTTAAACCCACAAAAGATATTTTAGTAAGATTTTACTGGGTGCCTAATCAAAGAATATTTATCAAAAACTAAATACAAGAGAATAAAAGTTAAGTCCACTTTAGTTTTGTGAGGGTATAAATATAATTTCAAAGCTCTTGCTAAAACTTTTAAAAATCTTTTAATATTGCTCGAAGTCTTGTCGAAATCAGTTTAACTTATTTGTAAATAACCTAAGAAAAATTTAACTGGACGTTGACTATTCAAATATTGTATATGTATGTAACCAATTAAAAACTGCTTTCAGCTGCGCAAAAATTTGGAAAATTGCGATTTAATGATTCTGCAGAACAGTTTTACAATTTTCTAATTTCTTTAAGATTTTTTTTTTTCGTGGTGGACACAATTTTTTGCACATGCCCAAAACGAAGGAAAACCCACTTCAACAAACTCCGCCGTTTTGAAGTTAATAAGACTATATTGCAGTTTGATGATATCGCAACTTTTACGAAAAGTGTAAAACAATTTTAAAAGTACTTTGTACTTCTTTATGTACTCGTACTTCGTACTACTTGAAATAAAAAAAAGTATTTTTTAAACAAAACAAAAAATTAAAATTTCCAAAATATGTTGAAAACTTTTGTAAACATATGCAGAGCAGTTGCCGCATTAACCCACCCACCCACGCTCCCTTGGCACTAATATCAACGCAAAACAACAACAGCAAAAACCAAAAAAAATAGCAGATATTTTTACCACTACCACTACACACTGAAAGCAATGTAAAAAGCGCTTAAGTACCGTTCCGGCATGCATGAATTGACAAAACAGGCCAACAACAACAAAAGCACTAGCAACAGCTTCAGCAGCAGCAAAAACAACAAACGACAAAAAAACTCCACACAAAATGAAACTTTCAAAGGATTTTGAAGAAGATGCTGCAATCGCAAAAGCAACAACAACAAAAACACCAACAAAACGACCAAAAAAGAACAGCCCATCCAGAAGCGGTGGGGCCCCACACCAGCGACACTTATTCTCGCCTAGCGAGAGGTGTCGCAAGGCAATTTCACTAAAGACCAGGGCTGACACTGCTTGCACTCGAAAAACGTTTTTTTTTTTTTTATTTTTAAATATGTTTAAAAGAAAAAACAACAACAACAACAAAATATTATATCCACACACAAATGCAAAAACATGGCGACAAGATGCCAGCAGCGAAATGTACAGAAAAACAAACTTTTGGCGCATCTTTTGAGGTCTGCTTTTAGGAGCACAACCGAACCAAAATAAGTGCGCGCGTTTTTCGTTTGCACGGTGCACAATGGAACACTCTTACATAAAGCTTGGAAATATTTTGTATAACAATATTTTTTTCTTTATAGTTATTCAATAAGTTTTTGTTTATTGAAAAAAAGAACAACTTTTCGAGTGAAGGTTTTGCAACTCACGAGATATAGACATGAAATTTGAAAAGAAAACAAATTTTGCTTTAATTCTTGTTATATTTTGACTTTCATAACTTTTTTTTAATAAAATAATTTCTATTTATCCAATCTTATAACTTCAGTCACGAGACAACACTGGTATATAATAATGTACGCTTATATATTAAGATATACATATATAATTGGATAACGTTATTTAATCTTTGAATTCAAATATACAAAACACATTTTACAAATCAAATCTGAGACATAATTTCAAAAATGTTTTCAAGGTTTGAGTTTAGTCGATTCCACTGTGCAGTGGAAAGGTAAAGAGAAACTTTAATGGCCGCTGCTGCGCTTCAAAATGAGATGAAAAATATGCATAATATATGCCGCACCTACAACAACAACAACAGCTGAAGCAGAAGCAGCAACACAAACTGCTGCTGCTGCTGCTGCTGTTGGTTGCAATACTGTTTGCTGGTTGGTGTTATCTCAAGTGCCATATAGATGGCGCTGTCATTAATAATGAATGTCGACGGCAATGAACTTTTAAATGTTGCAAGCAACTTTTTTGTTTGTTGTTTTTTTCCAATATGTTGTTGCTGTTCTTGTCTTGTGTCATTATGCTGGCGGCTGTTACTGTTGGTGTTGCCGCAGCCACCATTGCAAAATACTTAAAAATGCGCGCACCTGTGCTCTGCGGCGGCAGTTGCGAAGGCGCACAAACAAACAAAACAAAAAAATTGAATAAAATCGAAAAGTTTTGCCAACGCATTTTTGCAACAGTCGCTTCGTCGGCATCGGCGTCGTTGTTCAACATGGCCGTATAAATATTTATATAGTGCGTGCTGTTGTTGTTGTTAATGTTGTTGGTTTTGCATACGCCATGTTGCACTGTTCGAACATGGACAGCATTTGACATGGCTGCGGAAGGTTTCATTTCAGTTTGAGCAATTGATGGATTGATGTCTCAGACACTTAAAAAGATCTCGACATTTTGAGTACTATAGATAAATGCAAACTCTGCGAGAATTTCGCTAAAGCTTCTTGATTTAATCACTTTTTACGTGGGTTTAAAAGTTTGTTTAAGTATCTTTCCGAAAACTTGTTGCTCCAGATATTAATTGATATTCCTTTAATATATTTAATTCTAGTTGAAAGTACAAGAAGCCATGCGCAAAAAGGAAAAATTTCAACGAGAACACGAGGAGGTAAGTCAAGTAACCTTACGACAGGAAATTTACTGTAAAAGTTTTATTGAATTTTTAATTTACCGATCATTTTCGTGTTTTATTGGAAAACACAATGTTAAAATATCGATTTAATTGCAATTGTGTCCAATATTAAACCAACAATTTCAAAGGAGTCAAGCAAAATCGAGTTACTGAGAAAAATACCTTACCTTCTTAATATTATTAAATTGCCTACTGGGGCGTATGATGAACATTACTTAAATTCTCAAAGGATTGTAAATACACAAATACTTTATTTAATTTCACCAACTTGAATCCGACTTTTACAAATACAAAGAATAAGCTAAAGCAGTGCTTAATTCCACAAACAAATTTGAATAAAAAAAATGAAGCATTCTAAAAACCAAAATTGGTTCTTAAAGTCGTTTTGCAAAAGCAGATAAACCAAATAAAAGTAACAAAAGACATTAGATCACCTGAAAGCTAAACAAATGACAAATTTTCACTTTCCATGTGTATGCAAGCAAATTGTCAGATACAAACACACACACACAGATACATCGGCTAACATGCTGGCATTTAAATAAAATAAAGTACAAAACACAGAGAAACACTTTGACAAGATATGCATAAATGTGTAATGACAGCCTATTGTCTGCAATATTACTCACTGCTAAAAATGCATGAAAATGTGCTTTATTTAAAAGCGAACAAACACATGCAAGCAGATGCACACAAGCAGACAACAGCACTCGGAAAAATAAATTGAGTTGTAACTTTGAAATATTAAAAATTTTGCTGTTACTCTATTGATATTACCGTAATGTCATTTTGATATCATCTAATAAAAATTGACATGATTTTAGTGTAAAAAGTAAATGATTTAGTTAAACAAAAGTGTTGCTAATATTGCTATTATCTACTTAATTTTATTTTTGAGAGATTCAATTACGAATCATATGAATTCTTTATTTTTAATATCAAAACGTGAAAAATAATATCGATTTTCGATTTTTCATATTAAAGGCACATTTGAATAAAAAAATCTTAAAAGTCAGGCAATATTACATAATTTTTTTCGGTGCACACACACAAACAAGTACCTGCCAAAGCAGCAAATGAATCCAGCTTGCAGCAATAACAACTACAACAACGGCAGAGCAGCAAAAACATCAAGGACATTTTCAACCGAAAAATGAAGCTTCTTCGCTTTATGGTTGAAGGAAGACAACAATAACAACAATAAATACACCGCATACATATATAGTTACATACATACATACATATGTATATGTATATGTAGGATATTTACATACAACATGCATATTGTATGAGTTATTGTAATTGCTGTTGCCTTGCCAGTTGTTGCTGTTGTTCAACTCCTTGAGCAAATACACACACACATTCACACCTATCGATATTTCCACAAATTAATAAATAATTTTAATATATGATTCGGCATTTTGAAACTAAATGAAACTTAAATTTGCAGTGAAAAAGAAAATGTTTTTTTTATTAATCGAAAATGTAAAAATTTTAAATATTTTTATTTTTCATTAAAAAAAATTTTATAATTAAAAAAAAGAGTAAAAGCTTTCAGTAGATTTTTCAAGTTTTTCAACTTTTTTATTTGAAGTTTTCAAACTCAAATTTACTAACCACACGTGGAATTAACCATTGCAATTGCCACTTTCGTTGTGTGTGTGCTCTTCTTCTGTTGCTGCTTCTGCTTCCTTGTCGCTTAGCACATACAATATTTACGCTTTCTTACAAATGACTGCAATTTGCTGTTCCATTGTTTGTGCACAGTAATTATGCAAAAGGTGATTGTCCTGACCGTCTTCGTCTTCGTCGTCTGTCCGTTCGTCCATTTGTCGTTGAAAGTGGCTATCACACACATGTACAGCATAAATGTATAAGTGTATAAGTGCAACACTTGAACCGAAAAATGATAGTAAAATTGTAGTTAAATAGAATTTACAGCACAAAAGTCAATTTCTGCATAAATATTTAATTTTTTCGCGCGCTGCATTTTAAAAGCAATCGCAAAAGCTTTTAGCTAATGCCAACGCACACAGGCATCTAAACACATGCACACACACACACACACCAACAAACACACTGAGATGTTACTATGGAAAGTAGTAAATCTACTACGTTCGTAGTAAATTAAAATTCAGTGCACATTTTGCTATTATGTTGCATGGGTGTTTCTTTTTTTGTTTTTGTTGCCGCTGCTGTTGCTGTTGCCACTGCAAGTGAAAAATAAAACCGGTGCGCTTTAGTCTTCAAATGGAATTTTGTAATTCTCGAATGCAGTAAAAGCTGCAAGCTTTTCTTTCCTACTGTCATTATGCATCTCTGCTTCTGCTTCTTCTCCTTTCGGTTTTTCTGGTTTTGGTACCGCTTTGCTCTCTGCTGTTTGCATTTTTCGCTCATACACAAAGCTGCGCTGTTTTCTTATAACAGTCACGTACATTTTTTCAAAGCGGACTTTATTTTGTTTTTCGAAATGGACCTGCTTGTCTGTCCACGACAAACAAAAGTTAAACATTTTGAAAGAATAGCCTTAACAAATATAAAATGCTTTAGAATTTAAATATGTTAAAAATATATATATATCTATAGAACATTTTTCTCTACTTTAAATCATATAAAGTTTTTTCATCGTGCGAATTTCCGCTTACTTTTTCAACAGATTCTACGAGACATTCGACAGGGGCTTTTACAGATGAGCCGCGAGGGCAGAATCGGTAAGTATCATTTAAAATACGAAATGAAAATCTGAAAATAATTTTCATATTATTTTATGTTTAGGTTTAAGATTTTTGTTTTATTTATTTCATATAAATTTTTTTATTTAATATTAAAACTGATTTTAACATTAATTAAAACAGCTTATCTCTTTAACAAAAATATTGTCCCACCTGCTTTTCTAATTGGCGTACTTTCACACATTGAATATTCTGTTTCTAATTTGTTCATTAAATATTTTTAATTAAACTAATAACGTAATCTAATATAAACGTTGTAACTCAATAAACCTAATCTGTTAAACCCATTGCGATATGTGCTAAGCCAGCAATGACAGAAACGAAACAAGCCCAACAGTAATCAAATAATAACAATTGTCAAAGCACAAATACTTTTTTTCTTACTTCATGGCAAATTTAGACCCAATTAAAACTGAATTAAAGCACAGTAAATGTCATAGAGACAAACAATTAATTTTATATAGAATGTATCTTAAACAGTATTCTCTGCTTAATTACCACTCCTCCTAAGTGCACATCCCGCTTAAGTAACCAATTGTTGGGTATTTTTATTTTACCATATTTTACATTTAAATTTTTCCTCTAAGGAGCTTTTCCGCTTAATTGCCTCACCCGTTTACCGGCCCACTGTTCTCTATCTTTAAAACCAATTTACCTTAAGTATTCCCCTTATCTTAGCTAAAACGACAAAAATCTTTTTCATACCTAATTATACTAAATTAGTTATTTTAATTAAATACTTACGGGCACTTAAACGGGTTGATATAATTGCACCAAGGTACTTAAACTTGTTCAAATAACTGTCTTGAGCTATTTAAGCGCCGATTTAAATAACTTTCACTTAACCCGGTTAAACGATAAAACCCGCTTAAGCAACATATCCCGCTTAAGTACCCGCAAACCTGTGCTTATTTAGAAGATTTTTTAAATATATAAGTAAATAATTAGGAAAAATAAGTTAAAAATAGGTTTTTAATACTTTTTATAATCAAACCAAAAATAGAAAAAAAGTCAAATACAACAACAAATGCTATATAAAAAAAAAAACTTTGTTGCTTATTAAAAACAAATTCCATGCAGAACATTCCAATACATACTCGCTTGTGTATGTGTGTGCTTTATCGTCCGTTTTGCATGTTAAATGCAACATCGCACACACACAAATACAGATGCAGCGTCTACACTCACTCACATGCATAAGTGACCATAAAATGTTACATCCGCTTTTGTTTCGTAGCATTTTTGTTTTGGAATTTGTTTTTTAAGAGCGCGCGTTAGCGCAATTGCACGTCATCAGAGTACTCAGTCGCAAGTCGCCATCTTTAGTTTCGTTGTTTTTTTGAATCCTTTTGCCATTGCCGCCGCGTCCGTTGCCGTTGCAGCGACAAAAGTTCTGCAACAGCGCGGAAAACATTATTGCCAGGCAGGAAGCAGCCAGGCAACGAGCGCAATTGATGTTGCATATTTTTCGGCGCTTTTGCTTGAGTGCGCCGCACCGCTTGTTGTGTTTTTTTCTTTCTTTTTTTTTGTTCATGTAAAAGGAAAAAGTTGCACTTTTGTATGATTTTCCACTTTTGGTTAGAAAATGCTGCACATGTGTCGAAAATTTTAGCATAAAATTATGAAATAGTTTCGGTTTTTTTTATTTCATTTGGAACTTTTTAAATGTTTTCATTTCGTTTTGTATTTTTTGTTTTGTTTGTTGTTTAGAACGTGCCTAAAAGTATGCCTTGTTTTTTTGTTTTCGTTTCTTCTTCTTGTAGATGATACCTACATGTATGACGATGCGGTGCGTGGTCCACATTATGCCGTTGGCGGCCTACATCACCATGGCCATTGGTATGACGAGCCGCCATACGAAAGTGATCCGGATGATTTCCTGATGTCAGGGCTTAACTGTGGCCCAGCGGCGACAATACAGGTTTGTATTTTTTTAAATTGTTTATTTATTTCTTATTTTAGTATTAAAAAATATTATATACAAAAAATCTTCTAACGTTAAATATGAGATTATCTTCCACTCGTAACACACAAAAATCAATATCGCATTCAACTTTTTAATGCAAGAACTTGCCTTCCCAAAAAAAAGAATTTGCTTTCCATACTAGCGTGTACCCGCTCTAATATAAAGCCAACAAATAAGACGATTCCTGTGGGAATTCAAAATCAACAGTAATTTTTAAATTAAGTAAAAAATAAAAGTGCAAAGTACACTCACAAGTGTGCAAAGGCAAGGAATGCCACTGAAGGTGATTTATGCCAAAGCAGCTCCAAGTGCTTCTCTGCTATTGGGGATGCTTGAGCCTTGCTCTCTTGCTTAAGGTTGTGAGGTTGAGTTCTGCGCTCATGTAGCACACACACACACCAACAAACGCACAAAACGAAGTAAACTGCAAACACAAACAGCTGAAATTATGGCAAGAAGCTCTAGTTTCCCTTTGCCGTTGTAACCTCCAAAACCTGTTTCAACCTTCCACTTTTTTTGATTCAACTACCTTCTCACAACTTTTCACACAAAAATATACAATTCTCGAATAAAGCAATTGAACCGAATTACTGCTACGCCCGCATCCGCATGTAATGGCGCCGCAATATCTTAACAAAGTGTTTGGAGCACAACTATTGCACCCACACTGGAAAAAACTAATCATTCTAGTTTTAAATAAATTATAATTTATGATTTTTTATATAAATTTTTCTCAACTCGTAGTAGTTTATCAAATATTATTTATGTGAAATGTTCATTTCATTTGATCAACATTTGCTAGAGTATCTTTGAAGTTCATTTATTTGTAGATACTACAAATAAGTAAGATTTTGAACCTCAAGCCATTTAAGCCATTTTAATGTATCTACAAAATATCTTCTTAGTTCTTCTAAGTTTTATTTATCGAAGTTATACTTTTCTGAAATTTTAAAAATTTATCTTAAAAGACTCAAAACAAAAGGTCATATGGACATAAACAGTCTTGCATTATTAATATTGGCATAAACCAATCTAACTTGTTTAATTTAATCTACAAAGTGAGCAGTTCTTATAATGTAAGATTGGGTTCAGCTAAAGTCTCCCTCTTAATTAGAAACAAAAACGATTCAAATGCACCTTTTCATGTTTTGCTGTCCCTTCTTTTGAATATAAAAAGAAACCCTTGACTAATTTCGAGGAGTTAAAAATGTTGTCTTTCCAAAATTCAAACAAATTGCATTTCTAATGTCAAACATCTTCAAGTCTATATCAAAAATAAATACTTCTTTCAAAAAAAACAAATATAAAACCAAGTTATTAACTAATAATTCAGTAATAAATAAAAAGCACAATTTTATAATTTGCATAAACAACTTGCCACAGTTTTCCACAGTGTACGCTGTCTGTCCGTGTATGTATAGTTCCGCTGGCTGAGTAACTGACTGTTGTGGGCGGGGGTGGTTGGGGGTTGCGAGTCAAACATCCTTTTTCACTTTGCGCATCCTTTAAGCATTTCGCAAATAGACGAAATCACTTTTTGAATTTATGCGCAGCATTCGTCTTCTTCTTTGCATTTGTTGATAATCCTGCGTCTGCGACTGTCTCTCTGTCTGTCCGTCCGTCTGTATGTTTGTCTGTCTGTTTGTCTGCATTGGCGTTGTTCGTCTTTTTTTTCGTTCATTGCCTTGTAGCGCGTAGTTTTTTCGCTCGTCTATAACGAGAAAACAAAAATAAGAACGCTTTCTGGTTCCATGGTCTCGCTTCCCTGTATGTGTGCGCGTGTGCGTGTACGTGTGTGTGTGTGTGGTTTTACTCGTAGTTCAAGTTCGTTAAAGTTGTTCAACGCTGCGCTTCGTTGGCTTTTGCCGTTCGGCGTTCAATATTTCGCCGCCGACGCCGTCGACGAGCATCTTCAGTCTTGGCTCAATGATTTCTCCGTGGGGCATCCATGTTTCTTGTCCTTTTCCATTTCTTTCTTTGTGTGTGTGTGTGTTTTTTTTTTTACTTTCGTATTTTCGTGTTTTATTTTTTTCAATCGCTTTATTAAATTATACGCTGAATATATTTTCGTTTCGCATTGATTTCGGATTTCGTTTTTCAACTCTTCGCTTTATTTTTGTGATTGGTCCTTTTTTTGAATATCTTTTTTTTTTTCTTTTATTCCTTGATTCTTTTCGATTTTCCTATGTAAATTCTCTTTATGTTTATTGACATCAAAAAGTGCATAATTCTTGTTGATTTCTTGCAATTTTCATATCGAGGAGGAGGTTTTGCTTAGCAACTTCCGTTTCGCATAATTTTTCAAAAGCTGTCTCTTCTTCTTTTTTATTCTATTTTATTTTTTGCGAGTAAAACTATGAGGTTTTCTGTATGTAATCTTATTTGTTCAATGTTGTGGGTTCTGTGGTTATTTTTCATAAAGTGGTTCTTTTTACGCTATCCCCCCCCCCAAACCGTCCAATTTGCGTTTTACTTTGATGTCGAAATTGGTTAAAAAAAAATTACTCTGCTGGATTTTGTTCAAATAAATTTTGTGGCAAGACAGGATAATAAAACCGTTAAAAAGGCACAAATCTCAAATTGTGACAAATTGCATTTGTTAAGTATTTTAAATGCGCATGATTTATTGAACGCAGTTCTTAGCCAACTAAAAGGCAAAGTCGAATTACAGCAAGTTGGCTGGATGACACTACACTTCTCTCTCTGATTAGTTGTTTGAAATTTTAAAAAATTTATTAAATTAAATTAAATACAATAAATAAAAACCCAAAAATCCTAAACATATATACGAGTTTTACCCTATTTGAAAAAGTGTAGATTCACATAAAGTATGTGAAAAAAAAGGAATTTCACTTTAGGTCCTTAGTTCTGCAAAAAGTTCAGCGTGTAGTTTGTTCAAAAGTTTTAAAGAGTCAAATGAAAACAGATTCAGAGTTTTGAAAGAGATAAGAGTTTAATGACGCTAACGAAGACAAGAAGTCGTTTGGTAAATTTTAAGTCTATATTTGTTCCACTCATTTGCATAATCCTATTTACGCCACTGGTTTAATTTAACGATATTTTAGATAAACCTAAGAATAAGCTCAATTAGAAATCCCTGAATATTCAATATAGATTTTAACCTTTCAATGGTTTACAAACACCTTCTTGAAAAGAAAACTCTTTTAGAAAAAGTTACAGTTTCCAATTTAAGCCAATTGGTTCAATAAACGCTCTTACCCACATACAAAATTGTTATTAAACGAGTACCGAAAGAAGCATTCAAGGTTTGACAATAATCCTCGGCATATCCTTAGAATTTAATTTGTTTGTTTTTTAATTTTGTTTGTTTTAATTTTTAATTAAACTTGGCAACAATTTTGTGAAAAATATTAACTAAAATACCATAAAATATAAACTTTTATTAAACAAAAAGAGAAAACAAAAGGAAACATGCTCTCCTGGGCGAAAATAAGCCCTGAAACTTAAAACTTTTGTGTTTATTTACGACTGAAAAACTGAAATCCCAGAAAACAACAAACTCAGCGCATTTTCATGGAAAATCTTTGTTGGCAACTTTTTATAACTTTGTTAACAAATTTTTCATAATTCATTTAACCCGCTCTAACCTTCTTCGCACTTCTCCTATATTATTTATCTTCATTTTTGTTCATTTTTTTCTCTTTCATTCTAATCCGCAGGGTGGCCGTGTTCGCTTCACCTCGAATCGTGAAAGTACGGGCGTAATTTCATTAAGATCTGCCGGTGATATTTCATTGCCGCAACGTGGACCGCCCAGACGCGGGCTTATCGTGCCGCAGCAGCCGCCAAATCCGCCGACAATAATACCGTTAACGCATGCCAGGTAAGGTCAAAGGCAACCAACACCAGCTCCAACACTTGTGTTGTTGTAATTTTTGTTATTTTTGTTGTCATATTAATAATAAATGCGGCTACAACAACAATGTAGCAGCTACCAATTCGCTTTATTATACACTCCAGGTCAAATATATAAGGCCATGTTATTAAAAATAAAAATTTTCATTGTTTTTTAATAACTTTTGAATAAGCATCTAAAAAATATTTCTTAAATAAATTTACATAAAAAGTATAAGTATTTCCACCACAAATTAATTACCAGATACTTCTGAATGAAATACAGTCAACCCCTCGTAACTAAAACACAAACAATTGGAACACATTAGTAGTTCGGGCTCTTCGCTTATTTGGATTTCGGATTATTGAAAATATTTTAGTTATTAATAGTTTTTAGGATACGGGTTCAACTGTACCGGGATATACAAGTTGTCTACATAGTAGTTATATATTTAAATTTTTTAGATACGAAATTTTATAAAATTACATTTTAAACCAATGATGTAATATTTTTAATAAATAAAAGCAGAAATAAATAAATAAATTAAAAATCAGAGAAAATTTATAGACCAAGAAAAATAATAATATCAGTAGTTTTTCTGTATATCAAGTGGCTTTATTTAAATGTTCAGGAGTTTAAGTTTAAGCTGCAGCACGAAGAGGCGTTAAATAAAGCACCTTCTGCTGTCGGTGTTATCCTCTTTTTTCTTTTCTTTTTTGTGTTGCTTTGCTGCTGCTTACAAAACCCGGTCATAGTAGCTACTCTGGAAAGCAATGAAAGCTATCTTGAATTTATTGCTATCGAATAAATATTTACCTTAATTTTTAGGTAGCAACTGTTGGTCGTGTTGTTATTGTTGTATGGTTAGGTGGGTGTGAGGATGTGTGGGTGGGTGGTTGGGTGTCAGCTAAAGAGAAACGACGTCCAAAGGTGAGACACCTCTAAAAGGTGCCAAAGTTGTGCTGAAGTTCGTTTCTTGGTGCTGATGTTGTTCTTGTTGTCGTTGTTGTTACTAATATTGTTGTATTTTGGTGGTAGTGGTGTGGTGTGTTGATGCGTGTTTATGTGTGTGTGTGTGTGTGTGTTTGTTGCTACTTCAGTCTCGAGTGTTGCCCCATTTTGATTGTGCTGAGCATTTAATCCTTGCTCCTTGCAAAAATTCAACTGTAATAAAGTGGATTTGTGTGTGTGTGTGTGTATACCTTTCTCCTCTGTGTGTTTGTATGCGTGTATATGTGTGCATGTGAATAAATGTAAACAAGCCAAAAACGCCCGAATTTCCTACCAATTGAAAAGGGTTTTTTGCGGATTTCAATTGTTGACTTTGAATGCTGTTTTGTTATTTTTAGTTTTGTGGTGATTTCGGTAAATTTACTCACACACACACACACGTACAGCAAACACATGCATTTAGATAGATGACAGGGATGTCAGCTTGAGGGTATTTTAAGAAATAGGTGATTTAAAAATTACAACGACAAAGTTAATTTACTAATATTTAGAACCAACTCATACGAGTATATAAAGAATAGTTAACGAAAAATAAAAGTACACAAAAAAATAAAATTAAGTCGGAATTCACTTTTTATATTTTTTAATAATACAACATCCGACCATAAGGTTCAGGGTCGCAATCTATTTCTCAGGAGATATCTGTTAAAAAATTGTTAGTCTGTGTCTGTCTAACTGTTTAAGACTTTCTTAAATTGAGTTAGTAAAAAATAATGAAATTATCACTATAAAATTAATCACAGAAATGAATATTAATCGTGATGATAATTCGAATAATTCGTAATCTTTGCTTCACTTCATTTTTTAAACTCATTTTAAACTGCTTAAGCATTTTAACGTTTTTTAAATGATGGCTTTCATCAATCTCTTCTCGTTTGCCAAATAAATATTTTGCGTATCCCTGACACATACACATACCCTTATCTATTAGAAAATGCCTCTTTAAATAACAAATCAAAATTGTCTATAAAAAAATTTTAAAAAATTTCTAAAAGACCACAAAATGAGTTTCCCTACTTTCACCACAATACCGTATTTTTATTATATTTTTTGTTGTGGTAGTAAAATTTTATACATTTGAATTATAACACAAAAAAAAAGAAGAGAAATATTTGTGGCTTTCTCTTAAGTGAATGCAATCGTTCTTCTCTTCTAATATAAATTTGTTTAAGACTCTCAATTAAATGTTTGGTTAAATTGTTGACCGCCAAACCAATCTTTGCGCACACACACAGACGCACCCAACTTCATTCAACCTTTTGATAGTTTTTTATTCTATTTTTGCCAATACGAGTATTTATAAGTTTGCATTGTTGTATTTTATCGAATCAAATCCCATAAAAAAAGAGTAAGCAGAAAGAACTGTGAAAAGTTTTTGATTACTTTTGCTGTCTGTGCACTCGAAGGAATACTTTGGTGCACAGTGTTGACTTGAAGGAACGCAGGTTTCCTGTAATATACCATTCGTTTGTATGTCTATCTGTCTGTCCGTCTGACCATCCGTGCGTCTGTCAGTGTGCGTACGTGTGGAAAAAGGAGCGGAAGCGAACTCTGTATTTGATTTGATTGAGTATGTGAGTGCGTCAGTCGGTGTATGAATAAGGCCAACTGACTGACATACAGACAGACAGACAGGTTAACACTATTTTGCGAAAGTGTTGTTAGTGTCGATTTCTCATTAGTACGCTCGGTTGTCTACATATGCATTTGTGTGTATGCGTGTGTATGTGTCCGTGTGTCTGTATGTGCGTAACAATATGAAATTGATGACTTTGATCGAAGAGTGGCACTAGCTTTCGTAATTTAAAATCCGATTAACCGATTAATCGGTTAAGTTGAAAGTAATCGTAGTACACGTACAATCAATATTTTGAATTAGTAATTTATGTTTCAAATGATTACATAATACGAGTAAAAGTTGGAAACTAAAGAGATTTAAATAAAAAGGAAACAAATCCTTCAGAAACGTTTTTGAAAAATACTCTTAAAAAAGAAACTATTTGGTTCTAATAGGCTAATAAAATTCGAAAAAAGTTTTTTGACTGTATAAAGTAGAATTTATGGGTTTCTGTAAATAATTTTTTTAATTAGTACTTTTTGTATTTTTATTATTAAATAACTGCACTAAAACAAGTTTGAATACAATGTGGATTTATTTAGAGGACCTTTGAAGGATGCTTTATAAATAACCACTTTAATAAAAAACAAGTAACTGCTAAATATATTCAATTAAAAAAATACTAAAGAAAATCGTTCTTATAAACAATTATCTAATTACAATACATTGTATTAATATCTTAAAAATAACCGCCTACGAGAAAGGTTTAACCGATTATCTCAAAAGATGATAACCCTAACGCTCGACCAAGACTGAATGACTGGCTTGGTCGAGTGATTTCGATTATTATTGTATGGTTTCGAATTTCATTGGATTCGATGTTTTTGCGGTGAAGTGTTGCTGTTACGCAGCGATAAAAACTCTGCTGTGAAATGAAAACTTCGACTTATGTTTGTTTGTTTGTATATTTGTTTGTTTGTTTGTACTTTTCTTTATTGGATACCTCTCTTAGTTAATCCTTTCCTAGAGTTTTCACCTTTTTCGTCTGGTCAAACAAATGCTGCTGCAGCGGCAAGGGCAATGGAAATCGAATATTAGAAAAGTGATGGACGGACAAAACGTTCGCACATGACAGCTATTAAAAAGTCAAATGGTTGCTGTTGCTTTTGCTGCTGCTGCGGATCCTTTTGATGCGCAAATATGATTGGCGCACGGATTTAACAATATTAAACTTTGGTTCAGTGAGCGTTTAAAGGGTTCCCTTCAAATTAAAGCGAATATTTTCGGTAAACGAGGAAAAGAAACGTTAGATTAAATACAATTTTATAAGGGAAACTATTTAGGAATGTAGCAAACTTTAAATAAATGTTTAAAAAAATATAAATAAAGTAATCTCAATCTATTATTAAGCTATATCTTTATATGTATAGTATGTTTATATAAATGTTTTTTTTTTAATTATTTTTTCAGGTCACACGATCGCGAAAGTGGCGACTACGCTGGCTCAATATCAGATCTACAAAGTGTTACCTCACGTCTCAGCACAGTTTCGGTAAGTATTGACCCCCACTCAAACGCTCGCTTAAAATTGAATTCACAATTTGCTTCTTTTTCGCTTAACAAATATGCAGGAGCTTTTATTTCATTTTATGTTTCGCCCATCGCACATAAGCGCAGCCAAGCGCCGAGTTGTCATTTCGTTCGCAGCGCCAGACTAAATTGATTAAGTGCACTTTTAACAACAAAGTTTTGCTATTATAGCAATGATTTTTCAGCGCCGCACCCACTTTTAAATCGGCTTTTTTTATTTTGTTATTTGCTGCGACAGCAAAGTGCGCAAAACTTAAAAGCTTTTAAAAAGTTTGTGTTTACTGCTGTGATTTCTCTCTTGGCGTTTCAATTCTTCTTTGCGTGTGTATTTTTAACTCTTTTGGAGTGTGTTTTTTTAGGGGTTCCCCTTTGGAAAACAATTATACAGGTAATCGGTTAGCAATACTAACCGGTTATTTAGTATGGGGTATTGTCGAAGTACCCGAAATTCAATAAATGTTAAAATTAAATTATTTTAAATTAAAAAGAAATCATTTAGCAGTTTAAATTTAAACATAAGAAAATTTAGTACCCGAATTTGATGTTATTTAAATATATTTTTCGAAAACCGGTTAACGAAATTCTTCGAATGCTGATTAACACTAGTTGGTAAAAAAGTTTTCGCTTTTTCCTTTGCCAATGTGGAATTTACAGTGGCTTTCGAACTTCTACACAATACGAGCGCGTATTTTTAAATGTTCGACATTTTTATTACTTTTCACAACTCCTGCTACAACACTATTTCACTACTTCTTCCAAAACTACTACTACTACTGCATCTACTACTACTTCTACTATTTAAAATAGGACTACTATTACAAAATTTGTTTTTGTTTGCATATTTATATTTCAACGCTCACAGATCGGCACAAACAATTGCACTGCACGCTACCGAACGCTGAGTGGCGGCGTCGGAGAATCACCGTCCCTGTCGCCAAGTCCATCGTCCGATTACGAAGACATTGCCGCAACGCGCGGCCTCCCACCGATACTGGCGGCAAAGAGTAAAAAGAATGGCGTCGCGCACAAGGCCAACACCATCAGTCAAAAGGCGACCGTACATCATGTAAGTTAATTAACTTTTAGTCGGCTGACAAAATGGCGACGCATTGAGTGGGTAATTGAGTATGTATGAGTATGAGTGTGCAGTCAGCTTGTTTTGAACAAAATAATTAAGGTTACTTATATTTTTTGTTTAATTAGTATTCATTTTAATTAATAATAATAAAATGTTGTTTTTTATATACATACAATATATATGTATGTATGTATATACGTATGTATAAATGTATGTCTGTGTGACTTAGTGTGTGAAGCGAACAAAATTTCAACAAACTGCAAATTGCACTTTACAATTGCAAATCTCCTCGAAATCAGAAAGTTTGCTTGGCAAATTGCAAATTGTTGGCTACTGCGAGTGGTAACACTCAAATGGAATGGTCACTTTGGGAATGTGGAATATGGAGTCTGGGTCTCGTGTCGCTAAAACTATGCAGCATCAGCAGCAGCAGCTTTTTCTGCCAACAACAAATTTTCGTATTTGGTTAGTTTTCGTGGAGGCTTTTCCTCTATTTTGTTTACATTCGGAATCTCTTTTAAATCGCTACTTTAGTTAATCGCATTTGGGCGCTTTTAATCCCCAGTTTAGTTGGAAACAGTGTATGTGTATGTGTGTGTAATCTGTCTGTATTGGGGCGGCAAATGTTGATTTGAGACTTAACTAAATTGGTTTAGGTTTGTGTGTGTGTGTGTGCTTTTGTCCTTGTTGAGCGTTGCGACAGGACCGTATGCTTGATTGGTTGGCTGGTGAATTGAGTTGCTTATTTTAAGGATTTCTATTCCTGTGCTAAAAATAATTACTCAGTACCCTTTAGGAAAAATCTTAGAAATCTCTTCATTAAAATTTAAAATATATAAAAAATATTAGGAATTTTTTTTTAACTAAATGTGAGAAATGATATATAATGTTAAATAAAAGAAGAATACAAAAGAACCAAAATGAGAGATATTCTAGAAATAAATATACATACAACATTTATGTACACAAATCACTATGACAATAAGGAAAAAGTTGCAAAATTTAAAACAAATTCAGAAAAAGTTCTGAAGAAAGGTCTTCAAAAAAATATTTTAATGTTTTTTTGCATATTGATCATTTCTGAACGCATATTTTCTATTTTGTAGCCACTTTAAATTAATTGTTGGGGCTTTTTTTATCATATTTTAAAAATCAAAGCAAAAAAATATTTTATACTCTGTTTCAAACTTCATTTTAACTCAACAAAATTTCTTGTGGTTTTTCGGTAAACTCTTTCAAAGAGATTATTTTCGAATCTAAACCCATGTCAAAGGTTTAAAGTTGAACCGGAGCCGACAAACCAAGGACATAAAAGCGAAATCATCTAAATGCAAATGCGCAGCCGAACAAGTTTATGAACTTCAGTAGTTCGGTAATGCCAGCAAAAAAACTGAAAGTTTAACTTGACTTTGAAAATAATAAACTGCTAAATTTTATTTCCAACAAAAACATAAAAACACAAGCTTTGCAATGAGGAGCTTCTAAATATGCGCGGTAGATGAAATAAGTAAAAAAAGAATACAGGAGAAATTAAATTGCATTAAATTTTTAAGCTACCAAACCTCCTTTTTTATACTGTGTTGAAAAAATTTATCTTAAGCTACTAAGTGAAAAGTTTGAAGTTCTTTTTTTAGTTTAATTGTACTCAGAGCACACACACACACACATTTAAATCGTGCCGTCAGATACAAAAACACGCAGCTATCGGTATGTGGGCATGCCCACTGCTGAACTTAATGATTTTCGCTTGTGAGCGAAGTTTCCTGTACAGGGTAGTGAACAAATTAGTCATCAATTATTCCTGAATAACTCTAAGTTAATGTTTAACAAACAAAAATTAAGAGTGGACGCGCTAGATTTGACATTGACATTGAAAAAAGAGATTTCAAAACTGATAAAAAATAAATTTCCATCCTGGCAATCTCTAGCAATCTTTAGTAATGCACCTGAAAATGGTTTTGCAATTTGAAGAACTGAATATCTTAAAATCAATATACAAAAATAGTTTTCCAATATTAGTTAGTTGAATATATATAAATCCGCTTTTAATATAATTTTAGAAAATTCTCCTGAGATCTAAGTTGTTTAAAGAACGCATTCCGCATATTTCATGGCCGAAACTTAATGCCGGCAAGTCGGCTGCTTTAATGTGTGTTTCCGTTTACGTATTGTATATGTTTATCTGAGTGTATATGTATGTGTGTGTAGATTACGTTAAACTTTTTAATGATTTAACTAACAAAACTTTCTCCTTTCCTTATTTGTTTCGTTTCGTTTCGCTTCCTTTCGTTTGGATTCGCTGTTGTTTTCTTTGCATTTTCGTGTTTACGTCTGCATGTAAACAACTATGCGTCATCTTCACTGCTCATTCTTCTTGTTCGTCATCACCAAAAACAACTACAACAACAACGATTTCGTCATCAATGTCGGCGTCGCCTTGAAATATGCTACGATTTTTCGATGTTACCTTTCTGCATAACCTTCCTATCTTCCTCTTCAAAACAACAACAAACAAAACACGAATACGAATACAAAAACAAAATACAACAAACAAACAAACAAACAAACAAAAAAACAAAGTCCAACGAAATGCGAAGCTCACCAAAGGAAATTGGCGCATTTAATGAGAATGGCGGCAGGAACTTTGTTGCCACAAAGGATACTTCAAGGGATTTCAGCAACTCCCAAGATAATACCGACCGTGGCAGCATGAGCGATCAGGCTTTTGCATGTTCTGCAAGTTCGGTGGAAAGTTTACCCAGCGCTTCCGGTTCAAGTAAGTTTTTTTTTCTTCTCTTTTTTTTTACTCGTACATGCGCGAGTTGTTTAGTTGCAAAATGATATATGTCCATATCTTAATTAGTTTTATATTATTTGATGACTCGTGTCTGGAAAGTTTCAAAGCACAAATTATGTTTTAAGTTAAATTGTTTCTTATAAATTAAGAAGGAAGTACTTTTTTCTTTATTCAGTTCTCTTTTTAATTAATTTCAAGAAGTAAAAGCATTTTTCAGAAAACTATATCAAAATTAAAAAAATTGTTTTCTTAATATCAGATTTAGAAAACCACATTAAATTATTATCTTGTGGATTAATGTTCCATCGGATGTTTATAATAATCAAAAAATTCAATAAATACTTGCATCATGAACTTTTTAAGTTCAAGTTCAAATAAACACATATACAGTATATCGCAGTGGACATATAACTTTCTGCCACTGAACTACTCACATATTGGTCTATTAACAGCACAGAGTTTTCTTTTTCATCCAGCTTTGTTGTTCTTGTTTTCTCGTTGTTATTTAAGTGGTTTTTCGGTATCGCTATAAAAACGTGAAATTTTCCAAACTTAATGAATTTTTAATGCGCTTCCAAAATGAGAAAGTTTACTTTTTACGTTCTGCGTACATACTCCAATAGGAATATGTTCCTTTATTTTTTTTGAATTTTTTGTTGTTGTTGTTTGGCTAACATTCTAATTGTTTGGGTGGGAGTACTACATGAAAAGTGCTGTTCAACAGTTTTGATGAACAAAAGTTTTCGAATTTGCAAAATACCAAACAAGAACAATAGCAACAACAACAACAACAGCATTTCAACAGCTATACATAAACGACAAAGCAAGGATTCAAATATTACAGACTAAACGCATTTGAGAAATAGTTTAGAAACTACAAATTTTAATTAACATTTCAGCATAGACTAATTCAAATATTTATTTAAGCATCACTGTTTCGACTTAAAATAATTAATTAAACAATTTGCAACAGGTACCCAGGCACTGGTCCGTCCCGGCAGCCCACACAGTTCCATCTCCGCCGAAGATCGTACATCGTTAGTACCGATTTGCAAGGCCAAAGCGCTTGTCGATAGCATGCCAAATCCTTACGATAAGGAAGCACTCAAGTTCAAGGTGAGTTATTTATGTTCGCACAATACATGAAACGTTCGTCCTATGCTAGACAAGTTCGAACAAAAAAATTACCACGTCACCACGTCAAAGTGTCAAAAAAATCGACTAAACTTAATTCTTAACATTTTTTGTTTTGTTTTTGCAATTTGCTTGCTTCAATTTTCAGAAAGGTGACATAATCGAAGTGTTGTCAATGAATGCCTCTGGCATCTGGAAGGGACGTTGTCATGGTCGAGTGGGTCACTTCAAGTTCATTAATGTGGAAGTGATGCCGGAACAGCGTTTAAAGAATTCGAACAGCAAAAATCTAACAGCCGGCAGTCGGCATGCCAACAGCACCGGCCCAAACTCTGTTGAGGACTTACTGTTTCGCATTGGGTTGAAGGAGTACACGTCGGTCTTTGTGTTAAACGGGTAAGTCGAGAATATAAAGGCACAGCAAATATTTTTAATATTATCAAGGAATGTAAAAAACTTGTTGACAGGAGCAATATATGGAAACTTAAGAATTCAGTTAATGGCTCCTATGAAACCAATGCATTGCGTTGATTTGAAAGGAAAAATGTTAGAGGGAAGAAAGAACTGCCGGAAGTGTTGGTTAATATTTCCTTTAGCCATTCCAACATTGTTAAGAGAACTATTTAAATTATTAAAAGGAAATAATTTTCCTTATTCTAACTTCCGACTGTTTTTCGATCTCTGAAAAGTTTTTTTTTTTTTAATATATAATAGATACAAATACTATACATTTTGTTTGTGTGTATGTTTGGCAGATTGAGCTATTCAACTCTTAAATAGTTCAGGAGACCAATTTTTCTAAAGTTAGAAAATTAATATATTTTAACACTGCCTATTGAGTAAAGTAGTCAATCGCACGAAATTTTCCCATTTCTATCACTTCTAGAAATTAAATATTTTGTCTGATATAAAATCAAATTTAAATCATTCAATTATGACCTTCTTTTCTGTTACAGCTACGAAGACTTGGAACTCTTTAAAGAAGTCGAACCAGCCGATTTGGACTATTTGGGCATTATGAATCAGGATCATCGCGCCAAATTGCTGACGGCAGTGCAACTCTTGCACGATATTGAATGTAAGTTTAAGAAAGAAAAACTCCATTAGCTAACTTTAGTAGTCGAACTAGGTTAACATGTCCACAACTTCCCCCGAACTGATTCTAACACCTGCCGCTATAGCGTCTCATTTCTCGCTCGCAGGTTCTGATGGCGACATTGCCGGTTCCAGTTCCGAAAATGACGAGGCGCGTCTCAACAACATCAACAAGAAGCATGGCGCCTCACCATTTGGACGAAGACACTTTCCGCGCGACTCGGGCTGCTACGAAGGCTCACCGGTACCGTCCTCCCAGGCGACAAACTCACAATCGGCGGCCGGGGTCAATTCAACTGATGAATCGAATAGTCTCGACGATGTTGTGACTAAATGCTCCAGCGAGATTATGAAGCGTGTGGAGAGTGCGCGCCGTCAAAAGGAGAATCCCTTTAAGGCCACACTGCCGGCGCGTGTCGGCGGCAAAAAAGCGCTGCTCGGCAGCAGCGGTGGTGGTGGCGGTGGAGTTATGAGCGACGTCGATACGCTAACACGCGGCGGTGGTCTGAGCGAGAAGTCCAGTGACTCGGGCGTCAGCAGCAGTTCGCTGTCGTCGGGGCCGATGAAGAACAGCTCTTAACATTTGCCAACCATACTCGCCCATGAATTATTGCTTGGCGTGGGCGTGGTCGGTGGCGGCGGTAGTTCAATGGGTGGCGGCGCAATATCGCCCACAACTTCAACAGTTTCAGTGGCGGGTGTGGCGGGATGCAGTAGCAGCGGCAGCAACATCAGTGGCAGCGGCGGTATAATCAGCAGCGGCAGTGCTTGTAATACACTGCCGCATCCACCGTCGGCCGCGACGGCAGCGGCCGCAGTCTCGTCAGCGGTTGGAGTGGCCAACAACTTACATTTAAATCGGAATTTGGTGATGCTGCGAAACCACTTGCGCAAAAATACGAACGCATCGAATTTCAACGATGACAAGGATCAATAGCCCACTTGTAGGACCACTCTGAATAGTTTCGATATTCGAATTATTCTTTCGTTTTTCGTTACTTTTCGATTTATTTATTTTTAAATTAATTCATATTTCGTTGACATAATTTTACTGTTTAGACTTACGTACATAACTGTAAAGATACATTACATTGCTGTGATTCGTTGAGAGAAAAATGCTTGAGTTCAAATGTACAGTGTAAAAAGCAAATGAAGAAGATTAGGAAGACGAACAACAATTAAACAAAGGCGAACAACTTTTGAGTCCGTACTCAGGTGATGGCATTTATATTAAATAGTTTTTTTTCTATATGACAAATAATGAAATACATGCATACATATGTCTATGTGTATGTGTATGTTTGTACGCTGTTATTAATTAGCTGCTTTATGACTTATTGTACTCGTACAGTAAAGTAAATATTAAGTTAAATCATTTCATTCGTGATATATGAATACGTCCAACTGAATTTTATTTTGTTTACTCCTGTGTTTATTTTCAGTCCTTTCTTTTTAATTCCATTCTTAATATTTCAACATTGCTTATGAGTTAAAATTTGAAGAATGTATCAAAAGTATACCAAGGGTTTGAGGATTTTAATAATGTATGAAATATAGGTCGAACTTGGAAATGCAATTTTTTATAACATTTTAAAGGAAAGGTCCCCAATTTGTTTACTCGAAATTTACGATTTTTTTAATATCATTTGGGAAAACTTTACAAAACTCATATCAAAATTAAATGCTGTTCGAAATTTTCAATTTAAATACGATTTTTGATCGAAATCATTTTTATAAGATCGATTAAATTGAGAAAATTGATTTTTAAATAGTAATAATTAATAATTTCTCATATTCATAACGCAGTCAAAGTGCATAAAGTGCAATTTTACATACTACAATAAGTTGATAGTTTTTCGGTTGCTCTTGTATCCTGGCAGGGAAAATATAACCAAATAGGCAGGCAACAAACAAATTTTAAAATTAAATTTTATAAAATATTACAATTATACTAGCGTAACTTTATATGTTGTAATCACTTTGAACAAGCAATTTCAATTAGCTTCGAACAAAAATGTTTTCGAAGTACCTAAGTTCCACATTTCATCAGTCATCTTACCCTTGGTACATATAAAGTATACAAATCAAATTTTCCCTCTCATTTTATTTTTCCATTCAAATAAATAGACCAATAAACAAAGCTGGAACGTTATTGCAACTTGCCACATAACTTATGTTTCAATTGTAATTAAAAAATTAAATAAATAATAAACGTAAGTAATTTTCCATATGTACATAATTCAGTTTCATGACTTCCAAATAATTGCAAAAGTTTTGTGTTTTCCCATTTCAAAATTAAAATATCTCAAGAGATGTTATGAATTAATAAATAATACCTTAATACATTATTTATTAAATTCTGACTTTACAGAAGCAATTCTGCTTATTTTTACCACTGGGAGATCGTTAATTCATCACGTGATGATTTCAATGGAAAGATTATAATCGAAAAACTCACCTTTAATCATCAAGAGGATGAGATAAGAGAAATTCCTTTCGTGGATTTGAATATATACAATTTCTAAATTGTGCATTAATATGTAAAGCTTATGTATATGTATACGTATATATATTTTTTAAAAATTCCTTAATATTAACTCTTTTGAAATTATTTAGTTTTTAAACAACTGGAAAATTATTTACAAATTGCACAATTCTCCGAAATGGAAAGTGAATTCGAATTGAACTGAACCAGCTTTGCTATCACAAAAATCAAGCCCTAAGAAACTGATTTCAAACAGCAGATTCCTATTTTAACAAAAAAAAAACACACATTTTAAGCAATAGACCAATTAAAAACAATTAAAATTAAAGTTAAAGTTAAAATTTAAATTTAAATTAATATTAAAATAAAGAATAATAAGATTAAAAGTTAATACCGAAAACACCAAACTGCCAAACAATTCGAACAACAAATCAATTGTTTGCTTATAAATATTATATAACATACATATATATTAAAATAGAAATATATATATATTTAAAATATTGAAATAAGAATCCATCAAAACTGTAAATTGAAAATAAAAGTGAATACGTCGAAGCAATACTTAATTAAACTATAGAATAAATATAGTTACTTATAGATGAACTAATTTTAAGCATACCCGTAAAATACACCTTGTACATATTTAGTAATTCTAATAATATTGTAATATTTAACATTAAGTCACAACTTGTAAATAATTGTTTTTTCTTTTCTAATTATACATATATACATATATATAAATATTATTTAATGCAACTTAAGTAGCAGTAAAGCAATTTTTAATCCTCAGAAAAAAGAAATGAACATTTTAAAATAAAAAAATTAGCAATAATCAAAAAAGATGACAATGAAATACCGAAATAAAAGGAGTGTGAAGCAAACGTAGTTAGAACACAGAAACCGTAAATGTTTAAAAGAAATCAACAAATATTATCTAAATTGTAAACTAGAAATATATTACATAATATTGTATTATTAACAACAATTGCGGTAATGATTAATTATAGCAAGAACAATTAAAAAAATTGTTAGCAAACATTATTAGGGAAATCATTTTTTAAATTAGCACTAAAAATTGTACATTGAGAGTAAATAACAAAAACAACAACAAATGAAACAGAATCCACGCTTTTTAAAACTAAACTTAACACAAGATAAGAAAAATTCAAAAATTAAGCAATTCCAACGTTTTTAGATTTATAACGAACTTTTAATCGTGTGTGTGTATTTTAAAGTTTAAATGTGTAGAAAAAAATCAAACCAACCACAAAATATAAATAAAACTCGTAAAAATTTAAAAAACAAAAACAAATAAACAAAACAAAACAAAAACAAATCACAAAATAAACACGCAGGAATAATTGCTAAATAAAAAAAGAACAATACAAATGCAGATATATATATATATGTAAAAAGAAAATAGAAAACAAAAGCCACAACAATTAGTAGTATAGTTTAATTTTCGTTTAGAATTCAAGCACTTACAGTTTCTTTGCTCTTAAGAGAAGCAAACAAACATACAAACAAACAAACAAACATACAAACAAACAAACAAACAAACATTCAAACAACCTGATGAATTTGAAAGCGTCTCATTGTTTGCATTTAGTCTAAAGCTAAGCTAATCTAAGCTATTATAGCGCTTAAAGTTATTAAGCGAAATATAAGTCAACTTACAATTTCACACACACAAACACACACACACACACTCACTCAACCACACACAACAAAAAACTTGTAAATTCAAATTAATAAAAACTAACATAAAGGAAATGCTTCAAATTAGGAAAGACGATTTTCTCAGCAAAACAAAAACAACAAGAAAATGAAAAAGAAAACCACTTTGTAATTATGTATGAAAAGAAAAAAATTTAAAATTATTATAAACCTAAATAAATTATTAATAAAAAGTAATATATATGTATTGTATATGTATGCTATAATCCACAACATTTGCATAATTTTAAATAATTCATGAATTATTAACTAAATGTGAAACAAACAAACAAACAAACCGACAAATTATTAAAGATATTAAATAAAATAATAATTTAATAAAAGTAAAATGTAAACAACAAAAACAAACACTTAAATTAATTTTAACATTAAATGGAGAATAAATGCAAAAATACGATTTTCAAATAAAGTTGAACATATCGATTAAAATAACAAAGCTGTAGTTTTATTTATTCATTGGTCATTTGAATTCCCACCTGGCATTTGGAAGATCACCTTACTGAGTCTTCTTCGATCAGCTCTGATGATTAATCGTTTCCGCGATTACAAAAAAAAAAGACTGGGAAATGTTTCACGCTTCCGTTTTAAAAGTGATTCATTGAAAATACAACAATCAAATAATGAAATGATGAACTGGAAAAAGACTCGGAAATGATTAGAAAAGAGTCGCGGGCAGGGTATCACTTTCATCCGACAAAAGAGTCATTTATGTTTGAAAAATGAGCACATTTATGACTGTTTTAATCGCGTGGAAA
Source organism: Suillia variegata (assembly GCA_949127995.1). Classification (NCBI taxonomy): domain Eukaryota; kingdom Metazoa; phylum Arthropoda; class Insecta; order Diptera; family Heleomyzidae; genus Suillia; species Suillia variegata. Next base: position 42,475,015 of record OX421843.1, on the reverse strand, counting down.
ACTCAAAAAAGAGAGTATATTGGACTAAAGCTGGACATTGATAGAGTAGCTACTCTAGAATTACTTCTTCAACTGTTTAATTACAGCTTCTTTACTTGTTAATTATAAGTTCCATTCTAAAGGCAATAATAATGGAGTATCCGGTTATAACGTCCTTTAGAATAAAGGATTATATTCTATTCAGAGATAGAAGGTGGCCAAAACAGCTTGACACTCCTGCTATAATAAATAATGGAGAAGATAAAATTGGTTTTAATGAGATATTGCAAAAAGAACTGAGCAATGATAACATTTTCAATATTTTAATGAATTTAAGAAAACATTAACAAAATATACTTAAAGGTTTATTAAAAACTTAAAGATTAACTTTAACTATTTGACTTATTTCTTTTCTATAAGCGTAGAAGAATCAATTTTGATGATCCATTTAAAATTACACATCTGCTAAGTGTCTATACTTTAATATAAAAATCCAACAAAACGCATTTGTACTCCGTAAATCCAAGATAATCCAAAGATTCAAATCGAGAATTGCAAAATGCACCCATACATACAAATAAATACTTTCCGAAAGTAAAAAATTCCGAAATTCAATAGTCAACGAATTTACCAGGCGACCAGAAATGTGCAGCAAGTAATTCGCTCAGCCTCTTATTTGTACACATTCACTCTCTTACTCTCCCTCTCTCTCTCTCACTCTGATCAGGTATGAGCACAATGTCAGAGGCAAAGAAATGGCGGTCGTAATATAATTTCAAGCAGGGCATTGCCAGCCTGAGATTATCAAGATAAATTATTTATAAGTTTTATTTGGATTTGTATATTGTATAATGAACATTATTATCAGGCGATGGGTGAATGTTGGTGGTCTGTATAAACTATCTCTATAAAATTTAGACTTAATTAAAAAAATTTAATTTCCGTTTAAATTATTTAATACAAAAAAAAAACCTTGATCTCTAATGTATTCAAAACGTTTGTTAAAATCAATTTCATATACAAACACAAATGTTACATTTCGTCTAAAAATCATTTTAGATAAATATATAACTGATCAAAACTAGTCGATCATATTCAAAGAATTTCGTTCCTACCATTGTTATACAAAAATATCAGTTGTCAAAATTTAGTATTCCGATTTTTCTAAAAACCACAGATTGTATTTTCTAATTTTGATCAAGTTACTCCTATCAAAGACGGATACGGATACGTGCTTCAGTTTAAGAACGTTAATATTATTAATTTAAGTTCTAATGCTAAATTGTCACAGATTATTACACATTTTTTTTAACGAGTGTACGAGTGCAGAGAACAGAATGTTTCATGTTTCATGGTGTTAAACTAACTCTTCACATAATTTAATTCAATAAATTAACAAAGCAATCAACTCAACTCAAAGCGAAGCGAGTCGAGGCGAAGACAATCGCTGGCGTTGTTGATAAGGGGATTTAGATTAAATCAAATGCAAAAATTCAGATTCCGATTCCGATTTAGATTCCAAATAGCTAAAGACAAAAGCGTCTGAAAGTGGTTAAAGGTCATTTCGCTAATTTTAGAATTAACACGCTTAATAACTAAGATTAAATCTATGAATCTATTAAGTTGAAAGGGGCCGTTTGCCTAATCTGCTTTTCCTGGAAACACGCTGAAGCTTATTCGAGTATGAGTATGAATTGTTTTATGGTTATCTACTTATCAAAGGTGGGAGCGCATTATCATTCGCTTTATATTTCATTATCATCTTTCCTTCTTTCTTTCGGTCTTTGAAGAAAAGTACAACAAGAACAACAACCAACGATATGCATTCATGAACTTAGTTTATAGTCTATCCAGCAGATGTACAACCTACACACTTATTCTGAGCGCAGTTATTTGCTCGTGGACGTTTGGATGTAACGTGTGCATAAGTACTTTATCTACTACTTAAATTGTTAAATTGATGTTGTTTATTTATTTATTTATTATTTTTGTTTATTATGATTATAATTTTGTTGTTGTTTATAGTTCGGTCAGTGTATTGTCTCTATCATCTCAGTTGGTTCATACTTACTTCCTTTAGTATTTTTATTTTAGTTCACGTTCGTTTTCCTTACGTTCGCCACGTTTCTCGTTCCGGAACAAAAAATCCAAAATATGTCGCGCTGTGCATTCGACATACAAAATAAATCCCTAAGATAGTAAAACATTTCTGTGCAAATTTTTTGTTAAACTGAAATGAATAAAGAGTTCAAATCCAAGGATTTTATTTTTTCATTAATGTAAAAATTACCTCAGAACTGCAGTTTAAATACGCACACTTAACTTTCAACTTACAAGTACAAAGTAAGTACCATTCGCTTAAATCGGCGGCAGTATGGAAAATCATAACAGCTCGAATTCTTTACTTCTTTTTTAGAAGAGATGTTTTCAATTTTCAATATCCGTATGTAAAACTCTTGAAAAATAAATTTTTTTTCTTTGGGTTTTCATTACACTTGCATATACTAAATGATAAACGCATTGTTTAAATTTATTTCGAGGTATCAGTGGCAATAAGGAAAAATGCGAAAGCTCCTGTTAGAAGGTTAACTATTTCTACATTGTTGTGTACTGATAACTAACTGTCTGGCGGTTTTTTCTGTTCTTGGTACGAGGTCTAGACACTTGTTGGTACTCAAAAATAAAGCTCATTAAATTAAGTGAACAACAATTATGAAGAAGAGAATTCCTACTCAATTTATATTGTTTCGTGATTTCCTATTTCTCAAGTTATTTAACGTACATTGTAACTCATCTGATTTGTTAATTCGGCAAAAATCAAAATTTTTCAAAATTATAAATGTAAGTCTTCAAATAACTGCTCACTATAATGAAAATAACATAATACGTATCAACAATACACACATATCAATAAAAATATACATAAATACAAAAATCGTTTAACTAGTTGAAGGCTAGGATGTGGCAACAAAAAGGATCGTAAGCTCTAGTTGTATTTCTCTTTAGGAAGCATTGCTTATTAGTACAAAATAAATATATTCAGTAATCACCTTAGAAATTGTTGAGACTACCATTAGTCAGCAGTCTTTGGACTTTGATATAATTTTGTATTCTGATTTCTATAAGTTTCTTAAAGTTCAATACAGCTGAGAATTGTAGAGTACGAAAAGGTTAATAGAAAACAAGTGTTAGCTTAACTGATTATATGCCTAAAAATAGATTTCTATCATCTACAATAAGGAACATATATATATTTATATACAACTTATATATATTTGAGGTTGGTTCGGAACGGTTTATCCGTGAATTATTATTATAAAACAAGAAAAATATTAAATTTATTAAAAACAATAAGATTTTAGGTCAAAATATATTTAAAGGTCATTAAACTCATAGTTAGCATCTTAAGCTCAAATATTATCATAGTAAACAATTTATTACCGAACGACATAAAAAATATTCTGCGTGTGTATGTACTTATTACAGCCGGCTAAATCGCAAAATCGTATGAAAGCAACAATGTTTATTGTTAACAAGAGAGTATATATATATACAAACGTCTGATTAAGGTTGACGTATTTTTATAAATTTCGTTTTATTTTCGCAACGCCAAAACGTTTGTTACTATTTCAAGAAATTTCTTCAAATTTTGTCATTATCAAATGCAAAACGAAACATAGCGAAATTGTCCCATAAAAAAGCGACCGTGATAATAAATTACGTTCCATGCTTAAGTAGATTCCCGCACTCGGTACTACCACCTCCTCGCCAATATTTAGTAATCATAATCGCAAAGTGGTGATGGCAATCCATCAGCACGACAGAATGCCGCGCTCACTGGTGCCGGTATCGTTTGCTTGAATTAAGCGCCGCACAGTGCTGAGTCTCCAAACAAGCGTGGGACAAAATTCAAGTAAAAAGCGGCAATGCTTGAATACAATACAAATGAACCTCACATATAAAATTTCAGATTAATATCTTTTAAAAATGTTATTAGCTTAAATGATTTCAAAGATATTCTGCTAACTGCAAAAGTGTCATTTCATAGATATTTTTTTATTTAGTAGGCGTGGTCATAGGCCGATTGTCTCGAAAAATTAATAAGCTTTATATTCTAATGGTTGACACGTTATCGTGTTGACACAAAATTATGCAGATAGAAACTGTAATAATAACTTTTATTTACCATACATTTTTTTCTCACTTTTTGTTACGAAACCAAGCACTGTGCGCCAGATAGAAATTCTTATCAGACGCACAACTCAAATAAATAAATTCAGTTGTTGTTTTTGTTTTACAACCAAATCAACAGAATAAAATTGTTAACTGCTTACGCCCGCTGAATTTGAATTTCGCTTAAATTCTCGAGTATTCTCGCTTTCAAATGCACTTCTTCAAATATTCAAGTCCGTCCGCCTGTCTGCCTGTCTGTCTATTTGTTAGTACGCGCTGCCTGATTATTTAATAAAAAACAAAAAACAACAAAATTAATAGAACAATTAAAAGCACGCCTCTTATCAGTGTCGATTTTTCAACCTGGCTCACTCGGTACTCGGTTAATTTCATTTTAATTCATCAGGCTGACACCTTCCGCGCACAGATTAGTTCGGACGCTTGTCGTGAAAGGCCGCTTTAATCGGTTTAATTTAGTGCTACTCCAATCAGAATGACTAATAACAGTTGCGGCGCAAAAGAAGTTCAATTATTAAGTGACTTTTCAAAATAAACTTGTGCATTTTACTTTTTAGAAGTGAAAAGAAAATTTAAAAGATTTTAATATTTGAAAGTTGAAAGTTGAAAACTGAAAAGTTTTAAGATTTTTGGCTACTCTTATAAAAGGAGTTTGGCTCCAATTACACTCAAATCTCAATAAAGGTAAATAGACGAAACTTTCCATTACTTTTAACTCGTTTAAGGTGAGTCTGTTAAGTAACAACAGTTTTATGGTAGTTCTGTTATCGCCGATTATTTCCATATAATCAATCTACGTGATAACACCGCGTAACAAAAATTCATTTTTGAACGAATACACGAAGTGGAGTTAAACACAAGATGGTATTAGTAAGTTATAGTTTTTTATTTACTTACATACAACTACTTAACCGAAATCATTTCCACCATCAGATGTAAAATTGACTTTCAATTCTTTTGAAAATTTACCTCTTTCGAAGACTGTCGCAGAGTGTTGTTAGTACTATTAATGCGGTAGGAGTATTATCTTAAGCACGGAATTGACCCACTTGAAAAAATAATGTATAACAATTTTTTAATGATGTTAAAATTTCGTTTCCACATCTTTTTCATAATCAAAAACCTACATTAAAACTTTAATCATAACAATTTAACTACATAACGAAAGCTACACTAAGAGAAAAATCCCAATATAAATTTAAAATCGGTCTTGATTTTAGAATGTTTCGTACTAACTGAAATTATGATTTCGCGGTTTCGATTTAATATTTAGAAATCTAAGACTAAGCATAAAAATATTAAAATAATCTTAAATAAATCTTAAATTGAAACTAAATCTCTTGATTTAAGAATTTTCAATGTTGTTTGAAGTTCAAAATTTCTCAATATAAGCATGTAAAATTTTTAAATAAAGGCCGATTCGATTTAAAAATAAGAATGTTAAGTATTGAAATAAGATTTATAGTATATTCGAATTTCAAGGGATTGAATTAAGATTTTTTTGCGATTGAAGACCGATCTTCTTGAATTTAGAGTGTATTTTCTCTGTGTCTACACTATGTATATTTTTTAAACTTATTTACTAAAACTACAAAAAAAAATTGGAAGTATCCTTATTAAGTAATGTCCGAAAAAGTAGATTTTTTTTAATTGATTTCTTAACGATAATTAACTGAGATAAACAATTTTAGTTAAATCAAATTAACATTTAAATAAATCAAGTGGGTCAATCGCACCTCCCATTACGGTATACAAATTTGTATTCCTTTCGATCAAAAGTAAATATTTGTAAACAAATTGAACTAATATTTACCATGCAATAAATAAATTCTAATTAATGAACAAATAAGTCTGAACGTTTAATTTAGTTGTATTGAAAACAATCAAAACAAATTAGAAATTCTGCACGTGTTCTTATCAGCAAACATTTTTGAAAGATAGGAATATTAATTTCGAGTGTTTACTCGTATACGTCATGTTAGGTAACGCCGTCAATCAATGGACAACTCACCCAAACAAATCGATTTAATACTAAACAACGTTACACTTCAGTTGTTTAACTATCTCCTTTGTTCTTTATTTAAGACGCAATTAACTCATAATTATAGCTTACAAATATTTGCCCGGCTCTATTGACACCGACTCAGAGATAGTCTGCAAATGGATTCTCAGTGGTGCACAGAAGTTGGCTATAAAATTAATAATCGTACAATTTGCTATATAATTACAATCTTTTATTTTATTTTTGTTTTGTTTACCTTTAATAAACAAAACTACTAAGCGGCAAAAGCAGACTTGGTCTAGACCTTAAGAAGGTTACAACTAAAACAACTATAGTGAAATGTAATTGTTAACAATTGATCGCTGACTTTTATTATGCTCTCTGAATCAAAAGAGAAATGTCGGTCAGTAATTTTTGTATATATATTTAAATATCAGATATATTTATTTAAATGTCAATATAATAATAATTCTGAGTCTCTAATAAAAATTAATTTCAGAGGACTCAGAACACGAAGTGAGCAGGGTATACATGGACTTTACAATTGTATCATGCATTCTGTCTATATTTACCCTATATGTAGAATTATACATAAGTAATATTCTTTTGTCAGGCTATTTAATTAAAAATCTAAATCTTGAATTTATTAAATTATGATGTAAGCACACTCGGCAAACATAAAATCTCCACTTTTTATTGTTGTCGCCATTATCCCTTCGCGATTCTGCTGGATTATTCTTTATACTAGATATATTAAATCAACACAATATACAAGTAAAATGACAGTAAAAAAACACTTTTACAACCACAATATTCGATAAGGAGTTTTTACGATTAGTACAAGAGGAACCTAAGCTAATTTAGATTGCAATTATTCAAAAAAAAAAGGTTATACTAATAACGTTTTGTGACTTGTGGAATGGACTTATAAAACTGGGGTGATTGTTCTTTATTTCACAATTATGATATTCAGTTAAGTGTATGGATGGAAAATTAGTTTACAATATATTCTTTGCTTTTAGCATTTACGAGTATAACGCTCGTTTAGAATACATCTTATCGTTAATAACCGCCGCACACACACACACACACTTTCACACACAATGAAAGACACACAGCAGAATAATAAAAATGGCGCCATCGAAATGGAAATATCGGAAACAGACGATCCGTTTCAGAAGATTATGGAACGTGCCGGTAACCATGGACGCTTCCAGACGATTTACAATATGACCTTTGTGATGGGCCTGGCTATGGCCGGTGCCATGGTTTACATGAATATCATTTTGGCACTCAATATACCAGATCATTGGTGCACAGTGTCGGGACAAGAAAGTACAAATTACACACTGGACGAGTGGCGGGACATCACGTTGCCGAAGTAAGTTCTTTTTTACATAAAATGACTAAATATTTATATATGTAGATCAAAAACTTAAATTTTGTTTAAGGCAAAAGGATAATCGCGGTACCGAAAAGTACAGTTCCTGTGAGATGTACAGCATGAATTTTACCAATGTCGATTGGAGCAATTGGAATGAAACAGATAGAGGAAATACAACCAGTAAGTTAAGCTTACAAGTACTCAAGCTAGTTTAAAAGTATTTTTGGGTAAAATCTAAACAAATTTTTTTTAACACTATTATATGTAACTAATGTTCAGCTTCAAACTTATTTCTTATTGTGTTTACAAAATCATTATTTTCTGAAATGCAGAGTACAGATTCCTAAAGTTTAGCCTAGTCATGTATACAAGAAACTATCGCACATTTGACAATTATAATTAACATTGCAACGAATGCTTGGCTTAGGTCCATTTGATATGAACAAACTGCTTAAATCCCAAACTTAAATTTCATATTTTTATCGCTCTACATTTACATTTCATAGTTACGTACACACGGAGAATTTTGTCATAAAAGAGAAGCTTTTAAATTGAGAATAGTTCCACACCTGTCCCCATACTCAGAATTCTAAAAATCCTTCTGCTAAGTAAACGTAAAAAATTAGCATGGCCAAAAATCGTTTAAAAAAAGATTTATTTATATTTTAAAGATCCTTAAAATGAATCTAAATTATTTTCAAACGCTACAAAATTTCTATATTATTATCAAAAACTAATAAATAAATGTAAACAAAACCCGATTTAACCGTAATTTAATGTTAATTTTACATGATTTTTGTTTTCTGTGTATCATCATTTAAGTATCTTATTTATATCACAGAAAATTATAATAACATATTCTATACAAAACTCCAAAACTAATGCCTACTAATAATTTCCGCAAACTCACAAACAAACTTCTACCCCAAAAAAAAAAAACGTGTACACTAAAAAACTAAAAGAATTTAACTTTTTCCATTTGGCAAGAGCGACGCAATCTCATAATTTTTTACAACTTTGCACTTTAATGTCTTTCACTTACTCGGCGCATTTTTATTTTATCTAATTTCTTTTTTGCAATCCGCCGCTCGTCGTTTTTGTCCAATTCCAAATCCAAATCTTTGCCCACATACTTACATAAATACCGAAATACACCCACTAACCACATTCTGTTCGCTACGTCCACCAACCGCCCGTTGCAGTGTGCCAACACGGCTGGAGTTACGACCAGACATTCTACGAGAATACAATACCCTCACAGCAGAACTGGGTCTGCGAGCGGGATTTGTTTGTAACAAATGTGTTTGTTGTTGGACGCGTGACAGAAGTCGTCGGGTCATTTGTGCTGGGACAAATGGGAGACATGTAAGTTGAGCGCGGATTTAACTGAAATATGAAGTTGAAACGCGGAATAATTGAAATTTTCATTTTCTTTCTGGTCTTACTTTTTACTTTTTCGATTTCGGTTCGCAGTTTGGGTCGGCGTTTTGTTTACTACATCAGCGTCGTCGGCTGTTCGATGGGTCGCATGCTCTCGATTGTGACCACCACATCGTATACATGGTTTCTGGTATTTTCCGGATTGACAGCACTAACGGTCAACAGTCTGTTCTTATCGCCGCAAATTGTTGGTATGGAAATCTCACGAGAGTAAGTTCATTAGTTGAAATAAAACGGGTCGAGTTGGGTATCTAGATGAATGTCATAACGATTAAGTAAATGTTTGTTCATTTTATATAGGCAATGAACAAGAGAGTTATTAATTTATACGACCTGGACCAACAAAAACGAATTAATTAAAATTCTTAACCAATATTGAATTTCGTGATCTTTTGCAGACAGGACCGCAGCACAATCGCCATTTACCAAAGTTTTGGCTGGTCCTTTGGCACCACCCTGATGCCGTTGCTCTTCTGGGTGCTGCGTGATTGGGAGTCCTTTATGTGGATCACTTCCGTGCCAACGGCGCTATTTTTAATTTTTTCTAAGTAAGTATTTCTTCTTTCGTAAGGCTTTCTTTTCTCGCTAGTATCTGACAGCGGCATACAACGCTCGTAGTTAGACACACGTGACACGTAATATGCCAAGGCAACAAGAGCAACAGCAGCAGCAACAAACAATGGCGGCAACACAAACGAAAAAAACAACAACAACAAATTGTTTTAGCGCACGTTTTTTGAAAACGAAGTTGCGAGAATGAGACTTTCCATTCGAGCGCATCACATCGAATCCAATCGAACTCATTCATTCAATTGTTTCAATTTCTGGAGCTCGTGCCGCTAGCGTTGCTTTTTTTGTCGCCCCATTTTTTTCTCGATATTGCTATTGCTGACGACGAGGAACAACTTTTGTTTCGATTGCTTATATTGCAGTTTCCCTTGTTGTTGTTGTATCTATTGTTTGCAATTTAATTTTCCGCAGATACGTCATTGAGTCGCCACGTTGGTTGATTAGCAAACGTCGCTTTGGCTCGGCGATTGCTCAATTTAAGAAAATTGCTAGAATTAATGGCCGCCAATTCGACATGTCCGAAAAGGAATTGGCAGACATCTACAAGGACACGGCCCAGGACGTAACGTACGGCATAGCGTCGCTGTTCAGCGGCTGGCGTTTGGCGCGAAATACATCGATTATGGGCTTCAGTTGGTATGTTCAAATATATTTTCTTTTTTATCTGCGAAATAGTTTCGGTTGTCTTCTGCTGGCAGCTATTCTAAAATATTTAAGCTTATAAAAATAAGAATTTTTTAATTGAGCCTACTACCGTTAGTTTAAATATAATTGAGATATAATAACTTAAATCAAAATTTGTTCACGTCAAACATATTCATTAAATACAAAAATTATTTGTGTCAAACAATAATATATTCCAAAGACATTTATTAACTTGTCTAGAATAAACTTCATTTCAATCACATATATTTATTTGAATGGAATAAAAATTGTTTCATTGTAACATATTTATTAATGGTTTATATTTTGTCAATAGTTTATTTGCCCTAAATACCCAAAAACAATTATATACTTGTGAGAAATATAACTTTGTTTGATCTGAATATATTTAATATTGTTGGTACAAATGAAATTATACTTTATCCAATTACAATAATAATTGATGCAGTTTTATTTAGGACAAATACATTTTTTCATCGTACGTAAATAGAACGCCAATAGTTTATATGACATTAGAATGGCTCTTAAGCATTTTCCATTTTTGCTTTTATGCTATCGGATTTTGTTCAGTTCGAGTATTTAGACAACCATTTTACTTTCTTTACATTTTTTTGTTTGTGCCAACTATGAAATTATTTCGCCTTTTATGGTTTACCAATTCACGTGACTTGGCTAACGTTTGTGCAATTTTATTTTGTGTTCTTTTTTCTTTTTGTTTGTTCCTCAGGTGCGTTGTTGCCGTTTCATACTTTACGCTCGTTTTGTTCAGTTCGCGCATGGACGGAAATCCGTTTTTAAATTTTTTGATGCAGAGCATTGTTGAGATTCCGGCATACCTTGTTGGCAAATATTTGGGTAAGATGAAGAGAAGTGGAAAAAGGAAGTGTTGAGATACCGGAAAATTACATTTCACGGTGAATTTAAATGTTCCGGTCGGCAGTTGCGCTTTTTAGTATTCTATTTTTTTGAAACCAGCTCTTTTTCCTCCACTTAGGTGACAAATATGGACGCCGCTTTACCAATAGTTTTTCATTTTTGCTATCATTCTTGGTGTGTATTCCTGTGATTATTCTGGCCACAGGTAAGACACGACTCTCAGTCTCACAATCCCACACTTAAGTGGATCTCGAAATAATTTTTTGCGATCTTTCCTAATGTAGATGCGAAACACGAAGTGGCCATGATGTTCCTAGCTGCATTTATAAAATTCCTAAATGCGGTCACCTTCTTCACCGCCAGTTTGCAGGGCATGGAAATCTATCCGACCTCTATGCGTCAAACGGGCATTGCGCTCGGCACTATTTTGGCGAATGCGATCGGTGTGTTGGCGCCGTATTTCGTCTACTTGGGAACCACCTACGATATTCGTTGTCCTTATTACATTTTGGGTACGCTGTTTCTACTCGGCGCCATTGCGGCATCATTTTTACCCGAGACGCTGCATAAGAAGCTACCCGATACCATGGAGGAAGCGCGTCAATTTGGTATACATGATGTAAGTTTGATTCGTATTCTGAAAAACTATTAAGTTTTTGATTTTAAATGAGTTTTCTGTGTCTTTAGAAATACTTTAGTCTACCGAAGGCGCCAAGTAAGACAACGGACGCATCCACTCAGGAAGCAAACGAAAAATTGAATCAGGAAAAATATGCGCCTTAAAAAATGTGTTACCGCTGGGACGTACGTCTTAAGGAAATATTAGGAATCTTTAATAGAGTAATTGGAATAATTATTGTATGCGATTATTTACACGATTGTAAGAGTTTGTGTGTGAAGTACTTTAAGCTTTAAAAAAGTACATAAGTATATGTATGTTTGTATACCAATGACTTTTTTATAGTTCTATTTAGAGATAAAGTATTTTTTTACAGTTAGTTTAGTTAAATCAAATTTTAATAAATGCGAGTATTTTTTTATAGAACTATTTTCTTTATTGTGGTAGATCGTTTCGAGGAATCTGATTCTATAGGCGAGCGCGATGTTTCTCATACGCATAAACAGTTTCGAGGTATACGGCTAAGTTCATGTGTGAGCTAAAAGAATTTACAAGAAGGACTTTTATATGGTTAAGATAGGATTTTGACGGGTTTTTGTTTTGAAAGAAAAATTTACTAAAATTTCCAAACTTGCCGAGATTCGACCGTCACGAATTGAAAATTAAATTAAATTTACTTTGGTCCGCATGGGAATTAAACTTGGGCTGCAAACGTACCGAGCATGCAGAGTAGTCAAACGCACTAAGCTAAGATAATAAATTACATGAATTATTTTAAGGAACATTGCAAATTTGAATTATTTTTGAATTTTTTATTTAAAAAAAAAGATTTTCTTCTATTTTAAATAAACCTCAGCGTAAATTCTACTAAACTTATTAAAGCAACTTTTGTTGTTCTGTTGATCCATGAAACACACCAAAACTTACACAATCTGAAAAGCAAAAGAAAAAAGTAATAACAATAACAATGTCCCGGCAAAATGAGTTTATCAGCGCGGCCGTCACAAGGTAACAAATTGATTTTGTTAGCGCCACAGCGTAACACCTTTCGTAAGCGAAGCATTTTTGAGGTTAATTTTATGAGGCAAATTTAATAAATTACGGTCGCGCGCCACAAATACTGACAAAGCTAAGCCGCACACACACACACACACACACACGCCACAGTCGCACCGACATTATTATAAAGCATACACGCAAAGGTACGTGTGTGTGTGCGTGTGTGTGCGTGCTGTTGTATGATGCTGATAAATCCTAACAAAGTTTTTACTTGCGCATGATTTATTTAAGTTATGAATCAATTTTTATCGCAACTGCAGAAATAACAAAAATAAGAATAAGAAATATTGCACAACACAACACAAGCAACACAAGCAACACTGCCACAGCCAACTCTAAGGTGGAACAAAAAAAAATAGTTGCAGTAGTATTTGTCTTTGTATCTGTATGTGTGTGTGTGTATATTAACCAAAGTGTTGAAGAAGACGAAATGGGTAGCGACACCACAAGCACTACCATACATTCACAAAACATACACACACAGACGCACACATACACACACTGAGAAAATAGACGGACACATTTGCAGCGACGATAAAAACAACTTTGGAACTTGTTGGTAACACTGGCAGCGTTCAACTTTTGCATTGAGGTGTTTTCTAAGTTATTTATTATGATTTATTTGCAGCATTTGGTATATATGTATGTTTGTATATATAAAATTCGCCTGTCTAGGTGTGTGTGGAAAAACAGTCGATAAGTAAATTGTTTATCCATTTTTTGTGTTGCGTTATTTGAGTGGTATCTTTTTTTAAGATTTTTTTTCAAACTTTTGTCTGTTAATAATCGCTCAAAGTGGAGCTGAAATCGTTGATTTCATGTGTTGCGATTTGTTACAATGTTGACACCAGCTCACAGGTTAAAATTGTGGTAAGATTAAATTTATATAATAGAATAGAAATATATAAAGGCATACACAACTACGTTTTCGTCACTAGGGATGAGCGCGAACTGCCAAATTGATCGCGAATCTACACCATCGACAAAGCTTCTAACTAAACATTGCTTTAAAGCTTACTTAGTAACATTAGCTTTTGTTTAAAGCAAATAATAATATTTTAGAAGATATATACAAGGTCGTAATATGGTTTCTAATCTAGAATAGTGTTGCCGCTGTTGTAGTTTTGCTGGTTAGGATGCAGATGTATGTAGCGGATGCGGATGTTTACAACTATTTAACATACTCGTATATGACAACTGATATGAATTCAAAAATTACTATATATAAACTGAGAAAAGGCAGCGTTTGTGAAATATTGCGTATGTGGATATGGATTCTAACATATGTACTCATATTAAAATTTTTAAATATAATATGGCAAACATTTTTTTATATAATTCTGTTATGGTTTTTTTTGTCTTTTTTATTTCTTCCCGATTTTTTAAAGTGAGTTGTGGTATATCTTGAATTCATAGATCTACAGTTATATCCCAATTTGCACTGTTAAATATGGAAGATTGGTTATACGTCCGATAGGAACCATTTTTAACATTTTATTTATCTATAAAAAAAAAATCATACGTCATTTTAACACACCAGCAGATCTTGACCTATCTATACAGTAAATTGAATTCATTTACATATTTCACTGTGAGTTTAAAAGAAGGTAATTAAAATAACATCTTGCATTGAGTACCAGAAACTTCCATTTTCAGCGAACAACAACAAAATCCACAATCATTTTCCATGCCATTTAACCGTCGTTTTCGCTACTCTTTAACAAATTCTACAAAATAAATTTTGTTGCCAATTAGCGCAGTGCCTCGTGCACATTTCCCAGCAACAACAACAACAATAACAACTAAACAGTGTTGCGTTGTTGCATGCTAAGCGCCATTTAAAAAATGGCCGCTCTTAGTTCTCGCACGCGTTGTGTGTAAGTGTTGCATTAATGAAAATAAATGTTTGTTGATTTACAGTGTTGCCATTTGCGAAAAAGAAAAATTAAAACAGAGATGCAGCAGTGTACGCAATTGATATTGCAAAATAACCGTAAAAGAAAATGTTGAAAGAATTTCAACGCTAAATTTTTATTGTTAGCTTTTAATGTTAGTAAAAATATCGCCTGCTAAAATCATTTGTGAGCGAGAAATTGTTGGAAAATTGCATTTCCATAAGGAAAACCAAACTCGAAAGTCCTTGACAAAAGGATTTAAAGACTTTTTCATTTTTAGAATATCATCTCCGCCCTCTGATTTTTCATTATTTACTCCGATAGACGATAAATAAAAATGTTTGCAATATTTCAGGCTGCGCTGCACTCTGCATCCAGTGGATAAAATACTTTGCCCCAAAAGCAGCGAATCATGAAAAATGCAAGACGCTCAACGCGAGCGTCACAGTGATTGCGCTTTATTTGCGATAATAAAATAAGCCATCGAACGAACGACCGAGCGAGCGAGCAAGCGTCAAGAGATCGAACCGCGAAATCGTTGCAAACTGACGCCGCAGAATAAGCAATAGCAGCAGCGACAGCAGCTGCCGTGTAGCAAATGTTGCAAGCAAACAACGTGAAGCAAAATGAAAATATTTACGCTTCTTCTTCTTCTTCGCTACACACTTGCACCAGATATTGTAATACTGTCATTTGCGTGTAACCAGATTGGTTGATTTTCATAAAGTTGGGAGATTATGGAAAATTATTTATACTATACGAGTATATAGCAAACAAAGGCTTTGAGAACTTTATAGACCCTGGATCTGGGAAGTCATTTTGCATGACTTTGCACTTAGATAAAATTCTTGAAATATTATTAAAATTTTAACAAATTTTATGGTTACTATTTTTATTGTTTCAACTATAATCTGTAATTTTAATGAAATAAATTTGAATATATTTCGTTCAAATATAACATTCTTTCTGCTGAATAACATTTATATTCTGGGTGTGCTTTGAACCTTTAGTCAGATGTTCAAATGATGTTTATGACAAAACTTTTCAAGTATCTTGTATATGCGGCAGCAAGTAGAGTGATGGTAAGTGTACTGCCCTATGTTTCATAACTTTCCAGGTTTGAAACTCAGTTAACACAAATGAGAAGTAACAGTTATTTGTTGTTCCAAAATAAATTTTTCGTAACGAACGTCGCCCTCTCAGCAGAGCACTAGACAAATCTTTTGAAAAGAACAATTCATCTTGACATGTAAAAGCTCATAAATAGCTCGGCCAAATATCTGCTTAACCATATATTTGTTTTATATATATTTTTTAATACACAATAAATTCATATAGAATTTATTTAGTATATAAATTTTTCTCTACTATTGTGATATTATTGTATTAAGCAATTTTTTAATAGTGGCATATTTTTCTAGTCAACGCCTTTTAATGAATCCATCTGGCTACACTGCTTCCTATAAACTATAGAAACCATCTTCCTGTTCGGTTCGAGTTGGTTTAAGTTGGTAGGAGGGGGGCGCGCGCAAAAAGGATTCAATAAATATTTCATGTTCACAACGAACCAATTTTACGCTCTTCAAATCCTATTAGTCAATCCCCATGTGAGTGCACCGTCAGTCGGTCGGTATGTCGGTCGTTTTGTCGGTTGGTTTATATTGTGGGTAGTGATAACAGTGTAGAGTAATTGGGAGGTAACTAAGAAGAATTTTCATAGTAACGTCGGGTCAGTTGTACAACGAAAGGCGAGAGGCGGCGAGGGCTCTGTTGCAATGTGGCGTAACCGCGTCGTCGTCGACGTTCCGTTCGTCGCTGGTGTCAGTGTTGCTCGATTTATTGTGGTGTTGAAGATACCCTGGAGTAGTTGTCGACTGCGAACTCAATTGCCAATTGTGTGTGTCCTTTTAAGCGAACACAATTTGAGTGGGGAAATTCGAGATACTCTTCGAAATTCGATTCTAAATGTTTAGGTGAAATTATAAGCAAACAAAAATTGGAATTAAAAATATGACTAAACATTTTATTTTGATTGTAAATTTTATAAAAAAAAACAATTTAGAATAAATTAATAAACTTTTAACTGAAACAACTTTAAATGTTTATTATTATATTTATAAGTTCGCTATGGGACTAGACTGGGCTATGGGCGACATATGCAATGCATATAAACAATGACGAATTTATAGTAAGTTAGGCAAGTTCAAGTCCGACACATTTTAATTGTACATTGTATGTTAGCATGTTTTCCTACTGTGTAGGATAAGCTTAAATCACACATACATATGTGTGCATATCGGAAATTAATACATGTCTTGTTTCGAAAATAAAAATATCTAAAACCGGAAATTAAAATTCACTGAATCCGTCTTTTATACATATGCATATGTATGCATACATATAAACATACCGACTTTTGGCGCACCAGCAATTCCAATAAAAGAAACCCAAAACCGTGCATACAACTAATCTACACAAATTTTCAGTTCGTTAAACACTTTCGAGGAAAAATTTGCCATGCTCCATGTTGGTCCCACACGTAAAAATAAAACAACGAAATTTGGGCAAATATTGTTGCCCTAACGCGCGCAACAGCAGCAGCAGCGGCAGCGGCAGCGGCAGCGGCTCCAAAATCCACCAGCACCGACCGACCGCTGCTCCGTCCGCCCGCCCGCATGCCCTTTATTAATTTAAAACCCGCAGACTTCATCGTTGGCGCTCCTGCAGCAGCTCTTCTTCTTTCTTGTTCTTTTGCTACTGACTATTGGCGCGGTCGTTCGTTCCCGCCCCATGCTGGCACTACTGCCAGCCAGCGTACAAATTCAACAAGCCATAAAACATATGAAAGGAATGAATTTTTCATGAGGTGTTGGCTTTTGTTCGTTGGCACCGTATGTCCGTCCGTCTGTCCGTCTGTCCGTGCTGCACTTGAACTTTCTACCGTCGCGTCAACATCGAATGGCGAACTATACTTGGCACCGGTTAAGGTGGATTGGATCCGGATGAGTTCAGGCATGGCGCCGAAGAGTGCGGATTTAGTCGATACGGTTGAGCGAAATTTGGCGGTCATTGAATCCTTGTTGGTACGGACACAGTGAAGTGTATGCATCAAAAATTCAATACAAATTTGAATCAAAAATAAAAATTATATTTTTAAAATCGTACATAGTTAACAAGAGGTGGATAAGATGAAATATTTGTTTCTATTAACCCTTTCAGTACTAAATATCACACGGTGACCCATTGGACCTTTAGTTGTTAAAGGCAAAAAAGGCTGATAACTTCAAAAACGCTGATAACTTCAATACGTTTGGTGTTCGTTTGGTCCCAAAAGGTTTCACGGCTACTATTTTTTAAGATATCTGCTATATTAGAAAAACTATGGGATATTAATCTTTAAAATCCAATTCGAGTTTAAATAATCTACAAAAATAATCACATAAATAAAGCATTTTAAAAATTAACTAAGTACGCTTACATTTTGTAACAATTTAAGCTAATTAGACTAATTTTATATAAGCTAATGAAATTTCTTTAAAATATTCCATTACATATGGAATTATTTTTATAAAGAACCCTGAAACCCCGATTCACTTAATGACTTCCAGACGAATTTCCCTCCTAAACTATATATAACTATAATTTTTTCTCTAATTTGTTTTCGGTATAGCCCACTGTGATTTACGATATTTTGGTGATGTGAGATGTTGACTATCTGTTATATGTATCTGCACTCATAGATAGAAGTGCTTGTTTCTACACTGAAAAAGTATGCAATACACAAATGTTGTTCGAAATACAGCAAAACTTTTATAATTACAACAATTTGATGGTTGTTGCCTTTTTCGTCAGTGTAATTCTGTGTATGCTTTGCTACATGCCTAACGGAAAATCGGAGGTTATAAAACAAACAATTTGCTAATAGCTCATAAGCTATGGAAATAGTGTTGAAGACCAAATGCAGTTGGAGTTGTCATTGGGTTTGAGAATTGATTCCCGGCTATTGGCGAGTGCCTTCTGTCCTCTCAGTTTACATGCTAAATTGTGTGTAAAAATTATTAGGAAAATATTGTAAAAATTTTGTTGTGAATGTTTGTTCAAGCGGATTAAACAATTACGTAGATACATGTTGCAACATCTGCCTAAGGTTGCTAATAAATAAATAAATAAAACATCACACATTTTAAAATCGTCTCTTATTTCATTATCAAATATGCGTGATTACAGTAAGTTCTTCGAAATATGGTAAATATGTATCCTTGAATAAATTCACAAATAAATTTGGTTATTAATTTTGACAGAATGTTTCTTATTAAATCGTATCCACATTGTTTGGTATTATACGCCTAAATTATCTTAATTTCTAAAAATATACGAAAATATTTGTGAAATACAATTTTGAGCAAATATCTGAGATTTGAATATGTGACAGATAAATGTCTCATAATTTCCATATTGCTATCAAAATTATCAAATTATTATCGTTTTCATCGTCTTAGCTTTTAACAAATACAGGCGCAAACAACACCAACAACACAAACTGTGTTGGTTGTTGTTAATCTAATTTAATTCTGATTTGCTTAAATCACTTATTTTGCGAAGGCTTAAACTGCTCAAAATTTCTAAAGGATAAACTTTGAGACGTTCGAGACATTTGAAATTTTCATAAATTATTCCTACTCACTTTGGTGTTTGGTTTCGTTTTTGTTTTTAAATGTTTATTTATAAATTGAGAAGCTTTGAATCAAAAACCGATATTTCCGTTTGTCGAATGAACATTACATAAATTTAAAATTCCATTAAATAGTCAAAAAATTCTTTACAGCAATCGTCAGATTGAACAAATATCAAATAATAAAACATCAATGTTTCATGTATGAAACTAAAACTATCGATATTTAGCTTTCTATAACGTCTAAACTCACTTTCTAACGTATTTTTATAACTTGTAGAAAGTTATCACCAACAAATTTTCGTTAAGAATGCAATTTTTTAGTGGCTCAGAGTCGATTTTAAAAAAACATCGATATTATAATACCGATATTATCGCATTATAATTAAAGAAGAAATTCAAATTATTATATGTATCTCCTAAAAGCAGCAACAAATTGCTTTATAGCAGACGGTTTGAATTTTTGACTATTAAATTTTTACGGCTCTAATGGACTTACCGTCTTTAGATTTAAAGTTTCTCAATTTAAAGTGACTGCCAATGAAATTTAATTAATATTTTGGTTTTGTGTTGGTAGGCATATATGCACGTATGTATATATTTATATATAGGTAAATCGGTGTAAATATATTTTATGCTAATGTTTGTAAATATTAAAATTTATAAGGGTAAATAATTCTAATATTTAATTCTATAAATATTAAATTTAATAAGTTATCAACGCATGCATACTTTATTAGCTTATAAAATATATACACATGTATGTATGTATGTATGTATGTATGTATGTATGTATGTACGCTTAAATGTATTTTTTGTATTCATATTTTGCTTTTGGTGACATTGTTTAAGCGCATGCAAAAATCTTCTGACTTTAACATTGCTAATTTCTGTTTTTGTTTTTGTTTTACTCAATAAATTCGTGTGATTCTGCACTTATTAAATACTTTTTGTTGTTGTTTCATTTTCATTTTTACAATTAATTTAATTTTATTTGCTGTTAATTTAAATTTAATATGGTTTATGTGTGTGTGTGTGTGAGTCTGTCTGTCTGTATAACCATGTTATTGTTTGTGTTTTTCGCTATATGGCTTAAACGTGCATATTGCTGACATTTTTATTTTTATTGCCATCGCTTTTTTGTATTCATTCCTTTTTTGTTGTTTTTGTTTTTGTTGTTTTCATCAATACATACAATTTATTAATTCGATTTTTATTGCTTAAATCTGACACACAATTTTCCATTTGAGCTCACTTGCCCACAATCGATTTTCCACTTCTTTAACCTTAAATCGCTCAACTGGGCTTTCCGCTTTTTGTTTAATTTTTATTGTATTTTATATAATTTGCATTCAATCGTAGTTAATTTAAAAAAGTATTTTATATATTTTTTAAATAACCATAAAGTAATTGGCAATACTTTTGTTGCTGCTGTTGTTATTGTCTTTATTTACAACCACAACGGAAGGATTTTCATATGCAAAAGTTAAAGGTCAACGCGACAGATTTCACTACATTACAATCTGAAATTTTTTTTATTGTATCTTCAAGGTTTTGCTACTGTAAAATCGCCCACTAAGACCGAAGTAAGTAAACAATCCAAATATAATTGTTGACGTGGCTACATTAATTACACCAAATGTCGGCTTCAGTTTAGTTAGTTTAACAAAATTATCAAACAACAGAAAACAGAAAAAAGCAATTATAATAATACAAAATATAGTTCAAATTCCAAGTGTTATTTTCTTTTAACATAAAAGTTTAAATAATTGCATATAATAAAATATAAATAATAGATGGTAATACAAATTTGAATAACACAAAAATTACTATAAAAACGCGAATTAGGCTCCTAAAATAATTTCCTAATCGGTTAACCAGACCAACACATAAATATGCACAGTGTCACATATTTATACACACTTATATATATATACACACACCCACACTGAACAAACCATAAGTACGTGTGTAAATGCGTCCTGTCGGATCGCGTCGCACAACTTTAGCTAATTGCAGTTTAGAAACACTTAAACTATTTCCGCCGCCACGAGGCTGTAAAGCGGAAATGCGCTTCTGTTCTGTTCTATGTTATTTTGTTCTGTTTATTTCCTTTTTTTTTCGTTTTGTGTTTGGTTGATTTTACACTTTGTTCGGTGCTGCCATTTTGAAAACATTTTCGAAATGTGAAATTCCAGCACGCTAATGGCTTTTGCGGTTAAACATTTGTGCGAGCCAAATCGGCCGAAAAGTGTGCGCATGCTTCAAGTGTTGTTGGGCATGAAGCGAATCCGCCAACGATAGCGAAACCACAATGCAAACTTGTGTGGGGCACTAATACTAACACTAACACTTCATAGATACACACGCACGTGTAGTGTTAATTTATGCGCATTAAATATTTACAAAAATGTAATAATAATAACAAATGGACTTATTTAACAGATCAACCGATATCCATGACTTATTAAATAATCGGTGCCGGGACAAAATCCCAAAATGATTATTCAATGGTTGGCAAGTGGAACATAAACTTTTTGTTTTTGTAATGTCCAAGACATATAATTTTATACGTAAACTTAACCATACGCCAAGTTTTCTTCTGCATTTCTGTTCGAACTTTTTCCACACAAAAATTATGACTAAAATTTAATTAAGTCAATATGTCCATCAATACCATATAATTTTGCAAAATTGTATTTTTTCCAAATCGTTCGAGAATTGAAAGTACGATCAAGTCTGTACGCCTTAAAATCACAAATTTAAGATTATTTTTAAATTTTTAAAATTGTCGATATAGGTTGTGTGCTTTTAAAAGATTCTAAATAGAGACAAACACGTTCTTCGAAAAATTTAATATGTATTTTAAAATCAATATAAATGTGTATTTAAATGTGTATTGTAAAACTTAACTTTACACATTCTTATACAAAGGCAATAAACACTTTCGAATGTCGTAAATAGATTTCGAACGCAAGTGTTTCTCGATAATCTACAACAAAAAACAACATTGCATACCTCAATCCGAAAAACACACACACACCCACACACATACCCAGAGACAGAAAGAGCAACAGTCACATATACACACAAACAATGCCCGCTCGCAAATGCAAACAAAATTAAACGCAAATTTAAAATCCTTTTTACCAAAATCCTTAAAATGCAAATCGCTTTTCAACAGCGGCATAAACAAAAACAACAACAACAACAACAGCACGAACAAATGCGATTGCGAGCAATTAAAATGCAAACGCAATTGCAGCTGCATGAACACACCCATCCGTCCGTCCGTATGTCCGTCTATCTGTCTGTCTGTTTCACGAACGATTCGAACGATTTACATGCATACGAAATGCAGTCTGCGGCGACTGTGGCCAACATTTCGAATTTCCATATACAAGCAGCGCCATCTAGCGCCAGCCATGCCATGCTATGCCAGCCACACACACACAGTAGCATTTCGTACCCGCCACCCGTGCGGAAATTACCAGCCGCCGCTACCGCTACAACAGCCGCCATTAAAGCGGAAATATTTTGGGCACCATTCCTCCTACTCGTCAGTCGCCTCCTTCGTTGCAGCGTGTCGCTCGTCTCTTCACTGCGTACAATTGTTTTCGCTTATTCACTGCTAATCCTCGCCAAGCCTCTCATCGGACGTTGTTATCCTTTTTCGAGCACATTGAAGCCGCTGACCAACCGACCGACCGACCGGCCGACCATAGGAACCCTGAAATGATACTTTGTACTCTCCATGAGCCGTGAAAGTGAATGATTTGTGCTGCATTTATCGAACGAATAAACGAAAATTCCAAAAGGAGGCAAGTAAAGTGGTTCGTGTCTTAAATAAGAATTATAATTGAAAACTGAAAATAGAAAATAGAATAAGGAATAGAAAAGTTTATCGCAGTCATATCAAAAAAAATTTCATTTTACATCGAATACATTTATTTAGAAACTCTTAATAATCTTATAAATTCACTTTTTGAAAAAATGGTTTTTGATATCAATCAATCAAAAGAAGGGCGAGAAATATATATATTTATATACATAAATATTTCCTTAGACCAAAGTCTGGTAGAGGTGTGAAGACCTTTGAAGTCTAACCAGAAATATTGTGAGCACTGCTGCTTTAAATGGTTTTTGTAACTAAAGCCCAATAACGACACTGGAATCTCTTCCTATGAATGATAGAATTGAACTAATCGAACTTTTAATAAATGAAGATGGCGATGGAAAAACCAGCTGACAATTTTAAAGACGTAGTCTAACCAAAACAGTAGAAGTGAAACGATTTCTTGACCTCTTCATCTAAATACAGTCTGCATTTCTAATCAAATGATAGCTCCAATTTGTGGAGGCGTTATTTTAACCAGTTTTAGTTTTCTTTGTATCTTTTAAGTATCTTTTAAGGACGAATCATGAAACAAATTTTCGATTTACATTTTATCAGAATGTGTTTGTATCTTTTGGTGAATTTAAAATTTGTTTGTGTGAACTTAAATGTCTAACAGATATTATTCTAATGTATCTTATTTACCAATTTGAAGTTGTTAACGTTAACTGCTGTACGGATGATTGTCCTGTTTGGTTTGTTTCTCTGTTATATATTTAACACTATTGTTCCAGTTTTGTTTTTCCTTTGGTAAAAATTTGTTTAGCTCCTCATTAAACACTCACAGAATTGGCAACTTCTGCGTCTTCCATTTGGGCCGTGTCCTAAGGATGTTTTGTATAGTTATTCAGCGGCATTTCATTGACCATAGTGTGTTGCACATCCTTGTTGCGATCGTGTATGCCCTTGTCAAGCGGTGTTGCTGCCTTTTTTCTCGCCGCCTTTTGTGTTTTAAGCTGGACATGATTAAAACAACAAATTATTACTCGTTCTATTATATTAAGTATAAATATTTAAATATAGAAATGCTATGATCTTTAAATGTTTACCCGTTGTATCGTCTCTTCGAAGTTTTGATGCGGCTCAACGCGTTTCATCGTGCCACAGCTTTTCAGCTTCTCGGAAGTCTAAAATTTATTAAAGAATTAATTAAAATGTATTTCTTCAAGTAAATCAATTCTCATTTGACTTAAAATGAAATTGTCGTATAAAGAACGCTAAAGGACTTAAAAAATTAGCAAATGATATTTCAACTTTCAAAAAGCTTCTGTTCTGAAGAAAATCATTAGCATTAGTCCTTTTATCATATGATTTCAAAGTATTTCAAGAAAATCTACATAATTTGTTTAATTTTATAATAAAATATCTTTTGAGGTGTGAAAAATGTACAAAACGACATCCAACAAAAATGTTGTTGGTTATAAATTATGTGAAAACTTCAATTGTTAAGGAACCCAAAAGTTCTTGCAATAAAAAGCGCTGGAGTTCGTATAGAAATTCAGAGCAAAAAATGAATAAAACACACATTTCAACAAGATTGACATTGACAAGCGAAAAAAAGGACAAACAAAATCAAGCCAACACCTGCAACAAAACCCCAACAACAACAACAACAACAAGGACAGAAACTGGAACTCGAACTGGAGCAGCCGGCAAAAGCAACCCAGAAAAAAGAAGTAAGATGTCCTTTCAGAACTCAAATAATAATTTGCATCACACAAACGAATGTTAAAAAAATAATGAAAGAACCCGGAGAAAATTTCCCCGTAGAAACATTTCCGCAGCAGACCGCATAATGAGCAAATTCCATGGCATTTAAGGATCGCCGCTGTTGTATTATATTATATTTTCGTGTTTTTTTTGTAAGCTGTCACCGTTGACACAACAACTCACAGTATGATGAGCGCGAATAGCAACTGAACAAAAGTCTTAAAAGTACTTTAATTGGATAACTTAAAAATTTCTTAATCAGTTAATGATAATCCATGAAAATTTTAGAAATTAAATTTTCCATAATATAAGATAATGTGTTAATTATTTAAAAACATTCTAGTATCTAAGACGAAATATAGTATCTACTAGATCTTAATCCGACTATTTTTAATTATTTAGGCAACCATTGTAGTACTGTGGCAACAGAAGCCACACGGTAAATGCCACACCAATAACCAGCAAACAGCAACAGCAACTTCGATTCAAAGGCACAAACAAGCTCGGAGATTGTGTTTTGTGCCAAAAGGACCAACTGACTTAGCAAAAAATTAAATTGCTTAAATACGAGAGAAAGAGAGAGAGAGAGAGTGGCAACGAAAAAACGCGGCGGCATTCAAAAGTAAAGAAAAAAATAAAAACCGAAAAAGTCGATTGGAGTACTCGAAGCACTTTTCCGGCACTCATGCGCTCAGTTGAAGTCATTTAACGGATTGACCACAAAACAAAGAAGAAAAATATAACGAAACGAAACGAAAGTACGCAGGACACGAAGGACATCATGTCAAATGCACAAACAAACAAACAAACAACAAAAACAACGTGAAGAGCGAACCACCACGCTGGGACAGAAACAAAACAGCTAAAATACAAATTGCGCTTAAATATTAAATGAACAACAACAAAGGCGGACAGAACAGCAACAACAGCAACAAGAACAAGAAGAGGAACAGCAGAAACCGTCCGAAAAATATCCATGCAATGATTACAAACGAAAATGGTGAAAATCGTCGCAAGCGTTGTCCGTTTCCGTATCCGCAGAGCATATACTCGTCCAGCGGTGATGGCACTTTATGCGTAAAGAAAATTCATTTATGTTCATGATGTCGAGTTCATAATCAATCTGAAGTTTTTCTAATGTTCTTTAATCACATCGTACTACTATATAAAATCAAACGATTGTCTGTCATTTTGTCAGTTGTTCAGGTAATCTCGAGAAACGCTGCAACGTTAAAATACAAATTAGCCACACAAAAAGCCTTAAAACCAAATACTTAAGCATCATATATGAAATATCTTCATTTGACATTTGACGGCTGTTAGTTTAGAGTTGCACATATTTTGCACTTACCGAGGATTCCTAAACCCTGAATAAGACATCTCAACTGAATGAAACTCAACCGCACCATCATTATAAACTAAAAGTTGTCTTCGTATCTACGTACTTTTGAAAGGCTTCGGTATATGGCTTTTGTCTGATCTGCTAACAAGCAAGATTTATAATTTCTTGAAAAATACATCCAAAATCATCAAAGGATTTTTAGAGACACGAAATCACAAGCGCTCCGGTAAGGCATCCAAAAACTTAACACGTCAAATTCTTTAGAATAAAAAAAGGATTTTACCAACACTGGATTTTGGCTTCCACTGAAAACTTACAAAACACTTTACGCTTCAAAAATTAACAACCAACAACAGCAGCAGCACGAAAAGCCGCTAGCTCCTACGACCAAAGGACAAAGTTATCCCCCACAACATAACAGCAATCGTTCACCCTCAGTATACGTAAATTTTCCTCCCACATATTTTGCGTCTGCAGAAAAACATCAAAACTGCGCCAAAACCATACAAAGACCCAAATGAGGAAGGTGCAAATGAACAGAAATAGCCGACCAAGTACATTTGGGCGACGAAAAAACAACAACAATGACAACAACGCGGTAAGACCAGGTAAATGAAAGTAATCGACAGACAACGGCTGTAGTCTCTGTCGGTCGCAAAAAAAACACAAACAAAACAAAAAAATATGCACGCGAATAAAAAAGTTATGAGCTTCGGTGGAATTGCAACAATTTAAAATTTTCCAAAATAAAACTGCTAACTTGAAAAAGAAAAGAAAACAGAAGAACAGCTTTTATAACGCTCAATTGCCTCGTCCGAAATTCTATGTTGCTGTAGCTGAAAGAAGTCGCAATTACTGGTAATTGCCTTCTGTAATATATCGGCTTAAGTTGCTCGGTTGAGTTGGAGCAGTGTATAGAAAATGTAAAAAAATAACTATTGAAATTAAATTTGGAAAATTTTTAGATTTAAAAAAAGTTGTTGAAAAAAAAAACGTCTTTAAAACTATTGAAAAAAATTCTGAGTGGATTAGATTTCTTGTACTACTTCAAAGTAAACCTAAAGTATTTGGTTCGAGGTTGAAGATGAAAAGATACTCCTTGATATGATTGTTCAAAATCCTTTTTAACAAATACTAAAGCAAAACATTGATATGCTCTAAGGACTCACTTTTAATTGCATGCCTTCCATTTGATTGAGCTCATCGCCGGTTTGACGCAGACCATTCAGGAAGCGTGCAAATACCGTGCGTCTTTTGTTCTTATTTCGACCCTCTGTCGCCGCCGAAAAATCATAAAAGAAATTGGTTCGCGCTCCGGGATAACTATGTTGCATGCCATTTAGATTCACCGATGATTTTGTATCGATTGCGCTTCTGGCCATGCGATTGGCCAAATCGTTTTGGGTGTAGCTGTAGATTTCATTTTCCTCGCGATTTGAAAGGCAACTTGATGGCTTTAAGCGATAAAAATTAAAGAGAAATACATTAATTTGATAAGTGCATCAATGCATTAAAGCACGCTTTGATGCAGCTATAAAAATATAGTTACTATTAGTTGGCATTTCTGAAGGAGTTAACTTCTTAAATGTGCTACACTTTCTTACCAAATACTTTCCAGGCACATACAACGGTTGGCTGTGGCTTGTCGGCAATATTGATTGATTTGCGATGTTGCCACCAATGATGCCACCACCGCTACCGCCGCCAGCTCCTCCAACACCGCCTCCACCGCCACTACGTCTCGATAACGTGTGACCGGTTGAAATGCGCACATGGCGTTCTTTCCATTTGGATACGCGCACTTGTTCGATAGCGTCCAACACATCCTCGTATGGCATGTTTATGTGTTTGCTGTAATGGGCGGCCAAGCCCTCCAAATAGCCACGCTTGCCCTCCTATTTACGAGAAGAAAAACAAGTCGATAAAAAACACCAATAACGAAAAAAAAACAAAAACATGAACATGTGCAACACATGATGGTAACCAAACACATACGTAATAAAAATGTTGCAATTCGGTTCTTTACGAGAAGCATAAATTTCGGCGCCTTAAAAGTAAGGCGGCCAATAAATTCTCAATTTGGCAGGCGCTCCTTTTAATTTATAGTTAACTATTTTAGTTTGCGCAAGAACGCTTCAAAAATTGAAACAAAATTTCAAGATTTTAGTTTCGAATTGAGTTGCCACCAAACGGAGCAACTATTCAGTACAAACGAATGGCGACAATTATGTAGATACGCCAGAAGCAATAGAAAATAAACAAACCGCTTTTAGGACTGGACCTACAAATATGCGCCACCCTGGGGAACACTTAAAGACGCCGTCGTCAATTGTCGCGCGCAAGTGCTACATGCAACTTTCGTCGGTGTAACGAGCAGCGGCAAACAAGAGTTGCCACACTTCAATTTGTCTCAATGGTGCAAACCGCGCAGACAAAGTCACAGACTCACAAACCTACATGCACCACTTGACATTCACGTGCGCCTCAGGCTTACTGCCAGTCTGGCTTTGCTGCATTTGTGTCTGTGCAGCTATACGCGTAATTTCATTTAGCATGCTAGCTGCAAATGCAAATGGAAACGCTCTCTCTCTGTGAGTACGGCGTAATGAAGCGCAATTAGATGCGACAACAGCGCGGCAAGATGCAGCTACAAATGTATTTCGATGTGCGTTAAGTTGTATGTGTGCGCATCTACTCTTACACAGACGCAGACACAGACAAGCCACCTGTATGTATTCGCATGGGATGTGTACAACATATTATTAAATTAAACATATGTTAAGCAAATTCATTTAACTTTTAAGTTGCTTTAATTATAAAACTAATGGTCTAGACGTTTTAGATTTTGAGACTAAAAAAATTACAATTCGAAAGTAACAAGCGATGATATTTCATTGTGCAAAAGTTTTGGTATAATGATGTGCCAATGCATATCAAAGAAATAATTTCTTCCATTTTTTACATGCCTCCATCCTTTAAATTTTGGTTGTTACCCAAACCCTAAGCGACCTAAATTTCCAGCCTATTTGAAATATTAGTTGCAGTTCATGCGGTTTCTTCGAAACGCTCGAGCTTCCTTTGAATAGCTGGAATATTTAGCGAAGAGTACATAAACAGATACGCATCGCGCAAACAGCGAGCGGATGCGGTTTGGCAAAACATTTCGCATCTCGCCACGGAACCAGCCAGCCAGTCAGCTAGTCTACCAGTCAGTCAGTCAGACAGTCATCTCTCAATGAATAGAAATAGAAGCCACTGCTCGACGCCGCCGCCATGTCGTCTAGAGACACTCAACTGTCATCGCTCTAAGCTAAGCAAATAAAAATTACTCTGTTTGATGTTTGCATTTGGAAATATGCGATTTACATAACTCACTCTACACAAAATTGTGTGCGCTCAAACAGTAAATGGGTTTCAACAGCAGGAACAGCCAGAGCCAGCCAAAAAATAGGAGGCGACAATTTTCGAGCACCAACAAAACATGCCGCTGGCAGAGCTGGTAGAGCTAAGCTGACCTGAATGCGATGCTCAGAAAGAATTTAAAATATGTTCCGAGTACAGGATTAGGGTATCCAATTATTCGACACTCTACATAATCAAGTTTTTTGAACTAATATAAATTTATAAAAGATAATTTACATAGAGGCAATTTAAAGTTTAAATAGTGAAAGGATATCTAGGATAGCTAAAAGGCCCAATCGATGTACTAAGACATTGAATGCTTTTTTTAATACATATGTTACCCACGTGTGGCTTTATCAAACAACTTGCTCTCTTGTACAACATTAAAAGTTACTTATTAAATACGGGTTAATAACAAATAATATCACTAGTATGAATAACTTGTGTAATCGAGAAAACAGTAAAACCTGGTCACATAAGAGATGCTAATTCATACAATTAGATATGATAATTCACAAAGATAGGTTTCCCGAAACCTTCAGGTACGTGATGAGAAATTTAACTGATATTCAATAGCGCTACTGGTTTAATTGTAGTTAATTTATCGGCATTATTTCCTGCAGAATATTGAACAAACTTCAACTTGGGTTCTAAAAGACACGTTCATTTAAAAATTAAAAGAAGTATTCGGTTACTGATTTAGAAGCCCTAGTCAATGCATGGTGCAGTGTACAAAAACCGCAATGGCAAATGTAAATTAAAATTTGTTTACGAAAGCTGACGACATTTCGAAAATGAAAATACAACATTCCGATTGTGCAGTTGCGTATGAAACGAGTTTTTGAAAAGGAAATGACAACGACGACGAGTATGTCACTGGTTCAGGGACAACGCACAATCACAATGGACTACGAATACTAAACTGAACTAGACTTAAATCTAGCACAACATTTTTAAAGTGTCGAGTAAAACGGACGAATTTGACTCAAATATACGAAAAACATTCAAAGTTATTTATTAAATTTATTTGCGTTTTAAAAAATTAAATAATATCTCAAATGAAATCCAGACGTTTCTGTACGGAGTCAGTCAACTTCTAAGTTTATTTTGTGATGTGCTTTAAATTTGTATGTGATCATTTAACCTGCCTGCGTCTGTTATGTACCACCAAACTCGAGTTGTATACAAGGTAATTGGCTACCAAGTAAAATTGTTTACTAATGGAATAAGAGTAATTTTTTAAATTATTATCTTATTTTTTTCGAGAGACTGTGACTTTTCCATTTAAACTACTGGATACGATAACCAATTTTTATATTTTTGCTTAAGTACAGTACTGAAAAAACCTTAATTTAATGAGTCATTAAATTAACGTCTGGCAACTTTCGTAATTTGACGACGTCAAATTTTTCTAAGTAAACTCATCAAAAATGCATTTTACTTCCGTTCTTGCTGTCGCTTCCACACATCTTGCTTAACGCATCCTAAAAATGCAATTTGTTGAAAGCATAATTGAGGCGTGGCATATGTAAATGTATGTGAAAAACTTTTACATTAAAGTCTCGCGACAAGAGCTCGAATAAGAAAAATAAGATAACTATGCACGTTCGACATCTTGGAAATTATTATTCCGCTGAGCTGTCGATGGAGTTTCAATTTGTGTGAACAAGAAACCCAAAGATACTAGGTACTATACTATCACGAAAAGACGCCAGCTCTAGTGGAAGTTACATGCTGTTACATACGCTTTTTTGCTTCTTGTAATTAGTGGCAAAAACTCGGATGTCTGTCGTACGAGGATGTGTAAATTGCACTTTATACGTTGCATGTGTGGCCACTTAACACAAATCTCAGACAATGTTTAGATCTTGTGTCATTTTCAAGTGCTGAACAAAATTCTCCGAAAATAAAAATACATGACTTTAGTACAACTGATTGAACACGTTTGGCAATGCGATAGCTTCTTATACTCGTATACAATATAAGTATGAACTGGTATTATGTATGTAGCATCTATGCACGAGAATGTCCATGCATTTATTTTTAAATATAATTTTATCGCGCATACTTATTCAACTCTTATTTATACCTCGCATTGTATTTCCTATCTCACATTTTTCTCCGACGCCCCTCGAGTATTGACACAATTTTTCCAACTCTATACTTGTTAACCACACAAGTGCAGAGCATTAAATGCACCGAACTATCAGCCATGGTTATCGTTTACACATTTGCCAGTACTTCTGCCGCTACTGCCACGAATTGAGGCAGTAGCTGCACTGGACCACAATAAATTTATCTTTTGGCTGAGACAAAAAATCCCAAATGACACAGCACGATCACAATCTCCAACAGCACACCATCAAAATCACCATTATAGGACAGCGTGGCCGAGTGGCAGCATGGAGTGCAAAAGTGCACTACACACACCACACACATAAACACACACGAGAACTTATTGATTCCTGGAGGATTGGATAGGATTGGAGTGTGAATTTATTGTCTTGCACAGTTGCAGAGATGTGGCAAAACAACTGCAATTGGACAGCTGCTGGACCAGAGTGGACAACATGAATGTAGAACAGTTAATGTGAAATAAACTGGTAAATAAAAGTGCTTTAGGTATTTAATAATATATTTTTGTTTTTTTATTTATCGACTTACATCATTTCTCTTATAGAATGAGGAGATCCGTATATGAAGGGTAATTAATTTTTTTCAATATCCTTCATATCTTAGATTCAAATAAATTATCTAATCTTGATTTAGCTTAAACCCTTTCTGACTTAAACTTTGAAGGAGATCATCCAGCCCAAAAGGAAAAGCAAGTCAAAAATGTATCTTGGATTTCTATCAGAATTTCAAATATTCTTCAGAATCTTTTTTAAATCTTACCGGTGTTGAGTATGGATGCGCTGTCAGACGAATACCATCCGCTTCCAAATGTCGCTTCATCACAGCCTCGAGTTCCTTCATCGTTGTGGGCGTATCACATTCCGTAGCTAAGATCTCGTTGCTGTTCGTCAAGGCCTTCGGATCGCTGATCATAACATAAACTATTGCGGCGCCCTTCTCACGCAATGTCCTAACCGACTTAAGCAATTTGCTGCGATGTTGCGCACTATTCACGCCGATCGCATCCAAATCGATCTCGCCAATCTGTTTGCATATCTCTAGCTCATCATAGCCGTTCTCCATAAAGCTCTCGGCATACTGGGTTAGACCAAGGGCACGCAGCCACTCGCAGACGATGTTATTGTGCGGCATGTTCTCGTATCACGTAATCGTTGTCGTCGTACTCGTAGTGAAGGGTAGATCGAGTGGAGCAAAACTAACTTTCGAAACCTTAAGAGCGGGTTTGATCTTACCAACTCCGCCGGATGACGATGCGGATCCAGTGGGTGTTTCTGCGTTTGTTGCGGAATGTGTGGTTGTGCTTGTAATCGGCGTTGAGGTGGAACTAGAGCTTGCACTTGAGCTGGCGACGGCAATAGCTGCTGTGTGGGCGTGACTAACGCTACTTGTTGCCTTCATGGCATTCACTTTGCAGATGGGTGGCCAAAGGAGTACAATTTTTTATTCTGATGTTCCAATCTACAATGAAATATAAATTTAAATTAAAAACTAAATCTAAACTAATTAAGTTAAATTTAATAATTTTTTTTTAAATTTTAATTTATTATGTGCCTCGATGTCTTTCTATATAATATAGTTTATTTTTATAAATTTAAAAAAAAAAGTTAAATTTAGCTAAAAACATTAAATTTATTCGGATTAATTTACGATTTATATCGTCTAAATATAAAATAATTTTTACCAAATTATTTTAAACACTCGACTTTAAATTCATACACTTCACTTGCAATAATCACTCCTAGTCAAATAGTCGTCCAACAACCACATTTATTTGTCCTTCAACTTACCTTCTGTATCTTTTATTCATACACGCGTATAAGATCCATTTATAACTGACTTAATGCAGGAAAAAGGATATCAATTTGTGTTAATTCCGCTCATATTCAAGAGCAAGAAACACATACCTAGACGTTATCATCGCCCACTAACCAACATCCAATTCGGAACTTTACTTCAAACTCAAATGATATCGCTGCTGCAAATAACAACGGTCACATACTCGTACACGACACCGAGCTAGATGCTACTCTACGCAACCACTTGCATATGAATAAGCCACTTAAAATGACAGATGTACTTGTGACCCCACATACCTTCGGATACTAATGTGCCAGCTAAATAACATCAACAACAGCAACAGCAACAACAACAACAACAAAAGGAAAATAACAACGATGAGAAAAAGTAGAAGGAGTACGATAAACCGGAAATGCAAAAACACTTTGGCCAAATCTAAGTCTCGGTCTGGCTGGACAGGATAGTAAAGGAAAGGAAAGGAAAGGAAAGGAAAGGAAAGGAAAGGAAAGGAAAGGAAAGGAAAGGAAAGGAAAGGAAAGGCCTAGAAAGAAACATACTTACGAGACAATGCATAGAATCAACTTTAATAGTGCGTGTGACTTTGTGAAGATGTGCCTGTGTACTAGTGATGGCATTTTAAGAAGTTCTAAATGAAAAATACAAAAATCAATTTCAGCAGTTATCGTATTAAGTGATAACAAAAAATGTTTCGTTTTCATTTTTAAATCAATTGACAACGATTACTAATACTCGTATTAAATTAGCTGTTTAACAAAAGACAACAACAACAACATGTTTAAATTATTTTTGTGGTAACAGAATAATTTAAGAAACAAATTGTACAAAATTTAACCCTTGTCTTATTTATAAAATTAAAATAAACATTTTATTGTGTTAACATTTGAAGTTGCCATCACTAGAACAAATACCATGTATATTAGTGAGCTCTAGCTAAGGAAAATTGGAAAATGCAGAAAAGACATTATGATAAATAAACAAGTGGCTCAAACAAAACTTAAAGGACACTTCAAAGCTGGTGTACGAGTATACGCAAAATCAACAATGCTAAATGATACCGAAAATCCCCTCAAACAGGAAGCACAAACAATCAGAGCAGATAGCGTATGTAAGACTCACCCCTACAGAAATACACATACACATACATATGTATATGTATATACCACGACGATGTCATTAAGTATCTCCTTTGTGCTTGGACATGATGTGTGTGAGAGTAGACGACTGAAGGCGACTAAGCAGACACACGAAATCGTATGCAGTGCTAGGATAAGATTATGTGTCCAGTGTCGGTAGCCATAACTTGTGTTTTATTGCTGTAAATAATTCACAACAAGGCCGAGTTGTATTGTGTCGTCCTTTACTGTTTTTGCATTGATAAGAAGGACATCTTATGCATTTCATTTTCACTTCTTCATCTTTGCCTCTAAATTAATGCTGCTAATTCTTTGCTAGACTTGATAAATACAACAACATAAACACACAATAAAACTCAAGTCAAGCTTAAGGCTAACAGCATCTACAAATAGATATTTTGTTGTGAAAAAATTCGTATTTGCAGCTTAACTTTATGAACTCTTATTTGGGTTGGAAACAACATTTTGTACAGTAAAAAAACAAACAAAAAACAAGAATTTAGTTTAAAATGTTATGATTTTGTTGGTTTTTAAATAAGTAAGCCAACAACTTACCAAGAAGTGATTAAAATCGACTAGTTCTCCATTTCTATCTATTAATTGAGAACTTCTTTCTTATTTGTGACTGTAGTAAATTACAAATTACAAATAAATTCAATATCAATTACAATTGATTTTCGTTCAGTCTTCAGTTTTAAATGCATCATTATCCCATGCCAGGTGCTTTTTTGTTGTTGTTGCAGTTCAGTCGTAAGGCTTCGTCAACCTGAAATGCACAACAATCTGTTGGTCTGTTTGCTTGGTGGTATCCAACCGCACGCAGTTGTGTCGCAATATGCCACACACGCTGTTCTCCATGTCGCTGCAATACATTCGATGTCTGGCTGTCGGTTTAGTGCCGCAGACGAAATGTCGTCAATCGATGTCAACCTTGGCAATGAGGCTCAAAAATTCAGTGCAGCCATGTCAGTGTCCCGTCGTCTGCTAGCGATGGTGGCTTGTGCGCTTGCAAGTGCCATCGGCAGCCGTCATAAGTTGCATAACAAGTCGCCGCTTGTGGCGAGCGTGTGTGCTTCAGCTTTTGCTTTTGCTATACAAAAACACAAAAAACAAAAGGGTGCATCGCATGCAACTTGCAGTTCTAGTGCATCCTTGTTGCATTTTTTCTTCTGTTTTTGTTCGCCTGCACATGAACGCATTTTGCAGTGTGACATACTCACATAAACAAATACACACGGATATTTATGTGCATGCAGACAGACAAATAGACAGGCAGACAGACAGACAGTCAAACACACGATAAGCAGGCGGCAGTTTTGCATTTTGCGCCCTAACTAGGGTTGGATCTACGCTCATCCTTCATTTTGGCGGTTATTGTTGTTGCAGCGCACTTTCGCCCGCACAACAACAACAAAACCAAGAACAAAAAACGAGTTAATTGAAAATACTAAATTTTCCATGTCTAGACAGAAAATTATGTGACAATTGTTTTTGTTTTTCGTTTTATAATTTTTCCATATTAAAATTAATTACTTCAGTTTCGCGAGAAAAAACAATGCTCTCATTGGATTTTCATAATGTTTCCATGAGATACTCGTACACACATCTAAAAGGATAACGTCATTAAGTCAAACGAAATTTTGTATCGAGAATGTTTCAATTAAAAAATGTTAACTTTTGAATTACGTAACTTATTTATGCTAAAAGATTTCGGTTAAGAACCGAAAACTTCAAATCATTTTGATATATTATCAAATATTTTTAAAATCTCAATGAGTTACAGTATTTGAATTTCTCAAATTAGGCATTTTGCAAATCATGGACATGTCATTATAAGGATCTTACTTAAAATATCTTTTTAGTCGAAACCGATTTTTGTAAACTTGATTAAGTGAAAATCTGCTGAGATGAAAATTTGATTTTTTCCGTTTCTTTTTATACATTCACTCTAATGAAATCCGCTAAACATGAACATGCAGAAAATCAGAAGCGATGAAAATTAATTGTTGTATGAAATTTGTTTAATTGTATTACCCTTTTTTGTCTGACAATTGCTTCTGTATTCTAATATAATTGAAAGCATTTTCTTTGGTTTTCGGAACTTTAGCACTTTGAGAAAATATATTAGTGCCAATATAGAGAAGTATAAGTGTAACATACAGAGATATTGTTTTGAAAATTATTTGGATCCAAAATTTATCTTTATATTTAAAATATCTTCTGGATAAAACTTAAAAGTTTCAATTATAAATATACATCACAAAATGTAAAATAATGTTGTTGAACTGCTCACTGATTGCATATATACAGACTTAAATAGCATTATATTTCTTAAATTTCTATTTACTTGAGAAAGTTTGGCATCAGAAATATTAGCCGTACTCATATAAACTCATAACCATCTAATTTTTGTAGCCTTACAAATATGTAAACATCATTTTATGAACATCATTTTTTGGTTTTCAGTTTGTTCTTGTGAAACATGTCAAAAAAGTCAAACTTAACAAAAAAATCGAGATGCCGAATATAGTTAAGTAAAACGAAAAGATAACTTAACTTATTATTGTTAGCTCTTGAGTACTTTGTTAGCGACGGTGGTGGGATATTAAACAGTCGGTGTGTGTGTGTGGTTTTCAAAGTATTTGCGCTTATTTTGACTGATAAATTTAAAAGCACCTCGTAAACATTTTCTGTATGGAAAATTGAAAGAGCTGATTTAAAAGTTTCATATTTGTTAGGTAATCAAGGTATAGAAGGCAAAACAAGCTTATATGAGTACTGCTGTTGTCAACTAGTAACAGTTTAAAACATTTCAGTTTCCGAGAAATCTTTCATTTCTATAATTACGAATACTCAATATTGAAATACTAAAAATCAAATAAAATAAAACTTTACATATGTACATTCTGATTTTTTGTGAAATGATTTGTTAGGGAAACAAATGTAACTATTTGAAAACTCCAAAAGCCTTAACAGACAAGAAACATCTTACACATCTAAAATGCACAAACTCACCTGCTTTATTCACAAATAGTTAATCCTTTCGCCAGCAAGTAATGTCTTTGTTTCTCGCGCTAATCCTTGGCTTATAGACGGTGACCAACATTAATTTGTACAATCTCGAAATGCAACAATGCGCTGTTATAACGACGTCTTTACCGCAGCTTAAGTCATGTGCCAAACATACTGTTGTTGTTGATTTTAATTAATCCAAACACAACAACGACAACAATAGTGTAAAACACTTTAAAACATGTTAGTGCAAAACGCCCACAACAGAAGCAACAACAACAGCGACCACAACAAAAACAACACAATTAAGCGCTTTGATTTATGAACGCTTCAGGAAAAAAAAAACCAACAGCTCGCTGCACGGGATTAGTGGCGCTTTGCACGCAGTACACGCAGCACTCGCACAAACACCAACGCCAATCTCCGCTCTAACACCACAACAGCGAAATAGCGTGTCAAGAATACTTGCGCGCCAAACACTAAAAAAACAAGCAAACAAACAAACAAACAAAAAATGGCCGAAATTGCGCGCCAAAACGGAAACTGCAACAAAAGGACGTCAAATCGCGAGCAAAATATATAACGGTAATAACGAGCAACACAACGATTAAATGACGAAACAAGGTAGGCGACAAATTCCGCGAATGCGTTCGGTGTTGTCCTTCGAAGGAAAATGACGGATAGAGTGCGTCGCAAACTGGGCTTTGATTTGAGGCGTGATTGTGATTTGAATTTTTGCCAACACTGTGCAACCGGAATAGTCCACAGACGAGGTGTGACAAAAAACCGCAGGGCCGCACTTAAAGCGCAGCGCAACAATATTCGCCGAAAAACACGAACAACAAATGTTCACACACGGCGCCGCCGACAACTGTTGGTGACGACTGTCAGACAGGACAAATCAGAAACTTGGCGTCGACAGCCTGATTGCAGCTTGATGCATGTGCCACCGACAGCAGTTGCCCGTTAAAATGCGATACCCACAAAAACCAAGAATTGAGTCAAGCAAAGCAATGCGAAGCAAAGCACGGCACTTGTCGCATGCAACACAACACGACACGAGACGAGACGGCACCGGCACAACACGGAAAAAACGCAACCAAAGTAGGCGATGAACGGCAGCAAACTGTGCGGCAGGCTGACGACACCAGAGCCGAGAACTCTCCTCCTCGTCGTCGACGTCAAGTAATGAAAGTAAGCGCACAAGGTGCTTACTGACATTACTCAGTACGGGCGGGGTGAAAATGAAGTGCACACAGTGT
The DNA here is from genome assembly GCA_949127995.1 of Suillia variegata. Classification (NCBI taxonomy): domain Eukaryota; kingdom Metazoa; phylum Arthropoda; class Insecta; order Diptera; family Heleomyzidae; genus Suillia; species Suillia variegata. The sequence goes on along the minus strand of OX421843.1, from coordinate 42,435,955 downwards.
TGGCACTTTATTAATAAGATATATTTTTTTTTTTTTTAATTTTACATTAAGTTATTACTTTGATATGTAAAGAATATAGAAATGACTAAATAAACGGTAATTACATATGTTTTACACTACTTTTAAATATATTTGTATAAAAATTATTATTTTTTTAAATGTATCCAACATCTTTTTGAGTTATGACCCAAACGCTTTCTCACCGATTCTTACTATTAAGGTTACGATTATGATCTCATGTTAAGAATCGACGATTACGATTAATCGACAATTATTTTTAATAGTTTTTGATTAAAGAACGACGGATTTTAATTAATTAAAACTTAGTCAAGTTCTCCCATTCAAGCGCCAAATGTGAATTTTTTGACATTGACAGTTGCCATCACTGTTGCAGGCGATATGCAGCAAGCAATGCAAGCGATACCAGCAGCAGCAGAAGCAGGCCTACACACACCGCACTAAAGTAAACATGCTGCATGTAGCGGTAAGTGAGTGAGTGAATGAGCGCACCAACGACCGAGTAAATGAGTGATACTCCCGTAGGGGTTGTGCTGAGCAATCCACACCGGCGTTGGGGGGCATTGTGGTGTCGTCGCCGACATCGTCGTCGTCAGTCATCAGGCGCAAGACGAAACATGAATGAGTTGTATGCGAGAAGCAAATGAAGTGCTTGCCGAGCAGCATAAAATATACAAACAAACAAACAAAAAATATATAAAACAAAATTAAAATAAAAATAGAAACAAAATGCAGAGCGCAAAAACAAAAACAAAAACATAGAAAAACCAAGGAATACAACAACATTTGCCAGCAGCCGCAAAACACACGCACCCACCTAGCCCACCTTTAACAACGCGGCCAACAACGCCGCCGCCGTCGCCACCAACGAGTCGCACACAACACGTCGCAGGCAGCAGAAGCATTACCAGCCGTTGCCGTCGTCGTCGTCGCCACAATCGTCCTCATTTGTCGCAATGTGAGTTCGTTCGTTCGGTCGGTTCTGTTTGTGCGGTGGCCGGAAGGCTAAAATTGTTGTTGTTGTTGTTGCTGGCGACGACTGTTGATGACGACACATACACGTCATACAAATAAAAATAAACGTCACCAACATCATCATTAACAACAACAATAAAAAGAAGAAAAAACATCAGCATTGCAGCGGCAAGCGCATCATGAGAAGACGAGACGTCTCGCATCGCTTCGCTTTCGTCCTGCGTCTCTGGCAATTGCCGATGCGGGTGCAAGTGCGATTGCGAGTTGCACGTTATTTAAGACTTCTGAGCCGCATTTTATTTAGCATTTTAGCAGGCACCAACATCAAACAACAACAACAACATCAAGAACGGAATAGCGTCTGTTTAGAATATTATGGAGTTCGGTTACATGTGCTGCAAAGCGCTCTGGGGAGAAAAGGATTACAGGGTAAAATATGTTTAAGAGTATCTCAGCTTTTAATCCTACTAATCCAACTAAGCTAAGATGACTGCTAAAGATGTTAGCTACCAAAAAGTTAGCTAACTCAAAATTATGGACTCGTAAACTATTTCTTGATTAACTTTAAGTAGAGTTGAGGAAGAGCGTTTCCATGAAGTGGTTTAAAAATGTATTAAGAGTAAGTTTTGGCATCCTGTATAAATTGTGATCTGCATATGTATTTTTTTTAATATTCATGTAGGCAGAGGAAGTTTTTTGATGTGTGACCGAAAATAAAAGTACAAAAATTAATCAAAAGAAAATTACAAAAAAATTAAATAAAAAAAACAAACTCTTGAGTGAATACACACAACCACACAACCAGCAGAAAAGGATAATCGCCTTAAAGCGTGATCACTGATTCACTAACAAAACGCAGATTTCAGATAAGAAAGTAATTCGAATAGATTCTTCTAAATTTTACGGACTTTCAAGACCTCAAGTCTCACAATGCCTCGATTTCTTAAGGAAATTTAAATGACTTGACAAACAATTTAAATAAAACATTAATTTTCAATTAATTGAAGCTCAACAAAATATTTCTCTCATTTCTGGTTTAATTGTTATAAATAAACTTAATCAAAACCGTGCACTAAATCACAATTGTAGATAGTTCTAAAATGTCCTGCACCTATTTAAACAATATAATTATTAAGTTCGATTTCAGTGCTACACTGTTTGGCGCTTTAAATCATCTCTGCATTTGCATGTACGCGCGCCGCACATGCAAACGTGTCATAAAACACAAATCCAAGAGCATCAGTGCTGCGCATCGCATCTCATTGCCGCGTATCCTCTTGGCAGACATCAGCCGCAACAGAAGCAGCAGCAAAATCCATGAAGCACACTTTTTCTTCTTCTTCTTCTTCTTCTTCTTCTTCCACTTCCACTTCTTCCCCATTTTTTTGCTACTTGATGTGATTCTTTCTGGAATGCTGTGCATTGCATTGCGCCTATGAGCCCTGCAACCAGGCAGACTGTCCGCCCGAATGTAGGCGGGCACATGCAGCCCTTTCGATGTGCTCAATTTTATTTCTACTTTTTTGCGTATGTAAGTATTAAAATTTTTTATTTTTTCTATTTTTTTTAGGCAAACGAGCGCGCATTAACATCGCATTCTAAGCGAAATTTGGAACATCACCACATTTTGCAACACTTTAGTTTAGTTTTTTGCTTCCAGTTTTTTTGTTTTCTTTACTTAATATTCATGCACTTTGTATAGCAGTCCCAGTGCAGCTTGATTTTATATGTACGAGTACATGTTTGATTTGTGCCTTCATATAGTTTGTAATTCTCGTTAGCTTTGATTGATTTTAAAAATGAATTGCTATCCGGATAGAATTAAATATGAATCAAGTTAAAAGTGAACTAGAATATATAGTCGAGCGATAGCAGAGCCACTGAGGACTTCCGGTGAGAACAGCAATTAAGACTTTCATTAACAAATTGAGACTTAAATGAAGCTTTTTTGGCTTTTTAGAAGATTGTTGGCATCGAAATCTATTGTAGTTTTTCGCACCTGAACTGACGTTTATCTTTTTGGCAAAGTTAGAAATGTAGTCTCAGAGTCGCTTCCAAGCGTTGCATTTTCGAAAGCATGAAAATATCGCTATAGTAGAAGCGTTAACATGAATACCACAAATTCGTCATGATATTTGTAGCTCACTAAAGGACATTTTTATCTGAGCAGAATTATTTACCATGATAATACAAATACCACAAACAAAATCAATTTTTTTAAACCTATTATAACATTTTAGATAAAAATAGAATATAAATATGTACGAAGCTATAGAAATTATGTTTAAATGTCTAGAAATTTGTTTGAAGAAATATTTTAATGTACAAAAAAATAATTTTTTTTCAACTTACTTTTCAAATGTTTTTCTTTAATATCCTTTAATAATTTCCAAAGGAATCTTCCGGAATCCGCTTAGATAGACAATCAAGCAGATGCCATAAGATCGACATAAAACTGTACGCCAATCTTTTATATTTACATATATTTCTACAGCCACCCTGACGTTACATGTTAAAAAATATAATTCAATATACCCTCTCATCTATGCGTTCACATCGTGTAGGGCATAAAAACTGTAACCGCTTCATTGAAAATGTTGAGCATGTTCGAGTATTGGGTTTCCTGTAAATCAGAAAACCCGTTAAAAGCCAAAACAAAGATAATCCGGCAATAATACCAAAGCAGAGACATCGATACCATGTGGCAGCAGCACACGCCACTCGAACTATGTTAATAATTAAGCAGAAGAAGCTTTGGCGCTGCTAACGTGAACCAAAAATCACACACAAGGCTAAAAGTTCCAGCGGTTGCAGTAGGCGCAACATAAAGTGCATGTAATGCGTTGACTTTCACCCACACCCACCCACATGAAAACCAAAGAACCAGCACCAACCAACGGGCAACACCCGCCGAACACCATACCCGGCAGGCTGTTATGCTGTTATGCTATTATGCTGCTCAGTTCGGAGTGGTTGAGGGGAAGTCTAACAAGACAGACTGTCTGCCATTTTCTCAAGAAGCAGCGCAGCACACTTAAATGGCTTCCTGCGCGCTGACTACGACGCCGCCACCACCACCACCACGACCACTGCTGCTGCAAATGCTGCATGCAGAACAGAACACAAAAGCTGCCAGACTAAAAGAAAAAAATATTTTTGTTTCGGTTTTGAGTATTTTCGTTCTTTTTTTTTTTTTTTTGTTTACGTATTTTTGCTCATAGAAGCGACACATGCTTAAAGGGGTGTGGGCAGTATGGAGTGAATGTGTGTTGAGGCAAAGAGTTGCAGTCTCACATGCGCTCCATTATGCAATTGAATTTCTTGCTTTTATTTTATTTTACTTTATGTTTTAAAATAAATTTTTGTTCGTTGTTTTCTATGTTTGTGTTGTTGTTTTTTTAGAAGTAACAAATACTTTTTGTTTTATACACCGACACTTCACTTAGAGGTATGTTGTGTGTGTATTCGTATGTGTGTGCGCTTTCCTGCTTGCGGCATTGTGTTTGTATAAAATGTCATTAAACTTTGAGAGATTCTTCGTCTCGTTCTACTTTATTCTGTTCGCTTATTGTGTTTGGCTGCTTTATTTTAGCATTTTTAAGCCAAGTAGTTTAAGTGTCAACCGAAAAATCTCCTTAATTAGTTTGCAATCGGTCGACTGCTTGCGCTAAAGTAGTTACCTACCAAACGCACAGAAAGATACCAAGGCTAATGAACATTAGATTGGTTTAAGTAAATTATTTAATTACAATTTTAGTTTTTGAGACACAGTTCCAGGTTCTTAGACATCGAGTCAAAAATTTAAAATACGGTACATGGACTCAAAAGTTCTTTCAAAATATTAGAAAATCATCTTAACGCTTCACACAAATTCATAATTTGTCCACTTTGCTTAAGAGATCAGAATCCAATTATAGCAAATCTGCAGCTTTTTTTTATTATTTTATTTTCCAAAACCATTCTAAACAAAAAAAAACTCCTGCACTTGTCGCATAAAACAGACATGCACATGCCCTTTCTACTAAATCTGGAAAAGGTGTCCAAAGTGTCACGTGATATGCACGCCAAGCAAACACGTCAAACAAAAATCGTCTGCATGCATGCAACTGCAGCGCCGCATGCATTTGCTGCGTGCAGCATACGTAATGGCAACTAACTGGCTGGCTGTCTGACTGACTGGGTGACTACTCCACCCAGCCATCGTCTGCGGCACACACGTGCTCTATCTGCTGCACTTGACTGACTGTGTGTGTGTGTTTGTGTGCGTTTGCAGTAGCACTTCAAATTAACCCTGAATTGAAGTCGTGCGCACAATTGTAGCACGCATCTAAATTAAAAATTGCAAATTCTGCATGAAAGAACGAACAAATGAAGGAACTCACAAAGACCGTAAAAGTGCAGATGAAGAAAGGAACCAAGAAAGAAAGAAAGAAAATATGCAAATGTTGCGTATACGCAATGTTAGCCACTTTTATCGTTTTCATGCGCGATATTGTGTGTGTATGCTGCATTTGTGCTGCACGCATGATACGTGCTGAAAGCACAATTATTCTTTCTTCGTCGCATCGTCAAGTGATGCCATTATGTCCTGAGCGGGGGCTTATCACACAAATTCTATTCGTACGCCGCGTTTGTAAGCGGATTTGTTTTTAACAATTGCAAAGCGTTTGCATTCGTAGCGGAAGACGTCAAAGCGGTAATTTTCTTTTGATTGTACAAGTAGATATGTACTTGCAAATCATCCTGACGATTTCAAACTTAAAATTAATATTTAAAAATGGAATAAAAATTCAATGATTCTATTTTTTTCTTCATCAAATGTGAAAACGGTATTCTAATTGATTAAATATTTATTTGTATATCAGCAGTAAGTTATATTAAAAATTTGTTAGTTAACTGAGAAATTTGACTGAGAAAAGCGATTGCAGCCGTAATTTAAAAAATATTAACCTGAAATTAGCAACTACAGAAAAAAATAGGCGTACGCGTATTTAACTTATTTCCATTCAAATAAGAGAGATATTACTATTTACAGTTATATATTAATTTAAGCAAATCACCAAATCAAATGAATATAATCCGCAACATCCCAATCTCATCGCCTTAATTAAATTTTTTTATTTATACAATATTTTCCACACTTTCCAGCGTCACATCGCGACATACTCGTACCAATTGCCAAATGCGATGACATCAAAAGATTGCAAAATCAAAATAAACCAAAATCGTATGTAAATAGTTAATAATAAATTAATGAAAAAGCAACAAGCCACACACACATAGATACTTAAATAACTACCAGCTGCAAGAGTTGCGCGTGCGCGTAAATAATTTCAATGCAAATTTGACGCATCAAAGCGGGAAGCACATAAATTAACCTGCTTGTGGCAATCTGTCAGATGAAGCATATACTTTCCTTAGTTGTTGTTGTTGTACGTTGTCTGTTGTTATTTTTTTTTTAGTTTACATAATTAGCATACACGAACATGATGACGATTACGAAATTTCATTCAACAAAAAATTGTGTAGCATCTACCTCTAAGATACAGATACTCGTAGTAAGTATGTATCTCACACAAGACTTGATGGCAATGTGAACTTTCTTAGCGTATTTTGAACTTTCTTAGCCTGAAACTGAAAGCGAAGCCATGAGAATGTTGACATTCGCACGTTTGGCAAAACAAGTTTTGATATTTTGAATTAAGTTGGTAGCTGAAATGATGGATTCGGTTAATTTTCAATGCGATTTTCGTTGTGTTAATGTATTGTTGTTGCTTGTCTCTGATAAATGTGTTGCTATCGCATTTCTTTTGGCTATGTTCAGCATAAAAGTAAATACAAGCAGATGCGTTTTTTGTTATGGTAATTTTCGTTGTGTGTGTGTTTTTTTTTGTCTTTACAAAAAAGTTTTTTACAAGATTTTTTCGAAGACCATAGTTAATGAAATGTTTTGACCACTTTGTGCACTTCGAGCATTTGACGCTGAGCAACGAAAGTGAAACGTTCGTTTTTATATTGACGCATTTCTGGACTAGCTTTGTGCTGATATTTGAAGTCAGTATAGTTTAAATACAAAGATGAAGACTTTTATTTTGGTAATTATTTTTTCTGCCTGTGGCAAATAAGCATTGTTGCTTAAATCGACTTAAGAACAAATTAAAATTAAACCAATAAGTTTCGCATATTAAAAAAATTCCAACATTCAACAGTTTTCCACGACTCTACTGCTTCTCCACAAACTCGCAGAATGTCGCGAATATCATTACGAGAAACCACAAACACCCTTCATAACAGGTGCCGCAGAAGAATCATATGCAACCGCCCAACAACCAGTCACATCTCAACACTACCCACAAAATTCGGCACCTGCTGTGATTAGAACCCATAATGGCAATGCCTACGAAGTATCTATGGCAACATCGCAACAAATCTATCAGGGACGCTTGACAGCGACAACATCAGCGCATCACCTCCAGCAACCGCATTCAAGTCATTCGCAATTGGCTACTACAAATTCGGGGGGAGCTTATTTGCCACCAACTGCAGCGTATAATAGCGGAGTTCAAGCACAGTATGGTCATCAGACAGCTGCACATAGCGGTCATCAATATGCCGCCGCATATACTGGCCACAGTGCTGCTCAAAATAATCACCACAATAATCTCCAGTATTCTCCAAATGCTAATCCTTTACTTTCAACATATAACGCGCCAAATGCTGCTTATGCGGGCACAGCACAAAATGGTGTTCCTTACCAAGCAACCGCACAATCTGGCGCTGCTTATTATCCAGCAGTCTCTCAAGGAAATTCGTATCATAGCTCTGCTCGGACTGGTGTTTACGGTGGACAGAATCTGCAGCCAGTCGCCAACTATCAAGGTACACAACAACCAGGAGTCACTAACTATCCGGGAACTTCTTCCACTGGCGTCAATTACTCTCAAACTGCACAATATGCCGGTGGTTACCAAGGCCCAACTCAAGCTGGTGCTAACTATCACAGTAATTCTCAATCTGGCGCTGGTCACTTTGGATCTTACCAAGTTGGAAATTCACAGGCAGGTGCAACAAATTCTGGAAGATCTTATGCAAACGCTAACTATGCAGGACAATCCAATACTGTTGCCACTTATGGAACTTCTCAGATCGGCTCAACTCAGGCCGGTACATATCAAGCTGGTTCAACTGCCGCACAATACCACACCGCTGCATACAACCAAGGCCAGTCTACAACAGGAAATTCAAATTTCGGCACCAATCCACAATTTGCCGCTGCCGATCCACTGAATGGTCAAATAGGCGATTATGTTTCACAATCGGAAGCTTCCCAACTCGATGGTTATCCGTACAAACAGTTTGCCAGTGGCGATGCACGTTCCTTTAAACGCATCATTACCACTTGCTACCCGGGCGGACAATGCGAACGCCAACAGCTCGAAGCGGGTCAAGCGGACGGCAGGCATCAACATTTTGTAGTGGCGGCACGTGCACGTATCGCACCCGTTTCGGATAAATGTCGTCGTATTGCAGAGGCGGCAGCGCAGGCAGGCGGCGGTAGTAACAATGGATTTGTGCCTCCAACTGGTGGTGCAGCGTCAGTTGCGACAAACGCTGGCGGACGAAATCCATCAAACCGACCACAAAATCGTCGCTTGTTCGAATACAGCGAAATTGTGCAGCAACGCGAACCCTATAACTAGTTAATTAACTGGTTAACTGCGTTAATTAGTTAATTTAGTTTTAAGTGCACCACAACAATAAATTAACTTATTTGTAAATGTTTTGTTTCCATAATAACACAATAAATACGAGTATACGAGTAAATGCCATTAATCACCTGAAAACATTTCGACTTGGCAATATCTCATTTCAGTTTCCAGTTTCAGATGCCCCGAACGATATGCAAGATTTCGACAGACTCTTCAGTCATCGGTGGGGCAACATTGTTGCGCAACATGTCGTTGACGGTTTTTTGATTGGGCCAACATTTATATTAATTCGTTTGTTTACATCGCCAGAGATGAGATAATAATATGCTATTTACAATTTACATAAATTAGCTCTTTGTTATGGGAATACACTGAAACAAAATTAGACAACAATTAAATGGAACATAAAAAAGTTAAATATACTTTTTGAAATATTTAATTAAACATGTTTCAAAACGCCAATGACAATTATTATTTGTTCAATTATTACTATTCATTGACATAGTCGCTTTATTTATGTAAATATTTTTACTCATATCAACTTGTAACCATCGTATTTTTTTAGCCTTACAAATTTGTAAGCACCGTTTTACGAACGTACTTTTCTGTTTTGCAGTGTGAAGCATGTCAACAAAATTAAATTTAAATAAAAATGAAGTTGAAAAAATTACATTACAACAATATTTTACGTTATTACGTTTACGATTTGTTACCTCTTGAACACTTTGGTAGCGACGATGGTAAGATAATTAACAGTCGATGTGTGTGTTTGTGTTTTTTTCGAAGTTATTTCGCTGAATGTAGATTGTGATAAGTTTTATGCATAAAATATAAATCAGCTGATATCCGAGGCAAAAATTTGTAAACAAGGTTTACTAGGCAAAAACGAGCATAGATGAGTAGTGCTAAAAATGTCTTTAAGCAGAGTTTTTTTTTTAATTTTCACATATTTTGTTGGTCTTTTAAAAATACAAACAAATTAATTATTAAAATAAAAATTTAACTTAATAATATTAACAACGGACAGATTCGGCGCACACAGCTTTTGGACGTTTTCACCTTTTCACCTTAGTGTCGTTTATCTTTGCAATTAATTATTAATACAATATCATGTAATTATTCAAAATATGTTGATTAAACTTAAATATTAAAAAGAAATAAATAAATATCACCAATTATTATCATAATTGAGATAATAATAAATATAATCTGAGAAAATAAGTCAAGATCAATTAATAAATTAGTTTATTAAGTACGATGCAATATGTTTTTTTCAGTGTATGGATATATTTTGGATAAAAAATAAGAAAACAATTTCAACATTTCTCAAATTCAAAATCAAAATAATATACAAAAATCGGTTTTTGTTATTAACTTTTGATTAGTAAGAACTTAGACTGAATCAGAAGCGTGATTTAACAAATGAAGTGCACAAAAAAGTTAACAAATTTAATGGTAATAACATTAAAACAAAGTTTCTTATTAAAAATACAACTTGTTATTAGCTTCTGGGTAAACACTTTACGGCTACCGCATGAGCTGCCGGCTTTAATTCATGTCGAAGCTCTTGCAATAAATTCCCAAGTTAGTTGATACTTCTATGAAAAATCACGACAAAGCGACATCAGCTTCTTCCAGCATCAGATACTCAGTTCGAAGTACAATACAGACGCATCCAGCTTGCAGAAGATTATCCACCATTTAGATCTGAAAACTTTTGTGGAGCAGCGTAGCCACAGGAACGTTGTCCAAATCCATATACGGAAGTGCTCATCGAAATAAATTGTAATAAAAAAACATTTCGAACAAAAACAAAGACAGAAAAAAAAAACAATCACATTAAAAGTGAATTCAACTAATTTAACCTGATTTGTTTAATTATAAAAATAAACAACAAACAAAACCGATTTGTTTGTATTGTATTATTTTATTTTAAGGTATTTGTTTACAAAAACAACAAAAAAAATCCAATCTCGTTATGACATCAGCAGAAATGAACTAAATTCGCTTTTAAAATACGAAAACCGTTTAAGTCGTTCAATTTTGAATTTATTTGGAGCAACAACAACATTGATTTATTGTTGCATTTCTTTATTGTAAATAGCGACGATTTATTATATATTTTTATTTAATTTTCTCAATTTTAAAAGGTATTTTTATTCATTAAGTTTTTAATGGCGACCGTTTTGTCACACAATAAATTATTGAGTTTTGTTTTGTTTATTTTCTGGAGATTCAAGTTCAATTTAATTTTTACTTTTACTTTACAAAAATGCGTACATGAGTAAAAATTAGAATTGTTAAAAAAAAAAATAAAAAAAAAATAAATATATATATATATACATACATACATATAAATTATTATGTATTTATTGATGTAAATGTACTTTAAAGGGCTCTGGCAAGCCCGTAGCCAGGTTTTTATCTGGGCGGAGTTTTGGTTTACAATAATACCAGCATATAAGATTTTAAAATGTAATGGCAGTCTTCGGGGGGAAGGAGTTTGTACCCCTAAAACCAGCCCCCGGCTACGGCCTTGAGCTCTGGTGCCCTGATTTTCAATTATCTGAGTGAAATAAGTTACGAAAATTTCAAACCAGAGAAAGAACGGAAAAAGAATTTAAAAAATCTTCGTTTATTTTTCTTTTAACATAACTTAAGTTTATTTAAATAAATTTTCGAATCATGCTAACAATTAGACCTACTAACCCGAAGCTTATAAGCGTTTTATGCAAAAAAGCCTTTAAACTTTGTCAAAAGTCTGCTCTGCATTTTCTTAAGCTTGCTTAACTTCACAATGACATCTCTTTAATTTGCTCGCATTTCCTCAGCAGCACGTTAAGAATCAGCTTAAAGCAAAATCTGCGTGCAGCAAGACCTCAGCTGCCGGATTTCGCTTAAGCGAAACACAAACCGACACGTAAAATGCAGCTGGCATTTCTATTAACTTGTCCAAAAACTAAAATGTTTATAGAGGAGAAATGAAAGCGTCTAAGAGATTACTAAACGAAAAAACGCTCATCGGACGAACAAAAGACAAATTTCAATTTTACGAAATTCAAAACTTATGCACGAGCAACTTTTTGATATCACATCACATTACAACAACAAAAATAGCAATATGTACACCGGTAAAAACTATCATCGCCGGTGGTCATAAATTATCAATTTACAACAGTTATGTTGGCGACAACATAACAACAAGAATAGCAACAACAACAAAAACAACAACTACACAAAATTATGATGTAAAAGTAATTAAGCGAAAGTGTACAAGCACCGCCCGCTGTCATCATTACGCGGCTGCGTCTGTGGCTGCGACAGCGATTGCGACGTCGACAATAAATCAACAATTGCAATTAACAAGCTGCACAAACAAATCACCAATGCCTACCGCTACCATCACCAACAACAACAACGACAATAAATACAACCCATTGACATGCCGCATGCCACATACACATGCCGTATGCCATCAAATGCGTCTAAATTACCCAAATTCACGGAAATAATTCGATGCGCTGCGTTAAACTAGAAAAGCTTTAGTAAACAAACAAACAAACAATAATAACAACAACATAAAAACAAAAAACAAAAACCAGTGGTCAAATGCTGCATGCAACATCGTACACCGCAACAGATCGCTTCCTCCTGTGTCCTTGTCAGTTTGGGTTGCATGTAATTACAACAACTACAATTGAATTTAAATAAATTAAAATTAATTCCATATCGCATGCATTAAAATTGACCAGATTAAACCGCTGCAGATGTGCCTGCGCTTAGTTGTGGCTTAAAACACATGCAAAAGACGTGACATATTTTTACGAAATTAATATTGGAATTTTTTTTTTAATTTTGTTGACTATGCTATCAATTGGAAGATGGCGCTAGCAACAATTCCATCAAAATCGATGCATGGCGTAATTTTCGCTATTTCAATTTTTGCTTTAAAACAGCTTCGCGATTTTAATGCTTTCCATAAATTCATTCGTGTATAACAACTTTGAAGAGAGCGCTTGAAGAAGAGAAAAGAGGAACATTATCGATATGTCAAATGGGGTGAAAATTTTTTACACATTGTCAAAAAATCGTACAATACAATTGAGCAAAGTAAAAATAAGTTTAAAGTCGAAAAAATCTGTTTTAAGCAAATTGCCTTCTTCGGGACTATCGGCCTACGTCTTCGCGTTGCAAAGGATGTATATGTTCCCTTTATACGGCCCTGCACCTATGCATCTAGAAGCAAGGTTCCGCCGTACCTCTGCATATACAGGCAAAGGTCGTAAATATTCCCCCGTACCAATGTTACTGGATACACATCACTTGGCCAAATCAACTGGTCTCAGTACTCAAAATTGTCGTAGATCTTTAGGGGCGACCATGACCGACAATGGTTGTAATGACCAACAAATAAAGTAGAGCTTTGCAATAAATTAAAGAAACTTTCTTTCGAACTTTAAACTCATTTCTAACAAAAACAATACAAAGATTTTTTATATTTTCGACTGTGACGTCATATTCCCCTGACCAAATGCCCAAAAAGAAACGACATCACGAGATGATTTTTTATGTGCTTTATTTACGGAATAACTTCATCAATTGAAACCTACAATTATCGACAACTGGCTCAGTTTCAGTTTATGATAAGCTTTTTTGTATATGCAATTTTAAATTATGTCAAAAAACGCGTCAAAATCGAGATATCAGCAAAAAGTCACCGTTAAAAAAATTAAATTACTAAAAAAATATAAATAAATGAAAAACTCGTCCAATGCTCGTCAATTAACTCATAAAAAAAGAAAAAAACGCGGGACATTAAAAACTCACACGTAAGCAATTTATGGGTCAATAAAATGAATTTAATTTAATATTTAATTACAGATTTTATACAACAACAACAACAACAACAACAACAACAACAACAACAGCACCAATATAACAACAACTGCAACGAAATACAAGAGCGAAAGTTCACCTTTTCGCCGGTGCAAAGGCAAACAATCAAAAGGCAACAAAAACTTGGATTTTCCCCCAGGGGGAAGTGTTGCTAACCTGACGCACGTAAAACAACGTAAAAAACACATGTAAGAAATTATAATCGGTACAACAGACTTTTAACAATGCACCACACTACTATAAATCGCAATTAGAGTGGTAAGTGATTTGAAAATTCTTTTGTATAGTAATTTGTAGATCATGAACCAGCCTAATTTGATCGTGATGTTTATTTTAGATCCATTAGGCCCAAGCATAACAAAAAGTTGCCTACAAAGTTTCATTCCAATATCTCTAATAGTTCTCAAGATATCGCTTGTTCACGGGCGAATTGGCTTCAACATTTGTCATAGGCATAAAAGCAACAAGTATACAAAATTTCAGCTCAATATCTCTCTCAAGTTTTAGTGTTAAGAAAAAATAGTGGCAGACAGACATGTATCTGTATATATGTCCATATCTTTCTTGAATATTTCTCCAAACATTTGCCCAAATACGATATGCCCCACAATGTGGTGCATACAAATACGAATATAAATATACAAATTTTTTACAGCGACAAATGTGAATAATGTGCGCATTTGTTGTTAAAATAAATCTCCTTTGGCAGGAGGCGAGTTTCCCATTGCCCCTTTGCCCGCCGCTGCAGCGCGTTGTCTGCCCGCCCGCCTGCCTGCCAGCGTGCCTGCTTAGTTTGATGGTTTTATCAAGCACATTTTTTTGTTCTGTGTTTTATAAAAAATGCTTTGTTCGCGAATTATTCTTTCTTTCTTTCCTTTTATTTTTTTCTTCTTATTTTTAATGTTTTTGACATTTTTCGTAAATTATTTATTGCCAGGTTTTGTTTAGCTTTTTTTTTCTCTTTCCCTTCAAATTCTTTTTTTTTTTTTTATTTGTGGCAGTTGAATTGTTTTTATTTCTGTTTTGCTGTTGTGCTTTTTGGCATTTGTTGTTGTTGTAATTGCGGAGACCGTTTGCAAAAATTGTTTACGAAAAATGCAAAACGAAGATCAAAGACATTTTTTTAATTAACATGGCATGCAAATGCGCTGCCAAAGCTTTCAGCCGAAATCCACCGAAAATGTGAATCCAAAATATGGCATCATGGCATGCGGCACAAATGCCTAAACGCTGTAGCGGAATTTCTATAAACATTTTTCGGCTTATGACTGCGAGCGTTGTTACATTATTCAACGTCAACGCTCAGTTGGTTTAAATACATACATAGAAATAATTTCAGATTGGTTAATTTTCACATATACAAGTGTGTACTTATGTATTTGTAAAACAATAAGATTTTATTTAAATTATAAAAAAAAACAAACATATTTACAGAATTCTTGTTTGGACGTTGTCGATATATCGTTTTGGATATCTCTTGAAATGCGACTGTACTCGCTGGGACGTACGGACAAACGAACAGCCATTGTTAAATCGGGTCAGAATTATACTCTGATCAATAATATATAAATATTGTATATGTACGATAATGTTCTCATACTTGGGAGGTACTCCTTATGGACGTGGAAGTATGATGTATTTTTTGTAAGCGAAAAAAGGCTCGTTTGCACCCCCAAATAATCGCTGTTTTGAATACCACTCAGTGCCACAGCTCGACATAAGCTTTTGAATATAATAGATAAGAGCAAATTTAGAATAGTAAAACTAACAACGGTTAGTATATCTGATTGGATGGTCTTCGATTACATTTTATATACAAGTACATATAAGTAACATTAACTATCTGTTTGTATGTTTAAATTTGAATAAATGTTTATTCGATTGTAATAAATTTAATAAATTTTATTGTTTTCATTAATCGATTAATGAATGACAAGTATCGCTGTAATATTCCACGAATGTGGCAATGACTTTTGATTGTGGTGGCACACATCCCCACTTTGCGGCTGCGCGGCGTCAATTCTGTGGTTAAACAATCAATTGTGTATTGTTTAATTGTTTAATATTTAAACACTTTATTGAAAATATAACAATTAAAATACACAACAACAACAATAATTGAAAAAATGTTGCACTTTGCACCGCAAAGCGGATTTTAACACGCATGGAAAGGCGCATCGACCGCTTAAGGATTTAAAACTTATGAAAAACTATCAACGAGGATTCATTAAATTGTCAACAAATTTAAAATGTACTAAACACAAAAACGGAATTCAAATAACGACAATTAAATAGTGAAGTGTGCAAAGAATGTCATTAATTATGAAAAAAAAAAAACATTTTAATGTTTTAATTTAACGTTTTAAAGTGTTTTCCAATTGTCTACCATAATTAAATTTTGCATTAATTACATTACTTGTAATGGCAACCCAATGAATTAACATAAACGAAAAAAATTACAATTTGCAAATGCGTAAAAACCCAAAAAGCAATAACACCAAAACCAACACCAACAACAACAATAAATTACAACAACACGCGCACACAGAAACGAATGTTGTAAATAAATAAATAAATTATTGAACTCGTAAATTACTTTCGGTCGCAGGAAGTGATTAATATGAAAGTATATTTAACAAATTGCTGTTGGTCGCAGTTTAATATGACCTTGAGCAAGAAGTACCTGTTACAACAGCAACAATAAACATAAACCATTTGGTTGGGTTTTTCGGGCGATTGGTTGGTTATTTTTGCAAGCGTTTTAATGCTGGGAAATTCTCTCGAAACACATGTGAAATGTTTAAAAATAATCCAGATGCACAATCTCATCCTCATACACGAACAGATACATTTGAGAATGTATCTCAAAAATATTTATGTAGACCAACAAAAAAATCCCCTAATCCAAGCAAATATGACTCAAACGTGTTTATCAATCATTAAGATACCAATTTGATAATAGATATTAGAGCCTAACATTGACCAAAAAAATAATAATCTCTTAAGCTACAGTTTATATCAAGAAACTTTATCTTTTTCTTTTATATAAATAAGAATTTAAGTACATATGTAATATGTAACATAACATTGTTTATATTTAAAAAAAATCAAATTTAATGCAAACAAAATTTGACCTTTATCGTACAGATCATCTTATATTACAAATCCAAACTTAATTAACTTATCAATTAAAATAACGATTATAATTACGCTAACGTTATTAATTTCAATTAAATTGAAAGTGATTGATTTACAAAAATAATATGACAATAAACTTATATTTTGTTGTTGTTGTTAATATTTAATATTTGTTAAGAAAAAATCATTTGCGTAATGTGCAGCGAAACACGACGACAGCAGCGAATATTAAAAATGTTTGAAATTGAACAACGAAAGCATTCATGAATGATCGCAGCTGCAGGAAATGAATCATGGTGGGCGCCAACAGCAGGCGCGGGTTGGAGTTGTGTCGCCAAGCACAAGCACAAACAACCAGAATGTGTGTCAAACTGGGCGAGATGCGAGATGACAATGGATTGCGAATTCGCGCAATCCGCGTTGATGTCCCAACGGCAGCAGCAGCAGCAGCAACAACAGCACGGTAACAACACAAGCAGTGTTGGCAAATGTCGCATGTATAAACGTCAATACGAGTACCTAAAATTCAGTAGTCAAATTTTATATGAGTTTCATTCTCGATTTGATAATTTTAAATTATTATACATACATACATATCATACATATATATATTTTCTGACAAGTCGAAATGTTAAAAGATGTTGTATATAATTATTACAAAAGTCTCTTTCACGTTTTAATTTTTAGAGTTAATTTTAACAGTAATTGCTAACTTAATCAGTAGCTTAACCAGTTACATATGCAGTTCATTTAAAAAAAAAGTACTAGTAACCAGTTACTTTACCAGTTATCTAACCAGTCTAACGAAATCATCTGGTTTATGTTAAAAATGTTTTCTTAAATTTTAAACAATTTTCTTTATTCTAAATTTTGTAAAAGTAATTTTAATGTGCGTTAAAAAATAAAACATGTTAACCCAATTAACAATTTTTTTAAGGGATGAAAAATCAATTGTTTACATTTTTTTCAAGGAAATAGGAAAGTGCCGTCACTGACAAATTTAAAAATAAACTGAAAATGCGAAATTGTTTAAGCAAACCGCAATGAACTTGAGCGGGTTTTTTTGTTTTTTGTTTGTTTGTTTTTTTTGTTGTTGGTGCGCTGCGCCTGCGCAATGCGTTTTAAAAACGAAATCAAAAGCGACAGCCGCGACGACGGGTTCACTGCACGTATGCGCGCCGCAGTGTTGCGTGTGTGTTGAGGATGAGTGCCGGAGCGTGCGACTGTTGCAGTTGACGCTCGCATTTGGCTTTAAGCAGTTGACTTGAAATTTTTTGTGGACTTTTTTGGGAATTTGAATTTTTTGTGTGTGTGTTTTTTTTTGTATTTGTTATTTGCGCATTATAAAATATTTGAGTTGATTTTAATTTTTTTTGGTGCTTTCATTTTCGGAACCGGATCTGTCGCATCTCGTTTTTATTGTTATTTGTTGTTTGTGTTGTTCTTGTTGTTGTTGTTCTTGCTGACGTTAGCGCGTTTTGTGTTCTGCACGCTGTGTTTTTTGCCGTGTATTCTCTGCGCTTGAACGTTTTGTTTCGAAGAACTTTGTTTAAAAAGATAAAACACGCCCGAATCTGAAGTTAGATGTGAAAGCGTTCTGACGGGATTAAGAACAACACAAGCGGAAGTACGACAAGCAAATAAGAAAAGCAAAGAGCAGAAAAGAAAAGAAGACGTGACAAAAGTGCCTAACTGAATATACAGAAGGAAAATAAGAATAATACCTGGAAAAGTTAATTTGCCTAAGTGAATTGAAGTGAATTTTAATCAAATTAAGAGAAAAGATTAAATTAAATTACAAACTAAAAGAATGGCCGCTGTAAATGTTTTCCAAATGGTAATTGCTGTAAATTTTAAATTGAAAAATACGTGAACAATAGCATTTTATATTCGATCTTCGATTTATGGATCTAAGCTTAAATTCCATTTATAAAAACTTTAATTTAATTGTGTTCAAATTTGAAATTTAATGATCGAACTTAATCATGAAATTTTTTTACGATCTTTAACGGTTATTATGAAATATTTACCATGTCAAATTTTCCCTCTTTGCAGCACCTCCTCTTCGCACTAGCAACACTCTACCTTGTCGCGTTCATCAACAACGCCAGTTCACTGTATGTGCCGCCCAAAACTCACACCGCCAAATCATGGTCCGAAGATCCACTACAGGTCGATGCCAGCGACGAGCTGCCCATGGTGCACAACAACAACTTCGACACAATCATGCCCGACTATTACGATCACCATCCATCCGCCTCGATGCAGTACCAGAACTTTGAAAAGTTCTTCGACGCCCAGGTGGCTGACGATGCCAATGCCGCCGATTCCGAATACAAAATGGACGAGAGTCAATTTCTGCGCAACGCGCCGACCGTACGCGAACCACAACCGCTGACAGCGGAAGAACGTCGCATTCGCCAAAAATTGGATGTTGCAGATGAAAAACTCGATCGCAAAATCCAACTGAAGCTGAAGAAGGGCTCGACAAAGCCACGCGGCCCGGGTGCGCCACAGTGGGAGCAGTTCGACTACGATTTGTACAGCGCCGATCCGACCAACCAGGAGAAAAACTCTGTCTATGGGTTTTATTGAAGTATGTGTGTGTGAGAGTGTGTTTTGCTCGAACACAACACAAAGCTACAAATTATTGTGATAAGATTTTCTTAATAAAAAAATTCTCTTATTTATTGTAAACATATTTTTTCATTTTTATATTTTGTTTAAACCGCCCCTGACTTTTCTGCCGGTTCTTTGTGAAACCGCGAAAGTAGAATAATCGTTAAAGCTTTATTATTTTTATTATAGTATATATTTTTGTTTTTGTTGTTTTGCTTTTGTAAACAAATAAATTAGCGAAAAGAATTTGGCCAAATTGCTTTGTTTAGCCACAATATTAACGACTAGCGACAGCAATTCGCTTGGCGCCAAAAATAGCCGCCGCAGATTCTTGACAAAAATTCGAAAATAACCCGCAGAGTTCATTAAAGAGAAACCATTAATTAGTTTTCTTTTATAACTAATGCCAATATTTAAAAACAATTTGTTTAATTGCTGTCGTCGCGACGAACGACAAGAATGCAGACAGGCGACGCGAAGCAGGTTATTCAAAATTGAAGATATCGTCCAGAACAGGAAGAATGAGTTAATTTTTTTATTTATTATGTTAGTTGAATTTAAATCTTTAGCAATAATATTGTTGGATTTATTATATATTAGCTTTAATTCGATATGGCATGCGAATGACGTAAACTAAATTATGCCGAGAAAATACCCTTTCTGCTTGTACAAGATGAATTAAGTTTATATTTTGCAGCTGAATATAGGAATATATTATTAGGGACTCATTGACTGAAACTAAGTTTTAGTTAGTTTTTCAAATGGTCACGGTAAGGTTCTCACATAGGAACTAACTTTCGACCAATTTTAAACTTGATCATGTACTAAATTTCGATCATAATTCCTTAGTTCACTATTATTAACTATAAATAAACTTATACACTAGCTGTCAGTACTATCAGCTTACCTCAGTGCAGATACCTGATACTACAAAGAACAAAATGTATGCTCGGAAAATTCCACTGTAGGAAATGAGCTAAAATATGAGGGAGTTAGAAGAAGTCGCTGGATTTGTGGCCTTTATCTTATAAACAAGACGCCTTAGTCAATTCGTAATAACTTGCGGTAGGATCAAGTTCTGCAAACATAATTTCTACATATGATGTTATATATAATATACATAGGTTATATACAAAAACATTCATTTAGCTCTAGCTGAAGAGATTTTAAAGAAAAATTGTTGAACAAATTGTTTTTAATATTGTATTTCGAATAATAGGTATTCTATCTATTATTGTACTAATTAAAAGAAGACCGATTTATTTATTTGCCTATACCATTTTATTTTTCATTTATAACTTTCCAGATCATATTCGTTTAAATTTTTAACGTTTTGAAGTTTTTAAATCAGTTTTATGTACTCCCAATATCCACTTCCACTTGAACAACAAACTTAGGTACACTTGACACTTAAGCAAAATTTGGCCCACAGTTACTATCATATGTATCTACAAAAATACATCGCAAAAAAAAAACTGCAGCACATATTGAAAACTTTTACAAACATTTTCGGTTAAGCTTAAAAAATGTCTAAGTAAAAATTGGTAAACAAATTTACAAACAGTGTGAACTAATAAAATGAATAAATTTGCATATTTAAATACAAATTTTGTTTAATTTGAATAAATGTATATAAATATGTATTTGTAGAAAATAATGTTTACAGTATCTTGGAATTTCTTTTGGAGCGTTGCGATGCGAATGAATGTATAACAAGTTTTCGCAAGTTGATTTCTTTCGATATCAACTTTTTAGGTTAATAGTGTAAGCAGCGAGCGATTATTTACAAAAATCAACTTTGTTTACATTGCGACTAATTGCTAATCCCAATCAGAGGAGAAAGAAACACAAAATAAATTTCAGTCATGACCAAATTTCGAAAACTTACTTACAATTGTGTCAGTTCGAGATTAAAGGAGCAGCAGCAGCAGTAGGACGCACGAGTGCCTAATTTTAGCATGGCAACATTTCAAAGGACGAGGAGCAGCTTGGCGTCGCGTGGCGTTGCGATTGAAGCGAAGCGGTTAATTTGTAGCCAACGAGTTGGAGTTCAAAAGATGCCTGCGTGCGTCCTGCAAAGATATACGAACAACAATGACGGCAAGTTGAATGGAGCCCCTCACTTCAAGAGTTGTTTTGAATTTAATTTGGATTGTTTGTCATTTCGTAAGGAAATTCTATTAAAACGCCCCTATGCGTTTAGAGGGCATGGCGGTGGCAGTTTGTTCAAGCGGTGTGGGTATCCTCACACAGGGGTGTCAATTTCAAAATGTCTCTTTAAATCGCTCAAACTCCACGATTTGGTCGCAGCATTCGCAGGAACGAAAAGATTGTATCTTTAAGATACATCCCTGAAGTAGAAATTTCAAATTTGTCAAACTTGAGATGTGACGAGTAGATGAACGCCTTCGTCTAAAGACAAACATTGAAATCTGCTTGATTACTTTTTATCTCGGTTGGAATTTGTTTTATTTGACTTGGATTCAATTTCGTACAAGCTAGAATTCTAACTTGACTTAGGTATGAAAGCTTGCAGCAAATGCTGTACGCGTTTAAATGCTGCATGTTGAAGTTGAAGCGATTCTGAGATTATTATTTTTTCTATTTTTTATGTTTTCTTTTTTTAATATTACTCATCCAACGGAGATTCTTTGAACCCTGCATAAAAGCAGAGCAGAGCAGCGCGTCCACACGAATTTGTGCCTTACAGTGGCAGGAATGAATGAACAGACGGACAGATGGATGGACGGAAGATGGATGCAGCATTTTCATCATTCACAAAAGTGTGGCAACTATAAAAGTGTTGTTGGTGTTTTTGTCATCTTTGTTGTTGTTGTACTGTTTGTCATCATGCAACAACTCTTCAAGCCAAACAAAATCACGACATTTTTCACACCTTTCTTTTTTTTAAATTGCGTCTGGCTGAGTGATTGTGTGTGTGTGTGTGAGGTATTTTGTGCGCTTCGTTTTTATGCTGCTTCTGCTGCAGCCACTTCAACACCTTTTTTTTTTTTTTGCTATTTTATTTTTGTATGCGATTTTTGTTTTGTTGTTCTTGTTTATTTTCACACTCAACAAAACTCAGCGCTGAGCAGTGCTTTCATCCAGGAATTATTTTGAAAAGAAGTTTGGTTTTTTTGTCGCACAGTGTTTTGTTGGATTATGCCGAAAAACAATATAAACAAAATAATATTAATCGAAAATAAAATTATTTACTTTCTTTTACTATTAAAAATTAATAACGCTTATTCAAATATTCGACCCTACTAAACAATTTTACAATATTTAAAACTCATCCGATACCTCATTAAAAAATGCTGCATTTAAGTACTGTGCAACATGTTCATCATTGCGCTTGTTGCCCACACACACACACACAGCACAAATGCAGCACATACAGACAGCAGGACGCTGCCTTAGCAAGCAGCGTTTTTATTAAGCTCTATAGTTTGTTGTATGTGTATGACGAATATAAATATATATATGTATACACATATACTCGTAAAAGCATGTGTGTTAGGTGCTGCGCTGCAGGATATGATGACAGATAAGTCACAGATTTGAGTTGCACGTACGTGTGCGTAAGAGAATAAGTGCAAGTGTTTGGATGTGTGTTGCACTAGCCACAACGTTGACTTAAGTGGCAGCAAAAAGAGGCTTAAATTGGAAAGAGCTCAACACGACGACAATTTTGTGTGTGTACGTGTGAGTGTTTGTGTGTCTGTCCAACATCAACTTTAATTTTCTTCCACATATTGCTCTTTGAGTTTAAATTTTTGACTTAAAACTAATGCCTAAAAGTATGCTAAACATTTTTAAATTCAGTTAAACCGATTTTGCTTTGCACTTTTTTGGCTGCTATATCAAATTAAATCTTTTACATTTTTCGTTGTTAATTTTATTAAATTTAAGTGCTTTGTGGAATTTTACATACCCCACAGTCAAAATTAATTGAAGAGAAAATATGATGGGGTAACTTTTACAACATCAATTAAAAAAACTGCCAGTTGAGATAGTTATTCGACGTTATATAGTCACATGTCGCTTATTCTACTTAAAAATCAGAATTTATATTTTTTTATATATCTTAAAAATGAATGCAACTTTTTATTATTAATGGCAGAACAAAACGACACATTTTAAAAGGTCAAAGAATGGATATAAAAGTTTAAATGCTTTTATTGACACAATGACACATGGAATGATGTTGGGCAATATAGACTTGTGTAACTTTTAAACCATAGAGACAATAAGAGCGTTGATATTGAATTGATTTAAATTTAATAAAGAAGGTAAATTTAATAAATTACAAACTTATCATTTATTACCAGCCTTCAAACATAACGCAAACACAAAACGGTCACAATTTGTTTTCTTCCGTGAATCCTAGCGAATAGCTTCACTTTTAAACGTTTTAAAGAGTTTAATTGAAAACTGTATTTCCATAAGTTCGCCTTCAAATCAAAGGTTTAGGTCAACGTTTCCTAATTACTTCACTCGTTTAGATGTAACATCTGCTAATTTGTTTAATTTATCTGGTTAGTAACTATTCATGTTGACTTATTTAAAAAATATATATATATGTATATATATATATATATATATATATATATATATATATATATATATATATATATATATATATATATATATATATATATATATATATATATATTGAATTGATTTAAATTTAATAAAGAAGGTAAATTTAATAAATTACAAACTTATCATTTATTACCAGCCTTCAAACATAACGCAAACACAAAACGGTCACAATTTGTTTTCTTCCGTGAATCCTAGCGAATAGCTTCACTTTTAAACGTTTTAAAGAGTTTAATTGAAAACTGTATTTCCATAAGTTCGCCTTCAAATCAAAGGTTTAGGTCAACGTTTCCTAATTACTTCACTCGTTTAGATGTAACATCTGCTAATTTGTTTAATTTATCTGGTTAGTAACTATTCATGTTGACTTATTTAAAAAATATATATATATGTATATATATATATATATATATATATATATATATATATATATATATATATATATATATATATATATATATATATATATATATATATATATATATATATATATATATATATATATGTCAGGGTCTGTATCTACTTAAATATGTCATTTGTTTGTTTTTAAAAGTATGGTTGTAGTTGGTATATCCGATGCTTTGAAATCTTTTTTGTGGCATATTTTTCTCATTCATATCAATCAGATATTCATTGTTCTTGTGTTGTTTTGAATATAATATAAGTTGTTTCAGTGTGTACTGCTGCTGTTGTTGTATTATCGATTTCTTCGATTTTTGTGTATTGTTGTTGAAGTCATTTCAGTTTTCACGTGTCTTTTTGTAGATTTTTCTGTTGTTGTTACTTGGGTTATTATATTGGTTTGAGTTTCTGCTCAACTTGAGCTTCATTGAATTCCTGTATGACAGGTGGTTGTGCTGACCAGAACTGGGTCGAATATTGTGATACGGTTACAACAACACAACATATGTTTAAAATTTATTATTTAAAAATAAGGTATTTTATAACAGCATATAACCACGAAACAATTAAACAACTAAAAATTAAACAATTATTTTAATGCTAAGTTTGCCAGCTCGGGAACAAGATTTCACGTTTTAAATTTCATCATCATTTTAATGTACAAATCAAAACTAGTTCATTTGTCTATATTAAAATTGTATTAAGTTAATACTAAAAATACTAGAAATATTTAAGATGCATTTATTTAGCAGGCTGAATGCTTAAAATATGCTGCTCAGCATCTCAATTAATCATGTTATTGCTCGGCAGGTGTCGATTTTCTCATTATCATATTCAGTATAGTTGTATACTGAACTGCTAGATGGCGCCAAATTTTTATGTGGTGTTGTGAGGAGCGCTCTTTTTTTATATTTAAATATTGCTGAATAATTCGACAAAATTCTAACATATCTAAGAAAATTAACGCCTCACAAGGACAACTATCGGCGATTTTCCATTGAAATATTTGCCCATAGTAGTAATATTTTTTTTATTATTAGACTAATAAATAATTTGGCTACACTCTTCGTATCTATTTTATAAATACCGATTTAACCCGCTGACGACTTTAATGCCGCTGCGCTTAAAAATGGTCTGGTAATGTCGCAACAATCGGTGCAAGGATCCTCCTGCGTATTGCAGCATTTTTGACATGGCACAATGGTCGCATTTGTGTGCGTCTCTTCATCGCTGCAACAACACAAAAAACAAACAATTTTGACATTTGTTGGAAAATCAACACACACAAAAACAAAAACAAAAGAGGGAAAAAATAAACTCACGTTAAATAGGTTGGCAGCAACGGTCCGATTTTCCAATGTTCCGGGTCGGAAGTTGCTGCATTCGATTCGGTTGGCTTTGCCGCTGTCGTTGTTGCTGCTGATGTTGGTGCATTGAAAACGTATTTTATTTGTTGAGTTGTTGCTGGTGTTAGTGTTGGTGTTGATATTGCCGCCGCACTTTGCTTGATTTCTTGATAATATTGTTCCGGCTGTTGCTGCTGTTGTCGTTGATGATATTGTTGTTGTGTCTGTTGTTGATTTTGATGTTGTGAATTTTGTTGTTGCTGATATTGTTGTTGATTTTGTTGTTGTTGTTGTTGTGTAAACTGGCTTCCGAAACGTTGCTTAAAATTTTGTTGACTTGAAATATTATTTTGTTGTTGCTTATTGCTTTGGATATCGTTGGGTCTTTGAAAAATGAATTGTTGCTGACTATCTGCTGTTTGCAGTGATTGCTGATTTTGTTGCTGTCCATGTGATTGTTGTTGTCGTTGTTGCGGATTTTGTATTTGTCGCTGATTTGTAAATTGCCGCTGAAACTCTTCAATGTTTTGATTGTTTTGTATATTGTTGTTGACAGACTGCCTCTGCTGCTGCTGATAATGTAGTTGATTATCGTTATTGCTTTGTTGCTGTTCCTGCTGCTGTTGTTGTTGTTGTTTATATATGATCTGTTGCTGTTGGCTTTGCCTGTCGTTAAAGTGTTGTTGCTGGGAAGTGAATCGCTGCCGATTTGGTCGATCATTGCCATCGAATTGCTCTCGATAAATATATTGTTGCTGTGGCTGATTCTGTTGAATGTTGCTGGCTTTTTGTTGTTTCATTTCGTTTGCAAACTGCTGTCTATTCTGATTGTTATTAATTGGAGTGTTTTGTTGCTCTTCGTATATAATTTGTTGTCGATTACGATAATTGTTAGGTATTTCTTGCTGCTGCTGCTGCTGCTGCTGCTGCTGCTGCTGTTGCTGTTGCGCATTTACAAATTGTCGTCGATATTGGTTGTTGATGTTGGGTCGCTCTTGTAGATCTTGTTGAACAATTTGTTGAATATTCTGATAATTGTTGTTGTTGTTGTCATTTGATTTCTGATCTTGCAGCACATACTTATAGGTCACATAACGAACGCTAAAAATACAAATATATTTATTTTTATATTTTAATTAATTGCTTTAATATTCTAGTAATTAATTAACTTTTGTTGTTGCTCTGGCATGCTATCGGGCAGGTTTTGCTGTTCTTGGTATAAGCGCTGCTGTGTCTTGACGCTTACAATGAAGCATAGCAGAAGCACACTTAAATTGAGATCTCGCATTTGTAGACTTCAAATGTTAGCAACAAATCAATTTAAATTTATTTATTGTCCAGATTTTGAATTAAAAATAATTATTTTCTTGAGTTTTCACGCGTCTATTAACAAACTTTACGAATGACCGCTTTTGACCAGACTTTGTCACCAACTGAGACAATATTTCATGTAAACGTTTCGGCGTTTCGATAGTCTCCAGTTTGGTCGTTTCTAATTGGCATCTCAAAGTGACAGCTTATTTATTGTTATTATTGTTAGTTTTTTTTTATTTTTTTTTTTTTGTCCATTGTTGTATAAATTATTTTTGGATGGCAATAGTTTTGTTATAATATTGTTGTTGCTGACGTAACACTAGTTGAATCTTTGATTTGATTTTAAAATTTTGGCTGTCATAGTTTTTAACAAGTTTTTCGTTAAACCGATTTAAGATTGTCATAGTTTTTGGAAGCGAACCATTTGGCTTAATTGCTTTCTCGAAACAACTTTACTCAAGTGATCAACTGAGAAAAGTAATGAAGTTGGATCATTGAATTGTTTTACTCAAATTCATGGCTTACTTAGAAAATTTATTAAATTACCGATGCAAATATTAACTGGAAACTATTTGTGTGAATAAAAATTTTAAGCGATTTCGTTACTAATTGTTTAACAGTGGAACACGTAAAACCGGAAAGTACCTTACTTAATTGTTCATTAAAAAAAATAGTTTAATTGCTGTTCAGGTGGGGATTCCTCAGCAATTACTATTTACTATGTAATTAAAAGTATTAAGTTAATATTTGTTATCTAGTCTGCTCAAGATATGTTTAATCAATACATTCAATTGGTGTTGTTGTAGTTGTTATTGTTGCTATCTAACTACTCATAAACTAGAACATTGTGTAAGAATAATTTCCCATGAAAGTATCTAGTTTGAGAATCTATTTTATTAATTAGATTTTATTAAAGCGATATCTAAATGCTCACGATATTTAATAGTAATGCTAAATCTGTTTTATAATAGTATTTAGTTTGTTTTTAATCCTTTAACTAATTAATATGCCGAGTCAGCCTCTATAAGAAAAAACAAGTTTGTAAAATCCACATCCTAAGCGTATAGAGGGAGTATTTCGAAACAAAAAACAAACACCCTAGAAATGTGATATTCTACTCGCTGTGATTACTTTTGCAAAAATTTCCCATGTCTAATTTGATTTATTAAACATTCAAAAGTGCCAATCCGAGTACTATATACTCTATAGTATATATATGAAAAGCTATTCTATGAAAAAGTATCTAAATTAAATGTGATTTACAACAATTTAACTGCAATACTTTCTGTCTTATTTAATTTCTTTCTTGGCTCGTATTTGTTTACGTTTTGTTGTACGACAAATTTGTTGGTGCTTAGTTATACTTATATTTTGTTTGTATTGTGTGCGTGTGTGTGTTTTTTTGTATTGCGAATTTATTTGTTTAGCTGTGTTTAGTGATATCGGTTTCAGCTGGTTGTTAAACTGACTGTTCCAATATTTGCACTTAAATTTATTCATAAAACTCTTAAATTAGTGAACAAATAAATTCAGATTATCTTTTTGTTTAACACATTTAAATAAATTAAAATAATATTTATTCAAGTAAACAATTAAATATTACTAACGAACTATCTTTCGCTTGTAAATACTTTAATAATATTTAATAATATGTTTAATTAACTTGTTATTAATTGTATTTCAACAGAATTGTTGTTGCATTTCAAGAAGTTTGTACTCTGCCAATTAAACGCTTTGGGTGATATTTATTAATATTCATTCGCAATGTTGTTTGTTGTTCTTTTTAATTATAGTAGCGTAAATGTTAATGTCACTAGTAAGAGAATTATCTGCTGATCTACGTCGAAGCTTAAATACCCTTCTCCATTTTAGTGACATCAAAATATGCGATTCTTATAGCACATAACTTCTACATGTCACTATTATAAGTGAGATTTTACGCCCATTTTTGGTTAGTAATTTTGTGTTACTACCAAACTGTTAAATACCGAATTAAATCATGTTATCTAACTGTTACGATTTTTAAAAATTTTTTATTCGCAAAAGAGGGTTGTTTGTATGGGAGGTGGGCGTAGTTCTTAACCGATCACGCCCATTTTTTTGTAAACAGCTTTGTGTAACTACTAAAGTGCTAAGTATTAGTATCTGCACTGGAACTATTTTAAATAATTTTTACAAATGGAGGAACAAACTTAATATGCCTTTCGGTACAAACTGCCGCGTGGCGAAGGGTATAAAAAAGACCAAGTG
Source organism: Suillia variegata (assembly GCA_949127995.1). Classification (NCBI taxonomy): domain Eukaryota; kingdom Metazoa; phylum Arthropoda; class Insecta; order Diptera; family Heleomyzidae; genus Suillia; species Suillia variegata. Next base: position 42,406,686 of record OX421843.1, on the reverse strand, counting down.
TAAAATCGATAGAGTTCAAATGAATAACAAAAACAACAACAAAAACAACAAAATAGCGAATTGTTTTTAAAATACATAAAGTAGTCGTTAAATGCCACGGTTTATTACATTGTATACTTATGCACTTTTTTGTTGTTTTTGTTGTTGGTGTTTTCAGCTTTTAGTACAATGATCCCATAACAAACCAAGCATATGCAAAAACGAACACACACACATATTAGGGAGGTTATGATTTTTTTTTTGATTTCAATACTTATATCATTAAAAACCGTTAATTTGAGACATCAATAAAGTGATTATTGTTTTTGTTGTTGTTGTAAAACAGGATATATTTTTTAAGTTTACTTATATACGAAATGGTATCTCATATTCAAATGCATCCACTGAGTAGATAATGAGAAGCACTGAATAATGCGACAAGGATTTAGGATACAAATTATAAACTTTTAGAAAATCAAAACCGTCCAAATCCATGTGTAAGCTTACTCACGTACCCAATGATGTGCGTAACTTGCCGCTAAATTGTCACCGCACCGCAAATGCCTATCCAAACCCTTTCAACCCTCTGTTAAAAATTCAGCCACAGGATGCCGCTACTGGCATTAGAGCCGCATGTTGCATGCGACAGTATGCGAACCGCCACCGCCACTTGTCACTTCATTCAACCGGAAGTGAAACATTTACTGCGCATATTTAATTAAAATAAAGTTTAATTAAATTCGAAATTGTGCTCGCGTTAATTTAAAATATTTTCCTATTTTTGTTGAAATCTTGCTTGCTTAGCCTAGCCTGGCCTTAATACTTGAATTCCTCAATCAGATTTGATGCAAAAACAAGTAGTCGCGGCTTAAACTGTCAAATTTTAGCGGAATCCGCTTATGTATTTTAAATTAAAAATAGTTTTTAACAATGAAGTGAAACAAAATTTAAATTTTGAAAAATACTTTTACTGTCTCTCGCAGAAATTTGATTCAAAAATAATCATAAATTAAAAAAAGAAACCCTGAATCTCAACCTCATCGACCTCAATGCAGTAGGTGGCGCGCATCATATACATATATGCGCCGTTATAGTAACATGAACTTAATCCATCAACGACGTCTTCTGGATCTGGACTTGAAAATCTTTTTCAGGTACCCAGTATCTACATAACCAAATTATTCATTTAATTAGTTTATCGTTATTAAACTCGTTAAACGTTTTTTCCCAACGCTTTCGTTCTCGTCATAACTCACGTTGTACTCATAGAAGTTGGTTTTGCCAGCCCTCAATGAGGCGGTCAACGCATGCATACGATGTTGTGGGCTTTTCCTTATTCTTTTCGCAGTAATTTCAACAATAATCAGCGTCCAAACAGAGAACAGTTTTATCATATTGACTGCCCAGCAGAAAATTTCACGACCGATTAAAAATCATCAGCACTGAACTTCAGAAATTTTGGAAACATTTTTTAATTTACTAACTGCATTATGCAGGAACAAGTGTCTTCCTATTTAGGACTGAATTTTCAATTAACTTGTCCAGCGGTAGTTTAGAGCGGAAACATAATAAGTTTTGAAAGTTTGATTAAATCGCCCTTAACTCACTGATGAATTATTCAGCGATCTATTTCTACTGGGTGACTCAAAGGCTCTGATTGCGAGAAAGTGTTATCGAAATTTGCTGAAAGAGAATGTTGTGTGCATGTCGTATACTGATAAGAAAACCGGAAAATATCGAGATTTTAAATCTTTGTATTTAGCATTTAAATTTTAGACATTTACTAAGGAGCAAAGAGTTTCGAAGGATCAATAAGGAGAAGACATGTTGGACACATACTGTGTGACGAATTATTATTAAAATATTAAACACATGTTATAAAATATGTAGGGGTTTAATTTTAGATCGCTAACAAAGTTGGATAGATGTCAACAATATTTTAAACGAGTATCAAGCCGGGTTCCGTAAAGGTTATTCGACAATTGATAATCTTTTCATTTTTCAATTTATTTTGCATTTTAATAAAAGCCAATGTTAAATGGTGTTGTTATTTTTTTAAGTGCATCTTTTAATTGCGTTGTTCGATCGTACTTGATCAAACTTTGAACAACGTTTGAACGCTCTCGCGCATTGCAGTCGTCGGTGTCAATGTGAAAGAACAATTGATTTCCGCGTGTAAGTGTGTGTTAGACAACCTGAGAGAAAAGATTGCATGCGTGCCCGTGGGATGGCTAACGCTGCTTTAAGATATAAATACGACAACAAAAGAAGATTTTGTAGTTTGAGTCAGTGCCTCATAACTAAAGCATCTTTCTTGTCGTAAAAGCAAATCTCAACGAGAAAAGAAATTCTTTCTTTTATTCTGTAAAAATGACTAAAAATTACCGTTCGATGTTGTTGTTGGTGTGTCTTTCCTTTTTGGTGATCGTTTCTTCACCGAAAAATGCTGTCCAAGCTGATGTGCTGATCGGCAGCTGCGTGTGGGGTGCAGTTGACTACACCTCCAATTGCAATGAAGAGTGCAAGAGACGCGGCTACAAAGGCGGCCACTGTGGAAGCTTCGCTAACGTGAATTGTTGGTGCGAAACTTAATACCTTCAATCAACGAGATAGTCGTCAGGACACGGAGATGACCGATTATCGTTCAAATTGTCGACCATTTAATTAACTTAATTTTAAATAATTTTTAAAATTGTTCTTTTTAAATTTGTTTGGAAAGGTTTTAATAAAAAGTTGTTTGAATATTTTATATCATTCACATTTAGTTTTATTTCCATTTACGAGTGAAGAATGGCAGAATTTTGTAGTACCTTTTTTTTGCTGCTAATTTTAAAATATATTCTCGTTCTTTTGAATAATGTGTACATAATTTGTTAGTATTAAATTTAAATATTTTATAAGGGAACAATAACGCAAATAATACATAACATAACGATATTTACATTTGTATTGTATCCTCAAGATTTTGTATTTTGGTTTTAGAAGTAAACATGTTCATTGTCAGTCATCAATCATCAATCATTTCATTTTTCACGCTTGAATTTCTTTCACCAAATCCTGGAAGCGAATGCGGTTACCAATGTAAATGATTGCATTTTTATAAAATATGTTTCCATTAAAAAGCAAAATAGATTAATTGCGTAATAACTCTAAAACTATTTTATTATAAATTTTGTTGACTTTTCGGAATCACTAAATAAATAAAAACACCAGCAACAACCAAACAACTAAACATGGAATTTCTTTAATGCGAATTAGCGATATCTGCAACAAATCGAGAATGTGCAAAAAAGTCACGAAATCATCATAAAAAAAGATAGATTTGAAATTTAGCATAGAATGTCTAAATTAGAAAAGATATTCAAATAAATTATTTAAAGCGAACAATTGCATAATAAATATTAAAAAGGACCTTGAGCCCGACTTTGGAATATGCAGGTTTATCGATTTATAATAAAGCGTGTTAAAACAACAAAACCGCATTTATTATTTTTCACACTTCTTTTTATATATAATCAAATTTTTTTAAAAATGTATTAGACAAATTTTTTTTTTTTCTTAATTTCTTAGTTTAATATTCTTTGCGTTGATTTAAGTATGGATCGGTGGCAAAAGTAGTCGCTCTTATTTCAATTAAAGTGATGTTCAACACTCTCAAGCACTCAGAAAAAGTGGTAGAAAGGGGAAGACATCTTGGTATTGATAATTTATTGTTTGTAGCTGAATAAAGTCTCTTATCTTCTTTTCATATGAGCAAAACTTCAAAACATTTAAAATTGTTTTCAGTGCATTCTTTAAATAGCATCGCAAGTTTTGCATCTTTAAGTTTATTTATTTTATTCGATTCGACGTCGATGTGAAAGAACAATGACTTTTGTAGTGAATGTTGAAGACAACACGAGGGCCAACGTTATGATAAGCATTGCTTTAAAGTATAAATACCGAAACGTAAGAACGTTAAGTAGTTTAAGTCAGTGTCTCATAACTGAAGCAACTTTCTCTTCGTTAAAAAAAAAAAAACATCTTCGCAAAAATGAAAAATTACCGTTCGATGTTGTTGTTGGTCTGTCTGTCCTTTTTGGTGATCGTTTCTTCACCGAAAAATGCTGTCCAGGCTGATGTCCTAATCGGTAGCTGCGTGTGGGGAGCAGTTAATTACGTCTCCAATTGCCTCAACGAGTGCAAGAGACGTGGTTACAGAGGCGGCCACTGTGGCAGCTTATTCAATGTTAATTGTTGGTGCGAAACATGATTCAACGAAACATTCGTCAGGACCCGAAAATGACCGAATACAAATAAATTTATCGATAATTTAAATAATGTTCTCTGTTTTTTATATTTTGTAAAGTTTTTAATAAAAAGTTTGTGAATATCCCAAATATATTTTGTATGTTTTGTTGCAGCTTCATTGTTGTAATCTATTTTTATCATTATGGCATGAAATTTTAAAATCTCATGAAACAAATATTTTTGAAGCAGCAAGAAATCTCGCCTCCAGTCTAACATTTTTTCAGCGGTCCGATTCAGTAGAGGATTCAGCTTGCAAATAAAAAAGTTATGTTCTGGACTGAATCGTTCAGTAGTGAATTGTTCTGAAAACTTCAGCAATGAATGAATAAATATCTTCCTTAATCCAGCTCTCAAATCAAGGACAAATTTGTGTACTAAAAATTTAGGGCTGAGTAACTCAGCTGATTATTTTAGCAGTGAAATCAGGTTTGTGAATTAAGGTCCGATTATAATTTTATTAAAGTCGACCAGAAATTTGTATATGGCTGGAAGCATTGTATTATGATCTTCGATGACTTTTTTTATGCTGTTTGGTGTTCTAGGAGCATTTTTCATGGTCCCTAGATTATACAAAATTGAAAGTTTGTATGACATTTATTCGTTATTTTTTGTAATTTCTAGTTTTAATAGCATTTTTTTCTTAGGTACTGTTTTATTTTTATATAATTGAAAATAAATTTTTTAACATACATATACATAAGTTCCAAATTGTTTAGGTCATTTTTATCACATCGAAGTTATACATGGAATAGCATTTCCCTTTATTGACCTTCACATCTCTCACCTCATATAATAATATGAAGGTCATTGATGTTGACGCTGTTCCTTTCATTATATGTTGAATAGTTGATACTACTCTCGCTTCCATATGGCGAATACGGTCATCTGGTTGATGATGGTTATTACCCTCCACATGTAATAAACCTAATCAGAAGGGATTAGTTTTAAGTTTGATTTGCTTATTTTTAGACATAAGATTTCGTTTAAGGTATCTTCCAAGGGCAAGTATTTAGACTATCTCCCTCAGAGCCTAATCTCTTTACATATAATTATATCGGTGAAATTATTATTATGTGAAATTATTAAAGAAAATCTTATCTACTCATAAAAAAATGTACAGTTGAACCTAAAGTTGAACGGGTATGAATTAATCATTTTACGGTTATATTGAAATTTTTTTTTTTATAATTATTTTTTGAGTCATTTGCCTTTTTTTGCAATTTTTTAATATTTTTAAGGTCATTTAAATTCGGAGCTTGCCGACAACCAGAGGAAAAGGCACAATCAAATATTTAATTTTTTTATTTAAAATTTTCGTATATAAAGCAGCGATAATTTAGAATATTTCAACAAAAATATGGACGAGACACACACACCAACACATTTATTATTTAATAAAGCAATTCATATTGTAATTATTTTCAGTGAATTCATTAAATTGCATTGTGCGATTTGATTTCTTAAAGTTTATAACAATCGTTAAAGTAGATGTAAAAGAACAATGACTATTGTCAGGTACTTTTGGGTTGTCTTTAAAGTTAATGGTTAATTCAGTTTTAAGCTATAAATACCGAAACGAAAGAACGTTAAGTAGTTTAAGTCAGTGTCTCATAACTGAAGCAACTTTCTCTACGTTAAAACAAACAAAACAAAACTTTTTCGTTAAAATGAAAAATTACCGTTCGATGTTGCTGTTGGTCTGTCTGTCCTTTTTGGTGATCGTTTCTTCACCGAAAAATGCTGTCCAAGCTGATGTCCTGATCGGCAGCTGCGTGTGGGGTGCAGTTAATTACGTCTCCAATTGTAACAACGAGTGCAAGAGACGCGGCTACAGAGGCGGCCATTGTGGAAGCATATTTAACGTGAATTGTTGGTGCGAAACTTAATAATTTGAATCAACAACAGATGCGCCAGGACACGGATATGATCGAAAAATTTAATAACGAAACTATTTGTTTCTTAAATTTTTATAAAGATTTTAATAAAAAATTTGTAACTACAATTATTATGTTGTTTTTGTTTCACTTTAGCTGTATATGGTTATTATGTATGTTTATAAGAGTGTAATGTTAGGCTGCTTCTAATTTAACAGAAACATTTTGATGCATTTAAAAGAATATATTCATCTGCTAGTAATAATATAAATTTATATAGTTGTTGTGTATTTCGTATTTAAAATTCGAGTAAAGATAAACATTACTGCTCTGGTAAGAACAACTTCCAGTCAGAAAAAAATGATATTAATATACGTTTTGATTTTGAATTGTTAAGTCGTGAATTAAGTGCTTACTTTATATTTATATGGTCTGAAAATTTTGGCAGTACAAATTTCACAGAATTTTCTATTGGTAGCTTACAATTAAAAATCTCAAGTAAATACATGTAAACAAATTCATTCCTTAATTCAGCTTTGAAATCCAGATTAAAAATTCAAATTTGTATGGCTTTTAAAATTCTTACTAATTTTAAGAACTTTGTTATTAAAATTTTAACAAATATCCAAGAAATGGTTAGAGTCAGCCAGAAGTTGTAAATAGGTAATTTAGGGATGAAATTTCATGTAGCTCGAAGCGGTGAATGAAGGCCTGAAAGGCGCTGAATTTTAACATAAATGTTTAATTTTTCCGGACTAAAAGTTTAGCACTGATTCAGGAAATTGTTGTTCAAATGTTTTAATGTCCGCCTGTCCTCTATTTTTCGTATATTAGCAAACACTCAATTCAAGCTAGAAGTGTTTGACATTTTTTTTTTCAGAAATACAATCAGGGCTTAAAACTATTTGAAAATTTAGAGGTGTATCGGCGGGCAATAGTTTAAAAATTGCAGATCTGTACTTTTAATTAGCGGTAAATTAGTAATTTTAGGAAGGAATTTTGTTCTATAAGCTTTTTTCTGTTGAGTTATTCTTAATAGGAGATTCTTTGCATGTCGGAATCTGATAATACATGACATGACATATGACATAGTCACAATCAATTGCTAAATCTATGGATTTGCCATTTGAATTTATTTATAAATCAATTTAAAAATTAAAAATATTATGTTGACCTGATTGACTGATAAATTGAGTTTCCACAAAAAAAACAATTCTGACTGCTTTTAAAATATAAAATCGTGAATTTTTTATTGTAAGTGCATTTTCGAAATAAATAGCATTGTACTTGTTTGCTTGCTTAAAGTTCGTTCATTCGTTAGCAAAGATGTGACAGAACAATGGCTTTTGCCATGTATGTATAAGACAACACGGGTGCCTATGAAATGACTAACACTGCTTAATGGTATAAAAACGAAAACGAAAAAACCTTTAATAGTATAAGTCTGCGTCGCATAGCCGAAGCATCTCTCTTGTCTTAAAAAAATATATACGAAACAAAAATAATTTCTTTTGAAATGGCTAAAAATTATAATTCAATGTTGCTGTTGGTCTGCCTGTCCTTTTTGGTGATCGTTTGTTCACCGCAAAACAGTGTCCAAGCGGATGTGCTGATCGGTAGCTGTGTGCGTGGCGCAACTAACTATACCCCCAACTGCCTAGAGGAGTGCAAGAGACGCGGTTACAGAGGCGGCCATTGTGGAAGCATATTTAATATCAATTGTTGGTGTGAAACATAATATTTTAATATAACAAATTACTTGTCAGGAAACGAAAAGGATCGAGTATCGTCAAATTTATCGATATTTTAAATAACGTAACTAATTTGAAATAAAATTGTTCTCAATGAAATTGTTTGGTAAAGTTTTGTTTGGTAAAGCAATTTGTGACTTTCATGTTTTACTTATTTACTTTTGAGTTTTAATAAGTATTTAAAATTTTTATTTTTTACTAAATCTGGATAATACAAAAAAAAAACTTGGTACTATTTTTCAAAGAGTAGTCAAATATTGGTGCTTTTAAAAGGTAATCGAAGAAAACGTATTTAAAATCAACCAAAAGTTTTTAAAGATACTCTCCAAATATTAAAATCGAAAAGCTTTTGTGTTTCTATTTTCGTAAGATTCTTATTAAAAATATAATTCTATGTCCATGTTCACTGCACTTTAGGAGTTTTAATCACTCTTGTGGATTTTGTTTGTAATTGCAATTCGTTTAATTGGCCATTTGGACGAGCTTATGCTTCCGCTTCGCGAAGCAGCAAAATAAATGTTGCTTCGTTTTTAGCAATTATTCACGTATTTGAGCAAAACGTGAATGCATGCCAGCATGGCTAAATACAATTAAATTAATCTGCGGGATCAGAACCACATCCACTTTTAATAGAAGCATTTTGTGCAAGAGCGACCTGCCCTTATCCTTATTCGAAAATAACTATTTGACACTTATCTAAAAAATAAAATTATTATATCAAGCACCTTAACCTCAAACAATCGAAAAAACGACTACAAACGTCAGTCACAAAAATGCTTCATATTCTATTCTATTTTAAAAATACCAGATATCCAGGTCATTCTCATATCTGTGATTTACGCACGAAACAGACATTTTACTACAAAACAGTGTAGGGTATTTGATCTCATTACATTCTTTAGTAATTTTTGGTTCTTTACAAATCGTAGTTGTGCTGAATAGGAACTTTTTGAATGGATCAGAAAACAGATGTCTGGCATATTAACCACACTTAATTGTTGTTTCAGGTATATAAATAAAGATACAATATATAAATATATATTTTGTATTGCACGATATTAATGACTTAATTTTCTCTTTCAACGATTTTTAATTTAAATTATTTTAAAAATAACTTGTTCCAGATAATTGATATTTTTATTTTTTCTTTTAAGTCATATACATATGTATGTATGTATAAATAAATAATTAAATAAATCTGAACATAAGAATCTGTACAAAAGAGTTTTAAAATACTTTAAATTGTTTATGAAAAAAGTCACCTGCGGGTAAGAAATACTTGAAAAACTTTTAGCCAGAACTCTAAGAGAAAAGCCGTTTAATGCAGTGCCATAATTTATCCTCGAAAATATCAAAGCAACACTTATAACAAACACATACTCTCACACTCGCTCTCAGACAAATACAAATACATAAAGATGGTGAAAAGCATTTGTGAAAATCCTAAATGTATGCAAAACACAATTTTCACTGACGAAATTGTAGTGAGAAATCATATGCATCACGTGAATTAAACGCGTCATGCATGAAAATGTGAAATGTTGCTGCTAACGCCAAAAACAACAACAGAAACCACAGGAACGGCATACAACTGCAAGCAAAATTGTTTTTCTTCTTCGCAAATATTTTTTTTTTTGCAAATTTTGTGTCGCCGAAAAGAAGTGTAAAGGCGAATGAGTTGGGCCGAGCACAGGCAGAGAAAGGAAATGCCATAGCCACACAAAATATACCACATTTTTTCTCATTTAAATGGGTTGCTGTTGTTTTTGGTTTTGTTGTTGTTCTTGCTGTTGCAATATTGTCCGCTTTCGGGGCATTTTGTTTGGGGGCAACCGGAAATGAGCGTTGCGAGAGGAACTCGCCGGATATGCACCGGAAAAACGAGTTCAACTTTATTACCGATCTACACACATACATTCGTACAAGCTAAGCGCAACTTGAATGCTTCGTCGCTTCAGCACACTCACACAAACACACACATACATATAAACGCCGCCAAAAATTTTGACCCAAGTTACCATTCTCGCCGCTCGCTATGTTATACATAAACGTAGCCATAGTGTAAAAGGCGTGTAAAAATCTTGACATATTAAAATATATAAAAAAATTGTTTTGTTTTAATTTAGATAAATAAAAATATCAAATTTTAAGCATCACTTAAAAAAAAATACAATGAAACAATGTATTTTAAACTTTTCTACTCTTCAAATGGAATCTAATCTACGCCTTTGACCGTTGGCCGCCTCGAGATGTGTGCATTACGAATGAAAAAGGATGGAAGGAAGCTCGCTTAGCATGTAATTTATTTTATAAATAAAATATGCGAGTTTACTTCGCTTTGCACATAATTCTGCATTGTTGTTGTTGCTGCTGCTGGTTCTGTTGCTGCTGTAACTTTAGTGGCAAAGGCGAGCAACCGATTGTTGCAGCATGTAGCAGCAACAGCAACATTTGCGCATATGTTACCCAAGCAAGCAAGTAACTCAGTGCCTGTGTATGTGTTTAGAGGTTTCTAGTTATATATGTGTGAATGTGAGTGCGGTGAAATTTGGTCTAAATTTATGTGGAATACGAAGTAATGAAAGAATTTATTTTGCAATGAGAGTTATTGAGACACATTGCGCGGGCAACACAAGTCCCATTTGAATTTTTAATATTTTAGAGTTAATTAAGGCTCAGAGAATTGTTCATGGATATAACTATGTAAGTATTTGCAGAATTTAATTTTACTCATGACTCCAAAAGGCGTTACCACCTTAGCTTAATTAAGTTCTGCATTTTTTATTTTTTTTGTATTTATTGAACATTCTCATGGCAAGATTTCATAATTTAATTCTTAAAAATTTCTAATTTTCTCATTTCCCGTCAGTAAATTTTACAAAATTTAATATTCTGAACAAATGACGAAGTTTTCTATTTTGTATTGTTATTTTAAACTAACTCTTAAAAAGTTATCACTACAAAAAAGATTGGCTTGTTCACTCTTCGTTGCCAAAAGAAATCATGACTTGCGATAATGCCGGCCACATCTTTGCCTGTTTCTGGCAACGTATTATTGTCCAAAATACAATGCCAAAAATGTGTGCACGAGTTCATTTTGTCCGATTGGAATTTGTGAACCAATAAAAAGGAGCAACTGTTGCTACATAACATAAAATAGAGTATAACAAACTGTTAAGACATTTTAAGGCATAATGGGAGGCAAGTGGTCAATTTAAAAATCACCAAACCGGCAAACACATGGACACTTCCGCTGTGCCATATCAAAATTCATTCACTCACATACTACACACATTTATTTACATTTATTTACATTTATTTGTGTGTTGCCCATTGTTTTTCCTTACAGTCAAATTACCAAAATTAAATAACAATTTATTTGTAAGAATTATGTGGACTACATAAATTTATACAGAAACCAATTAATTTGGCCGCAGTTTTCACGCAAATATTTAAAATTACATGGCGTCCTTTTGGTAGCGACTTCCTTTGAAATAACGGTTTTTTTTCTTTTTCTTCTTCTCCTTCATATTCTTCTTCTTTGTAACGTTGCGGTTTCTTTAATTGCCGTCCAAGTTTTGCCGCTTTTATTTGTTTTGCGAATTGTGTAAATTTACTTATAATCATTTCCGTTTTCTCTTACACTTCCGTTTCCGTTACTTGAGCATATTGCCATTGCCAATGCCACACATACCACATTTCTCTTATTTTGCATATTTGGACAGACCAACGGACGGACATCCTGTGGGCATTTTTACTGCATGAAATTGTTAACTAAACATTTTAAATTAAATTATGCAACCACAAATGAGTCATGTGCAAAATGCCACAAATACCCGGACAAAAGCATGTGTTTAAAATGTGTGTGTGTGGTGTATGTGTGTGTGCGTGTCAGTCTATAAGTGTGTGTGGAAAATGTTTTTCGGTTTTGAGTATGGTTTTTTGTTTTTGATGTAATTGACATTGGTTTTCTCAACTGTTGTACGAACTTGGACGAATGAGTGAATGAATATGATACATACATAAATGCCCGAAGGTATTTCCGGAACAGTGTTGCCATTGTTTGGAGTGGAAAATTTATTGACATAATGAATGTCTCATTTTATTACACTGTCATTCATTAGAAAGTTATATATACTGTACGTCATAAAAATGTTCTCGTCTTTTTTGAAGGTTCAAGCTAGGTTTTCTAAGTTCCTAATTTCAGACTAAGGAAAAATCTCCAATCTCATAATCCCATAAACATAATCCCAAAGCACAAAATCCCCAAACTATTAATAATCTATTTTACGCTGGCACCTAATATTCAGAAGATTATCTTGGACTTAAGGTCCTACTTAAGGGTTAGTTTCTTAAATTTTCTATGCAGAAAATTGTTTTTATTTGGTGATTGTTTTTGAAGCTTTTGATTTTAGAGATAAAAATCTCTTTGGAGACTTTGAATTCGGGATTTTGTTTTTAGGAATTTCGTATTCAATCCTTCCACACTTTTTTTCAAATTTTCACTATGAAATTAAAAGCATGTTGCATATTACTCATACACAGTGGACAGTAGCACTGCCCACTGCGGATTCACTGCTGCGTATGTATGTATATTTGCAAAAAAGGTTTAATTGTTCGCACATACTTTTATCATCGCTCAATTAAGAGCGCTTAATTTTTTTCATCATTCAATTGCATCATGACTCGTGCTCAGATTGTAAAATTATAATAAAAAAGTATAGAAATAAATAGAAACAAAACAAAACACGAAAATGGAATTTAACAAACTTTCTTACTCAATTAAAAAGTTTACATTGGATTAAACTACACAAAGCTGGACATGGCAGTACAACAACAATAATTACAACAAAAGCCAACAAATCAAAGCTGAACTATTTGCAAAAAGTTTTTTTATATGTTGGTTTTTTTGTTATTGTTTGTTTTCGTATCAATGCATTAATTGCGACTGTCAGTGACTTTTGCGTCAGCATTGTTGCTGCAATTGTTTTAGGAAACCAGCGACAAAAATAGCAAAACTAACAAGAAAAACGATAACAACATTTGTCAGAGGTTGCAGGCTCGAACGCTTAACTACATTATTAGGGATTACAAAAATCTGCGTTGAACATTAACCAAAATTAAAAATTTAAGACTTAAGAACTTTGAAATCTTTCTTTTTACAAATAACAAGTCTTATAATTTCGACAAAGACTATGATTTAAATTTATGACAAAGTAAATAGTTTTCAACTTTTACAATGTAACTACACTGAGAGAAGAATCCAGTAATAAGTAACTATATCGTAATGACAATTTAGTTGAAGGTAACTATTAATGGTCAAACAAAATTCCTGGAAGCAAGTGTCAACTACGTCGTAATTATTTTTGACTATTTCCTTGTCTGAAAAAGAAACTACTTTGTGAAAACTTATTTTTCACAAAGTAATATAATGTAATATAGAGACTATGTTATTTAATATTATTTATTTTTATTGCAATATTTAAGCAAAACTATTTGAAACAGTTTAAGTAAGAAAATAATTTAAGTAGTAACTATATTTTGCTTTCAGTGTAAATTAAGATGTAAATATATTTATAAAAAAAAAACAATTTCGGAATTTAATTCGCTGGGATTATATCCGTATTTCGGCATCACAGGCAAATCCCAGCTAGAATTACAAAGATGAAGGAAGGGCAAGATGAACTTATCAATTATTTACGCTTATGACAAATGCGCACAGTTAAAAAAAAAGAGCATGCAACAAAAATAAAAAAAAAGATGCATAAATTGATGAAGGTAGTTAACGCTTGCTGTAGCTATAACAACAAAATTCGCGGACGCAAATTCGGAAAGGGAAACTTTTATTATTTTACAACAATCTCCGCTTCAAGCAAACTAGCGAGCAGGCAGCAGAATGAGAACGAAGAAGTGGATGCAGCGCAAAGAGTTGCAGGCGTCATTGCAAGAAAGCAAGGAAGCAAGGAAGGAAGGAAGGAATTGCAGGATGCCGCGCTTCGGTTGCTGCCAGTTTCAGTAAGTTTTAGTGCGTGCATTCGTGCATGACGCATGTAGCAGTAGCCGTGGCAGTGGCAGTGGCACTGGCAGCAACAACACCAGCAACTATTCTTGCTGTTGGTTAGTTTGTGTTGCACCAAGGCGCAGGCGGCAACCAACAAATGACTGCTGCGTCTGTCGTTGGTCGTCTTGGTTTAGTTTTAGACTGGAATGGGATTGTGATGCTGGGATGGTATGGGCTGTGCTGGGCTGGACAGCGGGTCTCACATAAATCACGTTCGCGCTCACGAAAAGTTTTGATTTGTAAAATCAAAAGCTATTTGCGCTGTAATCAGCACAAACATTGTGTGCATTAAAACTTTCTTGGCATCGCCTTCTCGACGACGGTCGTCTTCGTCCTCCGAAAATGAAATGAATTCTTGGTAATTTGTACTTTTCACTTTTTTCTTTCCATATTATTATTTTATTTTTCAAAGCAAAGTTGAGCGCTGAAGTTGCATTTCTGATATTTTAATAAATTTCTTATTGAAGGCATCCAGTTTTGTGGTGCACGTTCCAAGCTTAAGTGCTCTTTTAATGCATTTGAAAATTATTAATAAAGATAGAAACTTGAATTCGAATATTAAAATGCAAGTGTTCAATGTTAAAAAAGTCAAAATAAGTTTCTTAAAATTAAAAACCCAACATACTCGTATATTATTTTTCTTGGTTGAAATTTGTCCAATTCCATAAGCTTATGGAACTTTTTTGTTTAATGGCAGATATGCAGCTTCATAGTGCGTCATATTCCTGAATCATGACGGTTCGTGTTAAATTGTTATAATAAATAAGTGTAATAATAAGTAAATTTAAGGTTTATTATTTTTTTTCTTTTCATTTCGCATTTAGCTTCTTCATATCTTAAGCGAGTTTATATTCAGAAAACTCAGAGCAGGAAGCCGAGCACCACAAAGCCGTTTGAATTTATTTAAATAACCTAATTTTGTTTGCCAACAATTTGCCACTTTGAATAAATAAACATAAAATTGTGTGCGGCGTAAGCGGCTTAAAAAAGAAACAATTCTTGAATAAATTGCAACATTTCAAGCCAAGGCTGAAGCAGCAAGACTAACAACAACAACAACAACTACAACAACAATAACAACGAGGACAAACAACAATAAAAGGTATAATCATAAAAGCGCCCAAAAGTATGCAAGAAACACTCGCACACAAAAATTGCTGCAAATGAGTGCCTGGGAATGCGGCAACTGTTGCACGATTAAAATGCACGGCGCCAAAGCAACAGACACACTCACACAAACACACACGCACCATGACACACACACACACACACTCACTAACACACAAAGTTGCGGTTGCGGCACATTTAAAGTTTTAAATTTTATTTATTAGCAACAAAAAGAGAAAAGAGCAACATCAGCGGCAATGGAGAAAAAAGAACCGGTCCGTAATGACGTGAGATAGTGTTGCGCATGCGCAGAGCAATTTAAAAGCGTTAAGCACTTTATTAGTGCAATATGCTGCTGTTGTTGCTACTAACAACAAAAAAAATATATAAAGAAGAGTAATACTTTTGCAGTAGCGACTGCTGCTGTTGCTGTTGCTGCTGCCACTACTTTGTGAGCTCAAAATTTATGAGTTGCAGACATTTAACATGAATTTCAGACATTTGCTGTTGTTTTTTCATTTGTTGTTGTTGCTGTTGTTGCTTTTAGCTATATTTTTGATGTTGCCACCGCATCAGCAGCATTAGCAGCATCAGCAGCGGCGAACTTTTGCACCTGAGTGATGCAATTACGAATACAATTTTATTTCGAGTTGCAAGTTCTAGAAAGAAAAGAACATCTCGCAAAATAGAAGAAGGTGAAGTAAAGATGGTTCCGCTGGGTCTGCTGCTTCTACTGCTGATGATTATGTTGCACAGACTGTTGCTGCTGCTGTTGCAAGTGTGCTGTGCTTCTTCGCCGTTCGGTAAATAGAGCAAACGCAAGTTGGGTTTTAACAACCGCTAAAGCGCAATTTTAAAAGGATTTATATGGTAAATTTTCGTTAATGAAGGCAAGTGTTGTGCTTGTCTTTATATTAAAGTGCTTCATGTTGTTGTTGTTGTTTTGTTGGCATTCTCCTTGGCCAAGGATTTTCACTGTAGTTTTATTTGTAAAGAAATATTAAAATGAACTAATTTAATGATCTTAAATTTAACTAATAGTAAAATTTGATTATGTAAAATTTGTAAACAAAAAAAATAAAATTCTTATATATAAGTTAAAAAATAATAATAATAATTTAACAAAACAATGATGAAAAAAAAGCTTATACAATATTTCTGTACACTCGCTACCAAAGTCACACTTGGGTTTTTCATTGGTCGCCTAAGTATACCGACAATTTTGGACAAACTAGATTTAATGGACGAACTACACATTTGCAAATCCTTTGAAATATGCGTAAAAATATCACAATAAAAATAACTAGAAAAAATCCCACAAAAGTTGCCGACTGCTAAGGACAGACAATGGCAACATTATTAAGTTGATGTTGCTCACAGAAATATTTTTAAAAATACACAAACGTACAGACACTAAAATATTGACTTCCGCTTTCCATTCATTCTTCGCAGCACAATTGAAATGGTTTCAAGTTGAACTTTAGGAATCAATATGCTTTCGATTTTATTCTTTGTTATCACTTGTATCCAAATAGAGATAAATATCATCACATCATAAATCGAAATTCACTATTTTGTTAAAACTATAAAAATCTTCTTTTTAATGTTCTTGTATATATTTAAAAGACTTGAAAGAAATGCAGATAAAATGTCAGTACACTGAACGCAATTAAATTCGCAGTACAATGAACTAAACTTATTCACTTCTTTTATATATTTTAATAGTTTTTAATTTTAAATTATAAATTTCAAATCAAATTCAAACTTATTTTCAAATTTCATTGAAGACTTGCATAATTGATCAATTCTTCATACATTTTGGTGTGATATTTAATGACTTTTAATGTACTTCTAATGCATGTACCACAGTGCAACCAATCCCAGACAGAGAAATGTATTATCAACAATTTAATTAAACATTTAATATTTTTCTTTTTGTGTCATCCACAATCGTCCTAAACCACTTGCAACGTGGTTAAACGTTATCGACTTTTTTAGTGTCATCACTTTCAATTTAAACCAGCAGCGACTGAGCGCATCGCATCAACTTACCGCATGTCGCACCTCAACAAGGACGACGATGACGAGCACGACAAGAACGCTGCACGTAGTCGTACCAATTATTGTAGACGAATTGATGGAGACTATAACAACAACAACAACAACAACAATAGCAAACAATATACGTAGGAGCTAATGTCATCGGGCGTTATTGAGGTTCCAGAAGCGACAGACGCTACGCCGCCACACACAAGGTTGTCGACCGACAACGACATTGGTTTGTGTTTTTCGCTTCGCTGAAGTCAGTCGATGTCGAAGTCGTCGTCGGACGTCTCGCTTTGTGTGTGGTGGCTTATGTCACTTGGGCTGATCGTCTTTTTTGTATTTTTGTTATGCAATCAGAGATGTCGTATTTCTGATGTGAGCTGAAGCAACAAGCTCCAATAATGCCATTTAGATTCGAAATCAATTTTGTGTAAATATTTTCATTTCAAATCTTTTGTTTATATTTTTTATATTTCACAGCATGTACCCGTTCTTATGCATGGCGCGAAAAAGTAGGACAGAAGAGCCGTTCCATACAAATCGCAGCCACATCAGTTCAAAAGTAAAATCAGTCCTATAAATAGAAGAATTGGCTGCTTTATTTGTAGTTTAAACAAATAAGATTTTTTTTTGCTGTGTATATTATATTTTATTATTTAGCATTTATCTAAAAACGAGAATTCTTTCGAGCCATGCCTTCGTGAAGCAAGCGTTTTATTTCAGCTGTTTAAATTCAAATTCAATAATTTTGTTGCTCTTGTTGCTACCGCCATATTTGCATTGTGAAGCAATTGCTATTGTCGGCACATGTTGTTGACATGTGCTGTTGTTGTCTGTCTCGCATATATACACACACACGCGTACACACATTTAAGCATTTCAATCGCTTTGAGTTTCACACCGAAGCATTTTCATTTTACTTAAACATATTTGCTTTTCTTATTTCTGCTCTCAATACTTCACTTGTCTGACTTCTTCCTTGCCACGTCCTTTGGGAGGAGTTTTGTGGTCTGCAACGTCAACCGTGCGACCAGCATCTTGAGTCAACATTAAGCTGTTTTATATCGCAATGCAATAACAACAACATCAAATCGACACTCGGAAAAATACTTTTTGAATAAGACTGATTTGAACTATGCAAGTGGTATGAAAAACATTTCTTTTTTCTTTGAGTAACTTTTTTTTTATGATATGGTATGATATACTTTGATATTTTATGATGTGAAATGATATTATTTATTTATGCTTGATCAATTTAGAAAACATTAAAATTTTTCCTAATTTTTCTAAATGTGTAAACAACTACAACCACAACTACAAGTGCAAGTTGCATTGCAATTTCATTTTCAATTTTGAAATGAATTGTAAGAATTTGTTTGTATGTATTTCCTGTCCGCACACACACAACTGCGTCTACATCTGTGTGTTGGTCTTCGTCTGTGTAAGCGTGCGGGTGCAAATGTTATTTAAGTGTTATCCGGATTCTTGTACTCAACAAAAGAATTCAGATTTATCAAAAAAAAAATCCGATTGTAATTCGATTATACACGAAAATGTCTTTGAATGGCACAAATGCTGACAAATTTCTTGTACATACGAGTACGAAAAGATCAAGAAGCCATCCATTGTCCTTGCTGTGCAAATTGTGCATGCGGAATATTTTTCTGTCCCATTTGAATTTGTTTTGATTTATTTCTTTTTGTATTGAAATTTCGTTGGAGCGTGTACTTAGCCACTTCTCAGTTGCAGTTGAATTTCCCATTATTTATAATGATCAAACAAAACGCTTCTTGAGTGCAGTGTTATCATTTTTGTTTTAAATATTCACAAAGGCACCGGCATCAGCAAACCGAGCTGACAAATGCAGTTTTTGATTTTCTGTGGTTTGTTATTTAAATAGGAAAACTTTTCACTTGCCGGATTTGGTAGGAAAAGAGGATTATGAATTTTTCACCTTACCACTCAGAGTTAAAATGTTTTTTGAGCAACAACCGTGACGCATAATTATTTTTATTAAAACGAATAAAAATTGTTTAAAGTATGCCGAACAAAAACTTTTTTGCATTTCAAAGTGATTTTAACATCTGCGAACGTGAGAAAATAATGTCTAAGAATGTTTTTCTTGTTTTGCAATATCATAAATGAAAGTAAATGAGAAGATATTTGTCGTTGGAGTTATAGTGGATTATGATATGATATGATATGATATCTCTATTTTATATTTCTTTATAACCTCGAAGCTTCGAAAGTTTTCGAGTCAAATTAGTCTCGAAAACAGCCTCGAATATCTCCTCGTTGTTTGAGTGTTATAAGAGAGTTTAGCCCATTAAAATTCATATACAATATAAATAGAAAATGTCAAACTTAAATTTTTAAAGTTTTTTTTAATTTTTGTTTTAAAACTAGTAAAAAAGAAAGAAATCCATAAATTAAGACAGGCAGAAAATGACAATAGGCAGCACTTTTTTTAAATTACACTAAGCAACACTAATTGAAAACAGTTGTTAGTTGAAAACAACTGACAGATTTGTTAAATTGGTAAATTTCAAATATGTTTTCGAGGTTCGTGAAGAAAAGCTCGCTACTTTTCGAGTTTTCAAATTTTCGCGTACAAAGAAATTCCTCTATTAAAATAACATTATACTAAAAATTCAATATCTTGCAATTATCTCCCGAAAAAAATAAACTAAATTTCCATGCTGCACAAAATAAATCCATGAATTTATCATGTCAAGTGTCAGTTTAATCTCTGTAAGCACAAAGAAAGTTCTTTCGCTACTAACCTAATTTTGTTCTTGTTTTCTTTTTCTTGTTGCAGCGTTTTTTTATCAAAAGTTTGCTGCATTAAACTAAACACCTCCGGAGGCAGCAGGCGACACACACTCGGACCGAGTTAAATTAAGAAGTTCGCCTGGATTTTGCATTTTCTTGCTGCATGCAGCATATTTCCCCGAAGCGCAGCATGTCCACAGCAAGTCCTTTTTTTGCGCTGCTGTTGCAGTCTGCATTAGCTTGACACAAATGCGCCGTGCGGGCATCTTTTAAAATTTGGTTAACTCCGACTCAGGCAGGCGATGTCTGCCTATGTGAATGGCTGCCCAAAAAAAATAAAAATTCAAATTTCGAGTAGAAAAATAATTTTTCTATCAAGTTTTTGCACACAATCTATTTGTGCATCTTAACTTACATCTTGCTTGGCAAAAGCAGTTCCAACCATACAACAAAAAAAAACATTTCGTAACAGGAAACATAAAAAAGGCAATTTTCCCAAGCTTCTCTGAATTTGTCAAATTATGCAAACAGGAAGAAGCATACTTGTAGGCTGTGCGAGTAAAAAAAAATGAAAAAAGTAAAAACGCATGGCTAAGGCGAAATCAAAAGTTAAGACGTAGTGCAGATAAAATTCGGAAACTATTTAAAAGTATCAAAAACTTACGCTCAAGTTGACACAGTTTTTATTTTGTTTAATGTACAATAAAAAATTGTAAACTTTTTTTAATATATATATATATAACTTTTTTTTATAAGCAACACAAAAGAAAAAGAATAAAAATGACTCAACGAAAGCAAGTAAGACAAGTTGCTGCTGCTGTGAGAATTTAGTTGTGGCGCACATATGCTGCTGCACTTTGGCCACTTTATGGCCGGCCGTTATTATATTTTTCTTTGTCGTCTTTTTCTTAGGCGTTTTTGGCCGACTGTGTTGATGTCGTTAGTGCCTTTACGGCGGTTGCAATTGAGTTTCGAGTTTGGCATGGCGCAAACGGCGTAAGCCGAAAATTATGTTAATAATTTTTACTAAAGTTTAGACTTTTCAATTGTATACGTTTTAATACACTGGCACTTTGAAAGCATGAATTAAATGCAGTATATAAATGTAGATTTGCATTTATTATCACGGCTTATGTTAGCTGTTATGTTCTTATTATGATTATTTTTTTATTTTTTGTTTTTCTTATCAGCGGCTTTCAATATTTGTCAACAACAAATGTTCACATAATCGCCTTCATAATTCGCCTGACTAATATCAATTCGTTGTATGAAGTACATACAGCAGCACAGAAAATATATTCTACTTTACTTGGTAGATTTCGATTTGTGTAAGCATAGTTCAGCAGAAGCCATATAAATCTTTTAGACTCTCAGTCTAGTGCGCCTCAGTGTTCAACAAACTGAAAAATATTAGCTGAAATATAATATTTTTTTTTATTTGTATACTGCATGTTTTTTTTTTTAAGTTATTTATACATACCTTTTAGCACATTTATTTTAACATATAAAAACTTATTAATAATGCAACTGAAATGATAATTATAAAAATAATTATTATAATCTAAGAAGGCGTTTTCGCTCACTCTAAATTTACATAAAGATTATATCAATATTCTTATCTATCTGCTGAGGATTTCAGAAACAATTAAAGGTCATAAGTGGCAAGTACTCTGTACCTCGTTATCTAGTACTGCATATTAAAGATATTTAAATGTATTTAACATATACTTTACTTTATAGGAAAATATCTTAAACTAGCGTTCGATAATGCTGAGCTGCATTTATCATTATCGGTTAACTTTAAGTCTAACTTAAAGTAAACGTATACATAAGAAAGTAATTATCAAATGTGCTGCAAGGGTCTTTTCACAATCTCTCCCGGCCATGCCACGTAATGATAAAACTTAAGCGTCGCGCCGGTTGTGGATTTGCGCGCCCGCCCATAACAAATCCAACGCTGTGCGTTCATAAAGACGGATCAAATTTCACAAGCAGAAAGCGATGTCATTGCAAGAGAGGGCAATGCACATTTCAACAACAACAAAAAGTAAAAATACATAAGATACCAAAACAATTGACACAATTACAGCTCGCAAAAAAAAAAGAAGTAAATACATACGCACAGATACAAAGATTGATTTGGCCGGATTAATTAAAAGCATTTAGCGGAAAATTATGAAAATTTTTCATTTTGATTGAAAATGTCATTCATGTCAATTTAAATCGTTTGTCACCACAAACGAATAAACAGACAGACTCACGGATGGACGGACGGATAGTCACATCGCCATCGAAGCATCCCGAAGCGATAAACGGCAATGCGACAATCATTTTTAGTCGGCGTCGTGATTTTGACTTGAACGGTTGCTAACGTTTTATTTGATCGTTTATTAAGAACAGAATTACTTAAATTTAAAATTCGATTTTTGAAATATAAAACAGAAAAAAGAAATCATGTCCTCACTGTGGCGCAATCGCGTAGCGGTCATTACAGGTGCCTCACGTGGCATAGGCGCACGTGTTGCCGTGCGTTTGGCCAATGTTGGAGTAGTTGTAGTCGGTCTGTCACGTCATCCCGAGTTAATCGAAGTGTGTAGAGAAATAAACAAATTATTTGTTAAATTAAACTTTTACACATCAATAATACTAAATAATTGGCACAGGAACTTAACAAAGAGATCACCGGCGAGGGCAAGATCTATGCGCACCATCTCGATCTCACTGATGAGCGCAGCATTCTGGAAGCCTTCAACTGGATACGCGAAAAATTCCACTGCCTGCATATTTTCATCAATAATGCGGGCATCATTAAAGCCAACTTCCTATGCGGTGCGATTTAAGTAGACTTCGTTGTGCGTTTGGCCTCAGTTTTATAAATTTAATGTCATTTGCAACTTTTTGTAGAATCGTCAACTAACGAAATTAAGGATTTATTTGATTTGAATGTAATCGCCACCTCGATTTGCTTGCGCGAGGCACTCAAAGTTATGCGCGTCACCAAGATCAAAGGACACATTATTGTGCTGAATAGGTAAGTCATCGAGGGAATACCCCTGATTAAAAGTTATTGATTTTATGCATTAGCTATAAAATCGCCATTGTTGGCTTTAAGGTTCTAAATTTCTATGATAGATTGAATTTTATTATCGGCTACGAGAAATAAAAAAAAAACCGGTTTCGAAAAATAAAACGGCAGCGATATGTCGTCTGTCATCATTAAACAACTTAAAATTAAATCGTACAATACAATTCACCTATGAGTTGTTGTTTATCAAGTGGACTCGTTATCGAAACTTACCAAGAGCTCGCATTTATTCCGTCATTGAATAGTACAAATCGAGCTTTTGGATTCGCGCATTTATTGAGCCAACTCGAAACAATTTAATTGAAATAAAACAAGCAAATTAAAAATTAAAAATTTTAAACAAAAAAATAGATTACCGCTCTTGCCATATCAGTTTGAGCTACATACTCGTACACCTATACACACATCCATACACATCGGCGTGCATCTTTTTGCATCTCTTAAATACTTAATTATGTTAAATAATATAGTTGTTATTTTTGTATTTTATTGCACGCTTAATGCAATCGCAACGCGCTGCTCTGCTTGCCGCAATCACAGCAAAGCAAAAACAACATCAGCTACAAATGCATACAATTGAAATACCAACAACAAAAAAACCGACGGCGTTAATTTAAAACCCACACTCGCACCCAAACATATATTTACATTCAGACAAACGTACAAGCGTACACGCTGCCGCTGCCAATCATCAATTTTGCATTTTCCCATCCAAATTACAGCACTCACACACACTTATTGAATAGCTTTTAGTGTAGTGGTGCAACTTCGGTTTTAAAGTTCGCTCGAGATAAAATTCAGCTCAGTCTGTCGCTGTTGATTTAATCAAAATTAATAAACCGCGAAATGCACATTTCTGTGGTTGTTGTACTTGCATACGCATACACACGCAGCCACAGACTTTTGCATGCATAAGTAATAGTGTGTGTGGGTGATCTCTGCGCATTAAGGCTGTGCTTGTATTACATTCTTCGAGTAACCTTTTAAAGGGGCTGACCTACGATTTTATACAAACGAATCGATTAAGAAAAATTATGTTAAATGATGCATGAATTTTAATATAAAATTTCGCCATTTTAAACAGTTTCTTTTACCGATTCTACTAATATTTTTGAAGATTTTTAAAGTCATGTATTGATAATTGAAATTTTAAGACTTTATAATTTGAAATAGTTCTTGCGATCAAATAATGATCGCGCATGATTTTGTTCCTAAATTCGTGGACTTCATAAAATTTTAGCTTTAATTTTATTGCTTTCTGTCTGCTCTTGTTACTTGCATTCAGAAAAAGATAGAAATATTTTGTACAGTAAACTTTCGAAAAGAAAAGGTACAATGTTTGTCTGTAAGTCTTCGGAAGCTGACAGACAGCTTGACATACTTAATGTTTGCTGCAGCTCTTACTGTGTCCCTAAGGCGCTTAATTTTTCGACGCGAGGAGCATTAAAGGGCCAACTTTGTCTCACGCTCCCGTCAGGCAACATTTACGTCGAATACAAACGTTCGAGTGAAATAATATTAAAACTTAATTAATTAAAATTGCATATGGCGGTCGGCCGTGAGTGCAGCTACATATGTATGTGCGTATGTATGTATGTATGTATGTATGTATGTATGTATGTATGTATGTATGTTGGAGGAGACACAGGAACAAACATATACAAATACATATATACACACACATGCACAATAACAATCACACACAGAGTCGTGTGCAGTTGAATTAAGTACTTACGCACTGCACTGTTTACTGAAAATATACAGACGTGGCGGCTTTCATCGCACTCACCTACATTTCAAAGGCACACGTACGCACACATCCAAGATAATACATATACACAAACGCCCAACGAAACGAATTTAAAATTTAAAATATACACTTTTAATTAATTTGTATTTTGATGCCGTTGTTGTTGTTGTTTTTGTTGTTTATCCTTTTGTACAGCATTCTTGGTCATCGCATACCGGAAGTGCCGGTGCCCTTATTCAGCGTTTATCCGGCGACGAAGCACGCAATTACCGCACTTTGTCAAACGATGCGTCAGGAAATACATTTTCTTAAATTAAATATTAAATTGACGGTAAGTTAAATATGAAAAGTTAACACCCAAATGGGAACAATTCAAAATTGCAAAAATGCAACTGAGAATATTTTACTTTTAATCGGATAACTAATCTTGTGAGAGTAAATAAAGATTTCCATAAGCACAAATTATTGCATACTTTTAGGCACACATTTGGTTAATTCAAAGATTTTTAATTGTTCGTTTAATTTTAAAGAGTATTAGTCCCGGAATGGTGGACACCGACTTCCTTAAAGTTTATTCGCATGCTGTGGCCGACTTGCCGAAACTTAAGGTAGACGATGTTGCCCAAGCAGTACTGTATGCCTTGGAAACGCCCGACTATGTCCAGGTATGAAAGTTTTTGATATAACAACTTTGTATATATTTAATAAATTTTCAAAATCTGTTTTCTTTAAAGGTCGAGGATATACAATTACAAGCCATGCGTCGTTACGATACCAATTGATTTGACCAGCATTTCTTTGGTTGTCACAGCTATTGTATAATTCTATTATGCACCCAGCAAACCACTTTATTTTTTTCTGAATTTTGTAAAATTGAGTTGTATTCTTTTAAATTCTATACACTATTCAAATAATTTTATTTAATAATATAAGCGGTCTAATGTTGTATTTACACGAAACATGCACTTTTTCATAATAAATCTCCTACATTTTGAGTGTTTTTTCGCTTAAGGCAGAGAAGTTCATTTTGACTGTTTATTTAGAAATATTTTAAAGTAAGTAATTTGTGAAAAAAATTTCCCAAAAAAAATTATTATAGTATCTTTCTTATAACTACCGGACCTGACTATTTGGTTAAAACATAGACCAACAACTTTTTCGGTTCCTGCACTGCATCCTACATTAAAATCGCTCCTCCAATTCCTTAATTATTGAATAAGAGTATTGTCGCGCTGCTCTTAAAGAACAAATGCCCTCTACTCTCACACGGAGACTTAAAATTATAATTACGGAATTTTCTTGATAGATTTTTGAGATTTTCTATGAAAATTGGGGGATTTTATTAATAAAAGCAACTCAGTGGCTTTGTTGTAATATTTTTCGTCAAGTTTTCTTCAGTCTCATTTTCATCCAGTTCTATTTATTGTTTTGAAAAAAAAAAACGCAACTGAGGAGGCGATTGCAAATTAAAAGTTTATAACGAAAATGTAAAATTTTTCGAATTCTGAAATGATGTGTATTGTGACTGTGCTTGCATCAGCACTCCATTATTGACTTATTAAAAATTAGTTTAGTGTTTATATACATTTACGTTTTATTTGCCAACAAAAAACAGCTGATAGGATTATTTTTGTCGGGTGATTCAAAAAAAAATTTTTGAATTCACAGGGTCGTTACATATTAAGTATATAAATTCACGGGGTGTTTCAAAATAAAATTTATGCATTTTAATGGCCAGATTTTTTTTAGAATTTTTAATGCGAACTATGCTAGAAAAATTCAGTCTAAGGACTTATTAATATGTTCAAATAACATACGAACGGTTTTTTTTTAATTTTCGAATCAACTTTTAAAACAAATAGATGTAATTTTAAGCATCCATAGAAGACACATTTTCACTAAATTTTTCGATTCCTTAAAAAAAATTTAAATCGCTATAACAATATAATTGCTTAAATCCTGAGATCATAGACATTAGAATTCTGTGTTTTTCTGATTTAAAAACTTTCGAGAACACGCGATTTCACGAGGATTTCGGAATTGCATGCCTTGAGAGACTCATTCAATTGAGAAGATTTTATTGCAGTTTTTTGTGTGGCAACGTTATTGTTTTCGTTTTATATTTTTTATGTCCAAGTTTTGTTTGTTGTGCATTTAATTAATTAAAAGTATTTTGCACTAATTCCGTGTATATTATCACTTTGTAAACCTAAAACGCATTTAGAGGAGTTGGGTGCGCGGCGAGTGTGTGTGTGTGTGCAGATAGTGCCGGGTTATTGACGACGCAATACTTAAAGTGTAAACGATGAGCAACCGTAATCTTATTTTCCGCCAGGAAAGCGGCGATACTGAATCATCTTCCAACATATTACCTAGTTCTCCATCGTTATCATCGCTTAACAGTCGGTTTCGCGAAACGTTTCGCCGCTCCGAGAGTCTCTCGTCGCAGATCAGCGCTATAGTGTCCAATGCTGCCTCTGCTGCGTCCGGCGCGGTGACTGGCACGATTGGCATCCCGTCGGAAGCATCTTCGGCCTCCTCACAAGCAGGCACACCCAAAAAGAAGAAACCCGGTGAGTCGATTCCTTGCGTTATTTTTATAAATTAATTTGTCAACGAAGGGATTAAAAATTAAAGCAATCAACGATAAAATGTAAACATTTTGAAAAAGATAAAGAATGTTTTAATCATGCATATACATATACATTAAACCATGAATTTTTTATCACGAGATATAGATATTTTCAACTTAATTTGTCGTTAAATTGAGCAATGAGCACGTATTTTCCTTTACACGATATCTTGAGAATCATTGGCGTTATTGGTTCAAAATTGTGTAAAAACTTTTCTTTTATGCTTGAGATGAACTACATTTCAATACATTTTAAAATATTTGGTAAAAACCAGTTAAAATTTTAAACTTTTTAGTTAAGTGTTTTCAATATATATTTTTTAAGTGGGAAACCTTTTTTGTCAGTGATCATTGATAAACTGCGGTTTTGTGATTTAAAAACTAATATTTTCGCTTGGACATTTCTACTATTTAAGTATGTATTAAATAATCGGTACATCTATGTCACCCATTTTCTTCAGTGTAAGAAACTCACCACGTATACAAAAACAATTCCTATGATTTCTCTTAGGTACAATTTTACGTATATTAAGAGAAGAGAGCGATATTTATTTCCTTTCTGCTAGCACATGTAATTTGCGAAAAATCGATAATTTTTACATTAGGTATGATTAAAATTGCGTTTTCGTAATAACTGAAAAATGTTCACCACACTAAAAAAAATCCTCTCACTCGCCTCAGTAACATTGCACAAGGGGAGCATG
This sequence comes from Suillia variegata, assembly GCA_949127995.1. Taxonomy (NCBI): domain Eukaryota; kingdom Metazoa; phylum Arthropoda; class Insecta; order Diptera; family Heleomyzidae; genus Suillia; species Suillia variegata. The sequence continues at coordinate 42,378,635 of OX421843.1, read as the reverse complement.
TGCAGGACTCATAACTGCTAACTTTATTTAATGAAAAACCCAGCAGGTTGAAAACCAGTATGGAGGAGGACTTAATGTAGTTGCAGCAGCGGTGACAAAACAATCTTATTCAACACGGAGCAAAAGAAAAGTCGTCATTACAAATTATAAAATCGCTTTGAAAAGAAAGCTTCACTCAAGTTTATTTAAAATTGTTTACCCAAAAATATAAATTAAAATATACATTCTCCACGTTTCTATTAACTTCGAAAATAAAGAAAGATTTAATTATTGCAACGTAAGGGTAAAACAGAGTGCCAGCAACGAAAGCAACTTCGATTTTTCGCAGTAATTTAACTACCACAGCGAAAATTCGATTATTTGTTTTTGCAATCGAAGGTATACAAGCGAACGTTTTATCCACATTGATATCTATTTATAGTTTTAAATTTTTTAAGATTAATCTGGACGGATTTAAACAAACGCGATAAAGGAAGTACAAAGGCAAATTTTAAAAAATTTGCCTAGACTTGGCTGAGAAAAATAACATGCGTGCCCTTGACGAAGATTATAAAAATCTAACCGACATCACCAAAGGCAATCACAAAAACAACAATAGTGTCAACAGCACTGCAACAAAAAGAACAACAGCAACACCAAAAACAACAACAGGAACATCTTTGAAATCCACAACAACCGTAACAAAACAACTTAAGAACTCAAACAAAACTTACAAAATGCAACAGCACCAATCTGCAACCTCAGCGACAGCTACCGCTTCCTCCATTGGTGTCCTTCAGAAGCCACAAAAGTCGTCGCACCAACAGCAGCAGCAGCTGTTACAGCAACACAACAACAATACAACAACAATTTTAATACCAAAACCGTCGCACGCTAACACCAGCGAGGAAATCGCCGGCGGTGTTCAAGACACCATCTACTTGTGTAATTTTCGTGTTTCTGTCGATGGGGAATGGCTTTGCCTGAAAGAATTGCAGGATCTTGATATCGGTCAGCAAAATCAAAGCAGCGCAGCTAATACTGCTGGGGGCGGAAATGCTGGACGTCACAATGCATCATCGTCTTCGCTATTTGGACAGCGGAATAACAAACGCTACTCGGGCATTTCATCCAACAGCGGTCTCGAGGATAATGGTATAGTGGCAATACAAAATTTAATCGGGCGTCGTTTGTACAACGACGTCGAGCAACAATCGCACTTACCGCTTACAACCGCACGACATGCAAACGAACAAGCGCATGGTTTACTTGGTGTTATTGGTGGTTCGGGTACTGGTTCTGGTGAATGGTCCAATCTCTGTAGGTTGCTTGTTTTAATATGTTTTCATCTTGAGTTGATAGATTTTATTTGATTTGCATATTTATTTTTTCCTAATGTTATTTGATTACCAATTTTTTGATCGAAAAAAGAAATATCGTTGCTGTCGTTATAATAGATCAGAAAAAATCTTAGCTATATAAAAGTTCCCTATAAACAGTTTCCAAAATTTTCCGGATAATATTTTTATAAGTATCTCTTAAATATAACAACAGCTTTGAAAGCCTTTGTAACACAATTGGTCTTCAAGTTTTACGTTAGTTTTTTGCAAACAACAGTCTGATGAATCATTTGTTGCGTTTGTATAAAATGCTCTGCCGAAAGGGATTGTCTGGCTGGAAAGGGGTAGTTGTTGCAAGTAGTTGCTACACAACTAAACAATGCAAACAAACCACCTGCTACCGTCGCTACTCATGCACAACCTGCCATATTGCATCTTGCAGCCATAAGTGGCCCTCGTTTTATTATAGACAATAGCAATGGGTATTTAACTTACCGATTGCATCTGCTAAAAGTGACACTTTAATTGAAAATTCGACAACAGAAAATTAAAGACTATCCGTTATCATTTTTCACTATTTAAATATATTAAAGTAATAAAATAAATTACACCGAATTGCAACATATATGAACGTATTAAATAAAAACCATGTTTACATATATCTTTATGTGTCAAATTGTGTCTCCCAGCTCGTTAGGCTTGATTTGCCGCCTTTTAACCTGGTTTTGCTGGCTTTGCTTGTATCTGTTTTACTTTTTGCCTGGAATTGAAATTTTATGAATTAAAGATATTAAATGTTATCGTGTATTACTATACATTACTCTTAACGGTGCTTGTATCGGAAGACTTCGAATCATTTATTGAGACTGATTTTTTGCCCTTTTTTGGTTTGGCGGCTTTTTTTCCCTTTGCTCCTTTCACTTCCGATTCGGATGACGAATAGTCCATGGACGTGTCTTTCTTCTTTTTAAGGAACGGCACACATCTTGTTGGTGTACAGGCTAACGATGACGATGATGTATGTCCTTAAGAGTTAAAAGTTAAGTTCGATAATCAGTTGGAGGTGGTAAAGTTGATTTAGTTTTATTTAGAATTCAGGTTTAAAAACTAAATCACCTGACCACCTACAACCGAACTAGAAGTCGGATGAATGAGGATTTCCTCATCTTCCGACTTCTTCTTTTTTCGAAGTCGACAACGCAGTTGACTACACAGACCTTTCTTTCGTTTTGGTGGTGTTGATGGTGGTGTTGACTTCATGAATGAAGATGCGGAAGAGGGTGGCGTAGACGTTGTAACCCTCTTCTTGCGTCGTTTTTTATAGCAACAGAAACATATAATAAATATAAGTAGCGCTAAAATGCTACCCAATGCAATCCAGACGTACTTAAGATGCAATTTAATTAGTTCCTTAATATCTTTGATGCTCTCTAAAATGATTAAATATTCATTCATTATTATATTCAAAAATAACGAAAATTGTGTGTGTGCTTCCTTACTTTTGTCATCTTTCTTGCTTGTATCTTTTTTACCATCATCGTTTCCGAATGTCTGGCCAAACCAATTTTGTGATTTACCCTCCATTTGTTTTGACTTATGTTCAATTTCATTATATTTTTCTGATTTTTGTCTCTTCACTGTTGGACTTCTTAATTGTTCCTCTTCGGATTCTTTTACGTCCGGTTCTGGTTCTTGATCTTGCTCTTCTTCTACTTGATCCTCTTCCTCCTCTTGATCGTCGGAAGGTTTGTCCTCGAAATCTGCTGACTTCTTACCTCTTCGCAAATTTTCATAAACTTGAAGCACGCTGCCCAAACCAGGATAAAACTGATCATCGGCAAGATGCACATGCACAAATTCTAAAATCCACGCTTTAAATTTGCGATTGTATGCTTTCTGGCACTTTTTTTGGAATCGATAACAACGTGTAACTGTCTCAAAGAATTTGACCAAAATAGATTCGGATTTTGGCGATCGTAGGTTGAAAGAGCGTTTCCCTTTAAACGGTATCCATATGTTGCCTAAATATCCATCGCAATCCTCGGGCTCCAATCTTGGCAACGAAACAATCATTTGATCATCTTCGGCATCACAGTTTATCGAAGTTAAATCTAACTGTACACAACTTGATGGTTCAGCTCCTCCTTTCACGCATTCTTCTTTGTGCTTCTTTTTTTTCTTTTTCTTTTTATTTCCATCTTTATCCTTCTCAGATTCTTTTTCCTTACTATCATCCCAGCATTGTTCCTTTTTAATTTTTTTTACTTCCACTTTCTTTTTTGCCGCTGAAGGATTATCTTCGACTTTCAGCGGTTCAATTCGAACATTTTTCAATGTTGCCAATACATTTTGCATGGGATGCTTCCATCCATTACCATTGGTATTGAGTACAATCTTACATTGCTCATAAAGTAGAACAACATTTTGTACTGTTTTGTAACTGACTTTACCTGCGTAAAACGAATACTTTGTCACTGGTACGACGTACCATTTTAAATAACCACCCATGGCATCAAAAAACGCCTTTTCTGTAAGTCGTTTCGAACAATCGTCTAACCGTTGTATAATTTGATTGCCACTGTAAAAATATCTCATCAACACGTTAACCATTTTGTCATTCAACAGGCACTGGGGTAAATCTTTTGGAATAAGCATCTGCAATAATGTTGTTTGACTATTGCTTGATGAGATACAAAAACAAAAATATCGTAGGCTTACCTCAAAATCCAAACGTGCCGTAAGTAAAGCAATATCTTCTGATGAAAAACACTTTTTGCGTATACCATCAAACAGATTTGTTCCCACAAAATTTGCCATTGGTTTTGCAAAACATTCTTTAGTGGGTACATCCCGTTCTGGTTTTCTTTCCGAAATTTCTGATCTTTGCGTTGCGACCACAGCTGCTTCACCATTATCTCCAAAGTTAAATGTATGCTTATCTTCATCATTGTACCGCACTTTCAACAAACTTTGTTCATACTCCGAATTTAAATCACTCTTAAGTTGTAGGTCTTTGCTGAAGCTACTTGGTCCTTCAATAGTCTCCAAATTGAAGTCGTACACCGGACAACCACCGGGGCAAAGTAATGTCAGCAAAAATAACAACACACATGACTTCATTTTTAATTTTTTGTTTCGAAATAAAAACAAAAGCTTGTACTTTAAAAGAAATTTTAAGAAGTTGTCGTATATTTGCAAGGTTTTAATTACTCGTATTTAATTTTGTGTTCATTTGTTAAGAGGTTTTAAACATAGATGACCGAGGAATTTATGGTATTGTTGACTGAATCATGCTGTTGACATACACTTAGAGGCTCATCCCAAACCTTATTATACAAACTATTCTATAACATAAAATATATATAAATTTTTAGCGCGCGATCCTGCCGAAATTGAGCGGAGCAACTTAGTTAATATTTGCAAACTTGTTGTTAAAGAGTTGCTGGAGCAGTCCTTACGATATGGTCGTATGTTAGACTCCGACCATTTACCTTTGCAGCACTTTTTCATCGTAATCGAACATGTGCTGGGTCATGGGTTGCGTCCAAAAAAGGTGTGTTATTCCAACATGATTTCGAGTACATAATCAAGTACAATTTACTTTCACAGGGTCTCTTGGGTCCGCGTAAAGAATTATGGGATTTGCTTCAAAGCGTTGAAAACTACTGTCACGAGGCGCAAGACATTACCGCAAGTGTTCGCGATTTACCCACGGTGCGCACACACATCGGACGTGCACGAGCCTGGCTGCGTATAGCGCTAATGCAAAAGAAACTTGCCGACTACCTACAGGCACTAATTGAACACAGAGATGATGCCCTCTATGATTACTACGAACCACATGCTTTAATGATGAGCGATGAGGTTTGGTCAAATAAATTGTGTATACAATTTTATATTTTCTAAAGATATTGTATTTGCTATTGCAGATAGTAATTATAATGGGAATATTAGTCGGTCTCAATGTCATCGACTGCAATCTTTGTGTTAAGGAAGAAGATCTTGACTCCCAACAAGGTGTTATAGATTTTTCACTTTATCTGCGCTCAACTTCACGGAGCACTGAAACCGACGATGAAGTTAATCAAACATTAGAAACTAATGGACAGGAGAATATGATTGCAGTATTAGACCAAAAGAACTATATAGAGGAATTAAACCGACATTTGAAGTGCGTTAATACGGACTGGGCTGATCACATAAGTTAATATGTCAATAAAATAATTTATTTTTTTGTTTAGTGCAACGGTTAATAATTTGCAAGCCAAGGTCGAATCTTTGACTACGACAAATGCACTGATGAAGGAAGACTTAGCAATTGCACGAAATAGTTTGCTTGCTTTACAGGCGGAAAACCAAGCAATGCGCCAGCATGCTATTGCTTCTAGTATGTAACAATTTAAACTAAATATTTTATCAAACGCGAATTATTAACAAAATAAGATTCTTTAGCCCCGGTACCTTCATTGAATTCAAATCACAGCGATACCAGTTCTGGCAGCTCTTCTGACAAGGCAACTGTTGAATCACTGGCTGCCGAATTAAGCGAGGAGAAAAAAAGGTCGGCGGAATTAGATAAAGAATTAAAGCTACAAGTTTCACTGAAAGCTGAATCGGATATGGCTATGAAACTACTGGAAAAAGATATACACGAGAAACAGGACACGATTGTTTCACTGAGGCGTCAACTAGATGATATTAAACAGATTAATTTAGAAATGTACCGCAAGCTTCAGGTTGGTAAAACGACTGCTCACAAGGAGCATGTTTGAACCCCAAACATGTTGTCCTCGGTACTACAAACTTTAACACTTCATCTGCTCACATTCATTTATATTAATCCATTAAGTAATTTAAGTAATTAAAACAGTTTTATTTTGAATTCAGCTCTTTTAGTTTATTATTACAAAATACTCGCCTTATTATTGGTTACCCATCCATCTTGATTGTTTCAAAATTTCTATTTTGCGTGTAAAATTGGTTGTTTATAATCCTATACTAATCACTCCAAATATCAGGAATGTGAAGATGAACTCACGCAAAAAGGCGAAATGGTCTCGCGTTTACAAACCAAAGCATCACAAATTGGTAACATTTTACAATCGTTAGAAAGGAAATATGAATCTAAACTGGAACACAATCAGCAGCCCTCTACATCGGCCGATAAATCGCCAGGAACACGTCGACAGCAGAATCTTCAGAAATTCGAAGCACTTACCAAAAAGCATAAGCAAGACATTGGACCACCAATGAAACGGCTTCATTTAAAAGTAGAGGGAATACCACCATTTAATCCCAACAATTATCGCAAATCACCATCTACTCTCACGGCACCCGAGAAAATGGAGGGCGGCGACAATGGTGACGTAAAGACTCCAACTTCGGCAAAATCTCTGGTGGAAGAAGAAAAGGATTTCAAATCGACTGTTGATACATCTAGGAGTGATTATGCTTTGTCAGACGACAAAGCACCCAACTAAAACTGTTCTTTGAGATTATTGCGTTATAAAAATTAGTAATTGCATTTATCGTCATATATAAAATTGTAACAATAGCTAAATATTACGTTTACAAATGTTACTACATAATAAAAAAAAAATAAAAAAGAAGCTTTACCAAAAAGAAAACGAAAGAATCAAAATTCAAAATCGTACATTAGTGGTATTGTTTAATGCAAAATATTAGAAAATATTTATGATATCAATTATGTGTAATGCCTTTTACTAAACTAGAATATAATTAACATAGAACCGGAGTAGATTATTGCCGATATTGAAACGTTATAATTTTAACATAATCCAAACGTAAACAAGTTACTTTAAGGTTCATATAATATTAATTATTAAAGAAAGATATGTATGTATATTCCATTGAATAACTATGTTACATTAGCTCTCATTTTAAACTTTGTGCAACATATAATATAACTGACTGTCTAAATAACAATAATTTGAGCATTTTTCATTTTTTTTTCGCTTTACTTGTAACATGCATCATTCTACAATATAACTATTTATTATTAAACATCTATTGAACTACGCATAATAAAATAATAAAGATTATTTAAAAATGACTATTCTGCATAAATGTCTTCGTTTTTGTTCTACAGGAAAGTGAAGCTGCACTGAAGCATAAAACCGAACTGCTTACAAAATTAGAGATCCAGAAAGAAGATATGGCCAGTACAATATCACAATTAGAGAAAAAGTAAGCGCGTTTTTTATCTTTGTAAATTTTTCGGAACTGGTCAAGAAGTGGCATACTTGGTTTATTTTTTTTAAACATTTTTTTTTAATCTGTCCTAATTCACTTTCAATAAAAGAGTTATTGAATAAGTTTGGCTTTATTAATTTATTCAACTAATTCTCTCGAAGTATGAATATTAATTAATTGTGCTTGGTACAGGAATACAATTAAAATATTTTAAATTAGAAGATACATACATATCATTAAATTTTATGAGTGAATAGGTTGATGAGGACAGAGTCGAGATTACCAGTGGGGTTAGAGGCAGTCTAACATCTCCATTTTCCTGTGGGCAATTCGGTTACAGGCTACGAAAAACAATAGAAGAAAATCATAATTTGTCCATGGATTAAAAATTAAAGTTATCAATCAAAAATAAGTTTTATGTAGTCATCAAATTAATATTTGCCACAAAATAACATTGGTTGTCTCAAATAAAATTTGATTGATTTAAGAAAAATGAAATATAGTTTTAGTAAATGAATTTGGTGTAGCCGAAATGAGTCAAATAGAGATGAATTGTTTTTTTTTTAAATTATTATTATTATTGTTATTATTATTTAATTTTTTTATTTATTTTAAACATCAAATTGTTCCACTTCAGGCCAAACAAAATGTTTACAAATATAAATATTTAAGGATCTATAAAATAATAATCATTTATATTTGTTTTTTATTTTTGTCTTTCTTTATAAGATGGTCCAGTGACAAATCCAACTTAGGTGAAATATTAAAAAACACCTCGCAGACGTTATCGACACAGGTAACCGCATCCGAAGAGCGTGCCGCACGTTCTGAAGCAGAGTCCCGCATTGAGCGCGAATGGCGAGTCTCGCTGCAGGAGAAAGAGGTAAAACTAAAGGAGAAAATTACCAGTCTACAGGATTGTATTAGAGAGCTCAGCGAAGAAGCACAACGAAATGAAAAACTTAAATATGATTTAGAAAAGATGCGCACGCAATGGTCCGAAGCACAAATCACTCTTGAAGAATTAGGTATACAGCTAAGCGTCAACAAGCTGAAAGTCTCTGAGATGCAAGATCGTGAAAAGCGTCAGCAACAACTGCTCTCGTCGTCTACGTCTTCGCTCCTGCAATCACCAGATGCGGCGGCGGCTAGCGCTGGCATTTGGGCGCCAGATTCCATAACGACCAACTGCACCGCCTGCAGACGAGAGTTTAATCTGACACGACGCAAACATCACTGCCGCAGTTGTGGCGACATCTTTTGCAAGGCTTGTTCCGAACAAACGCTGGCGCTGCTCAACGAACATGGCCAGGTGGGCAAGCCGGTGCGCGTTTGTGACGGTTGCTATACGTCACGAAAATGACCCAGATCAGGACGGTAAATGCAGCGCTACATTTCTACAATTGATATTCGTTGTTGTTGATAATACCTCGTTGTGCTAAAGTTAAAACACAGACCCATTTGTATAACTATTTTGAGACAAGCTTTCGTGTAAAATATAAATTTAGTATGAGTCACTATTGAACGTAACAAAAGTTTAGGCAAAATAAATACAGAAACTATTTACATATATATATTTGTATACCTTGTAATATTTTTTAAATAAATGAATTTATATTCATACACACATAATTAAATGGAGTAAAATTTGTTTTTAAAAATAAATTTAATATAAAGTTAAAATAATAAAAATTTGGTACATTTCAAACTTAATATATATTTATTATTATGTTTCAATATCTGAAACTCAATTTTGTTCGTTATTTTTTTGTTTATTAATATTCAAACCTAAAACATTAATAAACTGAGTTTAAACGTATTAGGAACTTTCAATAAAAACACGTTAAATCCGTAAAAAACGTTACGAGAAAAACAAGAAAAACTGAAAATGTCCTCGAATTTATAATACAAAAAATGTTGTATTGCTTCAAAAAATAACTTTAGGTTAAATAAAAAAAAAACCGTCGAAAACGGCACGAAAATATCTTTTTTAATAAGTTCAAAAATTGCGGATGAAGATTTGTTTTTGTTTTGAAAGTTTTTTTTACTTCTGATTTAAATACTTTGGAAATATTGATTAAACAAATTTGCCACCACTGTTTGTATTTTTGAAACTTGGCCGCATTGTCTATTTCATTCGAAATGTCAGGGTCGAATCGGTGCCGACAAAATCCACCAACGGCGTCGTCGCCGATAACTGATATCTGCACGCCTTAAAATTCACTTAATTTCAGCTAAGTTGAAAAATTCAAACAAAATGGTTATATTAAAGATTTACTCTTCCCTGTTCAGTAGACAAATTGGCTTAAAATTATTTTTAACCCGACGGAACAAAATTTCGGCTTCAACTGTTTAGCAGCCGCAAATTTTCGTTTGGGTTCTTTAATGGTCATTAATAGTGTTGCCAGGTGCACGTATGTTAGTGTATTGAAAATTTTTGTAATCTGACGAAGTTGAAGTGATTTTTGATTCTAATTGATATTTTTTGTAGATGGACTTTTCTTACTAACAATCAAAAACACCAAATCATTGTTTTGACGTTAATTTAAAACTGCTTTATTGAAAATTATCGAATTTTCTTATAAATGCAGAATTTCTAGAAACGACCTCACTTCTCGGACTTCTTAGAATGCAAGATCAAGAAGGAAAACATTATAAATCGACGTGGAATTTCAGAGAGAAATTTTAATTATATTAAAAACGAAACGTCACTTTTTTAAAGTTAGTTTATTTAAAAAATATATTTTAATTAACAATGAATGTAATTGCTACAAATATTGTTTTTCTATTTCGGGCGTATATACCAGTCAAACACCTGGCAACACTGGTCATCATTGACAATCATTAGACTACTTTTTTCTCAGTAGTAGTAGTACTTTTCGCCAGAGAGAGTGGTCGTGTTGTTCGTTTGTTCCCACTTTGGTTTATCGTGTCTCATTTTTAATGATGAATTAAGTAAATTATACGAAGAGGAGGCTAGAAGAAACGATTTTTGAACATATCGATTTTAATTTTTAAAGAAATGCCACTTGATGGTCCCCTTTTATTAACAAAAACTTAAAAAAGAAATGATAGATAAAGGTGATCATATTTCCTTGACGCTCTCAGCGGAGCGTGTGCTAGGTTCAGACGATGCTGCGTCTGAGGGAGGAGGCAGCAATGGAGCACCAACACGAAAAAGCCTGCGCCGGGTAAGTTGGACGGTCAGTCGTCATGCAAACCACCTGATATGACTAAAATTGATTTTATAATTAGTTTTGAATTCTATCAGTGGTCATTAATATTCGGGTAAATTTTTTAATTTGTAGTCATGGAATCAGCTTCCGCGTTGTCAGCGGAATCTCATCATTATTGGTATTTCGGCGGTGTGTGTCACGCTGTTGTTGTTTCTGCCAGGCGATCAAATCGAATCGGTTGCGGAAAATCGAAGCAAACCATTAACTGCAGCGGGAGGTGGTGTTGGCGTGTTCCCATTTCAAGCCAATCGTGGCGACAACGGCGAAGCTGTTGAAGCAGCGGCAATAGTGGCGGCACGCAACAGTCTTGGAATGGAAACTGATGGTGATGAATTAGCCGCAGCAGCAGCAGTTGTGGCCAGACATGAAGTGCATCTCCCCGAATTTAAAAAGGTAAAAATGTGCTCTTAAATGGTTGGTTTTTAATTCAAATTGACTAAATATTTAACAAAAAAGTACACTTCTTTCAAGTAGTGATACAAAAAATTCCAAGGTTAGGTCATTTGATTTCATGATATACATATATTTATATACAGTCACTTAGTCACATACTTAGAAAAAATTCAGTATTTGAATAATCATTTCAAAAGGGATATTAAAGCTTAAAAGCTTTAATATTAATTCACATTTTATTTTTATGCAAACTCAGAAATTTAAGTTTTTATATAAAAAACCGATAAATACATTTTTTTTTCAAATTCAAAACTTTCAAATAAAAAACCGATACTCGTATATCCAAATCTTGTTTCACAATTTGTGAGCTTACTTAAACGATACAAAAATTTCTTCTTTAAAAGTAAAAGTAACATATTTTTGTACAATAGTTTTTTTGAATGGTATTTCTCATATGGATTTATCAGTTTTGGATTTTGAAGTCAACTTTAATTTATAAATGTTAATATTTTCTTATCCTATTTGCGTAGTATATATTAAAAAACAATTAGCTACAAAGTAATAATTTGCGTGTTTTTAAGGCTCCGAAAATTTTTAAATCTGTCTACATTGTTTTTTTACTAATGTAGTCTCATCTAAATTTACAGCACTAAAATTCATATTCTGATTAATACAGGGAGTAATGTTCTTCTAGATAAAACTTTAAATTGTTGATTTACAAATTTCTAATAATAATATAATAAATAACTAATTTTATTATTACTAGACAAGTTCAAGCTTGTTTAATATTTTTCATAATAAGAGTAAATGTTCAATAATGAATGTTCAGTACGCTTATTCCAAATACTGGAATAAGTTTATGGATTTAACGAAATGTTATATGTTAATATTGAGTCTTTTTTTCTTAATATATTTTTTTAAATTTCCTATCAACAACTAAGACTTAAGTAATTTTTGCAATTATTTTTAAAATTTTTTATATTTTACTTCCGGTTTACCGGAAGCGGTCAATTAACGATTTTTCGCTATTCCTCCATCAAAGCTATAAGTTTATGGCTTATCATGCACTTTATTGTTATCACAGCCGCTAATTGTATTTATGAGGGGTTTCCTCGTTTTGATTGTTGTTATTGTTTCTTTTACAATACACTCTTATCATTGTGATTTTGAACGCCACTCTAAAGTGTGCCAGCGCCGCTAATTACTTAACGGCCTCAGGTGTACATGGTTGGGTATAAGTTACCATTCAACTGATAAGAAATTTCACACGCTGTCTTTCGTTGTTGTGTCGGCGGTTGGTTCCGTTTATTTGCTACTGATTTATTATTTGTTTAACCGTTGTTAGAAGCAATGAATTTACGACTATTGTACACAATTAGTCCAATTAGCGGGAATAACTTTGTTTATTCGAAAATTTATTAAAATATATAAATTTTTATTGAAATGTAATATTTTAAACTTATTATTATTTGTTTCTGTTTAAATGAAATTGAAGTATCTGGTTTTCTACATGATAAGCATTAATAAACAGAAAAAAGTATATTTTTTAATTACAAATTTTGAATTTTTGTTTTTAACTAAATTTAAAAAAGGTATCCGGAAGAAAGTTTATTATTTTTCCAAAAATTATCAATTATTGTCTAAACGTTAAAGTGGTAAATTTTGTACCATTATTTTTACTTTTTACTTGTTTAATCTTATTTCAGCTTAGCTTACATGCGCCGCAACCACAACCAAAGCATGTCGTCAAACTGCCGGAAATACATAAACCCAATCAGCCTGTTCAAGATGCTATCGAAGCTGATGCCAATTATAAAATCAACATACAGGAAGTCAATATTAATCAGAATAACAATATCGAGGCACCTGCCGCAGAACATGAAGATAGCAAAAATAACGTAGCTGAGTACCATGATAACAGCGCCGCAGCAACTAGCACTAATGACCGACCCGCACTGGAAGCCGCCGTACAAGATCCACTAACCATGCCCGGCACTAATGGCTTAACAATCGACGATTTTCTAAAACGTTTGGAAAGCACAACCGATGCACAGAAACAGCATTTCCATGGCGCAACAAATGAACGTCAGGAGGCGGTCGTCGCCGCGTTTAAGCACTCCTGGGCGGGTTACAAGAAATACGCTTGGGGTCATGACAATCTGAAGCCCATATCGCAGAGTTCGCATGACTGGTTTGGCTTGGGTCTGACCATTGTGGATTCGTTGGACACAATGTATATTATGGGTCTAGAAGATGGTATAAAAGCGATAAAAATTTTAATGAAATAATTTTTTTAATTTATATACAATATATATTTTAGAATTTCTGGAGGCGCGCAATTGGGTTGATGAATTTCTTACTTTTGATATTAATCGCGATGTTAATTTGTTCGAGGTGACCATACGCGTACTCGGCGGGCTGATGTCCACTTATCATTTAAGCGGCGATAAGATGTTCCTTAAGAAATCGGTTTGTAGTTTTTTTCTCCTTTTATTGATATTACCTTTGTCGTTTACTTATATGTATATGTATATGTAATAATATATTTTTTTATATTGTGCCTAGGTTGAGCTGGGTAATCGTTTGTTGCCCTGTTTCCTATCACCTTCCGGCATACCTTACTCTGATGTTAATCTGGCTTCCATGTCGGCGCATTCACCTAAATGGTCTCCGGACAGTTCGACCAGTGAAGTGACCACCATTCAATTGGAATTTCGTGATCTCAGCCGTGCCATAAATATTCCGATGTATGAGCGGGTATGTATAGTAAAAATTCTATCACACCATGCAAATAAACTTGTGTGCGATAAGCTTTTTGAGTATATATTAAAATATTTTTTTGTATGATTATTGTTTTAAACAATGCATAAGAACTAAATCGCTAAGATAAAAAATTAATCAAATTTTAGGTGGCTCATCTGGTCAACGAGAAAGTACATGCGCTAGATAAAAACGATGGTTTGGTGCCGATTTTCATTAATGCCAACACTGGCACATTTCGCAACTACGCCACTATCTCGTTGGGCGCACGGGGCGATTCATATTATGAGTATCTGTTAAAACAATGGATACAAACGGGCTGCAAAGAAAATGATTTGTAAGAGTTTTTTTCTATAAAACTTTATAAGGTCAATTAATTTCAATTACAATATATTTTCCTTTGCTTTCCAGTCTTATACTTGACTATTTGCGCGCAATCGATGGTGTTCTAACTAAACTAAAGCGTCGCACACCCAAAGAACAACACGTCTATATAGGCGAATTGATCAACGGCAAAGATTTCAAACCGAAAATGGATCATCTCACTTGCTATCTGCCCGGCACACTGCTATTGGGTCATAAATTTGGCATGCCCGATTCGCATTTGTTGTTGGCACGCGATCTGCTGGAGACCTGCTACCAAACCTACATGAAACAACCGACACAGCTCGCCGCAGAGATTACCTATTTCGCGGTGAACGACAACGAGGAGCAGGAACTGTACGTTAAGCCTAACGATGCGCACAATTTGCAGCGTCCCGAATTCATCGAAAGCCTATACTATTTCTATGCCCTGACTGGGAATCGCACGTATCAGGACATGGGTTGGAACATATTTCAGGCGTTCGAGAAGCACACTAAAGTGGCGAGTGGGTACACATCGATTGGCAATGTGAAAAATGTGTTCAACACGAGACTGCGCGACATGATGGAAAGCTTTTGGCTGGGCGAGACATTGAAATATTTTTACTTACTGTTTAGTGATAATCGCAAAGAAATCGATTTGGAGAAATGGATTTTCAATACGGAAGCACATCCGCTGCCCATTAGAAGTAATTGAATAAGTGACGAGCGCGTGTAAATATTTATTTATTATAGTTATTATAAATGTACAAATAAGCTGTGCATGTAAAATACATTGTGCGTAATTTGTGTCTATTTGTTGATTATTCTATTCACGACTAATCACACATGCTATTTGGTACGATTTTTAAGTAAAAGCGTAAATGCCAAACAATTTTTATATAAACAAGAAAACCTATTCAAATATCTTACTATGCATATTTGGTATAACTAAACGAACTCTTGTCTTCACATGTTGTAGCTAAGCGTATAATGATATTACGTACATATATATATAATATATATTAATTAAAATTAATATTTATTTCTAGCATTTGTAAGTACCCATCATATTAACCGAAACGAAACGAAACACTTTCATATATTTTGTATCTCAATGGCATTGTTTACTTGTAATCAATTTCAAATTGTTTAATTTTTATTATATATTAGCTTTATTAGCCGTTCATAGACTTTTTTGTAATTGTAAATTAGTATCACATGTGTAATCTTTTTAAAGCACATGTCTCTTGTTTTTTTCTTCCAGTTTTACACATGTATGTCGTTTTGATAGCAATGTCATTTGTGTCAGTTCGATCTTGATAAGACAAATATACTCGCACTTAAATTATTGTAGAACCTAGCACAACAAACAACAAAAACACAAAACTGTAATGATCGTTAAAACACCGCAATAAAATAGTTATTTCAACTGAAATCTTGTGTTATCTTTTAACATAATAATTTAATTAGCAATTTAGTCAAGAGTTTTTGTTTAAATTATGTTTTTTGTCTACAAATTGTAAAAGTCGGTATGTGCCTTGACTTGGGACTAAAGGAGAACATGTCAGAATTAGGTTAAAAAATTGCTTTAAATAATTTTTTCTAAAGTTTTTGAAAATACTTAAAGGAAAAATCTATATTGTAAATAATCTTATTAATTTAATGTTTTCTATGTCACGGAATGGATAAATAATAAGAAATGCTTTATCAAAAACAAGCAACACGAACACTTTTCTTTATCTAGGTAAAACTTAAGCGATTTTTGGTATCTGGAGTCCTGGAGAAAACATTTTTGTTCATACTTTCTTTTAATTTTTGGCTGTTAAAACTGAAATTATATTTTTGTGTTTATTCTTAAATTTGTTATTTTATTGTTTCTTTTTATGCAACATTACTTTCGTAAAACTAGGGACTGTTTTTTTCTTCACGCCTCTTTTTCTTGAAAATCTTGTACTTACTTCGAGACTCTGACCAATCTCTTGCTGCCATTAATCAAACCTTATTAGCCGACCCTATTAGCCGAGGCCCCCAAATTTCCATCACTAAAACTTCGCTACTTTTTTGGGGTTGAATTTAAACGAACAAATTGAATACACTTTTTCATCCATTTAATTCTACATTAAGACTAAATATAGGATTCGCCGATGTTATATGAAAAATAAGTACATGATTTACAACAGAAAGACAAACAAGTTATTGTTTTTATATATTGATTAATTTTCGAAAATTCGAAGATGCCGATTTCGAACCTATTAACAAATGAAGGGCTATAGGTAAAAACGATGAGAATTCAATTTTTCAAAATTATTATAGTGATGCAGTTTTGTATCTCTGTGGCTATAGTTTCGAACTACATTTGTCGGTTGATATTTACGTTCAAATTGTTGTCATTAACCCCAGAAGAAGAAGAAGAAGAAGAAGAAAAAACACCAGGTTAATATTTATTTTGAATTTTATAATTTTCTTTATTAAATATTTTAATACAACAACACTTTGTAACAGTGTTTGTGTGTATATGTATTGTATTTATGTATGTACGTAGGTATGTGTTAATGTTATGTTCGTTTGCTTCGGTATGAGATGTAGTCTATGTAGTCATTTTGTTTCACAATTTCACTTCTTTTCTTTCTTTCTTTCTTATGCGAGAATTTTAAAATTTTATGAATTTTTGTTTGTTTGTTTGTTTGTTTCTTTGAAAATGTTCCTTAATTTTAACCACATTTTTAAGTTTTCTAATTTTGCTTAATTAATTTAATATTTAAGTTTTTGTTTTTGTTTTGCTTTTCTATAAAACAAATTGTTTTATTTGTAAATTTTACATACAGACATATGCATTAATGTGTACTTTTAATAATTAATTTAAAATTTCTCATTTATTTAATTACAATTTAGCTTAAGAATTACAAATAGTATAATAATTTAAGTTTTTCCTTATTTGTTTTTGTTTTTTTTTTGTTGTATGTTTTTTAACATTAAGTGATAAGGTTTTTCAGTTGAGAGAGTTTTGTATGCTACTACAGATATTACGTTAAGATTGGTTGTATTTATTCTGGTATATTTTATTTTCTTTGTCTTTGAATAACAACTAGAACGAGTTACAAGGGGAATAGTGGGACGTGGGCATTGTCGGGTTGGGGGGAAGGAATTCGGGGCAAGGAAGGAAGGAAGGAAGGTGAGCGAAGTAAAATTTTTGTTTGTTTGTAATAAATAGTTATCATATACTTTAAATTGAATTAAGTTTGATGTTTGTGTTGTTGTTGTTGTTTTTTTTTGTTGATGTCATTCTCAATCTTTTGTTCAAAAACTCACTTACAAATATAGTAATTGGTATGCCATAATACAGAGTTTATTTTTACTAATGCGTTGTCTTAACTTATTCTTTTTTTAACTTGCGTTCTTTACATACATTTGGATTACGATTTACAAACTAATCAGACATCAAGTATTATTTAATATATCTCCGTACAAAAATCAATCCGAAATTCGCTAAATGGGATCGATCGATGTAGCTGCGCAAGTGCATGTTCGTTCTACAAGCAATTCTTAATTGGGCTTTAGACTATTTTACCGACTTTATTTATCTTCTCAGTTTTGCTTGTACACATACATACATTTATATGTATATACATATACATGCAATAGGTATGAAACACTTTTTGTTTGTGATCGGCGATATGCTGTGTGCTTTTCGTGTTCATTAACATTCATTCTATGTGGTAAATTTGAACTTGCTAACGAAGTTCTTGAAGATCTTTAAAATGTGCTCTGATTATGTGTACGAAAGAATACTTTTCATTTTGAAAACAGTGAAAATTTTTAATAACTTTGTTTTTTTTGTTCTATTTGTATATTTTTAAAAAAAGTTTTCTAAAACATTTTTAAACAATTGTACTTGTACCAAAGAAAATAATATAATTAAGTTTTTATTAATATTACTTTGACTTTAAAAATGTCATGTGATAAATAAATGTTTACATTTTTGTTGTGCTTAAATGGGACATAAAACATGACATGCGGATATATTTTTAAACATCAAAATAAAAGTGGAAATATAATTTTTGTATTTCTCTTAGTAAACAAAATTATAGTATAACAACAATAAGCTAGCAGTGGTTTATTTCTGTTAGAATATTTATTTATGCAATTGTTTAAGTAAAAAGTTTTACCACAACGAATATTAACGAAGCAAGTATTTGAGTTGTATTACTAAAAACAAAATGGTAAAAGAGTAAAACTTGGAATTTACTTAAACCACAATTATAACTTCGTCCATGGGCTGAGTTAAATATCAAAAAGTTTGTTTATGTTTTATGCAATATCATTTTAACGAGAAAAACTTACTGCTACTATAAACAAACTTCATATTGTTTAAAACACGTCATCAACGATGTTAACGATTTTAGTAGTCTACACTCAAATAGCACTTTTAATGTGAATTCTTTTTTTTGGTTTTACTATGTGTTTTTGTTTTTGTTTGTACCAATAACAACAATAATTACAAATATGACATCGATATAATTAAAAGCTGACATTTTGTATTATGTTGTATTCTTTTGTTTGTGAAAAAAATTGCTTGAGTTTGCGTATACGCACTTAATTTTAATCTTTGTTTTTTTAATTAATTGTTTGACACGCAGAGTCTATAAATGTAAGAATATATATATTTATAAATATACATACATATGTATAAATATATAAAAAAAAAATATTTAAAATGATGCCACGTTCTATTGTACATGCGTTAAATCTACGATTAGTTTTAAAATTAAAACAAAAATAAAAACATCTTACATTCTCTAATTTTGAATGAAACACATTTAGATGCACATATAATATAATATGAATATACATTTTTCACTAAGCAAATTGTTGTAGGTAATTGGTATATACAAAAGACATCTATTTCCTGTTAATTAAATGTGTTTATTTATTTTTTTTTATTTTTTTGTAAACAGAATTGGCAACGTTTTTCTCTATTTGTTTATTTGTTTATTTGTTTGAGGCTATTCTTAGATACTTTGTGTATTTTGTTATTTTAAGAAAGCCATTTTAAAATAATTGTGAAATTTACAATTACAACCAGTTAATAATGGTTTTGCAGCACTTTCGATTGCATTTGTTTTACATTTAGCTATTCTTCTCGTACATCTCAATTTAATTTAAGTATCTTTTGTATGTGATTTAGCGTAGAGTTACCTAAACGCAATTGTTGTTTTTCTTTCATTCGTGCATTCTTAAATCTTTTTTGAGTTTATTGCTTTTATTCTTTTGTGCCGTTTTTTTCTTTAATTTTCTTCTAAATTATTGCTTTACTTTGTTTAAAGGATTTTAAAGTATACAAACATCTTGAAATCGAAATTATAAACAAAACTAAATTGACTAAAATTATAAGAAACAATTGATACTATACTTTGAACTTATGTTAGTTAGTGCATTCGCAACAATTACAAGATGAACGAACAAATCAATTAGGTACGCCCGCTAAACAAATTTCGTTTATCGCAAAACGATCAAAAATATTGGAGGAAATAAACTAAAAAAAAATTCATTTCGCGTTTATTAAAATAATAAAAGAGCAGAATAAATAATAAAATTGTATAAATAAATTAGGTCTAAATATGATACAATTTAAGCATAACGCGAGATTAAAAGGTTTAACAATTAAAGGCGTTTGAAGAGCGGCAACTCCTTCTTTTTAAAGGTGACTTCGGTTTGTGATGCCTATTTATTGCTTTGATATTAATTATAATGTGAAAATTAAAAAAAAAAATATAATATATAATCATGAAAAATTATAACAACTTTAGTAAAATAATAAATGCATATATGTTACCGTTTAAATTAAAGCTAACGGTGATGTGTTGTTAAGGCTAATATCAAAGCAATAGTTCAGCACACAGCTTTAAAAAGAAGCGGTACAGTTTACCGACTTTAAGAATTTTATTATGCGAACATATTTGAGAGTTAGTTGACTTTTGTTGGACTGTACAAGCTAAGAATTTTATTTCGTTTAATTCAATTGGCATTTTTAAGTCACGTGATTAAAATTTACTCAAATTTTCTCGTCACAAACAAATTTTAACCACCATTGAATTTTTATCACGTTCATAGATTTCGTTAACATTTGAATAAATTATATTCCTTGTGTTAGCACTCAAAAGTATGGGTGCCATAATTTTTACATTTATAATAGGTTATAGAATAAAAAAAGTTTTTTAAGCACCTATAAGTATGCAGTAGAAAAAAACTCAAAAATAGCTATGAGTGTAAAAAATGTTAGTGTAAAATTGAGCCTACACATAATTGTTCACATTTTAATCTACGCTTGCAGCTGTTGTTGTTGTCTTTGTTGCATGCTTGTGTTGCTGCCACGTTTGGGAAAACGTGCTCCTCATAATGTGGTCGTATTGAATTCCAATATTAATCCATTTGTGGAGGCAACAGAGTTTGCATGTTGTTGTGATTGCGGCTCTGCCGAAAGTTGTCAAGAGGTCATAATCGATTTGACCGTATCATCGATGCCTGTGGCAACGCAGCTGAAGTCGTTGAGCACAGCTGTTGCTGGCGCCTGTTGCGGTTGTTGATGGTGGTGATGCTGTTGTTGTTGGTGATGGTGCTGTTGATGGACGTTGTGTGTGTCAAGATTGTGATGATGTGTATGATGTTGATTGCTGATCATGGCGCTATTATGATTCATAAGATGTTGCTGTTGCGTTTCGAGCAACATGCTGCTTGCATTATCACCTGCACTCGCTCCGCCACTAATCAGACAATCGCCGAGCTCGTCGACGAGCTGGCGGCGTTTTGAGTTGGCGTCGACGTTACCGTCCGTCTGACAGCTGGATAATGTTGCAGGGCCACCTGTCTGTTGCTGACGATCGTCTAGAATGCTGTCGCCTAGAAAAGAGCCCATGGAATGATCCAGCGAAAAGTTAAGCGACTCAGATTCGCTGTTTTGCAAATTCAGAATGCTGTCGATAGCGTTTTGAACGTGGCGGCTGATGTCATCGTCAAATTCGACGCCGCCAACAATGCTATTATGGTGATGGTTGCTTGTCGCTGCGTGCTGTAGCTGCATGTTATTGCTGTGAATTTGCTGTTGCAGGTGATGTTGTTGGTGTTCGTGTTGCTGCTGCTGCAGGCTGTGATGAAGATGATTGAAATGTTGTTCCATGTTACCGGCGCTGCCGTCCAGCAGGTTACCAACAAATTGCTGTTGAACGTGCGCAAACGAATGTTGCTGATGCTGCTGTTGATGTTGCAGCAACATTTGTGGAAAGACGCCAGCGGCACCATTATGTGTTGCTGCGACCGCTTCAACGCCAATGCCATCGTGCAGCGACAACAAATCAGCGTCCATAATGTCGTGATGCTGCGCCGTCGTTTGATGTTGCTGTGAAAGTGACGGCGGCGATGAAGATGTCGACGACATTGAGCCCATGGATGTAGTGCACATTTTTTTGCTGTTACTGCTATCTCCATCTTCGTCATTTAAATCATCGCTTGAGGATAGCAGCTGTCCATTCCAATGGTGACTTCTCTTTCGCATTCCGGCGCCAGTATTGCTTATGCCATTAGTTGCAACTGTTGCTGCAGGCGCTGATACTGTTGCTGTTGTGCCCGAAATAAAATCATTAAATTGAGCTTCCATGGTTTGCATCCAGCGCGGATTATTGTTGCAGCTAAGTTGTATGTGATGTTGCTGATGTGTGGCTGTAGCTGCCACAGCTCCTGCTCCTGCTGCTGTTGTAGTTGTCGTTGACGCAAACTGTTGGTCATCAGCTTCGAACTGTAGTACACTTTGCTGTGCGATCTCCTGTTCCCACATGCGTTTATTTTTTACCGGACCGACGACACCAGGCGATTTTGAATCACCGAAAATCTCATCCAGACCCGATTCGATGTCGTGCGCATCACTGCCGCCAATGCCATTTTTGTTGCCGCCGCCCAGATGTACCGGCGACTCGCCAAACATAGCCTCAAGTCGTGTCTCAACGGATTTTTGAACATCGTTGTCATCAGAATTAAAGAATTCGTTGATTGACGCCACATGATGATGATTTTCGTTTTGCTGCTGTTGTTGTTGTTGCTGTTGTTGCTGCTGCTGTTGCCGGTGTTGCGGTGGCATTGGCTGTCGGCGTTGCTGGCTGCAGCTGTTAGTGCTGCTCGTGCTGCTGCCGCTGGTATCCTTGTTGATGCAGCCATTCGGAAACAGATCTACCATTGCAGGCGCTGCTGTACTAGAGGCGATCGGATTTGAATTTGAGTGCTCAAAAATGTCCAAGGATTTCACTGCAGTTTGTTGCTGTTGCTGCAGTTGGTGTTGCTGCTGTTGCATCTTTTGATCATTCATCAAATTCAATTCTTTTTGAATACAGAACCAGTCTTCATCTTGAGACTGTTGATGATGTTGTTGCTGGTGTTGATGTTGTTGCATCTGTTGGTGATGTTGTTTGGAGTTTGCCTGCTGTTGATTAACGTCAAAATTATTTGTGTGCGCTGTTATTGCCGCCTTCAGCTGGTGTTGTTCAATAGATTGCTCAAACATGTTGCAGTTGGACTTGTCGTTGCATGCTGTTGCTTTTGCAAGCGTTGCCAGTTTTATTGCGGACGTTTCTTTATGATCTACCTTTTTCATTATAAAACTGGGCGTTATCTCCGATTCGATGTCAAAGTGTTCGAATTCTTTTTTGACAAATGTTGTTGTTGGCTCGTTGGCAGCATCATTTTTGAGCACACCATTGAATTGCTTGTTGCAAACCGAGGACGATGAAGATGACGTCGAAGAGGAGCAGTTATTAAAGAAATTTGATCCTGCTAATTTAGGTTTCGTATCTGCGGAAATTGTGGATGTATCCTGCCAATTGTATTTTTCAGCACGCTGTTGTTGTTGCTGTTGCAGTGGCCTTTGCTTGGCTAAGGAACTGCTCAATGAATTGCTGCCGATGCCGCTACTACTGTTCTTCAGTAAATCAAATTTGTCAACAACAGAATTGAGTGCGTTTGTTGGAACACTATTTTCATACGGTTCTGTTTTAATTTCATGCTTAATTGTTGTTGTTGATTGCAGCAGTTCGTGTTGTTGTTGTTCCGTATTGCTGACAGCTTTATCTTCAGCGACGTTGTTAAAACAATTATCAGAATTGATAAAATTAGGTTTTTGCGTCTCAGTTTCACTTTTTAACTGTTTTATATCGCTTTTAAGATCGGAATTAAATTCCTTAAGCAGATCCTGTTCTTGTGCCACTTGTAGTTGCTGTTGCTTTTCCCAGTCTTGTTGCTCCTGTTCACTGTGACGCATTTCGTCAATTTCATTTCGTAAATCATCGATCATTAATTGTTGCATTTGGCACAGTTCAGAGGTGCGATGTGGCAGCTATATTTGGTTAGAAAATTTAAATTGTTAGCAAAAAAAAATCTAACAGAATTTGTAAACTTTTAACGCGTTCCTACTTACCGATGATTCTTGTAGTAAGATCTTCTGAAACTTGCCCGAAAGTGTCCGAAATTTATCTTGGAACTGCAGAGCGGTACTTTCAAATTCTTCTTCTTCTTCCGAATTAGTCTCCTCGTCGTTTTCTAACATACAATGGTATCTAAAAAAGTAAACATCAAATTTGAGTTTAACCAAATCGAAAGGTATCATTTAAATTATAAGCAATAATATAAAATCTCTAACCTAACTTGTATTTGTTTTAAAACTTTGTTTAGATTTATTCTTAAGTAAATTTATAATACCAACCTGATTAGCCTCTTCACGGCCTCCTCTTTGTTGTGAAACGGATTGACATAGTCCGGTTTTAAGCAGCTCTGCTGATCGACCTCCATTTGGCGTATAAACCTATTTGTTATAACACGCAAAATAAAAACATTAATTATTATTTGCAAAAAATAAAATTTAAAGAAAAATTAAATATGTTTAAGGAAAAAATCGTCGCATTTCGAATTCTTTCGATTTTTTCAACCAACTACTCACAAGGAGAGACGCGCTAGTTTTGGCTTTGGAGACGACAAACGTTGCTGCTCTTCGGTCTTAACAACGACAGCAGGCTGCATGACTGTGTGTTGGCTGGCAATGATGTTGCTGTTGCTGCTGCTTACGGAAATAGGCAAGGCAACGGTTGTTGCTGCTGCTGCTGCTGCTGTTGTAACAGCAATCGTACTGCTGACAGTTGCAGTTGCGGCCGTTGAAACAGTTGAGCTCATCAGAGGAGGCATTCCAAGCGGATGTTGATGCTGTTGTAGATGTTGTTGAATGTTGACAGTGTTGTTGGCAATTGCTGCTGCTGTGTTTGCCATTGACGTTGCTACAGCTGTCGCTGTTGCTACGGAGACTGAAGCGGGAAACACCAAAGGCGGTGGCCCATTGACTGTGCCGTTGCCAATGTTTGGCAGAAATTGGAGTTGCTTTTGCTGTTGCTGCTGCTGTTGGTGCAACTGTTGCTGATGGAACATATGTTGTTGTTGATGCGGCGGTTGTAGTTGTACTGTCATATTGTTAATAATGTTATTGCTGCCAATCGCCGGTAGCATTTGTTGCGTAAACTGTTTTTGTGTAGAAGACGATGGCATTATTGACAACATATTGCTGGCAACACTAACATTAACACTGTGCTGCTGCTGTAGTTGCTTGGCGGCAGCAATACATTTCTTTGCAATTTCTGTAGCCTTTGCCTGTTGTTGCTGTGTATTGTTAGTGGCAGCAGCAACTGCTATTGATTGCTGTTGCAATTGCTTTTGTTGTTGCTGCAGTTTCTGCTTATTCTGTTGCACAGTCTGATGATGCTGCATTGGATAAATGTGTATACGCTGCGTGACATTTTGTTGCTGTTGTTGTTGCTGCTGCTGTTGCTGTTGTTGCTGCTGCAAGTTATTCCCAACCGTTGTTGACGAATGATTGTTGGGCGTTACCACATTTGCCGGAATGCTGGCATTTGCCTTTGCTGCATCTGATTGCTGTTGTTGTTGCTGTTGCAAGATCTGTTGTTGTTGTTGTATAAGCGTAAAGCCACCACTACCATTAGGCGCCGGCATGAATCCTTCCGGTGTAGGTATTTCTTTGCCGGCGGCCAAAATGCGCTGTTGCTCAATAAAAAGACGCTGCAGTGCCATATTAATCTCATTGTCATTCATGGGTTTGTTAAATGCAGCAATGGCTGTCGGATCAAATTCTGGCGGAAGTGGCAGCGTTGCGAGCAACGATTTATGTTGCAGCTTAATTGTTAGATATTGAATTTGCATTTGTACTTGTTTGAACATTTGTTGCTGCTGCGGCGTCAATTGAATTGTCTGCACACGTGAAACTGTATGTTGCTGCTGCTGCTGTTGTTGTTGTTGTGGCTGAGAAGCTGCTGGTGGTGGAGGTAGTGGCTGTTGCAGCGGCGCCAGTGGTAAGCTGCCTCCAGGTCCCGAATTTATTGAGGTGAGTGTCGGCGGGCCATTAGAAGTTGCAACTGAAACTGCACTACCCATTGAAGTAGGCGTTGCTGATTGCATTGTCGGGAGACTATTTGCAAAAGTGCTGTTATTATTATTGTTATTATTAAAGTTACTGACTCCAGCGGCATTGCTGCTACTAGCTGCAGGAATATTGCACATTAAACTATTAGTATTGCTTGTGGAAGCAACATTTGCATTAATGCTTAGACCACGTGAATTCGGTGATTGTAAAATGTTGTTATTGCTAAGGATTTGTTGCTGCTGTTGTTGTGTTGGTTGCTGTTGCATTGGTGCTGTAACGCCCACCAACTTGGTGCCGCTGGTCGTCTGCTGTTGCAAGCTCTGAAACGGCTGTATGCTGTTGGTTGTTGTAGTCGTAGTTGTTGTTAAAGTGTTGCTAGAGGTTGCGACTACAACTTGCTTGCCACTGGCAATGTTCGGTTGTACAATTTGCACTGGATTGTTGTTTGGTTTCTGCGACAACGGATCCAATTTGGGCATGGGCTTAACAACGCTTGCATTTTTAATAATGCCTGCCGTACCGCTGGCGACATCGGCCGCTGTTGTTGTGGCTTTTGGCTTGCGAACGGGTTTCTTCTTAGGAACGGCGCCAGTTGCGGCAGCCGTTTTTGCTGGCTCTAGTTTGGCTTTACTTTGGTCTATAATTGGTGCCACGTTGGCCACTTGTTTGGTCACAGTTGTCGCTGTTGTAGTCGTCGTTGTGTTGCTGGTCAGTGTTGCAGCTGCATTGTTGCTGTTCCCAATGCTGTTCAAAGGTTGTATGGGTTGCGGGTGCACAATTTGTTGTTGAGGTGCTTGTAGACGTGAATTTTGTAGCTGCTGTTGCTGCTGGTTGATGTTTAAGCCCATCGAAGAGGGTGGCTGTTGTGTTGTGGGCGGCAATGGATTTACATCATTAAAGTGAATCTGACCCTGTTGCAGACATTGTGCTAGTTGTTGGGCATTAATACCAGCTGGTGCGATTAGCAGGCGCTCTGTGGGTGTAATGGAAGCGGTGGTCTGTGTCGCCCCCATAGGCGTAATTTGGTTATTTATCGTATTGAGGCAGAACAGTTGCTGAGTGGCTGGATCAATTTTGGGCAATGACACATAGCGTTGATTTTGTGAGGAAACAAGAGGTGCGGCAGAATTCATTAAATTTACTTGATTCGGCAATGGTTGTGGCAACAATTGTTGTTGTTGTGTTTGCGACAAGGGAATTAATTGTTGATGTTGCTGCTGTTGTGGCAATTGTTGCTGTTGGAACTCATGAGATTTTGGTTGCGACTGTAGCGGTAATGGTTGTTGATGTTGTTTTGTTTCGTAAACAATACGCTTAGCATCATATTGCGGCAGCAGCTGTTGT
This sequence comes from Suillia variegata, assembly GCA_949127995.1. Classification (NCBI taxonomy): domain Eukaryota; kingdom Metazoa; phylum Arthropoda; class Insecta; order Diptera; family Heleomyzidae; genus Suillia; species Suillia variegata. Next base: position 42,351,564 of record OX421843.1, on the reverse strand, counting down.
TGTTGCTGCTGTTGTATCAAAGTTGTTGTCGGTTGATTGTTTACGACTACATTGGGATTAGCATTTAGCTGCAGTTGGATTGTGGATGGTTTAGGAGGCGAAATCGTCGTTGATGACGAATTTTTGCTTATGGCGCCAGTACTGGGCGCAATCACAGTTTTCGATCCATTAAAAAGTTGATGCGGTTGAAGTTGCGGCTGTTGTTGTTGTGTCTGCGGCAGCGTCGTTGACTGCAACTGTTGCTGTTGTTGGTGTTTGTTATTGTCAACCTTTGTAGGCTCGTTGATTATTGTCAAATTTGGCAGAGCGCCCTTGAGCAGCGCTTGCAAAATTAGTTGAGATTGCTGGTCTTGCGGCTGATTGGGATCGTGTCGCAGAATAAGACGTTCGCAATGCTCGGACACGGCCAGTGTCAGACTACCAGTAAGCTGTGGTATCAAGGCAGCTGCTGAAGCTGGTGAACCAACGGAGATGGAAACATTGCCCGGCATACCTGTGAGTTGAGGAGGTAATATCGTTGCGCTGTTATTGTTACTGCTGCTGGACTGGTGTTGGTGTTGTTGTTGGTGTGTGGTTTGAGTGGTCTGTTGTTGCGGTATCGCCACCAACTGCATTTGTCGGCCGTCACTCGATGAAACCTTGATTGTGGGATGTTCGTGCTGTTGATGTTGTTGCTGCTGCGGTAATGGTGTTTGGAAAACAATTTGAGGTGGCGCCTGATGCAATTGTGTTGAATGCTGCTGCTGCTGCATTTGCTGAAGCTGAGCCGCAGCAATGCCGCTAGAAGAAGTTCCGCTTATTCCCATTCCTCCTCCTCCTGAACCACCACCATTTGAGATTGTGTGAGATCCGATTTTGACACCTGCATTATCGAGTATGGGCATTATTTGGATTTTGTTTTCGACAGTGTTGGTAACCGTTGTTGGCAATGCATTGTGATTTGGCATCTTTGTTGCATCAACTTGCGAGATTTGTATGTTGCCAATTTGGCTAGGAACTTGCGCGGGCGTTGGCGTTGTCGTATTCAACATTGTTGACGATGTTGTTACTGTGGCAGCAATGTTGGGAGCAGTTGTTGGTAAATTGGCGATGGGCATATTGCCAACAGTGACTACCGAAGAGGCCATTGCAGTAGAGGTGGCTGCTGTAGCAACAGCAGTTTCTTGTTTTTTACCATTACGGCGTGCTGCTGGCTTTCGTCGTGGTTTCACTGTAGCTGTTGTTGTGGTCGTGGTAGTTGTTGTTGCTGACGTCAGTGCAGTCATTGTTGACATCGTTGAGCTAGAGCAGTTTATTGCCGGCGACGTCATTTGTGTTTGTGGATGTACTATTGTCGTTGCAGGCATGCTAAAATTTATTGTCGGCACACTTGACGTTCCACTGCTGATGTTTTTTGGGGCCTGATGGTGATGTTGCTGCTGTTGCTGCTGTGCAGCTGCAGCCGCCGCAGCTTGTTGTGCCAAATGTTGCTGCGCCTGACGCTGTATTTCTTCCGCAGTCGGCAGTCGTGGTATTGATATCGTGTAGGGATGTGCCGATGAATCGTTTTGATCAATTTTAATTAAAATATTTTGCGTTGTGTCTGCAGCAGCAGTATCGTTGACATTAGCAGTAGATGTTGCTGATTGTGCGGCTGCCGCTGCTGCTGCTGCGGGTATTGAGAAGGTGAAAGGCAGAGAATCTCCACCATTTTGGCTAGGTATCGAGATCATAATATCATTGGAGTTTGGCCCAGTTGATGAGGAGTTTGTGGACGATGGAGCCGTCTGTTCTTCTTGCTGCTGCTGCTGTTGTTGTAGTGGTGTCAGTTGATGTGTCGGCGGTGTTGACAATTCCATGCCGTAGTCTTCATCATCATCGTCCTCCATGATGCCGCAGAGTTTCATCACATTGCCGAGATCAAGTTTGCCGTTGCTGGCGCGTGTTATTTGCGGTGTTGGCGATGGTGATTTGGCTCGCGGTGGCAATTGTGGCTGATGTTGCTGAATGTTGTTGTTGTTGCTACTGCTGCTGCCCATGCCGCTAAAATCCAAATTTGTTATGAATTGCTGCTGTGGTTGCTGCGTTTGATTGAGGCTTGTTGTTGTTGCTGCTGTTGTGTATATGTTGCTATTGTTTGTTGTAGGAACCATGCAGTTGTTTGTCGTTGAGTTGAATTTATTGCCAACAATGGGGCTAGTAGTATTGACAACGATTTTTGTGACAGCGGGTGCGCCAGCCGGTGAGGCTGCTGGAACTGATGTTGTTGTTGTTGTTGTGATGGCAGCAGGTAGAGTAGGCGTTGCGGCAAGTGTTGCTGCAGCAGGTTGCTTCTTCTTGCGTGGCTTTGCCTTTTTCTTTGGCTCAACGTGTTGCTGTTGTTGTTGTTGTTGCGCCTGCTGCACTTGTGATTGCGTCTGTTGTAATTGCTGTTGTAGCTGCTGTATTTGTGCTTGCTGCTGCTGTGCTTGTTGTTGTTGTTGCTGTAATTGTATGTTGGTCGCATTACCAGCCGACATTGTATTAATTATTGTCGTACCGTTCGGCAGCTGTTGCTGACTTAGTGTGACTGTTGCAGACCCGCCGCCATTTGAGTTGTGTTGCGGACTGGCGGCTGTGATATTTTGCAGTACAGGTGTTGGTTGGCGCATTGGCTCTGGCGTCACGGCTAGTGGTACATGCGCGGGCGACATGTTCGAAAGGGATGCTGCTGCCGCATTAAAGAGATCAGTTGCTGTGGTCGCCGAATTGGCTGACTGAGGCTGGGGCGGTGGTGGTGGCGGCGTTTGGAAAGTAGCACCAGCAGCGGCGGCTGCAGCTGCCAACTGCTGTATATTGGCGCCGCTTAGCTGATTTAGATTAATTAGTCCGCCGGCGCCGCCGTTCAAGCTCTGCTGAAACTGTGCCGGTAGCTGTGAAAGTATTGTAGCTGCGGGCGCGCCAGCAGCACTCAGGCCATTGGGCATTTGTATTTGCGCAATGCTGCCACCATTGGCTGCGGCCGCCAATTGCAGATTCTGCAGTTGAGCGGCAACGCTTTGGCCCAACAGATGACTGTTGATTGTCGCTGCGGTGGTATATTGCTGAGATCGATGCGGTCCATTGTTTTGTGCAGCTGCTGCGGCAGAAATTGCGGCATGTAGGCCACTCAGTTGCGTAATAGCAGGCTGCTGTGGATTAGTTTTTATAGTTTGCAAGTGATTCGCTTGCGCATGAATAAGGTTCGCCTGCGAGGAGACAATAAAGGTGGGCGTTGCTGCAGCAAGCTGCATTGTGGCCCCATTGGTACCGAGTATGCGGAGCAGCTGTTGCGGCTGATGTTGCTGGTGATGATGTTGCAGCTGTGGCGGTGGTCGAGTGTTTTGTATGACGAGCGACGGAGTTGCTGTAAGTTGTGGCGTCGGTGGGCGCAGTATAAGCTGTACCCCTTGCGGCGTCTGTTGCTGCACCAGCACAGGCATTTGGTTAAGCAATAGTTGTGGTTGTTGCGCCGCTGTGGGGAGTAAAATTTGCTGCTGGTGCTGTGGATTGGAATTAGGAGCGGCGGATATTTGCGCTTGTTGCGGTTGCGGTGACTGTGATATTTGCGGTAGTTGAGGCATGTTACTGCCAACGTGCTGGTTGCTGTTGTTGTTTTTGGTTTTATGTTGTTGAGAGTGTTGTAAGTGAGAAGTCGTCGTTGTCGTCGTATCGCCGCCCGACGAAGATTGTTGTTGTGGCTTCGGCAGTATCTGTTGTGGTGCTTTTGTGGATTTTGTGTTTGCGTTCGTAGTGATCGTGTTGTGGCTTCCACCGCTGTTGCTGTGACTACTGTAGATGGGCGCCGCGATGCTTGTCTGCACCGTTGCAGTGCTGCAAATGTAGCGCTGCTGTTGTTGATGTTGCACGTTGGCAGCAGCAGGTGCTGCAATTATCTGACCTTGTGGCCCTTGAATAAATTGAAATACCTGCTGCTGCGCCTGTTGCGGCGCATTGCCGGCGGACAGCGTAAATTGTTGCTGCAACATTTGCATCGGTGGCTGTGGTGTCGGCGGTTTAATGGCAGCCGCAGTGATTGTATTACTTGGACTGGGTATTGGGCTGTCGGCAATTAGGGGACTACTGCTGTGATATTGCTGAAAGTGTTGTTGCTGTTGGTGGCTCAGCAATGTTGTTTCCGCTGTTGTTGTGGAGCCGGATGCGGCTTTTTTCGCTTGACCTTTTGGGCTACTAGCCACATTTGTTGTCGCAAACGAACTGGGCGTATTGATTGCTGCTGCTGCTCCGTGTGGTTGCCCATAGCCGCCGGCTAAAGTCGTGGAGGCTGCAGTGTTGTGTTGGGCGGTGACTTGGTGGCAATTCTGAGTGGTGCTAAATATTTGGTGATGTTGTTGTTGTTGTTGCGCAAGGTGTTGCAGCTGCTGGTGCTGTTGCTGCTGCTGTGTTGAGCGTTTGTTGCTATTACTGCCGTTGCCCGCTCCCTTCTTATTCAATTGGATATTATTGGAGCCGACAAGTGTTGTATTGAATTCATTGCCGCCCGACGTTGTCACGCCGATGACGCTCGTCGCTGCAGCCGGTGATTGCGAGGGACTTGGCTGAAATACCACGGTGCCAGCGTTGGGACTGCCATTGGTGGTGAATTGGTGGATCGATTGTCGTCTGCCAGGCGTCGCCGCCTTGCGTTCCTTTAAAAAATACAAAATAAATTTATATTAAAGAAAAGTGCAAGTAAGGATAACAACAATTTTGTTTCGATTCTGCGGGCAGTGCAACTTACCTGATCTTGTAAGGTGTTTGAGATAGAATTGCCCGCTACAAGTAGCACATCTTGAGGAAATGGCGACAGAGAGGGCGAAGGTTGCAAGCGCGGACTAGCTGAGATCGATGGTGATGGACTGGGCGTCAGAAACGGACCCGGCGGAGACAATATTCCTGCAAAATAAAAAAGTTTTCAGCAAAACACACAAAAACAAAGACCGGAAAACAGATTGTATATTGGATAGAAAATCAAATAGTTTAAGTAAATTTTGTATATCAATCCAAACCAATCTCTGGAAATATTGTATAAATAAATCGAAATGCAACTGCATATTCCTTAAGAAACGTGGGACAAACTTAATATCTGCAAATAGTAAAGTTAATTTCAGTAAATATTTTGTTTAGCGACCAAAAAAAATAAATTATTGGACCGATATATGGCTACAGTGGACATATAAGACTACTTAACAAATTAAACCAATCCTTTAAACCAAATTCATCGAAGCGCTCGATTCGAAGGAAGAATTTTAAAATAATGTCAAAGAGCTTGGACACCTCTAGCGACTTCAACAACATTGAATAACCAAACAGAAAGGAGTAGCATTTAATTTTAGCAACAATATGACAATAGCGACTGCTGACTGCCTGCCTGCCAATGATCCACGATTATAATTTTTAATGGAAAATAATATTAAAGTTGTAAAATATCGGCAGATTTTAAATCTTAAAATCGAGAGTATCTAAATTCAAATTAATTCAATTGTATAGTTTTTTCAGTGATAATTTTGTTTAGTAATTTCTTGAAGTGTCGCTTCTTTGGATCAAAAATGTTGCTGAACTAAATATCCTTTGTCCTCCCGCACAGTAGTATCAGATATCGACAGAAAATGTGCAACAGCAAAAAAAACTCTAGTAAATTTGATTCTCAGTTTTAGCTAACAAAGAAGAATATATCCGCAATAGGTAATTTAATGTAGTTTCGTACGTGACCAAATAAAAATGCGCGCCATTTCGGACAATTTTGCATGGCACTTTACTTTTGTGCTCCTTGGCATTGCCGCAATTAATGGACAGAGCAAGTGTGCGTGGAGGGTAGCGCGCCAAACTATGAGAGCAGAAAAGTAAGTACGAGTATAACACAAACCAGTTTCCTTGGAGAAGTGCCCGACTGCTGCTGCGTTCTTTGTGCTTTGCTCCGGGGCTCTTGTCTTTGTTTACAATCTTCTTTGCTGTTTTTGTTTTGCTGTTGTATTTTTTGAAATGGAGATTATTTTTGGAATCAACGCAAAAACAAACAAAAAAAAAACAAAAACATGAAGAAAATGCAGAAGGTTAAAAGGATACAAAAACTGTAATTAAAAAGGGTTCAAAATATGAGAAAAAGATTGCCATAGAGATTAACCGAAAAAAGGGAACTCAAGTACGCAATAGAATTAACTAAATTTGGTTGTGAAACTGTAAAGGACGGACTATAAAAGTCGGTTTTTTATTTTGGTAGTTACCGAATTGCTCAAAAGGCCTGCCCTTTTGTGCAGCGCTCCTTTTTGCGTTAAACCCTTCAGGCCACTTGTGTGGGTTTTTTTATTTTTTTTTTGTTTGAGCCAACTTGTTAGAACTGTTCTTCCTGGTGTTGTTGTTGTAGATGTTGTTGCCGTTTCAGTTAAAGTTCAGTTTTTATTTATGAAACTTTTGAGTGGTATTTGTGAAAAAGTGATAAATTGTGCCCCGAGTGCTTGCTTGGTGCGTAGTTTGAGTGGTGTGAAAAAGTTTTTGTGGTTATGTTTAAAGCGAACGGCAGGAAAAGTTTAGTGGCGAACACGTGCTGGAGCAGGCGTTGCTCCGTGAATGGTGTTGTAAATGAAAAGCATCAAAATATAACGTTTTAACAATTACTCGCAAAGTTTTTTTTGTTTTGTTTAGAGTTGAAAAGTTAAAAAAACACATTTAAAAAAAATTATAATTTAATAACTGAGCGTATTTATTAAATATTTAAAATTAACAGAAAATTTGCATAATTGTAAAATTTTGTATTTATTCTGCAAAATGTAAATTTCGCTAACTATTAAAATCAATTTTCACCCCATCATCCCAATACGTTTTGCATTAATTTGCATACGAAGAAACGAACAAATGGCAAAAACAAAAAAATAAAAAGGGGAAACAACCACCGCCAATAACCACCATTATCGATAGCGACAGGACAGGACAGGATGAAAAAGCGCTTTGTAAGCGCCTTAACGAATATTTGCGCGGAGATTCAAATCGAAACACGATGAAACCATTTTTGAGTTATCAAAATAACTTGTGTCTTGTGTTTGAATCAACAATCTTCATTACAATAATATTCATATTTATATTACCACTGACATTCCTTTCAATATAATAAAAATACATTTTATACAATAATTGGAATCTATTCTAGCAGATATTGATAAAGAGGTTGAATGTTCCTGTCAGCTAGATTTATTTCATTTTGATTATAAACGCCTCAAATTCTAACCAGTAAAAAATAAGCAGAAGCTAAAACAACAACAAAAAGTTATAGCAAAACCATGGTAAAAAATAATTCTGCACAATCATCATCTACCGAGAAATTGTCTTGGTAACCAACTCAACATAAGCAATGCCGTCAAAAAAAAAAGAAAAGTCGTTGTTAACGCCGCAGCCGTAGTCGCCGTCAGCAACATCACATCATAACGTTTATGTTGCTGTTGTTTTTGTTGTCGATGCCTGACGATGAGCGCGTACCGTATCCTACGTTATGCCAGAAACAACTAAGCTCCCCACAGAGCAACATTGTTCCATTTATTTTTTCACTAACAATATTTGAAATTCTCGACGGAGAAACAACAACAACGACAACATCAAACTAACTTCGAGGAATGAGCATCTTCGTGAAAATGAAACACAAATGTAGCTGGCTGGTTGGCTACAGGAGCCCAAAAGAAAGGTGTACAATATATGCGAAATAGGAAAATCATGATGCTTCGTTGTTCTGAGCACGGCAACCACCGCTGGCGGAACTCAACTGCAATAACAAAAACAACCACGACGACGACGATAGTCGCTGCTATTTTGAATTTCAACGAAATAAACACGAATCCTATTACGAAGCTATTTTGCACAACCAACCTCATGCCATCGTAGTCGTAATCGACGTCGTCGTGGTCTTTGTTCTAGTTGCTGCTGTTGTTGTTGACGATGGTGTTTTGTCCCTGCTCTTGTTGCCTTTGCAGTTGCTATTGTTGTTGTAGTTGCCTGTCAAAGTCAGTAAAGAACTTTCGGTCGTTCTCGTCTTTCGTTCGGTTCGTTCATTGGATTTTGAGTTCTGAAAAAGATGTGAAAAATGGTAATGGCAAGGGTATGTCCAGGAAAGATCAACCAACTGAACAATCGACCGGCAGACGTCAAGGTACCTATTCCAATCGAATGATAAAAATCGAAACAGCTACCGTGAAATATTTGTCCTCAAACTTTAGTCAAAAGTTGTTAGCGAGGGTAACAGAAAAAAAAAATTCCAACGTAATTATTCAATTAAATTTTGGATTTCGTAGAGATCTTCAAAAGTATTCTGCTTATATTTTACTATCTTCTTTAAGATATTACAGGAGATACAAGCAATAGCAAAACTGTCAAATATAATATGGAAGGCGTGTCATATTCGAGGACTATTCGCCTTTTGACGTTACTATACATCAAAGTCGTCAACAATATTTTTATAACTGATCTTTTTAGTATGTTCAGAATGCAGTTGATTTATATCAAATAAAGTGCATTCGAATTTAAAATATTAAAGAATTTTTGAAAATTTTATGTTTTGCTATCCTAGATAATAATTCGAAATTATCAATTAGACAAATTAACTTTTAATCTCAGCTCGCTTCTTTAAATTATTGGAATTTTAGTCCTTTGCATCACAACAAAAATAATGTATGTATATAAATACATGTTGAATTCCAAACCATAACGCCCGCGGTTGGCTGTTATTGTTAGTGTCTTTTTTTCTGACGTTGTTGCTCTTGTTGTTCATATTCTGACTGCGCGTTAACCTTATAAAAATAAAAATTGAAAAGACGACTTTTTCAAAACAGTGGCATAAGATGCAAAGTTTCTGATTTGCTATTTTTTTCTTTCATTTTTATTTTGGCTCATTGTTTTGTTGGTTTTCGCAGTGCTAATAGGGCTGCCTGCTACTTTTCGAGTCGCTGTGGCGGCGGCGACAGCGGCTTACTGGCTGGCTGGACCGCCTCATTTATGCGAGGAGCATGAAGTTGATGTTGGACTCAGCTCAGAGGAGCCGAAGAGAAAGAAAGGCTGAATGGCAGGCAGGCAGGCAGCAGTCGCTATTGTCACATTGTTTCTACAACGAATTTAATGCTACTCCTGCTCCTTTTGGTTTGGTTATCCAAAGTTGTTGTTGCAGCCGCTAGAGATGTGTATACATACGAAGCGCGCGATTGTGTTATGGCGATATGTTGTTGTTGCCAATGCTGTGAGCAAAAATGGTTGTTACGGATAAAGCTAACCGTTTTTTTTTTTTTGTTGAGTATGTGCAAAAACAATAAAGGAATATAAAGTAGCAAAAAAAACGGCTTGTAAGCGTATTAATTCCGGCATAAGTCGGAGTTCAAATACACTACAATTTGGCTAATTCAATGGAGTTATAAGAACAATAAATGCAACAAACATTCTTTTAGTTTTGATTCATTAAATTATTATATTTTTTGTGAAATTTACAAAACTTGAACAAAAAAAAAAAAAAAGGCCGAAGCTTAATTATTAAAATATAAGTAAGTCCGAATATTTACTCACACATTACATTTACTTTTACTTGAAAACTAATTTCAATAAAACAAATATACCCACATTATTTTGATGTAGGGTATTTTTTTATTTTTTTTTTATAAATTTATATAAAACGCACGGTGCAAAAAATGTGAGAAGAGCGAAACATGCCACAAGAAAAGAAAAAAAAGTAAGTGAAATAAAAATCAATAAGTGTAGGCATGTGTAATGAGGGTAGGATACTTGAGGGATTCTTAGAAGTGCGCAATTTAGATGCTGAGCTTTTGCAAGTGTGATTATGTTGTTGCTGTATTGTATGTATATTTCGTTGTTTCTGCATAGACGGGAAGTTAATAAAATAAAAAATAAGAGCTCATACTTTTGAAGAATACCTAAAGGTATATTTTTTTGTAATTGTAGACAAATTACGATACGACGCTAAAAAAAAAATTTGTTTCAACAGAGAAATTTGTATATAATTTAGCGACAATTTTAGATAATTATAATAATAGCAAAGAAGCTATTTATATTAATCGTGAAACACTTTTATTAAATTAAAATATATTTTTTTAAATAGCTTTATACGATATTTATTCTTTATCCAACACTCAACGTTCATTCAACACATTACAACATCATAATTCGTTCATTCAGTAAATTTCTGAAGTAGGTATTTTCAAGATACCTCCAAGCCAAAGGTTAATTGTACAATAAAAGAAGGAAAACAAAATGTTGAGTTGAATGCAACGTTTATAATTACATTAAGACTTCATTTCATACAATACAATACAACGCAACATTTAAATAAACAAACAAAGCAGGCAAGCAAGCTGATGAACGACTACCGGTCTTTGCGAGCACAGGCGGCGATCTTCTTAACAGTCGTTGTTATATTTGTTGCAATTAAATCGCAACGATTCAAAAGTAATGCAAAAATAAGTAAATACTTAAAATGAAAACAGCGAATTTCACGCGCGTTCAATGGTCATGGTAACAAAAACAACAACAACAAAAACAACAACAACCAAACACACTTGAGTCAAATAACTCATGTCTCAAGTGCTGTTGAAATGAGTTTTTATGTTGTCTTACTTCGGCTTGGCCTGATCTGGCCCGGTCTGGTTGGTGTGTTGTGGTTTATGCCTTTAGTAAGTTACACGGCGGAATAACATCGACGCTCTGTCGGTGGTGGTGGTGCTAGACTGACTGGTGAGAAGTGTACCCATTTGTAACATTTGTTTTATTTGTTTCATTTCTTTATGAGGAGTTTTATTTAACTCGAATGTTTTTTTATACACTCAAGAAAAGAGGTTATACTTTTAAACTGGTTTAAAGCCCTTTGTGTTAAATTAGATATTTCTGACAGACTACTTATGCTAAAATGCTTTTTTGGAACACAATGAAAAAAATTCACAGTGTGAAGGCGAATACAAATACATGAATCCTTTGATTTCGAGTTCACCGAGCTCTTAGTAATATTTGAAATAAAATAAAACCATATTATTCATGAATAAGGTTCAAAAAAATTGAAAATTTCTCAAAAGTTAAAAGATGAAAGACTCGTAGGTACTAAAGTTAGGTATGAGCTTTATCTGACTATGGATATGCACCAACCAACAACTTTTAAAACGTTGTTTTATAGAAAATTATCTTACCATAACAAATACAATAACAATTTCACCAGTGTACTGTACTACTCACTGAAAATATCACAAGATACAATTAATTTAACCGATATTATTTCGGGTTAAACGTGTGTGCAATGCAAATATGTTGCTGCCACAATTTATAAATTGCTGTCGAATACAATTGCAAAGTTTTTCGTTTGTTTGTTTGTTTTGTTAATAAGTCTTGTAGTCATTGTGTGGAGTGGAAATTATCATACATATTAAAGAAAAGAAAGACAAGAAATTGAAAAACAAAAACAAAATAAAAAAATATCGTTTGTAGGTCGCGGCGCACCGAGACAGAAAACGCGCGTTTCACTTTGTTTATTGCATTTTTATGTAATGAAATTTGTTTTTTAATCATTTTTCCAACTACTGTTGCTCGCTGCTGTTGTTGTTGTTGTTGTTACTGCTGTTGCTGTAGCTGCTAATGCACACGATAATATCGCACTGCATAAATTTAAAATAACATACACTCAGAATAATTTTATTTTATATTGTCTTATAAAGTATTTTTCTTGACAACTTAAGAATGTTTCGTCTTTATTTTATGACGGAAAGAATTTCGATTTATAATATCGATATTAAAATTTAAAGAACTTGAAATTTTGTACGTTATGCTGATTAAAACAAAAAAAGGTTAACCATTAAAACAACTTGAGTTGTTACCAATTAATTTTACTAGAATTGATATTGGAAAATAAGTTTAAATAGACCAAACAAAAAGAAAACAAAAATTTTCCTTTTTCAAAAGCAATTTTTTTGAATGTATTTCAAATATTGTCTCGGAGTGTGCATATGAATTTGTTAGTATGTACGTTTTCAAGCGCCAAAAAGGAAACCAAGTGGGTTGGGCATGTCTACGGAAAACACACACACACACATGTATTTACAAACATATCTACAACATGCAAGAAAACAAAATTATTTGATTAGATCGATTCTGGAATTGAATTATTAATAGTATTTGTAATATTTTACAAATACACACACACATATTTACATACATAATCATAAACGATTTTTAATAGACATTGAAAATTCTCAGATTGACGTGAATAATTCAATTTGTGTTAAGCGCCTAAAATAACAACAGGCGTGTATAACCCATTAAGTAGCAAGTTTCATATCTGTGAATTTATTGTGACAATTTGTTTGACATGCGCAGTTTTTATTTAATTATTACTTTTGAATTTCTTTGGGTAAGTACTTCTTTAGTAGACTCTCAAATGAACGATTGTTTTATAAATAAATACGCGGCATGTTTATTTTATTTATATTTTGACAGGTGATAATTACTGACAGATGTGTTTTTCTTTTAACGAGTTGACTGCACGCTCGCATCATGCGATTTTGAAATGTTGTTCTTTGCTGTATTAACATTCAAAAGTTGTTATTAAGATAAAATACATTTTTTTGGCATTCATTGAAAGACAAATATAATATTTTATATATTTACATTTACCTGTCCATAAAATAAAAACCAAATATTGTTTTGAAAACTTTTTTGAATACTTAAACTTTATTTTAAGCAAATGTCTGCAAGTTAATAAAACAATATTATCAAAAATGTATTATCCGAAATATTGAAAAAGAAAAACAAAAATAGTTTATCTACAAAAAAATTTAAGTTTTACAGACGACAGACAAACGCCGAATACACAAAGCAGCAGCAGCAGCTATGACGAAGGTTGCCACCTGTCGAAATACGTAAATAAATGTATGCACGTGTGTCTGAGTGTTCGTTTTCGAATGCGTGTGTGTGTGTATAAGCTGTCAAATTAACAATTCAACACAAATATATAACAGCAAACAAACAAACAAACAAACCATCCATCTAAAATAAATAAAAACACAAAAATTGTGTGATATATAAAAATAGACACAAGAAATTATTGCCAACTCATTTGGCAATAACGAAATTATATCACAGAGATACTTTGGTAGATAAAAATCTAGTCGTGCGCTAAATGACAGCGCGCCAAACAAGAACGCATTTACACTAACTAAGCTGTCAGTTGACACGTTCGCATGTAGTTGTTGTATGTATGTTAGTAAAAAAACAAACAAACAAACAAAAAACCAACATTAAAAGCTCAAAGTATGCACACTTATTGCTTATTGCGCTTGGTCTGTTGCAACAAGACTAGCCGCAGCCAACCGAAAGGTCTAAAGTCGTGTCATTAACACTGAAAACTGAAAACTAAAAAATCAGAGACGCGTGTTTTCAATTTATTTATTGACGGCGCTTGGCGGCACAAAATAAGTTTGTAGATTGTGTGTGTGTGTGTGTGAGTGATTTTGTGCTCCGAACATTGCAATTGTCACTGTCATGTTGGGCTAACCTCGACGCTGCGGGGCTATGGTTCGCTGCAGTTTTGTTAAAATATGTCATGCGACATTTCTAGGGCGATACTCGCTTCGAGTAGGATAAGTGAATTGTAGCATTTATATACAAATTAGGTGAATATGAGGTATTTATCTGTATAATCTGATAGAACGATGACTCTATAAGCCAAACAGCACATTTAGCAAATCTGGATTTTAATTTGAGTTTATTTGCCCAATTAAATGTGATTAAAAATTTAACAAGTTACATTCAAAAACAAAATCTACAAGTATTTAACACAACTTTGCTGTGAAGTTGAAAAAATAAAAAAAAATTAACAAAAAAATAAATTAGTTAATTATAAATATTTGTTTTAATATATATTCGTTTAAATTTTTTTAGATTTTCATATATAATTAAATTCTTTTCTTTTATGATTTTGTGAACATTTAATTACTAAAAAGTGCGGATTCGATATTGCAATAGGTAAAAAACTCGTAAACATGGAAAAAGTTGCGATTCAGAAAGTTGCTTTAAACTCTTGAGATACTAAAAGAAACTATGCAACAACAAATTTTAGTAAAGTTTAAAAATAATAACAGCAAATTTTATAATTTATTGAAATTCATTGAATAAGAGTTTAAGTATATTAAGAAAATCATTTTAAAATGTAAAAAAATGTATCGCTCTTTTCGATTAAGCAAATGATTTAAGATTTTTTTTATTAAATTCGTATCTTAAGAATTTGTGCCCCAAAATGACAAAATATTTGTTTATTATAAGATAAATGTTTCTTTTCGAACCTAAGAGTGTTAAAAATTTAGTAATTTTTTTTAAATTTACTTTTTAAATATTGATGTTCAGTTTGGATGGCTGATGACTGTTTTTTTACTTTAAATAAAACTAAAACTTAATGAATGCATTTAAAAAAAACAATTTTCTTTATGTATTCATTAAAAAAAAACGAACTTTAGTTTCGTTTGAGTTTTTTTTAAATGTTTTTGAAAAACTGAGTTTTCAAGTTGGTGGTTTTGTAATTACACTGTCAGCACCTTTTAAAAGGTGTGTGTGGAAAAATCGAAACTAAAACATAACAGCATAACATAGACAGTAACAACAACAATAAGAACAACAACAACAAGACGAAATAACAACAAGACGACGCGGCGCAGCAAAAATCGAGTCAAAATCAGAATCAGGAAAAGCGACGAACGAACGAATCAACACACAAAATCAACTGAAGGAACGAACGAACGAACACAAGAACAACAAAAGGTGAAGAAGACTATTAAAAACGACAACAACAACAACGAAGAGTCACAAACACGAAAAACGATAGGAAATAAACATGGCCAACAAAAAATGTATCTACATCTTATTTGTTTTTTTTTTTTTTGTATTCTTTTTTTGTGTGTATTTTTTAATTTTTTCGTATCTGCTGCTGCTGCCACTTCACTTCATAGTTTGAGGCGGCCACACAAATGTATCTAAGACTCGTCCGTCGTCGCGTTTTTTTTTTTTTTTTTTTTTGTTGGTACTCACGAAAAAATTGTGGATAAATGTTGAAAATTTTGACTTGATTCACTGCCAGCAGCAAGTATCCGTGAAAAATTCAATGAAAAACTTGAAATATCTTTTTTTTTAATACATTTTTTTTGTTTTGTACACTTTTTTTGTTAGTTTTATTTAAGCACTTTTTGCACTAAATTCCACGTTTTATCGATAATTGAGATATGCGATTTGTGTGAGCGTGTTGCAATTTTAATTTGAATTTTTATGATTTAATTGCAGACAGACAGACCGATCGACCGATTGAACAACACAACACTAACACTTTGTACTATTACAAATTTTGTTTTTTTTTTGTACACTTTTTTATTTGTGTGTGTATTTATAAAAATATATTTTCGCTTTAGAATTTATTACACGCGAGACAAATAGATTTTTGCTGCCATTCATTGCTCCCCGGCACGTAATACTAGTCAGGCCGACCACAAAAAAAATTCCATATCCCGTCGTCATCGTCGTCGTCGCCATCGGAATACAACAACAACAGCAGCAGCAGAACACTGTGCTCACAAAAATATTATTGAAGAAACGTAGACGTGTGGTGCACCATACACGTAAAATCACTTAGCCCAGAGAGCAACAGCACAGCAGCAGCAATGGTAATGATGGCAACGCCACCAGCGACAACAAGAGCAAGAGCACAAATAGCAACTACAACAACAAAAACAACACCAGCAGCAACACAGCGCGCGTAAAATTATTAGTGTTGCCAGATGTGATTTGTAAAAGATTTATGTATGTACTCATAAAATCTTGATAGTGGTTAATGCTAACTGTAAGTTCAACTAAGTGGGGTTAGAATACCTTGAAGGTATCGAGTCTTCTCATAATAATATTGACACTTAAAATTATAATCAAATATCCCGGTGAAAGTTCACGATAGATGTAGAGACAAATGTTGTTCTTTCACTGACATTCTTTACATAAATTTTTGTTCTAAATTTTGCTCTGAAATTTGATTTCGTTTGGGGGCACTCATTAGAAACAACATTTTGACTTATTTATGTATGCGATGTAGATTAAGTGATTAAAAGAACCCTTAAAGAACGAATATTGTAATTGTAAATTTGAATTATTTTCAAAACTCTGGTAATATTTATATGAAATATTGTAAAACCAAAATTTAGCTCAAAAAATTAGTCAGTACACAAACTGTAAAAAGCTCACTGACATATTTATTTTCAAAAAATTTTGGTTATATTTTATCAAGTTTATTCTTTAAAAGTCATCACTTAAAATAATGAATTCTCAAATGATTTAACGATTAAATTCTTACAATGTTTTTAACATTAAGAAAATATTACTTCACCTTAAAAGCAGCTTTATAACAGCTAAAACATTGTAAATACGGTAATTACCTGAAATACAAAATAGAAAAAAATTATTATTAGAATATTAATAAAATATGAAAATCAAAAAATAAAACTTGCAAATATGGCAATACTGGCAACTCACGTAAACCATGTATACAAATATGAAATGTTAACAACAACAAAATCCAAACTGAAATAATTCATACAGAATGTTAAGAGGAAAGTACATTTGTATACAATAACACATACTCTTTGCCCTTATTGGCGTCGAGATGAGATTAATTTCCCTTTCTGCTGCTACTCGCGCTCTGCTCTATAGCTTTTGGTATGAAGCGCTCATTCTCGCTCGCATCTTACGGTTTGTTGGCTCTTTTGACAAAAATCTTGTATACAAATTTTTTTGGGAAAAAGGTTAAAAGCAAAGCAAGTACGTGAGGGACATGACAAACGCAATCGAGTCAGTCGATGACTATAGCAATAGAGAATAGGCCACAAGAGCGACCGACAAAAGCCAACGGGCAAAACGTGGAAAGGTGGTTAGATGATGCCTCCCTCCTGACGATGTGTTCATAAGAACGAAGAGAGCGAACTATCCAGCGACGGCATAGAGAAACAGAACAGAAATGAGAGCGGCGACGGTGGTGATAAGAAAGACGTAAAACAACCCTTGAAAACATTACAACAAGGAGAATGAATTATAAATCAAATACAATACAATACGAGTAGGTATTATAAAATATATAAAAATAGGACACAAATATTGATGGAGCGAAGCCAAATGAGTAATAGTAGAGCAAGTGAGAACAGGGTGAACAAAAAACAAAAATTAAATTATCGAGTTTGAGGCGTTGATCAAAGGATGTCCGAAATGAGTTTTGACATTGTTTAGGTTGGTATAATAGTAAGACGACGACGACGACGATGATAGCGTTGTTGTTGATGATGTTGTTGGTGGTGGTGGTGGTGGTGGTATTTAGGGTAATTTGTGCATTTAGAAGGTACTGCTTAAATAAATTAACATAATAAAACTGATTTTGTTAATGTTAAATATCGGTAAACAAAATTAGGCTTATCAGTACAAACACTTATCAAAAATACTTGACAGAGAATTGTAAAAATAAATTAAAATCAAAGTCAACGAGAAAACAAATCAATAAACAAAGTACACTAAAAAAAATATATTATATTAAAATAAAATAAAGGAAAAAAAATCATGATTTATATATTTTATTTTAAAAATTTTAATAATTGTCGAAATTTTATTTCTAACGTCTAAACAAGATTTAAACAAAATGAAAACTAATATTTTTTCAGAAGCAAAAAATTACACCCACAGCTTGTCAAGAGCCTAACAAACAATATTTTGGTTTAAATTTTTTGTTTGGGTGTAGGCAAGTACGAGTACGAGTACATTAGCACCACAACAAATAAAGTCGGAACAAATATTTTGGATTTAACTTGCATTTGTTCACTTATCGAAAAATAAATAAAATTAATTTGATCTGATGAGCATTTAGGCAAGCAGACACAAAATAAATTATCACGCAGATAACAACAAAAATAGAAGCGATATCATCGCAATAACAATAACAAAAACAACAACACACCTTCAAATTCACGAGTCGAGTGAAGTCGTCGAATTCAATCCGCCGTCGCCGACGTCAAATACCGAATTCGAAATCGCGTGAGAGAATCATCAGCAGCAGCAAATACGGCAAACGGAAAACAACAATTCCAAAACAAAACTCTCGCCAACAAAAACAACAACAACACCAGCCACAATCAGCTAAATTGAGAAAACCAAACAAACAGGCTGATAAAACAAAAGCGAAAAGCGTAATGCAAAAGCGCAGGCAAGCAAGTCAGGTAGGCAGGCGGGCAGGCAGGCAGGCATCTTTCCGATTGTGGCACGGCATGGCAAAGCGAAGTGCTGCGCTACGCTGCGCTGCGTTGCTGCTCAGGTTCAGTACTCAATACAAAAAGATGGCGTGGTGCGGCGCACGACGTGTGTAATCTGTTTTCAAGTTGTTGGTTTTTGTGGGAAATTCGTTCGCTCGTTGGGTGCGTTTGTTCGTATCGTATCGTATCGCTAAGAGATATTTCAGCGCGCGTATGTCTATTTTTTGCAGTTGATGTTTGTTTTTGTTTTTTTTTGTATATATTTTCGTGTGTATCTATTAAAAAATTGAACGCCTTTTTGTCAACCGACGAGACTTTTGACGATGTCGCCTAAATTTATCGCTGTTGTCTTTGATGTTATCTGTCACTTTATCCTAAAAGTCCTCAGTAAGAATTCTAGTTTAGAGAATCTGAAAAATTTTTTTTTAAAAACTAAAAACAAAAAAAAAACCATTATTAATAACGAATATTTAAGATTGAATTCCCATTGCAAAAAGCCTTGAACTTTAAATCGCTATACAAAAAAACAATTTATTACGAAATTTGGAAAATATTTGCTTGTCATTTTTGTACATTTTTATTTTTTGAAACCTAAAATATGTGTATTTTAAAATTGAAGTAAATGAATTTTTTAAAAAAAAATAAAAAATTATCCGACGGATTAAAAAATTCTGTTGCATCTTAAATTTTCGATATTGCTAAATTGACAACTCTGAAACGCTCTACTGTTAATGGAAGCTTTTTCGACTTGGACTTGTTATGTTGAAAACCATCGTCGACGCGGATGATGAGGCTGATTGTCTGCTATGATATGAATGTGGTGTCGATACGATGCGGCCGCTGCGGTGCGATGTTGGAATTTTCTTCATGTTTTTATTTGTTCACTTATTGTTAGCGGTTGGAAAGCAGAGTGAGCAGGAATTTCTAGAAAATGTTATGAGCTTCCAAGTAAGGTAAAAATGTCAAATTGCAATTAATTGGTCTGTTGCAAGATGACAATTTTTTTTTATAAATCAGTTAACTTTTATGTGTCTCTATGGAGCGAAGTGGCAAAGTTTGCAGTATCGAAAGGATAGAAGGAAAGGGCAGTGACGGAATGTAGAGTTAATTGAAAAAATCACGGCATGTTCAAGACCTTATCGCAAATTGTTCAAAGCACAAAAAACGATACAAAAGATTTTGAAGAATTGCATGAAGAGTATAAAATGTTGTAAATTAATCTACAATTAAGTATATAATACTCAAGTATATAATTTGCGTACATAGATAAAATTCTCTTATGCCGCCTGCACTCGCTCGTGTCGGTCTCTATCCACAACTTTCGTCGACTTTCGTTCGTTTTGTGAGCGACGTAAAGTCTGTGTGTACAAGAAAATTAATTAACGATATGCACAAATGCATCTGATGAATACACACAACAACAATATTAACAACAACAACAACTGCCACAATAACTACAACACAAGCAAGCGCACTCAACTCAACTCAAAAGTAGATACAAAGATACAGTCAAAAATATGTGCGCTCAGCTCCTCAACACAAAAAGAAGCTGACATCAGAGGGGAGGAAGGAAAGTGAAAAAATAAAAATTACATTATATGGGTATTTATTTTATTTTCTCGGGACAAAACGAATCTAAAAAAAGGAGAAAAACCTAAATAAAATACTTGAATCAGAATCAAAATACTCAGAAGAATACAGAGCAACTAATTACGCCGCGTAGGAGGATGTACGCCTCAGTGAAAAATTGCTGCATCTGTTCTCAAAAACTAAAAATAAAACGAAAAGACTATAAAGAGACACATTAAATAAAATAGAACCAACATGAAAATGAAATGCCATAAAGTAGTCGCATAGTTACAGTGATACTTTATGACCACGACACTTCCACTCTCAACAAGGGGAGGGGGAAGAACACAAGTAGTTACAACTTTTTAGAGCGCACTTAATTGAGTTCAAGTTCGATTTGAAAATAAAATAAAAATAATTTATCTCGAACGTAGGGAAACATAAAGCTTAATATGACAGCGGGCGTAAATGTGTTCTGTTTCTTTCTTTCTATATTCCTGCGAAATGTAAAAACAATCAAGTTAAAAAGTACGTAGCTAGCTAAAGTGTTTCCGGTTGGATTTTCAGTGGAAAGGAAAAACTAGGTTAATGATTATGGCTTATTATGTTTGTTGCCGCTGGCAACAGGACGGGTGCAACAAATAATGTGACAAGCGCTTTTTTTTTTTTTTTTTCATTTTGCTTGATTTCTTTGTTTGATTAATTAAGTGTGCACACTCACTCAAACACACCGAAAATTGATTAATTTACCTCAACTTTGTGAATTTTACGCTTCTAGTCATAAATAAATAATTACAACAAATATATTGATGATTTTGTAAATGGTTTTGTTGGCTAAATATCGTAAACTTCACACCTTCAACATGACAAACATTTAACAAATTAAGCATTAAAAGTGATCAGTCAGTCAAATTGTCGATTTTGTTTCGATTGATTTATTAATAATTCTGTTAATTATGACGTGTCATTTAAATCAATCTTTTATTTTTATGTTCCATAGATTTATAATTTTCTCATGTTTACAAAGAGACTTCATAATGTGTCACATTTTGTCTTTGGGTTGTTCCATAGGTCAACTCATCTTTAAGCAAAAAAATTACATTTCTTAAGAATCATTTGACAGTTTGGCCTTATAATACATGAAACAAAAAAAAAACACTAAGTAAATAAATATCTGTTCTTTTTTCCCATTTGGTCCATTTGACCGTTAGCGAAATTAAGTTCACGGCATCAGCTTTAAGCAGTTTGTTTCAGTTTACTCCAATTTTACTTTCTTACTTTTAGTGTTATTTTGTACATTATACTTCTACGCTAAGTAACCAAATAACCATGTGAACGAATCGCTTAATTACATTAAACCGTGTGTTTACAGTTTTAATATAATGCTACTTAAGTTATTGCAACCCTTTTGTGGTTCTTGACGCGTGTAACCCTATGAAATGACAAAGCTATTCAATCAACTATCAACAACAATATATCAGAAATTTGATAGACATCAATAAACTCGAAAGGAAACAGCAAACACCCTCGTCCCTGATGGTGGCCCTAACAAAAATTCTTTCTTCCGTAAAAATAACGTCTATTAGAGAAATTGCAGCGTAACCAGAACAGACAGACGCCACCGCAATACATCGGTGTGACAATCTAATTACTTCCGACGATGACGAACATAGAATGTGTTTGTGTTCAGTGAATTTGAATAAATATCGACAGACGGCCGGGCTCGACCTGAGTTGCGTTTTGTTTCAACACCAGGCTGACTGACTTCTACAGTCTGCACGGACTACATTTACATGTAGAAAAATGAATTAATATTAGGTAATTATATTAAAATCAATTTTATGATTATTTAAAACAAATACTAACAATTATAAAACAAATCACACATAAAATATCAATATTACATAAATCAATATCAAATTCACATTAAATAATATCAAATTTTCATTAAATAATATTTAACTTTTATGAAACGTATTTTTAGAGTTACTTAATATAAGTTTCATTATTTTCAGTGTACAGTTTATGTCGTCTGTCTGCCCTGTCACTGTGCCTAGGGCATGGGTTAGCAGCAACATGGTAATGTTGTCGCGACAATACTAACTACCGACAATTTTTAACATTATTTTAGCTATTTTTTTATCTTTTATGCACACAAGTAATCATTATGACAAATGCAAAAAATGAATAAATCAATCGAATTCAGTCTAGTCTAGTCTGATGATTTGAAATGATATAAAATTGTATGTCGTTTCTTTTTTGGTTTGAGTTCTTGCGACTCTAAAGTTCAGTGAGTTTGTTGTTGTTGTTGTGTTAGTGCTGTTGGCTGGTTGCCGTCGTCGTTAGTTAGCACGTTTCCTGCAGCTACAAAAAGCAACAAATTGTATAATCAACACAGTGCAACGTGAGTGTTGTGTGTTGTCGTGCCATGAATTATATGTTGCTGCTGTTTGTGGTTGGTGTTTGGCCGTGCTAAATAATATCGAGCATATTCTTCGAAACCAAACCGTTTGAACCTGTAACTCAACAAAAGTAATTTTATGCACAACACACACACATAAATACACAAACTACACAGTTCAGATCAGTAAGCGGTCGAGGCAGTTCGTACGGCCGTCAGTCAGTTCGTTGGTTCCAGTTCGTTGACTTTACTCAGAGTTGGCAGCACGTTCGTTTTTTTTTGTGTCATTATTTAGCATGGAAAATGCGACAATTTGTTTAGAACCGTTTTTGGTTTGGTCTTTCTTTTTAAATACTTTTGATGTTCTATGGACTGCAATGAAATAAAAAAACAACGCAAGTAGGTAGTTATCTACAAATCGAAAGTCTCGCGGGAAATTTGTTACGATTTCGCTAATGTCAAGTGCAAATGAACACCATTGAAAACAACAACCTTGCACATCTATAGAATTTAGAATTCCTAATTAATTGGGCAATTTTTATAACCGGATTTAGAAACCTAACTCTACCAGTTACTTTATAAAATTCACAAATATCAATAAGCTAACAAAATAAACTTTTAGCTTTTAAATGAAATTATCCATATCATCGATTATAATTGTTGAAATCAATTAGATGAATTGTTTCACTAACTGATTTTTAAAATCTTTCTTTTTTAAGAACTCGTACTTCAAGGGAACATGTTCAAATTACTATACCATACGCAAGTAACCGGTATTTGAATTGCAGCCAACAATGCAAAGGTTGGTGTGTACAAGGTGTGTGTGTGTCGACTCTAGCAGACATTTAGACGACAAGTACACTAGCAGAGGCACAACATCAACATTCGCAGCAACTCACATCATCAACAACACACAGTTAGCAATAATATTACTTAAGCGATTATTGCGTTGGTGGAGAAGTGCAATAGCGCATTTCCCTCCACTTTTTTGCATTTTCTAACGTTAATGTAAGATATTTTAATGAATATAATTGCAATTGGGAGCGTTGTCAACACTTTTGCGCTTAATGACAGCGGCAGGAATGATTCTTACTTTTTTTGTTTTGTTTTTGTATTCCGATAGGTTTGTGCTTTGAAAATACTTTCATTTCTTGTGGGAATTATAAGTCAAAGGCAATATTTGTTGATGGTTATAATACTGCTACTGATGATGATGATGCTTGAATTATGTCTCAAGTGGTGTTGCTTTTGAGTTTTTAGTCTCATTAGAAATTTACGCTTGATGGCAAAAGGTTGCAAAAGAGTGAAGTATTTAATGAGGTTTTTGTATCACTCGGCTTCTTTTTACAGAGTTTATAATTGTGCGTGTGTGTGTAAATGATTATGTTTTAATTATATATAAACTTCATTGGTACTCAGTGCGGTATTCAAAGATTGTGGCTTTTATATTATCAAAATTTTGTAAAAGAAGTTGGCAAGAACTTCGGGTTTGCTTCTTTTTTCTGCGAGGCATTCAGTAGAATATTGTATAATATATAATTAAAAGTTAGTACTAAAAAGACATTCAGCTAGAAATGTTCTAAAATTAAAGAATGCTAAAAAGGAATTAATTGCTTCAACTTCAAATTCATTTCCATTACTATTTTGAATTGCTCACCAAATCCAAGCACTACTTTTTTTAATAAATAACATAAAAACACTAGCAGAAATAACAAAAAATTGTTATTAAACAAAATCAACTAATTAATTAAATTCACAACGCACGCAAGCGCTTACTTATGTATGTATGCATGCATGCATGCATAAATAAATATAAATAATTATTAATTTTTAAATGTACAAGCAAAAATAAAATCCACAAAAGACTGAACAAAAAAGTAAGTAAACAAAACTGCAAAAATGTACATAAACTGCGTATATACATGTTTGTTTATATGTAAAACGTTGTATTTTTTTTGCTAATTAGCAAACTGTGCGACGAACGTTGAAACTGTAAAACAAAAATTGATGGATTTTTATCGCTGCGTACACAAATGAGCTGTTTTTACTGCTGCTGTTGCTGCTTTTGTTGTCGTTGCAAAGTTGGCGCCGCTAACAACAGCAACATAGCAACAATGTTGCATTTCAATAAATCCCACAAGTGACAAATCTCATGACAACGGCGCTGAAATGAACCGGTCAGACGAATATTCGGTCGGTCGGTCGGTCAATCGTTCGGTTAGATGGTTGGTTGGTAGGTAGGTGGGTCGAATAATCGTCCAGTTTATTCCATTTCGGTCAGAGCAGTAACGATGTAAAAATATATAAAATCCGAGTATGATGAATGCAAAATTTTGTGTGTGTGGTTTCACCACTCGAAGGTGAAAACCGGAAGTTAACAAACATTTTCGTCATGACACCGGCATCATCAACAACAACAACAACACCAACAACTTCAATAAAAAATTGCACACGAAACACGTTTTTGTTTTTTGGACAACAATAACAAAAAAAAGAATTGTTGACGATTATTATGGCACGGGGGAATCTTTGTTTGGCGCTTGCTTTGGCCGGTCAGCAGCTGTTGCTGGAAATTGTTGTCAGTCTGGTAGGTTTTTGTCTGCGCGCAAAAAGTTGACCGTTCGTTTGATCGTTCTGTCATTTAACTATGTAATTTATGACTGTCATTTTGTTGGGCTGAACGTAGCAAATGTGGTCTATAAAGTACTCATCGTTCGTCGTTGGCAATCGAATAACGCTGCTGATGTTATTCGGTTAATTTGAACAATGACCAGCGGTTACGCTTGTATTGACAACAGATGCAATTTTTAATTCTATGCTAAAGTTTATAAATATACAGACGTGGAAAAAATTATACCTAAAAAGTAATGTAAAATGCTGATCAGCTTTAATGACATCCAATGTACTATAATAAGTATATCATTTAATATATTAATATGTAAAATTGACATTAGAAAATATATTATCAATAATTTGTAATGTAAAATATACATTAGAAAATACCGTATATTAATTTTATGATCATTTTATAGAATTGACTATAGTAATATTTAATAATGAGTAATTAATTTGTCTGGTAGTATTTACATATAAGAAAAATTTATAAATTAATGCAGTTTTAATTTGCAAAAAAGTTCTGCCCGAATGCATAATTTCCTATTAAATTTCTGAACAAACCAACACAAGTTCCAAGTAGTGAACATTTCATTACCGGTATCTGACATGACAAAATAAATATCGTAGATACATAAGTAAATTCATACATACATACACACACACACATACATTCAACTCAAGTACTGTATATTGTGTAGTCAGAGCAACAGCAACAATTGCAACTTCAACCGAAATACATATAATTGCATTTCGTTGTTAATTACAATTTAAAGGTAAAATCCACAGCGTCCAAAAATTTATTAAAAGGCAAAGTTTGTAATTACATTTCAATGCTGGTTAGGTTCGTTGGCTCCAGCAACGTTTCAATTTATTTTCACATGCCATGCCGCCCATTTGACAGATGCATAGCATAGTCGAACCGTATCTACACGAGCGAACTGTTTAATGCGGTGAAGTGTCAGTGTTGAAATGGAAATTGCATTTCGGTGGTGGTTGTTGTTATCGTTGTTGTTGTTGTTTGTGTTGCTGCTGCACAACCAGTGCAACGAATCATATTTTGTTGCTGTTGCTATTACTTCTCAAATGGAAATTGTTGAAAATTTTGTTACGAAATTTTTGCAAATTTCACCGTTTGTGATGTCAGCAAAAATTTTACTTAATGAAATAAAAACAAAATGGCAATAGTAAAAGCAACATCAGCAGCAGCAGCAGAAGCAGCAATAATATATACAGAAATATTATTACAATCGCAGCAGTTCAGCTGGAAGTTCGAGTGCAATGCTTAGTTTATTAAGCTGCTCTTGTATGTCGTTTGCAAACGAATACGATTTTTATATCAATTTGTTGGTTTCTTATTTGGTTTTGCGAAATATCAAATTTAAATTAATGTACGTGAATTTCTTCAAGTGTCGACTTAAGGTAGGCAAGAAAGTACAAACAATTTTAGCAAACTGATACGAGCAGCTAATGCAGCTAAAGTTAGTTTGACAAGTTATTAGATAAAATCAATATTTGCTTACTTAGCTGGATATTATTAAATTTTGCGTAAGTGCATACAGGTAAGTGCATTACTAATGAAGATATCCGGTCAACCTTAATGGCGTTCGCTCGAATTCTCTTGTTGCAAGTTGTAATGCAGTTAAATTTATAGCACATCCATTGAAAGACACAAATAGTTTTGTGGACACCCTGCAGTGTTTGATATCGGTAAGGTAAATAACCAAATGGACATCAGAACAAATATCATCGTATCAACAACAGTTAAAATACACAACAATAGAAACAACAAAAATATCTGCCTGCAGTAATTTTGTCCAAAATATTGTATAATAGAATAAATTCAAAAGAACTTTAGTTTTAATAATTTCAGTTATTTAGCAAGCGTTTGGTCTTTCGCCCAAACCAAAACCTTTTTATCTGTGTACTGGGCGGCAATATTTTATGCTGCGCAAGTTGTTCAACAATTAACGAATATATTTATGAGTAATGTACCTAATTAAAATTGAATTTTGTCTAATGACATCTGTCTTTACTGCATATCATTAGCATTGCCTTAAAGCTAAAGCGAAAAGATGACACAAAAACGAAAAATCGTAACACGAATTGTTGCTGATGCGCATCGACAACTGCAAAATCAACAACAAATTTCAACAGCACAAGATATCAAGCCGAGTGACACGTCAAATGTCGACAAACAAATTTTTTCTTTCTCTCGGTTTATTTAAAAATAGCTCCGAAGAAAATAAAAATAAATGACAACGCACCAACAAACTCGAAATTGTACATTCTCAACCGAATGGAAATATCTAAAATATTTCATAAATTCTGAAGGTTGTTGCTTTTTTTAATTGAGGTAAAATATTTTTCGGTTCGGTTGAGCAAATTTAAAGCTAATTTTTTTTATTTTCTTCAAAAATGTTTACAAAAATTATCACAAATTCAACGCAAGGATGTTTGTTGAGGAGGAAAATGATGCTGGTAGGTGGGTGGGGGGAAAAATTGCTGCAACATGCCACAAATTGACGTTTTTAAAGCAAAAACTTTAGACAACAAATACCATTTTTTTGGACAACTGCCAAATGTTGACGCTGAGACGGAAACCAAAAGAGCGCACACAAGTGTTGTTTACAAAATTTGCCTGAATCATTTTCAATTGTTCGGAAAAAATAACACACCGAAGTTTGAGCGCACAATTAATATTATTTACACTCAGAAAAAAAAGAACAGCTTACAATTGCCTTTAACAACTTTTTGTAGAAAACATTTTTTATTGTTACAATAACCAGGCATGAGTTTGAACAACGAGACAAAGTTGGGTAGAATTTCAGTATTACAATATAAACATAGAAATCAATAAAATTAACTGTTGCTGCAACATTGTTTGCTGGTATAAAAAAAATTGCTGCTACAACAAAATTATCGCAACCGAATTCAAGTAGTGAATGAATCAATTAGATTGTGTCATTTTGCTCTGTGTAACCTAGTTTTCCTATGAACAAGAGTGGCCATTAAAAATGATTATAAATCATTTGCAAATTGTTGAAAAGAAATTAACTGACATGTTAATACTAATTCAAAGAAGGCAATGTTTGAGAATTTAATCTCAAACGTTTATTTTTTTATGCTCAGTTTTTGTAGAGGTCTTGACTTTACAAAGTGCCGCCATTTGTTGTTGGTATCCCGCCGTTTTAAATGATGTAGACGGTATGATGTGGGCCTGATTTGCAGCATTTCACAGTTGCTTGAGTGCGATGATTGTTGATTGGATGTGGTTTAAATATGTTTCACAAAAAAAAATAAATAAATAAATAAAAACTAATTGATGTTTGAATAGAAAACAAAACAAAAAAGTTTTCAAAAATTAAGCGTGTGAATTTGCTTTGAGAAATGGCAAATCCTAAAAGCTCAAACACTGAAAATGCTGTTCTTTATTATTTATAAATGTCTGCTCATCAAAAGCAAAAATAAAACTTAACATTTTTCATTTGAATCGAATGGCTTTTGTGTTCCATTCATTAAACAAATTACTAGAGTATGTATGTTTTAAATTAAAATTTTAATTCCACATTTGTATGTAATCAGTTCAAAGAATTCGATTAATATCGCAATGCTTCACAACTGAGCATATTACCTTTTCATTGGCTAATTTCAGGAATTTGTTAATGAGATTTCATTGAGAATTTCGAAAATACATTTCGAAGAAATTTAATTAAATTAACTGTGTTTGTCATTTAAACTCAGCTTGATTTCACAAGCGCCGTTCGCGTCACCATCACTGGGTGAGTCAGGTCAAGTTTTGTAATTGCTGAAGAGGATTTTCTGAATTGTGGCATTGTTGTTGTTGTTGTCGTTGTCGGTTTTTTCGCATAATACAAGCGAGTAGCATATTTAGGTCACATTTCAGCACTTTGCGCGATACACACATACAGAAAAGTGTTCCTGGGATCTGGTCTGGCTGTACAAATTCAGGCACACTTTCGCGCAGCACGAAGCACGCGAGCACATTTCAAAGATAAATCCTTCGTCGATGTTGTTGTTGGTGGTGTTAGTGGTGGTTGCTTCACTTGAAGATGGAAATTTCTATATGAACTTCTACTTCTCGCAGATAATGTACGGAACGAACGAAAGTGATGCGCCAACGCTGTAAAATTTCCGGAAGTAGAGCTTTACTTGCAACATCGCCCACAACAACTACCACTGGCAGTACCTCTATTACTACCACTTCGCAGCTGGAGTGCTTAACTTTGCCTGCAGCAAAATGGCGGCGTTCTATGGTGGCACTTGTTAGCGGGTGGTTTGTTGTATTGCCTCTTTGTAAAGGGTGTTTACGTGGGTGATTCTCGAATACAAAAATATCGCATTTTCATATTTGTTTGAATTTTTATACACAAAAGAAACGGCACTTGTAGCACGTTTTACGCTGTAAAATTTTGTGCAAAACAAAAAGGCGTAAAAGTGCTCTTCACAATTTTTGCACTTCAAGTGAGCAAGAAAAACTTCAAACAAAATTTAATTATTAGGGATTTTGTAAAAAAAAATAACTTAAAAAGAATATTTAGATAAGTACAAATCAACTTCTTCCACACAAGCAATAGCCAAAGAGTTTATTAAGTTTAATTTGACTGCATATATTTTTGCAATCTTGGAAATCTAACTCGTCACGATTAACCAAGTTCGAGTCTATTTTTAGTGCTCAATCGGAAAATAAATATTAAAAATTCTTCATGGCGCCAAATTCACTTCCGTTGGTATTTTGAAAACATTGCATGCAAGTCAAACAAACACGCAATTTAACAAACATTTCCAAACGGTGGGTACAACAAAATTTGCTACCATTTCGCTTCTTAATGGTTACAGAGGAAACGTGTAAAATACCTTAACACACCTTTTGTGGGTCAAAACAGTGGAGAGCACGTGATGGCAAATGGCAACACAAAAAAAAACATTTAATTATGTTTTTTTTTGTGTTCAACACAAAACTAATTGGCCTGGTAGTTTTTACAAATAACCTAAAACAAAAGCTTAATTACTTATAGTAGAAAAATACCATTGTACACCACTGGGTCATTGGCCCAGAGAACATCGAGTCGGTATTACGTTTATTATTATTGCTGTTTACTTTTTGTGTTTTTTTTCTCATATCATAAAATTAACCATGATATTAGCAAGAACTTCCCAAAATAAAACCAAAACAGAACCAAGAATAGTTCAGAACGTCATGACATGCCATGAAATCCAGCATACCAAACTCGGCAAGTCTTGTTTGTAACATGAAACCCATTAAATAAGTTTCTTGACCGCTAAACTCTTGAGACTACATTCAAAGTTTTTATAAAGAAAAATAGAAGAGAAAAACACGCACACACACGTATGTAAAAAAATAAAATCAGATTTCGAGACGGAAGGTTAAAAATTAAATTCTGTTGTTTACATCAGAATTAGTGAGTTGCAAGACAATAGCCGGCATATCCATAAAAATTGCAATTCTAATAAAAACTATTGGAAATCTATAATATTTTAACGAAAAAATCCTTGAGAATATTCAAAGTAAATCAAATTTTTGTTCTAAAAAGGAAGACTTCGTACAAAGTTCATTAAAACATTATTAAACGTTTTTAAGATTATGTTCCAAACAAATGGTTTATCTACTTTTGATTTGAAGCTACTCAATTTTGTAATTTCTAACCGACAAAATTCAAGTCACAACTAAAGAAAAATAAATTGTTTACGGAATTTCGAGCCTTTTATTTCGCTTTGTTGACCACCAAAGTAGTCTTTGAAAGAGTAAAGTACTTCAAAAGCGGTCTTTAAACTCTTAAAAGTTGGTAAAGAAGAATAGAGATAATGCTAACACCCTACACTGAGGAATTGACATTTCGTCCAAACACAAATTAGGTTCTGATTTTGAATTGTACCACAGCGCCGATGGAGGCTTTTAACAGTCATACCATTATTATAATTATAATAACAATAATAGAGAAATCTGGCTAGTCATTTAATGTCAGCTTTAAGAAAAGAAATAACTAATCATGCTGTAAGCTTCAGCTCTACTTGAGCTCCAACAACTACAACTACAACCACAACAATAATGGTGAATACTATGGAAACCGTTTTGTTTGTGGGGGCAGACACCACGCCTATCGACTCACTCGCATACATACGTAGACATCCTGTTTATGTACACAAATAGTTGGAAAGGTTTTTTTTATTGCACAGTTTGAGTGTCAAAGTCAAACACGAATAGGAACGTTTATTGCTGTGCGCACGTTTATTTGTCAGGAAATTAGTTTGAATTGCGCTGTGATTTATGGCATTCGCCAGGGTGTTAGATATTATTGGTAATTTCAATGGTTAAGTATATTTACCGAGTTTTGGGTGTATTCTTCTTTTTTTGAGACTGCAGATACATTTAAGTAGAAAGCGGCCTGTTTGAATGCTGACAAGAATATAAAATAAAATATGCTCCACTTGATGTGTAATAAATTTAGGACTTAAGATTTTTAAAATGTTTGTTCAAAAAGTAAGAACCATCACTTCTACATTTTATGGATTTCATTGTGCTTATGAATTACCATGTGAAAGAGTAATTTCGTTAAATTATATAATAAATATAAATTGGGTAACTTCAGAATCTTAAAGAACGTTTACTAAACTTTATCGAATTATTAATATATTGTATAACTTACAAAATGATAATTCTTCCTCAGAACAATAAACATATAAGGAAAGGGATATACTAACAATCAATTTTTTTTCGCTAAGACTTGTGATTTCCAAAGTCTATAAATTTATTTTAACTGTTATATTTTTTATATTTGCCATTTTCTATTTCACATTCGTTGATCACTTCATTTAATCTTTTTTTTTATAGTCGAGTATTTTCAACAAGGCGAATTTGTTGGATAACTTAAGAGAAGAATAATTTCAATAAAGTTCAAATTTGGATATCAATTTTAAACAAATTATCTATTAGTCTCGCGTCAATTGGGCTTGTAAAGAATTTTGGATTGCTTGCACATCAACAAGTTGCAGAATGCTATTGATGGATAAGAATCCAAGGAACAAGCTACATGTTAATCGGTTTTGTTAGAGAAAGAGTTCATGCCAGGGACTGAAAACAATCAGTGTTGTTTTTTAAGGTTTATTATGCCTAACGATTAAAATAACTGGTTCAGATTGAAAACAAAAACGCGTTTATTTTAATTATTAATATTTTTTCATTTTATATACCGAAATGGTAAACATATAAGGAACAAATTTCGAGGCAACATCTACATCATAATTAATATCAGCTTATCGTGCAACATACCAAAACAGAATGAGAATAAATAAAAAAAAAATTCACCACTCCAAGTTGAAAAACTCAAAAGCAGAAACACGAAATTGCATATGAAAAAATGTAAAACAGGAAATGTACATGTTCATGCTTTGAAGTACCGTAAACTTAAACTACAAGATGTCGACTCTGTCTTCAGATGACTAAGTTATAGAATAAGACGAGGTAGAAGAGCAGTCGTCATGTAGACCGACAAACTGGCAGGCTGGCAGCCAATTTTATTTAAAAAAAATGGAAGCACTAGAAAATGAAATAACAAAAAATAAGTAGAAAAACGAAGAGAAGAAAAGAAAGAAGAAATAATAAGTATTTTGCAGAAAACAAAGCAAAATTTGCTATAGCAACAACTGATGAAATATTTCTTCATTTTCAAACAACACAAAAACTCAACACATCGTCTTCTTATATGAGACTACAAGTAAACGCGCCGCATGCTGTGGCAACTCCACCACTTTCGTTTGTATGCGCTTGTGGAAAAGTTCCAGAGCACTAACGCGCACGTCTTCAGCTTGAGTTAAGAAGCAGAAGAAGTGGTTTAGGTAGGCATCATGGATGCACATTATGGCAGCAACCTGAAACACAAAATCTTGGCATAATGGTAGAATTATGCACCTACTGGCAACAGTTTGATTTGGACTTAGAAGCAGCAGCAGAAACAAAGGAACTGGCAAGACGAAATGCAACGACAGCTGATGGACCTACCATCTACCAAAACACACATAACTTCTGATCTTTATTTCAGTATTTCTTCTTTCTTGTTGTTGCTCCTATCGAAGTAGAGGAAGTTGTTGTGTTGTGTTGCTGGTAATGATGTTGCTTATAGAAGGATTTTGCCATTGTTCCGAGTGTTTGTGCCAGTGCATTACCTGTGCAGACGACGTTTTATCGTTTTCATTGCATCAATATGTATCCCTGTGTTTGAGTACCTACTTTTATTATTCACTAAGGTCTGGTCGTTCTTTGTTCTCAATTGTACTGCTTAAAGATCGTGTTTTGTGTTTTGATTGAAAATGGGACGGGACGAAGCAGATGTTAAGTTTTTTTTATATGACGAGAAACTATACACATACAAGTACTAACTTTACGTTTTTATATGTGGTTGTATAATGTGCAAAAACTTAAGTGGGCTTGCAAAACACAAATTCTATGTTCTTGATTGGCTTTAAAATAACTTGATTTCTTCGAGTTCTTGTGTGTGTGTGTGTGTGTGATTTACTTAAATATGTTTGAAATAGAAAATAAACGGCAAATATATCAAGGAAATCAAATTTCCGTATTAGGACACTTTTGTACCTTACTATTACACATAGCTTCCGTAAAGAGGAAACAACCCTCTTAAAAGGTTAAAAGTGCCTGACGGCGACGTTAAGTGAATTTCAAGCGTCACTAAATCAAGGTATAAAATGCCATGACCATTAAAATCACCCTAAATGCAATACAAAACCATTTAAACTGTTGCAAACAATGATATTTATATAGAAAACCCTCCTCGTAAAACTTGTACATATTTTAAGTAATTGTTAGGAAACAGGGGCACGACAACGAAAACGACATTCATGCAGAAAAGTGCCACCATGCGTGCTTGCGTGGAATGTTATTTGAGAACACCCCAAGGCAGCGTAATTCACCACAGGAGTTTTAAGTATTTAGTTCTAGAGTGTACAACTTAGTTATTCTAATTACCAGTAAATTGTTATTAATTGCGCGAGACCTGTTGGAAATTACTTGGCAAAGTTTAAGTCCTTTTTTAAGGAATACAAATATTAATCTTAAAATGTAGCGTGCGTCATTTTATCATTTAGCGAAAATCTGACAATAAATCTCTGACCAAAATAAAAAAAACGTTTTGCAGTATGCCATAAATGTTCTTTTAAAACTTGACCTTATTTGCAACACATGTAGCTTTTATCTGATCTGGCAAATAAAACTTGGAAAACTTTAGCAGCAGCAGCAGCAGCACTTCGATGAACCCGAAAGTAACGTTAACTGTTAACAAGTCGAGAAAACAAACTTTAAAGTCAAGTTCCCGAAGTAAGTTTTGCGTTATACGTTTCATTCGGTTAACTGGAGTTTGTGTGCAACTTCACACTTTCATCTTCCATTGGCATTTAGTCGAGTACGTCCTGTATCTGTATGCTTTGGCTACCCCTGCCACTTTCCTATATACTGTGTAGTATGGCAAGTCAAGGCAATAAATTTACTTTAGAAACACAAACGTGTAAAAGTTAGTTATTATCGGCAATGTCGAAGCTCAAATACCCTACGTAATATTAGTGTTACATTATTATTTTGGTATTCAAAACTAAATTCAATATACCCAACGATCCATAGGTGCGCGTGGAGTAGGATATAAAAAGTTACTGCAGCAACAAAATGAATATCAAAAATTTACTGCAGACATGAACATTATGCCATCATATCGTGTCTGGGAGAGATGAGGAGAAGGAATGCAGCGGTCGAGTCAGCCAATGTGTCATTAACCCACTGACCAACCAACCAACCAACCAACCAACCAACCAACCAACCAGGCAAGCAACAACAACATTGGCAGTCACACAAGACCAAAAGTGTGTGGTCACTCAGTGAGCAGTTAGGGTACTTTGAAGTACAACGTATAAAAAAGGAAGTTTCATCATTGCTCGTTTTAAATTGAGCAACAAAACACTTTCTTTTTCTTCTGTAGTATGTGCGGCGTTTGTTCGAGAAGTAAACAAGAGGCTTTGCTGCTTCCCGAGGCAATAATAAAATTGCATTGTTATATTGTATTAATTTGTTTACTTTTTATTGTTATGAACACTTTATTAGGTTAACAGCAATCATAATCCAATTGCTGTCAACTCGGTGTCAGTTTTCATTGTGGAAATTTGATACAGACTTTGTCGGTCAAGTCAAGCTGTGTGAGCAATTGTGCGGAAAAAATGCAGAATTAAATTTTGTTTTAAGCAGGCAGTTGTTTTTCTCTAAAAATATATTAGCTACAGGATTTTATTGGCCTAATCATTTATGATAATATTTCAAGACGATGATATTTACGAACAATTGTACAATAGTTTCGCTTTTATTTGTAAACCACTTAATAATTCAATGCAAAAGAAGTCTTAGTGCGATTTAAGAGATATTCGATGACTAATCAAGATGTTTTCAAAAATTAGATTCTAATACCAACTTAATCCATGTTACATTTTTAATTCGTTTAGTTAAATTATTATTTAAATACAACAAAACTCTTACTTAAGACTTATTCAGTATCAACCCCCAATGAAAGCGACAACGAAAAGTGCCCACTTCAACAAATTGACTTACGTTGCAAATCCGCATCCTTATACTTTGTTGCTCTTGAACAGAAAACGAGAGAGACAACATGAACAATATGAATCAATGACACTCGAATAAATATTTACCATATGCATTTTTAATGAAGCTCAAAAGTCAGTCAGTCAAATCCCTAAAGGCAAGAAATCTGAATTTTAAAATTGCTACCAAATTCGCAAATTCGCAAATTCACGACATACTCGTATACGACCGATGAGACAAAAATTTGCATACAGAAGCATGCAGGAGCGATGGGTTTGTTTAGCAAGTAAGATACAGCGTTTGGAGGAGTCGGTCTAAATGTCAAGTTAATGTGTTGTAGTATGCACATGAGTGAAAATTCTGTATGGAAATGCACTCATGTGTAATAAGATCGTACTTAACTCCACAGGCGGTAAATATGGTAATAATATGCATCTTTTGAGTAAGCAACTCGTAAAAAAAAGATATTCTATTGTTACGTCTAGCAAAGAGTAGAAAATATATGCTATGGATTTTTCACTTTTTATTTTTAATAAACAAAACGTTTACATTTAGCAAACATATCGTAATAAGGCAAGTGGGAAGATGCTTTCCATTTCGAAAAATAATACAAGCAAACATAAAATAAATAAAAAGGCAGTCTCAGCCAGATTGGCAGCACTTTTGTTTATTGTAGTTTCTGTTGATGTTGCTGATATTGTTACTGCTGCCGTCTCCTATCGTAAGGCCTCTCCTCTTAAGTATGCGAATTATTCATTATACCAGCGCGTCGTTGTCGTTTTCGGTTAGCCCCGACCTGAGAGGGAATTCCATGTTTATATTTGAGGTATTTTCGTACGCTGAATAATAATAGTAGTAGCAAATCGGCTGGAACAAAGCCGGTTAAAGTAGGTTTTTTTTGCCAGCAAATTTTTCGATCCGACTCGTTTTTATTGAAGTGGAAGCATTACTATAGTAGGAAGCATTTTTTATTTTTTTGGTTTTGTATATGTTTTATACTATAGTCCGACAGCTTTTGGTTGTAGTTTGGCATTTTTAATTATAATTGCATTGTAATGCTGGCAAGGCAAAACGTGCAGATGAGAAAAAAACAAAAACTCAGCAGGGGGCTCGTCGGTCGATTGTGAGTTTAGAGGGTTTCGCAGTCGTTTATGAGCATTATACGCGATGAATGAATTTTAAGTGCGTTTTTTTTTATATGCTATAGAAAGCAGTTGTTCATTAAAATTTATATTTTTTATTATATATTTTATTTAGTTAGGGTAATCAAATTTTTATTGCTAGTATTTTTTATTATTAAAAACAGTAGGAAATTAATATAGATAAGCTGTGAATGTATTTTTTTTTAATATTTCCGTTTATAAACAATCATAAATATAAATTAACTAAGTTAAACACAGTTAAATGAAAATTATTGTGTTGCCAAATTTCATATTGATAACAGTTTTAAGTAAATTGCCCTAAACTGCATTTAGAATTATTTAAGTAATTGATTTGGTTGTAACTTTTTAAAAATCTTTTAAGATATGGACAACTAACTTTGAGTGAACAATTTTTTATTAAGTGATAATAGGCGTAAAGCAATGTTGCCAATTTTCGCAAAACGACTCAGTTGTTATTTTATTTTAGAACAACAATTATATTGTTTTAAGTCTTAAAGGCGGTAATTACTATTAATAATATTTATATTTGATTTATTCGACACTTTTTTCAGTCATAAAGGCATTTAAGTGTGCCAGACCAAATGTCGCGACGTTGCCACATTTCAACGCTTTACATAAATTAATTACGAAAAAGCAAACCTGTACAATTTAGTTATCTACAATAAAAACGCAAGCGCTAAAGGGGTGAAATTAAAAACAACGAAATCAAAACACTCTCCCGAGAGCACACAACACGCAAGAAAAAAACAAAAACAACAAAAACAAAAAAATATACATCAAAAAGTCAGACGCGAAAAAGCGTAAAGTGCTTTCCATTACTCATTTTAATTTCACAAATCAACAACAACAAAAACACAAAAAATAACCCTTAAAAACACCAACACACGACAAACGGAATCGATGAAATGAGTAAATGCGACGCGACGAAACGAACCGAAAATATGGAAAATCATGGCGATGGAACGCGTGAGATTACGACCTGAGATACGACGACGACGACTACGACGAAGACGAAAACGAGTACAGAAACTTATTTCAGCCAAGTTTTCTGAGCTGTGACAATATTGTGCGAGTGAATTATTCTGTATGGATGTATGTGTGGGTGCGTGTGTGACACAGATACTCCCTAAAAACATTTGTGGCCAGGCTAAAAGAACAAGAACACAACGAAGAAAAGATGAAAAGAAAGTTGTTGTACGCTAAGAGCAGTAAGTAATCGTCGAAGTAGAACAACAACAGCAGCAGTAGCAGCAACAATAACGGAAATATGGCAACCACGTAACGACGCACCGTTAGCTTTACAAAAATAACAGTACAGCAGAGAAATCCTTTATTTTTACCCTGAACGCACACGCGACGATTGTGTTCCCATTTAATGGCAGCGGCGCTAGATACTCTTGCTCTCCGGGTTGATAGGGTCGTTCGGTCTTCTGGGAGAGCAACGGAATATTTTCGCTCAGTGGAGCGTTTTCTTGAAATGCCGAGGAGGGTTTTTTTGGTTCGATAGGCGTTTGTGTGTGTTATTTTTAATAGATAGATACATATCTCGCCCACTTTGTACAAATTCATAACGATTAACCCTCAAAAATACTTTTAATACATACGCGGCGCGCATGTTGCAGCATGCCACACACAAATTCAGCAGCGTTTAGAATTCGGAAACGAAGCCTAAAAATCGGATTCGTATTCTTGACGACGAATTCGACGATAACGTCAGCGAAACACGCGGAGAAAATAGCGAACAATTGACAAAAGCGACAGTGCTAACAATAAAAGCAGACGATAAAAGCAACATGCAACATAAGAGAGCAGCATCATTAAAATCAAAGCAGGTTCTTGGCAGTCGCTGCAAAAGTTCGTCAAATCCGAGTACAAATAACAGCAGAAATAACAACAACGTTGACTTTTGTTGGCATTAAATAAAGAAATTTGACAACAACGCATTAATTACATGGTAGCCAACTGTGGATGAGTTTTTCCCCCGACTCGTGTTGCAAATTGCGTTGATTTATCTGTGTATCAACCATCAAAAGCATTCACACAAAAAAAAACACAAGAATTTCTGTGGAAAATTGCAAAATAGTTAAATGCTAAAAATATAAAAAAATCAGTGCCATTTAAAAGTACTGATCACTGATAAGCATACAAAAATATACGACTAGTCAACAACGATCGACGGACGACAACACCGACGAGTCAAGTAACGAGTAAACCAGCGCACAAGCGACTGATAAGAAATCGAAATTCATCGCACAAATGCGCAATAATGGACAAAAACTACTACAAATGGATCGTCAAGCGTATTTAAAAAGAGTAAATTTTGAGTTAATTAAGATTACTAAAATCGGCTTTTATCGATGCCATTACTGCTTAAAAAATCATTGTTAGTTAATAGCTTTTGGTATAATAACAAGAGCCTCAAACAAAAAATAATTACAATAAGTTCAAAATGATTTTAGTTAGTGATCAAAGCAGTAAAAAATCGCTCTTCCCTTGATTTCATCAAACACAAAAATTCGTACTCACTATTTATCAATCAATCAACAAAACTCAGTGTTGCATAAAATCAGCATCTGGCTAGTTCGATTCTAAAAAATGCATAACTTTAATATTTTTTTATTGATAAACAAGTTCTTGAGAACAAACAAATTACCTTAGATTTTAAATGTAAATATAAAATTTATGAATTCAGTATATAGTATAATCAATTAGCTGTTGATAACGCACGTTTTTATATTTAAGCAACTTGGCGTTTAAAGTTCATCAATAAAACTATTAGAAACACAGCTAAAAATATGCCTTATAATGACGATTATTTTTGCTCAGCAGCAGTACAATCATAAAATAAACTCAAAGTAACAAATAAAGATTTTCGTTTTTGATAAAGCAAAAAATCGATGAGAATTTGCAAATCAGAAAAAGGCACAACAAAATTTTAAAATTTTCTAAAAATATACATAAGGTAAAACAAATTTACGAAATGAGAAATAAGAAATAATCAAAAGATTCAATGGAGCGAAATTGGCTAAAAACAGCAGTGCGAAAATAAAGGTTAAAGAACAAGACAAACAAACAAACAAACGAAAAAGCACATAAAAATAAAGGTGGTCGTTGAACGATTGGCATTCTTTGGCCAACGTTGGAATGCACAGGGGCTAAGTGTGCAAAACGACGACGTACTTGCCCAAAGTCAAAAGCGCCAATTTTATGGCTAAAATGCTGAACAAAAGCTGGCGCACAAGTTAATAAAACGGAACAACAGAAAAGTTGTGCATGTTGTTCTATGAGAGAATCATAGGGACACACAAACTTTTATTTGAACCTTTTTGTCTTATTCAGTATTTTATTTTTTTTAATTACTAACTATTTTTGTTTTTTTATTAGCAAAACTAAATACACACAAAACTTTAACAATTACGTAGTTTATTTATAAAGGTTGTTGCAACATTGTCTGATTCATTGTTTGTGGGTCAGGGTTTTCAAATGGAAATTATTGGTGCAACAAACAAAGCAAATATAAACAAATCATATATTATAAAAGGAAGCGCTAAAAGAAATTGAAGTTACACTTAAAAAATTTATTAAGAGTCAGAAAATATGTAAGCAACAATATTTTTGTTAAATACCTTAAATAGAAATACAGTAGTGTCTGTCTGGGTTAGTGAACACCTCGATATAGTGAAAGATATGTAAAAGAGCTGAATTATTAAAAAATCAATTTAAAATATGAATAAAAACAAGTATTTAAAACAATGAAAGTAATAAATACAAATAAGATTGATAAAGTTCGTTGAAATATGTTGATCAATATTTTTTACTGTGTCTAGTTTGTCATATGTACCGTCGACATATAAACCGCAAACCGGCGGCTTAAGCCGGCATTAGTGAGTAAATTCGCGTAGTAGCGATGTGTGATAGTCTCGGCGGCAGTTGATATCATCATATTATTGATGTGTGTGCGTGTAATTGTTGCAGGCGTGTGCATTGTCGCAAAATTAAACAGTTTTGTTATTGAAACATTTTTTGTTGTTGTTCGTATTCCAATCCAATTTAAATAAAAGTAAAAATTTGTAAGTAGACACATTAAAAGATTGACGGCATTGCCGTCAGGCAGCACGCGATCCGAGTTATAAATCGTGTGGAAAAGCTTGTAGCTAGATTCCGATTTAGCGATTGTTAAATTCTAACGACAACAAAAACGACTATACCGAAAAACAGATTTCTGGTCGCGCTGTCACAGACAGGTAGCTCTATAAAATACCACCAAAATACGCTTTTGTTAGTTGTTATAGCTCGCGTTATTCAACGTCGTTGTTGTTGTGGGGTTTTTATTGACAATCTACAATTTGCGATAACGCGTGCCGTCGGAACAAACACACCACCGACGAAATGTTGATTTTTTCGTTGCTTTTAGTAAAACATTAAATCGATTTTCTAAGCTATTAAGCGGCGTTTGTCTGTCGGTCGTTGTTTGCATTGCTTAGAGGGGGTATATATATATTGTATATATAAAAAATTTTGTTTTTTTTTGGTCTGTTTGTTTCTATTGCCGATTCAATTTAAATAATGAATTCAGTAAAAAATTTATGCAGCGTTGATGCGACGATTTGACGACGCCGCCACCGACACCGCCGCAAAGCGATACATTTCGATGCGGTGTTGTGTTGTGTTATTTCCCTCATTTTTAATTCACTCGTTTTTGTTTTTATATGGAAGTGTGTTTTGTGTTAAAGTAATGATTGCACAATTTTTGGAATAACTCAATTGCGTAAACTGATTTTGTAAGCGTAAAAATGAAGCACGCTGATAAGACGCAATTTAAATGCGGCCTATCGCATTTGGTAATGTAGCACTGACTACTGACCTAAAATAATGCTTTTTGGTGAGTTTTTACTGCTGTAACTGATGTTACGTTTTCATTAAAAAATATATGAAAAATTAAATTATTGTTTTTTTTTTTTTGCAGAAAAAGGAAACACAATTTTTTTATATTTATATACAATATAAACGGATTCGTCAAAAGAAGAAAGAATGCTGCTCAAGATAAAAAATTGGTGATGCAACGAATACGATTAGAATTAATCGTAATCGCGATTAATAAAAATTTTTGCTATTAATTTTAATCGCAGTTAACCGATTATTTAATTAATAAAACATAATAATGAACACCAACCCTCTGTCATAAAAAATTGTGTTTGGGAAGTTAGAAGATATATAATGGATATCTGAACCAATCAAATAGAATATATACTAATCGTATGAATCAAACTTATGTGAATGTCTAAATAATTTTTAGAACTCGATGAGGAGAACTGAATTTAAGAATTATACCAATTGCACTAAGAATAAATTTTATGTTACGAACCGAGCGATTCTCATATCATAATCGTATTTCTATTTTTGTCTTTATGAACAAATCTCATTGATTCTCCCTAAACTAACTAATTGCTTAGCTAACTAAAATAAAAGATTCATTTTCAAACAATATCAAAACAAAACAAAAACTGACAAGGTAAGAGCATGGAGCATCCGTCAGACGACTTCAGCCCTCCAATTACAAATTGACAGTTGACATTTTCAGCTTGACATTAGCCATCGTTTCGTTGCTGCCCCGCCGCCGTTGTCGTATGTCTTTTTGTTTTTGTGCGCCTGCGAGCGAATCGAGTGAACAACGAAGCGCAGCGACCGAACCGAGCGAACCGAAAACGACAGACCAGAAATCAAATTATGTATCCCGCAAAACGGATGTGTGTATCTATTTTTCCAAACAGCAAAACCATTCCCAATAGCCACAAAAAAAGAAAAATTGTTGCCACCAGTGTTGCCGGCTCAGCACGGCACGGACGTCGGTATTTATGCTCTTGTTGTTGTATTTGTTATTGTTGCTGTGCGCGCCGATGCTGTCGTTGTTTTTATGTGTTACCGCAATTTAAGTACCAAAAGAAAAACAAAAATAAAATAAAAGCGTGCACAACAAAAATA
This sequence comes from Suillia variegata, assembly GCA_949127995.1. Taxonomy (NCBI): domain Eukaryota; kingdom Metazoa; phylum Arthropoda; class Insecta; order Diptera; family Heleomyzidae; genus Suillia; species Suillia variegata. The sequence goes on along the minus strand of OX421843.1, from coordinate 42,308,922 downwards.
TTAACTACAGTTTTTATTGCTCGTCTGCAGGAACAACAGCCAGCAGCAACAGCAACAATATGTGATGTTTCTAGCAGTTCAGTATTACTATGCTGTGCTTCAAATGTTGTTGTGGCTCGTGATGATGTCGGCGATGACTACGACGTTTTTTTCATTTTGTCCTTTGCTTTTGATGCTGTGCTGCCTTTTCGTCTCTTGTGTGATGCACCGCGCGCATTGTACAACAAATCAATGGCAGCAGTCAAAGCAACACCAACATCAAGTCCAATCAACAGCAACAACGTGTAGCAGTTGTTGTTGTTTTTTTGTTGCTGCTAATGTAGCCAAATATAAATTGCGAATATTGAATCGTTAACATTCGTAATCGACAAACGAAATCGATTGCGATTTATTTATCTGGTGTTGCGTGCGATAAGGTGGCATCATTTTTATTGGCAGCGGCAACAACATAAGAGCAAAAACAACAACAAAATACGAAACAGCAGCCACAACCGTAATTGCAAATTGCAATCGCCGCCACCGTACCGACGTCACTTTGAAAATCAATTCGTGTTTAAGCATTTTCCATTGCAATTTTTACAAACAAACGCACATACACGCAGTTAGAAAACACATGCAGAAACACACACACACATGCAAGCATGCTGACGACACACCTTCGCAGAATGCTGTTGTTGCTGTTGTTTTAATTTTTCTATTCTGTCCATTCTGCTGTGAATTAGTTTTGTTTGCTCTTGGTCGTTGGTCGGAAACTTTTTTTATTTATTTTTGTTTTGAGCTTTTTCGAATTTCTTTTGGTTTTTTATATATTTGAATTTTTGTTCGCTCTTGTATTGTTGCTGTTCAACACTTTCTCTTTTCAAATTGAATTGCAAATTTGACTTTTTTTTATTTATTTGCAAAGATAAAAGTAAAAATGCGATAAAAACGGTAAACAGAATAAAAGATCCTAAAATGAAATGTCTTTTTTTTACGTAGTCAAAGTTTTGAGTTGCTTTTTGGTGGATGATAGCGGGGGGAGAACGAAACAAAGAAATGGGTTGTGTTAAATGTTTTACGAGTGAAGCAGATAGCAAGCAGGGTGACTGACTGGACTTTGGTTGTTGTTTTGACAGATTTTTGTTAATTAATTATTGGGAATTAGTTACTAAAATAATTTAACACAAAAACTTAACGATTTCTTTTTTTGATTGATGGTAAAAATGAATTAAAGGAAAATCAAAGCGGTACTTAATTCAGGGTTAAAATAAACAACTCGGTTAATATTATTTATAAATATCTTGTATCTCTATTCTCGGGCATTAAAACAGTTTCTGCTTAAAACCATTAATTTCGTTTTTACTTTCTGGACTAATTCGTTTAGCGATTTAAGTTAAAATAACAAAATGTCTGTATATTTTATGGAAATATACAGAAAAACTATTTTAAAATATGCTCTCTTTCTCCTTTCAAATTCAAAGAGAATAATTCGGATGTAAGCAACTTAAAAAAAATATTTTTATTTGTTGTCATAAATGTGAAATGAGATCAAAATAAAAAAAAATTAAAGAAACAAAATTGCAAATTTTTAAAATTTAAATCAATTCAAGTATTATTTGAGAGCAGCAAATATGGGAAAATCGATGATTTTAAAACTATTTATCAATGCTATTGATATTTTTAATCCGATATTTGATTTTTTAATACAATTTTCTTCAAATACATTTTTGCGTTACCTTGAGCAATCAAAAATTGCGTCACTGAAGAAAGTCGAAAAGAGACAAAAAAAAACCTTTTAAGAAGCTATAGAAATATGTTTATTGTTTTAATTTCGCCATTTTTGCAGATGACGATATAATACAATTTCATTGTGAAACAAGCAGAATAATTTCGCATATTCTTTTCGATGTTGTAATCCTAACAACCATGCATTGTCCAATGTTAGCCATGGTAGAAATCAAACATTGTTGAAAATTCCAAACCTTTAAGAAAATAATATCGTTGCTAAAAAATTAAAAGTTTTTATTTGACGACTTTTTTATATTAAACTAAACTGAATTTTCTTTAACTTATATTTAATTGAAAACGTAAACAAATCACATTGCAACAAAACCAAATCAAATGGCAACACTCCAGCTTTGTTTACGATATAATTCACCACACTTCATTGAAGAAATTCTCCACTTTTGCATTTGCTTTCCTCCGCTCTTTTAACTGCATTTGTGTTGAGCACAAAAGCAATGTAATTGGTGAAAAAGTGCCGAGAAAATGGTGAGAATGTTGGAATTTTAGGTTTATTTTAGACAGAGGCAAGACAAAGCATAACATAGATATATGTAAATCCAAATTCGAAAAATATTTTGCATTCTTGAAATTTCTTTTTCCAGAAACCGAAACATAATAAAACAAACCTGGTCTATCAAGTGACTGTCGTCGACTCATTGGCGAATGTTTTTGGTTTCCTTTAGTGGATCAACGACGTTAAATTTCGTTGCAAGTGCGTGGATCTCTTCATTTGTGTTTTGATTGCGTTTTTTTCTTTTGCTTTTCGCAACGATGTTTTTGTTGATAGATAATTTTTTGTCTTTTTATGCAATTTCACAAACTACGAGCGTAAAATACATGCATCGTCATTAAATCTGCGCGACGTGCAAAACCGAAACACAAAACGACGGCACGATAAACACGGCGCGCAAAGAGGAACGAGACGAAACACGAGACTACGCGAAAACAACGAACGAACAAAGACGACGACGGACGAACAAACGAACGAGACTTCACTTTTTTTCTCAACGGTACTTAATTTGTCTTTTATGCATTTTCGCGCAAGTAAACAAATTTAAATGCACTTTTCAAACACGCGAGTATTGTTTATTTACTTAATTTTTGTATTTTCACAATTTATTTAGCACTTTTTACACGTTTTATGCGCTTTTCTTTAGGAACAATTTGCACGACGCCGCCGACGATGCACACAAGCGCTCGAAAAGTGTGGTGTATTAAATGTCAGATTTTTGGCAGCTGAAGAGTATGGGTGAAACCACATTCACAATGATACAAAGTTTTTTTTCAGTAATTATTCACAACGGCGGAAATTATCACCATACAAGCTGTTGTCAGAATGAGAGCAGTCTATATGAACGAAGTCATTATCTGTCTCATTTCCGCACACATTTTTTATTGTAGAGAAAAGAAAAGATATTAAAAAAACCTTCCTGGCTTTGTAAATTTCACTTTACACAGTTTTTTTTTGTTTTTAAGTTTGTTTTGATATATTTGTTTTGTTATTTATACATATTTATTTGTATAACACAGGCTTAATATTACATCCACGATAACTTAAGTCTTTTAAAATTAAAATTCATCGATTTTGTTTTTACACTACACTAGAAATTTTCAATCACCTTTGTTCGCTCCTTACATATACAACTTAAACAAAACTTGATTTGTCGGAATATATTTAGAGTTTCTTTAATGATTTTATGCTCTTTCTAAAGAAATTTAATTATTTTCCTGTAGTTTTTTACAAAAAATGTCGTGGAACTTTTGTCGCCTTTGAATGTGTTTTGTCGTGGCAGACTTCACCTTTTGTATGGTGTATTTGGTGCTCGTGTAATAGTGTGTGTGTATGTGTGGTGAGTAGAAATAATTTGGTGAAAATAAAGTTTATATAGTTACCTCTTTTGCACTTGTGAATTAGAGCGCCTGTGATGTATTGTTGTCTTTGTTGTTGTGTTCAATAGTCAAAGGTCTGTTTGTATTCCATATGAAGGGCTGCATTGTTTAAAGAAATTTTCAACATTAAAACAAATAAAGATCTTCATATACAAATTATTTATTTCTATTCGAAATTTGATGGTTTTAATAAAATGTCTTCTTCTATTTTAAGTCTTGTCAAAATAATGTAAGGTGACTCTGGTGATTATTGTTAATTGTATTCACATCGTTCACAGTCATATAGAAAGAAAGAGGTTATGTTCAAATTTCATTTTTGTTTTGGAAAAAATTTGTTGCTTCTGAAAATTTTTCGCCAGAGAAGTTTAAAAACTATTAAGCTTGCAGCTGTTTACGAGACACTATTGTGAATTGTGCCTTTCTTCTCAAAATAGCTATGACATTGACATGGTGGGTGTCTTTGATAAAATTAGTGAACTGTGAAACTGTGACGCCTTGAACTGTGGAACGTTTCGGTCTTCGTATTTATACTCGCTAAATTACAGCAGCTGTTTTACTTTTACTCGTTATTTTGACAAAACAGCTGATTAAAACAATAAATATATAACAGCTGTTTAAAAACTTGTAAAAAAATAAAATTTGGTGTAAAAAAATGAAGAAAATTAATTGTTTGCGATTTCTTGAACCTCGAAAAACCGCATTTTTCCTGTGCGACATTCAGGAAAAGTTCCGCAAAGCTATTCCACTTTTTGAGCCCATGATACAAAATGCAAGTCGTCTTGTAAGTATTAGTACTTCAATTGAACGTTATGTCTTATTCAAGTACTTAATTTTCTGATTCACCTCTTACTTATTACCCGATCAGCTGGAAGCGGGCAAAGTCTTTAAGGTTCCACTCTTTGTCACCGAACAGTATCCGGAGAAGCTCGGCAACACCGTCAAAGAGCTGGACGTTTGTCACGCAGTTGCCGTCGAGGGTAAAACCGTGTTTAGCATGGTGCCAGCTCTGGAATGCGCACTGAAAGAAGTCTTCTGCACTGAACCACCGCGCGATGTTGTGCTCTTTGGCATTGAGGTTTTGGTTTGCGTTTGAATTTTGCCTTTTTTCCTTTTAATATATTTAAATTACTCATTTTCCTTTGTGAACAGTCGCACGTTTGCGTCGAACAAACCGCCATCGATTTGCTCGAGCGAAATATAAACGTCTTTCTTGTGGCTGATTGCTGTGCATCGCGTTTAAATCAGGATCGGGACTTGGCTCTGGAACGGCTACGGCACAGCGGTTGCATAATTACCACCAGCGAAAGTGTAATCTATAATTTTATGCGCGACAAGAATCATCCATCATTTAATGAGCTGCGCAAAGTTCTGCTGCCGCTTTCAGCCGATATGGAACTTGCGAAAACGAAAACGCGTTCGAAATCGAAACCGAATTGAATAGTTTTTTTACTTCAGTTTTTATCTAGTCATATTTAGAAAATGTATCTATTTTTTCAATTTATTATAATTAAATAAAACGAAAAATCAATTATTTTCATTTGCATTAAATGCTTTGAAAATTTGTGATTTCGCTTGATAAAATTCTGAATGGTGTGGTTGTAGGTTTAAATGAAAGGACACGACCAGCACTACTACCTCTCTTAAAATTCGTATTAAACAGCGCTTGCTTGTTCTTCTTAAAGGACTCTATTTCTGATAACTGGAATTCAATGTGTTAAATTCGGAGATGTACGTAACTGCAATGATTTTTATAAAGCAAATAATCGAATCAGATCAGTTTTTATATCTTCTATTTCCATGGAATAATAGCTCAAGTCGATTATTGGAAGTTATTAGGAGAATATTTTTATTTGCCTGAATTCTGGAATTTTGAGATTAAATGTATGCAATTAAAAAGAATTTCCGAAGTACAAATATTTTTCTTACGAAAATTTGACAAAATAATCAAAATCGTCTTTAGCGGTTATTCTTTGTGGCCATAAACTGTTTTTAATCAAATTTTGTACTCTTAAGTTTGACTTTAATTTTCTTTTTTTTGTCAGAATCGAATGAGGTTCTCTTTGTTAGACAATTCTAATTGTTAAACAAAATAGAGTTTTATAATAATAAAATAATAATGTATACCCCTGCAGAGTTTCGCATCGTATGTTTGTAGCCTCGTAAATTTGTAAACATTCTCTCATTTATTGGTAACTCTTAAATTATTTTTTTCGTCTTTTGGCAAACTTTGCGTTTTCTTTACGAGATTTACACAGTTAAATTGTCCGATAAGTTTGTGAGCAAATTGGAATTTTTTTTGTGTAGAGAATATAAAAATCTGATATACGAAACATGAATTTGTGTAGTATACGAGATATACGAGGCATTGACGAGCTTAAGGTTGGACCAAATTCCAGCATCACTTCACTTTACTCTGGTTCTGATTAAAATGAAAACCATTTATGTATATCCTATAAATTTAGGTTGTTTTATGCCTATTTTAATTTTGTTTGGTTAGGTTTCTTATCGAACGTTTACGATAAGCTAACCGAATAAAGTTAGAAGTTGTTACGCATATCACTAGCTTCTAATTCTTCTTTTTCCACTCGATGACATATTTCAAATTTAAAGTCACATTGTCCACTCACTTACAATGAATGAATTCTTGCTGCCAAACGCATATCATAAAATTATGAAAGCCACGCAGCGCGATCTTAGACAAAGATAACAAATCCGCATTCGACATTGTTGTAGATGTTGCTGCTGCTGCGGGCTTGGTTGACTGCCTAAGCCTATAACAGCAGCAGCAGCAGCAAAAGAACAAAACACAAGATGCAACATACGACATACGACAGACGACATGATGTCTGTCCGATCACTTTATTTGCCGCAGTATTGACATAAACATTTTGAGCACACAGTCAGCCGGTCAGCCAGCCAGCAAGCCGCACGGAAATGACAAGATGCGGCGCACTGCTCCTCAGAGGCTCCTTATTTGCCAAACTAAAAGAATGCACAAAATAATATAAAATACACATAAAAAAGCAATTTTGTAGCATGGTAGCATCCAATGTTGCAAATTTATGATATGCGTGACATGCTCCGCGCAGCTAAAACTTAAACGATTATCAGAGACGTTGGACGTATGCTCATGCGGTTGCGCGCGCCTGCTGTCTCAAAGAAAGTGTTGACTTTCCTTTCGCTGCGCGTTTGCTGCTGCGCCTGCAAAAGCTGGTCAACAACAGAAATTATGAAGTTTAACCAAATTTGGCGCAATTGTCAACTCAGCAGCAGTTGTTGTAGAAACAGAACACAACCATTGCAGCACCCAGCTAGGCCGGTACGTTGGCAAGCAGTCAGCAAAGATCAAAGATAACTCGCCTCTAATCCGCCTGTCACATGGTATGAGTTATGTTGGCCAAGGTAAAAGTCATGTTGGACTGCATTTAAACCATTTTGGGTGGACAGTTTTGCGTGCATTAAGCTGAAAGTGCACAAAAGTTTACTGCTGATCTTCGCTGTCATTGGAAATAATTCCGGTCATAACTTCGGCAGCGCCTCCCAATAAAAGCGATCATTACAATTTCGCAATTTTACAAAATGTTTGCTATTCGATTTGGCCATTTATACGATTACGATCTTCGGCTTTGATGGCAGTTTAATTTAGGCGACGCAGCGCTTTATTTAACTACTGATTCTCTTCCAAACTACTTTTAAGATTGACAGCCGGGTCAATTAATGTCGAATTTAATTACATTTCGGTGACGATTTCGTAATTAAATATTATTAGAAATATTGGTTAGATTATTTTGAATTTTTGAATTATAAAGTTTTTTGAAGCTTTGAAATTTGCCAAGTTTAAACCATTTGGTTTTTTGAGTTTTCGGTTTTTAAGAACTTTAAGCTTTTATAGCATAAAGCTTTCAACTCTTAAGCATTTAAGAAGAAATGAAAGATTTTTAAATTTTAAATATTTTAAAACTCTAAGCATTTAAAGCTTTAAGAGAATTATGCTTTTTAGAGCTGCAAGCTTTCAAACGTTACAGCTTAAGCATTCAAGAAAATTAAATTTCTAAATAGCTTTAGTTGTAAATTAAAAGTATTTTCAAACCGAAGATGTCAAAAGCTTAAATCTTGAAAGAGTAAAACAAAGTCTAAAGCTCAGAACCTGTCATAAACTATTAAAGCCATAATTTAACAAATAGTTAAAAAAATGTAATTTAAATAAAGTCCAAACAGTGGACTTTAACGGTCTCTTTGATTTACTACATATGTACGTCTGTCACCTTCACAATGCACCGACTTTTAAACTCTTTCAATGGCATTTCATTGTAAAGATTTGTCCGAGAAGAAAATCGATTGCATTTCCCCTTGCCACATTTGGCGCACATTCGCACGCTCGTTCCTGTGCCCATCGACAAAGCAACTTCTTGCTCCTACTCCTCTCCTCACCGTCTGCTCTGCAAACAGACGCAGACGCAGACATGTGTAACATTTCAAAATTTCACTTAAACTCAATTTCAAACCGAAAAACTTGCGGTTTCGCTGTCAGTCAGGTCTGCATTTGATGGGAAACTGCAGCCATCAGCATGACCAAAAGTACGCATTCGAACGAACTTTGGCTATTTTAGGCTATGTAGCTTGTGCGCGCTGCTTGCTGCAAATCACGAACTACCAAAAAAACAAATAAGAAATATTTTTCTTCTTCTGTTTAATATATGGTCAATGCAAGAGATCATGGCCAGAGAAAAGTGGAATTGACATGACGAGATTGGTAAATCTTTTTGTATGGATTTTGGCGGCATGAAAGTATTTGCGGTTCGGTTTCGGTGTCAAGAAAACCAAAAAAAAAAAACAGAAACAAAAAACTTCATAAGATAAGTCATAAAATATTGCTGCTAATCTTGACTAGAAGTATTTATGGAACCGTTCACAGTTAACACAAATTTTATTTCAACTGGATATTGTAGACAAAAAGCGAGAACAAGTCATTGCAAACCATTAGATCACGAATTGCACTGAAAAACAATCGCCCGCTTCGACGTGCTTCCTACGAGCATCATCCACTACTATTGCTCATCCAATGTAATGCCAACCTGTCGACACCAACTAATTTAAAACTGCATACACCTCCTGCTCCTCCTTCTCCTCCTTCGCTTGCTTTGTCTCTGCTTGCTTGCTTCGGCACAATTACGCCTCAATGCCGTTGGCGCGACGACATTGAAACAACGTCCAACGTCACTGACCGCTTGCATAACTGGACCCGATTAGAGCAGCAGCAACAGCCACCTGCTACCAACAGTTAACAGTTGTTGTAGTATTTGTTGTTATTAGTGCTGCAGCATAGCACAACGGGCTGACAAACAAAGACAGCCCAACTCAAGTCAACCCAACCCAACCCAAAGCAAAGCAATCCAATCCAAAGTGGTCGTTGTTCGAAACTCACGGCGCAATAACTCATTAACAAGTGCGACAAATCTTTAAACGAACGCAGCAGCAGCAACAGTTGGAGAAGCTGCGCTGAGCCGCGTCAATTATGTCGTCACATACCTACACCACTGGCCTACAGTGGCTGGTCGGCCAGCAACTGCTGCCGCTCGGTTCGGATCGGCTTGTTAACACATGTTTTGCCACAGTCACTAAATCGACTTTAGCCGCTTCTACAGAAATAAATACCTGACTCCGCAGTCGTAATAAATTAACTCATAAATATACTTGAATTAGTACGAGTCCGAACGAAAGACCAAAGCGACCAGAAGATCAGATATCGTGCGGTATATCCTTGTTTGTATAGCGAGATCACTGATGCTGTTGCTTATGGCTGGGCGCGCGCGCTCACACACGCACTCGCACACTGTGCGCAAATGCAAAATGTCGCAACTCATTAGCGAGCAGCCAAGTCAACTTGAGTTGGCTGGTTGGATGACTGACTCAAACAGTGCTGAGCTGTGCGCTGTAGCAATTGTTAAGCGATCGCAAATGGGCCCCGGAATGTTGGAAATTGTGGCGGTGGCATGTGGATCGTTTAACAAAGGTGATATGCAGCTACGCATTGGAATCGTCGGAATGCATGCGTTGTTTCCGTCATTGGCTGATTGTGATGATGTTCTGATAAGATCCATGGTACCATATGGATTGGTCTGGTATGTCCGATGTGACATTTGCAGTGCGCTAAAGAATGTGTTAATTAATAATGATGTGGTTATGGATATTGAGCGTACACTGCAAGCGTTGTCCAAGTTTGATAAGTACTTGGTATGGTACTACTTGGTCTGTAAGAACCATATTCTTAATTCTGGAATGTTGACTGTAACGATGGAATTCATTAATTAATAATGATGTTGTTATGGAAACAACATAAACGAATTTGTTTTGTGTTCGGTTATAGTTTGCTCAAAACTCGATTGACGACTGATGAGAATATTGAAGTTTTGATTGAAGTTACGGTTTTTAAAAATATAACATGGTTACAAAATCGTTAAGATTTCGACTTAATTGGTACACCTGTAGGATTCGAAAAATTCCTTCGACAACTTTTTTTGGATATTATTAATTTTTACTTTTCTGAGATTGACATATTTCCAATTCGGTATAAAACGAAGTTTGTCCCATTTAAAAATCACATATGGAAATTGTTCACCGCAAAAGTGTTGTTTGGCTATTTATAATTGCTAGCAATCTGTCAGTGTAACAAATGCAGCACAAAGTCCTTTAAATCATTGTCCCATGCGGCAGTGATAAAATTTCTCCAAGACCGCATTTCTCCGGTAGGGAACACATCAGTGCGGCTAGCTGATTCAACGATGTCCACAAATAGATGCGGAAATGCATAAGTAGTCACCTACAACATGGACTCACACACCACACAGACATACAAGTGCACTGTGCAGCACCCGCACAAAATCTTGTCGCACTTCCAACCAAGCACAGCTGTCAAACAACAATTGCCAATTTCGCAAATGTGATTGTTTCCGAACCAAAAATGGCATTAGGAAATCATTACCATTGTCTGTGGCGCACCAAACCAAGTCCAGAAAATAGCAAAACAAAAAAAAAAAAATAAAGAAAATAAAATCCGCGCTGGTGTACGAGTATCTTAGCCAGGCGAAATTTTAAAATTGGGACAAGAGTGTCAATGGTTTTGACACTTTAAAGCAATTGTGCGATATGTCAGATTTCAAGTGACAGTGCAGCTATTTTTCTTCTTCTTTCTCTTCAGTTGTGCAAAATTGGAAATTTGCATTTATGTGCGATTGAGCGGATTTTTGATTGGCCGCATGTACGATTTCCATATCCACAGAAAATGTCACTCAAACACTTGGTTTTGAAAAACAAAAAATTTGAATGTATAGGCTTGACACATTTGACATTCGTCCATCGTTGGCCTTAGTTAGGAAAACCGCAAAGTTGCACCGTTATTGCAATAATTTGCCCGGGCATTTCTGTGCGCCAGCGTGCAATTTTATTCGCACATTCTTATCACATATGCTCTCCAGTTTGGCGTTGGTATTCCCCGTGGGAAATTTCATTAAATACCAGGCCAAAACCATAACAAACACTACTAATCCATTTTGTAGTCGTCTTCCTAGAAAAGCGTTGCGCAAAAAATTATTTAAATGCTGTGCTGCTGCTGCGGCTTGCCACAGCTGTTGCCTGTTGTCTGCTGGTCTGCAACTAGAGTCGGAACAGTTGCAAAGAATGCGCACTCATTTAATGCTCCACAAATGGTTTAATGAGTAAATTAATTGATATGATGAAGAGAACAGCCAACAGCGGCAGCATGAGCGAAGAAAAAAACAAAACGCTTAGATTCGCTTTAATACGCAATAAAAAGTCAATTAACGCAATTTGAACAAACTAGCTGGAGGCATAAATTAGCTGACCATATTTTGCAGTCTAGTCGAAGTCAGATAGGCTTGTGCTGTCCGTCAGCGAAGTGTTGAAGCAGGCTTGTGTGCGTATGTGTGTGTGCAGTAACAAAAGCGTTGAAATGCACACATAAGAAAACATGAGATCTGCTTGATACAGGTAGACAAAGATTTACATTGGTTTAAATATGTCATAGGTTGGCTTAGAATACTCTCATATTTTTAAATATATTTTCTGCAACCGCGTTCGATGGTTTCAAAACAAACAGACATAAAAATTGAACTGATGAACCTAATAAATTAGTTAAATTGAGTAGCTTAAGCTCGCCATATCATAGATGCAATAGAAAAAAACCAAAATTGATGTAATCTGTGCCTTAGTTAAGTAGTTAAAATCCACGCGATCAAACACTCTAACCCAACAACATTTTCTGTAATAAAATACCAGTTGTAAGTGCATATTTTTACTGCATACTTAAACAACGTAATGACAACACATCAAAAAGCATTATAGGAAATTCTTCATAGTGCAGGTGTCTCGTAACAATCGTCTACCAAATCGAACCACTTGCAGGACTCACTAATGCTGCTGTGGTCTGTTGCAGTTAGTTGCTGATGTTGGTGGTCACATAACAACAAATCGACATAAACAAGCCAAGCGGCCAGTATGAAACAACCGACCAACATCCAACCGACTACTAAACTTCAAATACAGACCATAACTGTTGCCGGTTTCCGACAGTTCCGCGTGTGTTAGAGGCGAGGATCAATAGCGGAAAGAATTACCACTGACAAACAACAGCTACAAATAAGAACAACACCAACAAGTCAGCGAATCAGCAAGTCAGCCAGCCAGCCAGCCAACAACTACTTCAATTCGCATTGCCTTCGGTCTAGTTCTGTGTTGCTGGAGTAGTAGGTATACATATAGATCTATTTATCTATCTATCTACTGATCGGCAGCAATGGCCTTGTCATTAAAAACAGCAAAGTGATCTACACACACATGCATCAAGATCAAATTGCATTTTACCATAATATTTATTAACCCAATGTAGAGGGGCTATATCTACCGAGGTAGTAGTACCAACCTTAACTGGAATAGTTGCTGGTGCTGATTTGCTGCTGTTACTGTCTGTCTGTCTGTCTGTCTGACTGCCTGCGTTGCTTTATGACTTACGACCATTTTCGCTAGTAGAAAATGGCGCTTACATGCGTTTTAAAAACTGTGCGGCCTTATCACCTCGCGTTTCTAATATTGCTATAGATAGTAATTCCGTTTTGTTGTTTTTGTTGTTGTGGTTGGTTCTATTGCGATCAGCACTTCCTTAATGTTATGATTTATTTTGTTTAATTCAATTGCGGGTAAATTGCATTTGGACCATAAACTTCTTTAGCTGCTGCTTCTGCTGCTGTTGTTGCTGCTGCTGCTGTTGTTGTTGTTGCTGTTGTTGTTGCTGGTATGTTTCTGTGTTTCTGTAACTTCCAACAAGTCGTAGTGGTATTCACATTAAGAAGGCTTTGGGAATTTATTCAATTACCATCGCTACAATTATTCTAATGGAGTTCAATGGCTGGGCTGCTCGTTGGACTCATCAAAACGCATATTTATACATATAAACATACATACATACAAATGTATGTTCATTTGAGGCATGTTTTACTTAACAACTGTGGATTAATTGGAGTTTAATATTGCTTAAGCATAGGCAATTGCAAAAAGGTATTATTTGAGTTGCGAGTGATCTTTCAAATTCCACTCCTTCAGCAGGCAAGCGGGGCTAATGAGTCTCAAATGAGTTTTCTTAGGGATTTTACAATATGATGCTGTAGTAAAGGAGAAGCATATAAAATGATCCTTGTAAATAATGGTAAGGATTGATAGCAATCTACTAATGTGAATCTTTTTGAAATCTGTAATTAAAAGAAGATTGAGCTCTAACTTTAGGCCAAAAAATTTTTAGTTAGTGTGAGAAACTATGTCCGATCTAGACTTAACTGAGATATTATTTATTAGACAGAACTATTTTTCAGGAGCATTTAATGTTAAACTATCATCTATAACAACATATCTTGAATAACCTCGATAAACAGGCTTGGTCGTTAAAGCACACATGAGAAGAATATCAAAAACACTTCTTCACGAATTGAATTTATATAAAAAGAAAACACATTCTCTTCCTCTTTTGAAAACCCCGTAATATGTGCCGGCAATATTAAATGTGGCAACAACAACTGCAACAGCATGTCGCATCTTCAATTAACCAAAACGATCAGTTATGCTGTTAAAACGACAAGATCAATTTTTTTGTTTGTTTTCGATCTAAGCAGCAGCGCTGCTCTAGCAATCTCGCCACAGGTGCCACAGTTTGTAACCTGCAACATGACATTTACTAACAATACGCTAACAAAAGTTTTAAATTGAATTAAGTTGTTGTCGTCGTCATTCTTCGCTGATCGTTGGTCGCAACTGCATCATCAGCATCATCGTCATCATTATCAACATCGTCATTATCCGCAACGTCATCAGCTACGTTTTGCCGATGCTGATCTTGTGCCTGTCGCGCGATTTTTGTCGTGATTTCATTGCCGTCAAACTGTGAGGTACAAGCGCCCAAGAGCACTCAAGACGATAGGATCAATTGTTTGTCGTAGAAAGTGTTGTTGCACCGATATTGTAGTCGTCGATCGATCGCACTGTGATCCGATTTAGGCCTTCAGCAGCTTGTAGTTGGAACTTTGATGTCTTTTGTGTTTTTTTGGTTTTTTGTTTTTTGTTTTCGTTGGCCCAATGCCTTTTGGAATGTTTGTTAACAGTTCGGTTCGAGCGTTTTTCAATTACATACATACCTGACACAGTTTTTTCGCGTGAATAACTTGGGTAAAAGTGTTTTCATTTTCATGAAAATTATGATCATTGGAGGCTACATTAATGGTGCCGAATGCCACTTGCGTTTGAGTCGAAGCAAATGATCCGGTGATTGTGCTAAAGTGAACTGGTGCTGAGTTTTGATACAACACTTTGCCTCTATATGTAGAAAGGATGTTGCTGTGCAAAATGTGATCTTGAGTGATCTGGCAAATTGTTGCAAATGTCTGCAATGATCATCAATTAGAAACACAGCAATAGTTTTTAATACGTACATACATATACATACCACTTGCATTTTTCCCACTGCCATATTTTTGGTATGTTGCCTGGGAGGTGTGTTTTATGCGAATCATTGACCGTGTTCATGTTTTGGATCAGCACGATCACATTTAACAGTTGATTTTCAGTTTGACTACATAATTGAGAAATTTTTGTGTTTAATGATAGCCTAACGTATTTGCTTGCATTGTTAGAGCGATATTCTGAAAATGAAAAATGAAAACTGAAAAATGAAAAATAAAGCAGAATGTGGTCCGGATGTAGACGTTTAAGTCTAAGCTGGTGTTGAGATCTATCTTGTGAAGAATTCACTTTTATTTTTGTAGCTTGATTTTTTTAATATTGATATTAAGTGTTTATATTATTGAAAAATCTTGAAGATAGTTTAACAATAATCTAAAGCATCGTTGCTTAATTCAATTATCCGGCAGATACAAAATAGATGTTTAGTTAGCTAAAAAAAAAAGAAATACTGAAGTTGTTGATAATCACGAAACTATTGTTCGATGCGTATCAGCAATTAACGCAAATCGTTTGCTGATTTTCTAAGTTGCTTAGCAACATTTTCACGAATTCTTAATTTTCATTGCTGCTGCTGTAGATTATCTCCGCAAATCTTAAATGAATTGCAACAAGAATTACAGCAACAACAACCGACAGCAGCTAATATGTCTGTCTGTCTGGCTGTGTGTGTATGTGTGTGTGAGTGCGAAACATGTTCGATTAGGACAAATTTCAGCGACATGCCGTTGCTGCAAATGTTGCTCGATTGTGGCTTAATGTCCTGTTCACACGCGCCTCCTGGGATTATCTTCTTCGACTGACTTGTTTCAGCGGTTGCTCCTCTTCTTTTCTTTGTTTGCTTTAATATTGTTGTTGTTGGTGTTGTTAGTCTGCTGATTTTGTGGTTTGTTTTTTGTTTTTTTTGTAGGATTCTGAGTAAGCCATTGTGCGCCTGTGCCTGTGCCGCTGCTGGCAACATTTAACAAGCATGTAAGCATCTGCCAAATGACCCACTTTACAATGCCACGTATGCGCGCATTGCAATGCGTTGTCAGAATGTTGCAAGTGCGTTTTTCAAATGTTGCCAATTCGTAGCGGATTGACTTCAAAGTCGCAACGTGGCGTTATTTGTGGCTGTGGCAAAATGTGTGATTTTTCACATTTTTCAGTTTGTTTGCATCATTCGCGGCGTTAGAAATACTTAATTTAGTTTTGCGCTAACACACACATATACGCACACACACACACACACACACACTCACATGCATTCGAAAACATGACCATCACAAAGTGTCAGTTGCAGGTGATTGATTTGCGCAACCAAGTGTGCAAATGTTGCTGCTAAATGAGGTGATTGAAATTAATAGTTTCGGGTTTTTTAACGGTCGGCATTTTATTGCTTCTACAATTTGCAATTTGTAGCAGCATAAAAAATGTTGCATCTGCTTTGATTTTATTGTATGCATCCTCGGCCAACGCTCAGTTTTAATGTTACCGTTTGTGCCAATAAATTTGTTTATTTACCACAATATTGCGATGTTTTACTGCGTGTGTGTGTGGCAAAACATACACAACACTAAATGTGCTTAATGGATTTAAGGGGCTTTGTAACTTCTGCTCATAAAAGATGTTTCTAATTTAAATGCAAAGCCAACATGGTGCTCCTTACAACGCGAACTCATTAGTTGCAATTGTGGTACAATTTTATAGAACAGCTTAAGTCGACATTAGCACGATTAGAGTTTAAGCGCTTAATATGTTTCAACCATTCTTATAACTCTGCGATATTTTCTGTCCATATTGACCTTGAAAATGACAATTCCCTTCACGTTCGTGAAGTTGTCTACTACATATTACGCTTTTTAAAGCGCATTTTATTTTTAAGAATGTTTAATATCAAAAATCGACGTTTTAAAAAATGAATTTATTTAGAAACTCCCTTTGCCGACTTAAGTTTCTTTGTCGAATTACGACCGAATTGTAAGCGCCAGTTTGATTGCTTTTTTTAAGTCTTTAACAAATTTATAATTTAGCATAGCGCGTGTATATTGGAAAACTTGTTGAATGCGTTGGCAAAGATAACAGTTTGATGTTGTGCTCATTAGACTGGTTCAGGATTTTTAAAGTATTTTCAAGTAGTTTCAGATTTGGTTTTTGTTTTGTTTTATGATTGGGAATATTAAATGTAATTCGGGTACTTCGATTGAAAGAATGATTTTTTAAGACTTTGTCTTGTTATGCTATGAAAAATTCAATAATTTTGTAAAGCAACTCAAATCTTTACATTTAGTTCTTTAAAACCTAAAACGTAGGAACAATTTAAAAAAAAATTTAAAATCAAATTTGGATTGGTCATTTCTTTTAAATTTAATAAATACAAACAATTATTTGCTATGGTATATAATCGGTTAAAAAGGAGTCAAAGAATATTCAAATTTTTCGGGCTAAAGACTATTATTTTTACGGTAAAAATTGTTAAATCAAACAACATTTAATGGCAAGGCAGACCATACAATTTTGGGGTTCACCCCTTTATCCTTAATAGTAGTCACATGCAATTGTTCAAGTTCTGCAAGGCTCACTCTAATTACCCTTTGAATTATAAGCCAGATAAGAATTGTATACGACAGGAAAGAAAAATCAAAAGCACAAGGGAAAATAAAAACTAGAAAAATTGCTGTTGTTCTTTCTTGCAAAATAATACCGTTGTAGATGGCATTAAATAAGCAAAAAGAAAACTTACTTGTCAAAATACCAATACAAATGCTTAATTTATATTTATCGATATAACTTTTTTATTGCCAGTACCGTTTTAGTGACTAAAAAAATTTTGTATGGTAACATATTCCATTGACGATCTGTCATTTAACTGCGTTGGCATAAATTGAAGCCACGAATTAGGAGTGTCTACTTTCAAGCAGTGAAAGTAATTTATTGTGCTGCCGCTGCTGCTGTTGCTGTTAAACAACAAACAACCTATGCAAATTATCTTCTAACAACACTTTAAAAAGTGACAATAACATTTCACTTTTATTTTTATTTTTAGACCACATTAGAATAACAGTTTAGTAAAAATGCTGTGAACCATCACAAGCCACAAAACATGTTTTATGCCTTCTTCTCTAAAATCGGATTACTGGAGTAGGTTAGGCCATGGTTACTCGCAGTAGAGCCGCATATGTGGCCAAGAGCAAACCCAACCCAATCCAACCCAATTAAACTGAACTGCATTAAATCAACCTTCGTCGCGTCTAAAGCCAATTATGCAGCAGATTAAGACTAGACGCAAATGCTAGACGGTAAAAAAAACAACAAAACTGCGTCCGAGACAGTAGCTGCTGCTGTCCAGATGCGAACCTGTTTTGACGCCAACTTTTTTATAAGCTGACAATTTTTTATTGTTGCTTTTTCAGAGTTTTTGTTGTTGTTTGTTTTGGTCTTTTGGTGTCTGCCTTAATGCCAACTTAATGAAAGTGAACCTTTTTGTGACGCTGTAGTCTCGCTGACTGAATTTCTCGCATGCCGCTTGCCGTAATTAATGCGCCATTAATGAAGTGTTTTGCTCGTTTTGTTGCTTTTTTGTACGTTAACCTCTGCCATTCATAACGTTCGGTACGAATCAGTGCATTTATATTGTTATGGATTTGACTATGTGTCGACTCTGTTATTGTTGACTTGTTGACGATTAGCATGACGTGACGGTGGCGCGCAAATGGAAGGTGACAGGGCGCTACCGAGTGTCTTTGTTGTTGGCATACTATATGAGTACATACATATATTAATTTGTAGCTGTGTTTCTTTTTCGATTAAAATTTAATGTTGTTTCATTTGGGTTTTTATTGGTTTGTGATAAATTGGCTTAGCGCCTTGTCGGGCGGTCATTAAGTCGGGATTTGTTTTTATTGGTTAATGGATGGGAAATATTGTAACTGATTGTTTGTTAGTGGCTACCTACAATATATCTTTTAAGCTTTGGTTTTATTTTATATATAAACTCAATTTGAAATTTATTTAAGCATTTCTTAAATTAATCAATTTTAATTCAGGTCTGTGCTTTTTGTTCAAGGAGGTAAAATTAAAGTTTTTATCGTGAGATATGATGATAGAAATTCTATTGAAAAGTGTTTCTTAAGTGGGCATTTGTGAGGCTTTTAATCTAAAACAAATAAATTCATTAAAAATGTTAACACATAAATCTGATAAAAAGTTTGAATATAACTAAAAAGCAAGTTCATTCTTAATTACATTCAAGTAAAGTTAAATTACCTGGCAAAAACAATATTTTTTAATAACCTGCTCAATTACGAAGATAATTTTGATAAATTGGTTTTTGATGTAAAAAATTTTAATTTATCAATGATTAAAAAAATAAATAAATTTTGTATTGAATCTCAGAATCTGACAGCTCATTAAATGTTTTAGCGAAAAAAATTTGCTATCAGTTATTTTATAAATCCGCGAAGCTTTTTAATCAATTTGAAAACAACATCAGCTTCTTACTACAGTTATAATTTTTGGGTGTCAGACCGACTTTAATGATGGTGTGAATTTCATATGCCAGTTTAAACTATATCTAAACGATTAATTCCTACAGATACTTTTGACTAACTTCTACAGTTACAACAACCTCAATCTTGAGTCGAGATCTAACGTTAACTTCCGCTCAACTCATTAAGACACAAAAATAATTCTTAAAATATTATAAAAAATCGATATTCAATATACCCAAAAACAAAAAACAGTCGGCATTTATAATTAAAAGATTTCCAACATTTTCCACTTCCTCTTTGCATTTAAAAAAATGTGTATGAGATGAATTTGACCGATTGACCGATATGCAAATTTACCCAAACAAATAAAAAACCCATCGACAAAGCCATTAATATAACTATTTGTAATCAATATAAAGAAAAGCACACACACGCACAGACACGCACACACACGCTAACATATATCCACTAAATACTTTCTATTTCAAATTAAGACGCTATTGACTATTTGACGCACCACAAATTAAGCGTACACATTCATCAGCAGCGGCGGCGTCGGAGGTGCCCCACCACAGCACCGCACAGTATAGCACAGCACCAGCGCAGAAGACCTCATCACTTTGATCGATAGATTCGAATAGATAACTCATAATTTGGAGATGCGTTTTTGAGGCCAGGTCGGGCAAGAAGCTTACAGATTTTAAACAACAACAAACAAAAGAGAAATATGTTCAACATTTAAGCTTAAATCATATTCAAGTCATGTGTGTGCACCGCAACAAGCGTGAGAATACGGAGTGGATAGATTGGTTAGCCGCCAGATGCAAATGTAATACAAGCTGAGAGAGAACGCGCTAATGAATTGTCCAATCAGTTTTTGGGCGCTTTTGTAGCCGCAAGACCCACCATCGAGTCGCGTTGGTCAGCAAATTCCCGCAGTCTTTTCGTTTAATATACACTGAGCAAAATTTATGTGCATAGATACATAGATGCCAAATAATCATTTACAAGTATTGGTAATAAAAAAATACATTTTTTTGCGATGTCAAGTTCGTTGCTTAATTCTTTTGTTTTAATATGAGATTTGGTAAAATTTAATTTGAATTTTAATAAAAAAAATATTTTTTCCGTGCATTTTCAGCAAACGAATCCGTTGTGAATCGTTGGAAGCTGCATTTGCACAGGAAACGCACGCAGAACCCACATTCCCAGCGCACATTTTACGAGCGTGGACTTTTGTTGTATTTTTGCTCCAGCAGAAGTTGTTGAAAACACAAAAACTTACTCACCCAAGAAACACGCCTTAAATTTGGCAAAATAAAAAATCGACCGTTTACCTTCGACCAGCGCAATGGCTAAACGTTCATGCAGCATAAGCGCGCATGCAACATTTGCTGCACATCAATTGATCCGCCATCGAGCAACGATCAGACCCAAATCTCATTAATTATAATTAAGTGAAGCAGACGCAGGCGCGTGTTAAAAACTGTCTTGCGTTCTTTTGAGGCTTAAAAGTGAGAGTCATCTTGTTGTTGTTGTAGTTTTTTTATCTTTTCATAGCCATGAGGCACGAATGTACTTTGTTGCAACACATTCGATGTTTGTGTCAATTAGATTATTTTTGTTTGTAGCTTGTTTTCGTGTTGTTGTTATTGTTGTTCTTGTACTCGTATTTGATATTGTTTATTTTTGTGTAATTGCTGGATGCGCTTCCATTGAACCGGCATTTAACTGTACTGCACAGACGCCGATAATTGTGCGGTGGTGAAAACGGAAACTTTTGTTTTTTATTGTTTATTACAAAAAAAAAAAAGAAATGTATTTAATTTTTTTGTAAATGCCTTTTTGTTGGGAAAAATGTGTTGAAAGATAGTGCAGTAGTGGTTTTTGTTTCTGTCTTCACTTTCATTTGACAAGCTGTTTACATGCACTTTAATGTCGACTGCGTCTGAGCGTTTTTTTGTTGTTTTGTTGGCCCGCACTCTAGGTACGCGTAATTATGGATTTTTTTTAGGCATTTGTTTTTTATTTCATTTCAAGATATTGTTCACTTTCGTTGGTATGTAGTTTTATGAATGAGAGTGAAAACTCGCCGGAATTAGTTGGTTTAATGAGATCAACTAAAAAATATGTTGGTATAGACTTTTGTAAATTAAATGCAAACTGGAGTGTTAACTGATTGGAATTTTTATGGTGTAGGGAACATCTGCATGAAGTCTTCAACTATTGAAGTTGGTTATTGAATGTTTTGAGTATGAATGTTATTGACAGTCTATGGCAAATAAAAAAACAATTAAAATTAAAAATAAACATTTTGAATGTCTCCTACAACAAACTTTACTATTTTTGAATTAAGGAATATTAGACTATTTCATATATAAAAAAAAACGAATCATAAAATACAAAAGTTTAAGTGTATGTAATAAAAAAAGTTTACAAAATTTTATTTAAGTACTAAAAATCTACGGATTGTAAATGTTGGTTAAAAAATCACATTTGTAAATTGAGAAGTATAAGACCAGTTGTTGGAAATAGTCTTTCTGATAAAGCCGATGAAATTTGACGATAAATTAGAGTATTTCAATATTTCAATAATATTTAAACTACTTTCAGATATACATAAACACAAATCGGTAACCAATCGGCCACCAATTGGAGCATTTCCCTCAAACAATCAAACAGAATCAACTGAATCAAAAAGTGTGCTTTCGTATTTCTTTTATTGATAGCCCCAAGAATTAGAACCATAAATATTAATGAATACATCAAACTGCTGCACGTTGCTGCCAGCAGAAACACCGAAGCAGCGATTGTCGTGGATCACAATGGACCAGCATCATCAAAAAGGCATAAATTTTTATTAAACCACAAAATATTATCATAAAGTTACAAACACAAAAAAAAAAACATCAAAACAAAATAGTAAAATACAAGCAGCGCCTAAAATATTCACATGCCCAAAATGAGCTAAAGCGCGCGCGCATGCGCAAGCAAATTAAGACATTTACCGCAACTCACACAGATACAAATCAACATTTCATGCGAATTCATGCGCGCGCGCACACTATAGCAACTCAAGTGAGCCTCATTCACGCCACGCCATGCCACGCTGCCGAAAAAATACTCCGCCAAAGCAGCATAAGCGTTAGGCGGAGAGGTGCAAATTGCAGCAAAAGTGCCTCGCTAAAAAAAACCTCATAGTTGAAGAAAACAAAAAAAAAGTATGAAACTGCAGCATGAATTCAGATACTCGACATTAGATTAACAAAACGCTGATTTTTTATTTTGTTCTGTGTTGGAATATTACTCTTTTGCATTTTGCTAAAGTGGCACCGCTTCGCGAGGTGTGAGCCCGTTTAAGCATACGTTTTTTTTGTCTTAGGTGGCACAGCCGCTGCGACGCGTTCCCTGCCGCTCGAATACCATCAAGTCGAGCGAGCCAGCATGCAGCAGAATAGAACAAAATGGGCATTTCAAAGCGTTAAATGGCAGCTGGGCGTTGCGCGCTTAGCACCGCCAAGCGAACGAACGAACGAGCGAGCGCGCGGCACTCATTCATTACTCACGTCCATAGCGGGCGTGCATAGAAACATTCAAAGTTAGGCAAAGGCGCATGCGCGCACCGCCGCCGTCGCTTTGACTGACTGAGTGACTGACTTACGATGGGTTCTTTTCTTTTCTTTCGGATTTTTGTTGTTATTAGTTAAGCGTTCGCTGCAGTCGCGGTAGAGGCAAGTCTAACGTTTGAGTTGTTCTTTTGGAACTTTTTCGGAAGGCGGGCGTTCGGGCGGGCAGGCTTGAAACGTGTTCTGTGCACGTTTCGGTGCTGTAGGTGCGATTAGCTGCGCTAATATTTCTTTTAAATATTCTTCCTGTGCTAATTTTTCTTATTTTGTTGTTGCTTTTTTTGGAATCTGTTGTCGGCCATAGTAGCGAATAGCACGCTACAAGCGATCAACCATTAAGTTTCTTTAAATATTTAAAAAAAGTAGAGACAAGATTTTTATTTTAAAAAATATAAATTTTTGTCTTAAATAAGTTAAATAAAATGAAACTTTTTTTAATAAAAATCTTTAAAAAAATATTTTCAGTCGGTCAACTTTTTACCTTAATTTCATTTACATGACAGATCCGTTATTTATTTGTTTTTAAAGTTGTTTCTATTTTCAAATAAAAACAAATATCGAGCGAAGTTAAAATTTTACAAATTTATTATTCACGTACACATCTTAACTTGAAAGCTCCTATTGTAGCGCCTCGTCCGTGTGTTCGCCGTAAACCCAAATCGACAG
Source organism: Suillia variegata (assembly GCA_949127995.1). Lineage (NCBI taxonomy): Eukaryota > Metazoa > Arthropoda > Insecta > Diptera > Heleomyzidae > Suillia > Suillia variegata. The sequence continues at coordinate 42,285,485 of OX421843.1, read as the reverse complement.
CGAAAAACAAAAACAAAATAACACAAAAACAAAAAAGAAAACAAAAAAAAACTCTTTGCATTCAAGCGGAACATTGCTGCAACGTGTGTGCGCAAATGCGCCTGTGCATTTGACTAGCATTTTATGCGGTCGTCTCCTCCATTTGCGGCAGTATTTAAAATGTTGAATTATTGATAAGTTAATACGCCACGTCTGACCCAAATAATTTATTATAAGCTGCGCATGCGCCGCCTGTCGCAGCATAAAAATTGTCTGCCTCAGTCTTTTAGATTTTTTTTTGACTCAAGCATTTGCATGAAATCTTAATATTCTACAAGAGGGGGAGGGGAGGAGGGGGCTACTCTGCTGGAAAAAATACCGTGCAGTGACCACGAGCGAAATGTCAGTTAGAATCTGGTGTAAAGTCGCGCACGCGCACGCCGAATTTTAACGCCTCATAGCGCACAGGCAGGCAGGCAGTCAGGCAGCCGCATGCACTGATTTCATATCTTTATGTTTCACTTATAGGCGACCGACTGAACGACCAAACGTCCGACCGACTTGGTAAGTGGGCGTTTAACGGCAACAAAACAAAACGTGAAAACTGCATATGAACAACAAAAAAGGCGCTAAACAAATTTGTTGTGCAGGCGGCAAAGGAGGCGTATATGCCGCCGCCGCCGCTGCCGCAACTATTTAAATAACAATTTCGCGTGATATTCGCGCGTTGAAGCATTGAAACGGTTTGTTGAACTTGACATTTTAGTGTCATAATGACGAATGAGCTGTTGGATAACTTTATTTTATTTTATTTTGTTGGTGTGTATGCGTGTGTGTGTTTGTGTGTGTGTGTGTGGAGGAGGAACGTGATGGCCGTAAAGAGGTGTTGTGGTGATTGTGTAATTTAGATGCGATTATATCAGCAAACAGTGACAGTATACTTATGAACAGCAAAGGATTTTCTAATTAGAAGCGCGAGAGTTGGTTTATGAAAGCTAAAGTCTTTAGCAACAAACTAATATTTATGTATAACCTTTTAACTTTTATATAATATTTAATACAATTGTGTACTAGCATTAACCTATTGAAAAATTCGTATAGTATGTAATTTTGTTTTATTAAAAAATACTTTCAAAACGTTTTTAATCAACTTGAAAACATTTCATAGCTGCAGAATTTAGTGCACTTGCTACTTAAGTGACCAACTCACGTCTCGGCCATAACCGTTCCACTGAAATCGAGCTATTCATTCAATTCATTGCAGCAATTACTTTACTAAACGACGACAAATTGTCGTAGCACCAAAGTTGCACTAAAGAATTTCCAAAAGCAGTCGGATAGTATTAAATTGGTGCACCCCAAAAAAAAAATACAAAAACAATTTAGAGATATATATCAGTGTATATATTCAAAGCCAACCTAACTGACAACTTTATAAGTCCTTTTATAGCAAAATATCAGCACAGCAACAACAAATTACTGCAGCAATATCAACAGAGCGTGCTCACATTTAAATCATTCGCTGCAATTCATTAAAGGCACACTTCATGCAGTCACTCATGCTTTTGTTGTGGTTGTTGCTGTTGCATGCAGCTGCTACTGGCAGTCGACAACATTGTCGTCGCAAATGACCTTCATTAATTTCGCATAAATAAAATAGCAATAGCAATGGCAATGGCATTGACGTTGCTGTTGCTATTGTTATTTCACGTTTTTTTCTCTCTTCGCCATCGTCGCATAAAGGCGTATTTTATTGCACTTGCCTCAACTTGCCTGAAACGAACTGGCTGTGTGTGCGCTTGTGGACCACCATATGCGCTGCTGCAATTGCCATTTTTATGTTTTTAATTTGTTGCATGCTTTTGCGTTTTAACTATTTTTGTTGGTGTATTTTTTGTATTTTTTTCTAAACTCAGTTTCTGTAGCTTAAATTATACGCTACAAACAAATTGTAAAACTATAATTTAACGTTAAGGAGTTGGCGCTATCGATATCGTATTTCATTGTCTGCTCCGTGTTCCAGAGTGGTGGGGCTACACATGTCGACGGTACGTTTACCATGCAGATTGATCGCTCGTGCGCATGATTCGTTTGCGATGAAGTATCAAATACAGTGGGCAGAGTTTTTGTGTATTAAATAAATTTAAAGTAGTTGAGGAAATGTTTTATGGTAATCTTAATTTAAAAAGTTTTAATTGTTTATATTTACATTTTCATGCCAATAAATATATTAATTGGTTATAATTTTATTGTTGTTTGTGTGACTTTTAAAATTGTTTGAACCACTGTTCTTGCTTACTTACTGAACAAGTGTAGGTTTGATCGCGTGCGCACAGACCTTGTTTAACAACAAAAGTTACTGCATCAGATTCGCATCAACCTTACGCATCAGCTTCAATTCTATAAATTATGTTGCACGTTTTTACAAACGTTTAATTTTATTTACTATATTTAATAGAAACGCGTTTCGTTCATATTGAATACCTATATGCAAGAATAAGTTAATATCTAGATTAGGAAAATGGCAACAAGAATCGTTGTTGCTTATAGAAATAGGAATTCTGTTAGGGAATTTTTGTTATCCATGCAACAACATTTTAAGATATATTTCTTTTATAAAAAGAACTATATTTAGAGATCTTAAATTATCTATCAAACTTTTAAATATTCAATGTAATTATTGAATAGTATATATTGGGTACGTATATAATATCCGTTTGTATTAAGAAAATCTGATGTATTTTAAATAATCGATACGAAACAATTTTTTAAAATCCCTGACTATAACTTCAACTCCAACACATTTCTTCGATTGCACATGCACGTTCGAGTCGAGGCTAATACATAACTTTAGCAAACCGTAAGATTTATGAGCGAACTTGTCGTCATCATCTTCCCAAAGGAATCAACCCAACGACAGGCAACAGTTATATTGCAGCAGCAGCTATCGACGATTGTTGCTTTTGTTTTGATCGCTTTGATCATCAGTAAAGATCAACAGGAAGCGTTAGCTGTCAGTGTTTAAGTGACCGCCTGGCTACGTTGCATGCAACTTATCTGACTCCATGTGTTTGAGAGTGTGTGTGTGTATTTGTGTTTTTGTGTATAAAGCCTGCCCATAAATGTTGCATGGAACTTGCGGAAGATCGCTCGCTCTTCAATCGATCGATTGATCGTTGCTACGAACGCTATGCCGCATTTTATTGCATATTAAATATGTCTAAATGTCAAATAGATTAAGAAGAAAGAACGAGAAAAAAAGTATAGCCAAGGTGCAGAGTTGGCGTGGTTGCGCTTGCGCGAAATTCAAGTCGACGAGCGATCGCAACGTCGGATCGGATCCGTCGATCGACGACAATCAAAAAAGGCGCATGCAGTATTTTAGTTGGCTCTGTGGGAGCTCGGTTCTGAAGCAAAGCGAATGATCAAGACAAGTGAATTATTTAGTAACTTCTGTTTCGGCGTATGGATCTGAGAATATTGTTCGTTGGTCTTCAATGTTTTGTGTGTGTGTGTGTGTGTGTAAGTAAGGGAGAATTATGAAATTTTAAAGCTGGAAGCCGAATTGAAATTTATTTGCATTTACCGAGCGATGACAGTGTGATGATAATGGGCGCCGCGTGTGCGCGCAACGCCAATTCGAATTCGTGTTGGCAGTTATTGCGATTTACAGAAAGTTGTGAAATTTCTGAGCGATAAAAAATTCTGGTTTAATGCGATTAAATTGTGTTTGCATTCCAAGTAATCCAAAATATCTCTACACATATTTTTTTAATTTTTTATATTTCTTTGTAAAGTTGTTGGGTAGAATTAATAAAAAATATGAATATATACAAAAAAATATTTTTAAACTCAATTAAAGTTATATTAAAGTTCCTAATAATTTTATACATCAGTTTAAAAAAATATCGACAAAAGTTATTGTTGTATGTGTCTGAAATATAAACAATTCAATTATTTAATAATTTCCTCTAAAAGTTTGATGAACCACCTTTAATATAGCATGTTAAGCTTTGGCCAGATAAACTGCTTAAAAGGTTAACAACATTAGGTACTAATGTTGATTTAAAAAATTCCTCTTTTTTTTCTCAAATTAATTTGTAATTTACTAAATTTTTTTAATCGTTCACACAAAATTTAACCACGCGACCGTTACAGCAATTAAATTCCACTTTTTCGTGCGATTAAAGCAGGCAGACTCAAACTCTTTGGGGCCAGACAAAATCGAAAATTAATTGTAAATTAAAAAAATTCGCATATCGCTCGCCTGCCGCCTACAACAGTCGACCATAAAAAAAGTAATCCCATACAGCAGGCAATTAAAACTTCGTTGCTTGCCGAAATGAGCAACAAAATGACATGCCATATACGTGGAAAACAAACAAACAAACAAACAAACAAACAAACAAGCGGCGCATGCGCTCAGTGCATTTGCATATTGCAATTATGAAAGTTTAGCCTGTCCGCCCACATACTCGTAGAGTGCTCGCCGACCACCCTACCCCTAAGCCGCTGTGCAGCTATTAGAGTGGCGAGAACGGCAGCTGTGCAACTGCGAGAATATTGTACGCATGTGTGGCTATCGCAATCGGCGCTGCTTGTGTGTTCGTTTTATTTGTTGTTGTTCGTTTCAATTCAATTAAACCGAAAACAAGTGCGCTCGGATGTGGCAGCCAAAAACAAAAACAAACACAAAAAAAAAGCGGTCAATATGTGCGCAAGCGCGCAAAGTTTTACAAAGAGATCTCTGCTTAAAATATGCAATTTAAGTTGAATCAAGTTTTTTCCTTCACTTATATTTTGTTGTTTTTGTTTGTTTTTGAAACTCGCAACAATGCGCAACAGCGCACTCAGTGGAAGAAAAAGATATTCCGTGTTGCTGTCAGTTGATATGACAGATTTTTCACTTGATATAAGAAAGGAAATTTCCAAATTTCCTTTGAATATGTGCTTTTGTTTGCCGTGTGGTAGACAAGCTTTAGAAGAAAACAACAATTTTTGCTTTAATTTGAGAAAAAAAAATTAAACGTGTGCACATTTAGTTCAAGTAAAATCTGGTATATGATCTAATTTTAAATAAGTATTTAGTCTAAAAAAATACGATTTTACAAAAATTTAAAAAGTTTTTTTTTGATAAACGATTTAACATTTTATTTTTAACTCTAATTTTATACTTTAAATCTTTGCGAGTGAAGAGCGTCTTAAACCTTTCTACTTACTTATGTAGAGTAGGAACAATTCTCTTTCGCATTAAGAACAAAATTATTAGTCACAGTACTCTCGAAGTTATTTCAAGCACAAAATAAAACTTTAAACAAGCATTTATTTAACAACAAACAAACAAACAAAAAACAAAAAATTGCAATTTTATGAGATGCCTGACTTGAGTCGCAAACTTTCTTTAAACTTAATTGTTTTTTTCTTGCTAGTTTTCTTAGTATGTGTTTGAGTTTGTTTAAACGAATTTTATCAAAGGTGGCAATTCGCGTCAAGAACGAAAGACCCAAACAACAAACTTGTTACTAATGCGAGTCGAATGCAAGCATGCAACAATTGACAAACAATTAACATTTTTGGTTGCAAAACACAAAACGGGATTCTTGTGCCAACTCATTCGTTTCACATACATACATACATACATACATACATACATACATACATACATACATACATACATTCTTGTACATCACGGCCCACTAAAAGCAAGCGAGTACTTAAATACGTTCATTAGCATTAGCTTAAATGTCACAGCGTAACGCAAAATTATTGACTTACAAATTGATTTTGAACACTTCTGCTTTCTCCTCCACTGGACAAGACTATAAAAATCAAAACGAAATGTCAAATCATTTGACACTTTTCCAAATTGAAAAGAAAGAAGACACACGGCGAAGTAACGAAACAGCAGAAGCAATTGAAAAAAAAGTTGTAACGAAATATATGTAAGTATGCTTTTCAACGCTTAGAAATGCCTATGTTTCAACAGCGTCAAAGTTGACAGGTTGGCTGACTGATGCGGCGGCGCACTTTGTCTTTTGTTGTCTACTGCGCCTGCGCAAAACAATTTGAGCGCTTCTCATGACGTCAATTTATCAAAACTTAATTGCAAAAGTAATTTCAGCGATTTGCATTGCCCCATGGGTGGCTGTGGCAATATGCAACATGTTGCTGCTGTTGTTGTTGGTTTGTAAGTCGCTTGTCAGAAGCTGCTGTTGATGCGTTGTAACGCCTTTAATTTTAATGTCGCGTTTGGTTTACAAGCGGCATGGCGTAAATAATTCTGAAGTGCTTCATGGTTCAATTTTTATAAATAACGTTTAACAATTAAATTGCAATTCTGAGATTTAAAAAAAAAAATTTGTTTACACAAGCAAAAACGAAAAACGAAAAATCATCTTTCCCTAAACGAATGCTCAAATCGGTTTTTAAGCGCTTAAGGTTCTTTAAAATTTATACCAACCACAAAAACGCCAATTAAATATAAATTTTCGCAACTATCACATGGAAACGACTTCGGTGGTCTCTGAGCACATACACACACACGCATCAACACGCAACCTACCGCCGCAAAAATCTAAAAATTCTTAAGCTGAAAAATAGGCTTACTGGCCGCAGCAAAGAGAAGAAAAAATAATTATTTAGCATTGGCAAAATGTCGAAGTGCCTACCGAAACGTTACGAGCTCACTTTTATCAAATGTTTAATCCCCTTTAGAATTGGCAGCTTTTTGTCTCTCGCAACGAAAGTATTAACTTAAAAGAAGAAAAGAAAACTGCTGCTTTGTTAAAGACTTTTTAAACACCACAAGCACAGCGAATTCTTGGATTCCATACAAATATAAAAAAATGCCATTTCATTGCAGCCCAAAACTTCACGAAATTTAAAAAATTGACCAAAAGTTTAAATCCAATTTCGCGCATAGCACACGGGCAGCGTCTGTGCGGTACATACGAATGTGTGCTGCATGCAGCACATGCCGCATACAAGTGAAGGTGTTTTTTTTTATTGCTGCTGCTGGTGCTGTTGCTGCCGGTTTATTGGCAAATGGCGCATGCGTTAAAGCACCGCCGCGTGCATCACTTTCGGTGAAAGCCACCAGAAATGAACCAACAAAAATTTGAAAATTTCATCCATATGCTATCATCAAAAACGAACATGACAACTACAACAGCAACAGCAACAACAACTTCAAGAAACCGTCCGTGACAAAACTTTGTATCACAGTGCCAACAACAAAAACTATAGCAATTTGTTCAGGTCTCCGCATTGGCCTCAAGAACTACTAAAATTCCGCTTTGGTTTTCGCCCGACCCTCTTCTCTGCGGTTAACTGGGTCCATTGTGAATTTTAAGTGCAAAAACTTTTTCTTCTTGGTCATATTTTGTTTGTTTGTTTTTGTGTTTTTGTTTGCAGCAGCTGCTTGCGAAATAGTTCCAAAAACACACAACAACAAAAATAAGAAATGTTTAACACTTGTTACGCATTTTAAGACAGTATCGTAAGCTTTGCTGCTGCTGCTTATGCGATAAAAGGTTATTCAAATGCTGAGTTTCTAGTTTCTAGGCGCACAAGAACAGCAGCGGCACCAAGAATGCGCCGCAGCAAATGCGATTGATTTCACGCCAAAGTTGGAATTATGTGTTCTTTAATTATATAATAGGGTGGTTCAAAATCACGTATTTTCAGGTTCGGAATAAAGGCGTTAAAACTGCATCATTAAGAAAATTCTCACAAAGAGTTCGTAGACAATTGCACTTGCGGAAACAATTTTATTTAACTTTGAGCAGCTATAACTTTGTTACAATTCACTTTTTATATATTGTCTTCAATAAGTTAGTATTTAGATTTTCTTTTAAAATTAAAAAATTTTTAAATATTTCAAAAATAAAAAAACATCAAATGGTATTAACCAAAGATAGCTACGGTCACTCTAATAATTTATTGGTTTAAAGATTCCTTTAGAACTTTGGCACACCCCTTCCAATGATTTTATTTTTGTAAGCTGCAGCAGCTCAGTGGTCAAAAGATGACAAGAAAAGTGCCAAAGTAAAAGTATTGTTGAAAATATTTCTTTATTTATTTCTTTATTTATTTACATATTTATATTCTAAAAATGTTTCTCCTTGCAATAGACACAAAAGGCGTTGTTATGTGCACATAAAACATAAATTTTTGCACCGATTTTTATGGCCAAATAATAAGAGCTATGATGCAAAAAAAAATAAACAAACAAAAAAAAAAAACAAAAACAAAATGAACAACAACAAATACTTTGACTTTGACTTTGCTAAGTCCTGCTAACATCGTGGCCAGATTTTAAATTTTATTGCAACCGCAACAAATTGTTGGAAAAAATTGCTGACATTTTTGTGTGACCTTAGAAAATATATACTAGTATACAAAATATATATATATAGATAAAATTGCAATGAAAAAAAATGTGCAATATGAACAGTAAGCGCATATTGCAGCCAGAGAGCAACTAGTGAAATGGAAAGGCCAACGTGGTAGCGCATTTGTCACAACTTGACTTAGTATAACTACAAAAATTGAACACAAGTCAGACTTGAATGAGCAAAATATGCCTGGAAATCCAAATGACAGTGTTGCCATTGAAATATAAATGAAAGAAAACAATAATAACAAAAATAATAAACATAAAGAAATAGCAAGTGAAATTTGTATGACGTTTATTGTGAGCGCATGTGACACGGTTTGTAACTCGTTAAGTGAATGAGATTTTGGCACTTCTGCGGTTTATCGAACTAACTAAATTTTTTGTTCAACAAAAGTGATACCTCCTTTATTTTCTCAACTTTTAAAATTTACTACCTCTTATATACATATTTGGAATTTGTTGTGTATTTATTATTAAGTGATTGTAAAGAAATGGAGTATTAGTATCTATACTAGTTCTTCATATATACCCACTTCACTGAGTAGTGTATATGAAATTAATTTGGATAAATAATGTTTTTAAATTATAGCCAATGACTCTTATACATGTGTATGTGTGTGTGTGTGTGTGTGCCAAAAGGGATACTATCTGTGGCAATAACAACTTTTCAACAAAAAATCAGGGTAATGGCACATATGCAAATAAAATACAATATATAATATAAAAGAAATGCAAAACGAAAAAAATCAAAAGTGCGCCTCTTGCGCCGCCACAAAGACGGACAACATAATTGTTATTTTATGGCAGCATACAGCAAAAGTACATCAGCAAGCCTCGCAAAGTTCCGTTAAACTATGTTGGAAAAAATAAAAATAAAAAAGAAGAAGCAGAGAAGTAAAACAGTGGCAATGGTACTTTTGCGAAATTGAAAAATAATTTATTTCAATTCCAAGTGAATGCGAATGCGCACGCGGTCGGTCGTCAGTTCAGTTGAGCTGGGCTGAGCTGAGCGCTGAGCTTAACTGAGCTGAGTTGAGTAGAGTCAAAGCCAAAGCCAACGCCAAGTGAAATGTGTGATTCATAAATTCTGGAAGGCGGTCACAGTGGCGGCAGTAGCATTGGCAGCGATGCGATTTTCCATTTCGATGGCCCAAACAGAGACGCATTAAGTGCAACGTTTTATGATTATCGAATGGAAAGTACTTTTTTCTGTTTCTTCGGTTTAGCAGCGGCAATGGGCAACATTTCTTGTATTGGCATTTTCGCTGTCCAAGATAATCTTACTTTAAGATAATTTTTATTTTTAAATATTTTTTTTCTTTTTCTTGTTGTATAGCCACAAGGCGTGGCATGTAACTATAAATGTAATAAATAATAAATACAATAATTAAGCTTGTCGTCTGCTTTATTAAGTGAAAATAAATCATGAGAAAATATTGAGATTTAAGAAACTTAAAAGCTTATTTAAAGTTTTTGCTATTAAACTCTTAAACATTTTGCAAAGCTATGATACAACATTTACAAATTTGAAATCAGTAAAAAAGTTTTCGACAACAACAACAACAACAAGACCAACAGCAATAAGAAGATCGTCAGCAATTTACCACAACTCAATGACGACACAATAGTGTCATGAACTCGTTCATGCACGCCGCGCCGCGCAGCGCTATTGCTATTGCTGTTGTTACTCTGTTGCTTGCTGTTGCTGATTCTGTTGCTGCCGATGCTGGCCCCTGCTATCAGTTGAGAAAAATCGCAGAAAATCGCTTAGGCTTGTGCTTGACTTTATTTGAAGCGGGGTGGACGAAAACGATATGCAACAGTTCCCAGCGTTAGCAGCAGCAACAGCTGATCCTGTGTAGCTCCTGTTACATGTTGCTGCTGCTGCTGTTGCTGCTGCTAAGGTTCCTGCTGCTACTGCTGATGCCTTCGCTGTTGTTGTATTTGTTGTTGTTCAAACGGTTTCTTGCTGCGCAACGACACTACTGGCACAATTTTGCAACAGCATCAACAGCAACAGCAATAACAACAACAACCATTACAACAACACAAACTGTTCTTGTAGCTGTTGCTGTTGTCTTCATTGTTACTAAAGAGTTGCAAACAACCGTCGCCGCCTTTTCTAGCTTAAATAATTCAAAGATGCAGAAGAAGAAAACAACAACAACATCAACAAAAAAAAAATCAAAGCTATAAGATGCACACTTCCGATAGCGCTCGAAGGTACTCAACAAAAAAATAAACTTAGAGAAAAAAAAAACATCCACATTTATGCGCAGCTTCTCTCGAGACGCATCAATCCTAAAGGAGCAACAAAACGTTGCAACAACAATAAGAAACGACAACAGCGCGGTGGGTCAAAGTGCAGAGGTGATTTATTCGTGGTGGTGTTGTTTAGCTAGAAAGGAGGGTAAAAAGAGAGGCCAGTATTAGGCATGACTCGGAAGCAGCTACATTGACGAAGACAACAATAAGAACAACATCGGCATAATATCATCATAAGCACGAGTTAAATGTTGTATTGCTGTGTTGCTTGTGTGTTGTTCTCGCAGATGACTAGCAGACAAGGACGATGGCAGCTTAACACAGTGGATTGAAGTGTTTGAAATTTTGCCAGAATGAATTGAAAATCAAATCAGAGTCTTACTGAAAAGGAGACTTAAACTATGAAGCCAAATATTTCTCAATAATATTAGAATTTATTTCTATATTTAACAGATATTTTATTAATCAGATAGACAAGTAAAATATGCTCATTGTATCACATACAGCATAACGCTGCCAAAATGTACAAAGGCCCTAACCAACATTCTTATTAAATAAACCTAATAACAGAAAATGATCCTTAAAGTAAAATTTGCCGATATTGTTGCTAAAACGAAAAAACCAAATCTATTAATTTCGTTAATATTTTATAATGTTTTTTGTTTCTTCTATGTATGTATGTACGTATGGCAATCAAAATATCAATAAAGTTGTAAGCAATCGAATTGAGCGATTAATAAAAACAACAATTTGCCATGGACCTCATGTTCGACTATAAATTTCGCAACTTGTCATACTGTAATTCCCACATAAATCCCGAAAAGTCAGTCGCCAACACTAATTTTGCTAAACCGACAAAAATTGCAAATCATCATATTGCTGATATGATGAGAATTTTTTCCAAATTCCGGGACACTAAAGTCTCACAGCAAAGAGTGAGTGGAGGCACTGTCATTGAGTTAAGCATGCTCGTACTTGTACAATCGTTCAAAATATGACCATAAGCAATGGCGGCAGTTGCGAAAGGCAAGCGCTAGCAGCAACTGCAAATGTGGCAGTAGCAATAGCAGCAGCAGCACTAACAACATCTTCATCACGTCGTGCTGCATATATTGAAGTCGCTGTTGCTGGCCACTCTGTTAAGGCAACAAATATTTTGCTAAATGAAGTCATACTCGTATGTGCGGCAGCCCTCTTGGTGGGAATTTCGACCATCCCCCTTGGAGAAAAACAAAAAAAAAAGTACTGACAGTTTAATCATGTACATATAGCGAAAAACAACAACAACAACAACAACAACCGAATTCTGCTTTTAGTTCGGTTGCCTTGTTTGCCTGCAATTGGCCAAAAGGAGTTGCTACTTGCGCTGTCTTTTTGCATTTTCAAATTTTGTTGATTTCTGTGTTGCGCATGCGTGTTGCTTTTGTTCAATTCAATCGAATTGTATGCGCTCCTCGAGTGATTTATGAGCGACAAAAGACTATTTTCGATAGCAGCATAGTTTAACCCTTTGCGATACGGCGTTATTTTTTTTTGAGTTTTGTTATATTGATGAAATTTTCATGAAATATTTTTTTTGCATGTTTTTAAATCTTTGCTTTATATATCTTAAATAAAATTCTAAAAATGTATATATATATTATATGTTTGAATTACATACGTAAACTGAAAAGGTTAATACTGCGGCGCGATATCAAACTTCTGCGCATGCGCATTCGGCATATTGGCATTTGGTGCGGATGTACTCAATACGGATGCGTTGTCGTTGTTGTTGTCTATTTTCGGGCATTTTTTTTTTCATCGTCGGTTCGTTTTCAAGTGGAATGTGCATTTTTATTTATTTTTCTATTTATTATTTGTGTGTGTGTGTGTGTTTTTTGTGTGTACAAGTTTGTTAAAGTTTCAATATCGTCGTTTGGTGGCGGTTTTATTTTGCTGAAATTCGAGGCCATTGACAAAGCCGGTCAATTGGTCAAGATTTTGGCCAGTCGATGTATGCAATGATGTTTCCTATGCTTGTGTTGTTGTTATTTTTGTTGTTTATGAGCAGTGTTTGAATTATGAGCGCTTTGTACTTTTCTAAACATGAACCGTTAAGACGTGCGCGATTGTTTCGGGTTTTTTTTATGTTTCCTATACATATAATTTTTTTGGGAAGATTCATTTTAAATTTATGGATTGCTAAGTAAGGTTGATATCTGGCTGAAAATTATATTTGTGGATTTTTTGGGTTGCAAATGCCAAATGCATTCCTAATCTACGTGTTGGTGTCGATAGAGGTCACATACCTGTAAGTGGATGAACCTTTGTACTCATTTTTAAATATACAAATTGTAAAGCAAATTTAAATTATTAATTCTTTTACAATGAAAATTTTTGTTTTGAGTTCCAGTTCCAAGTTGAAATGAATTTTAATTTGTATTTTTGCAATTTTTTAATATACATATTAAGTTTAATCTCTGCCAAAATAAATGCACAAATAAATATTGACACAAATACTGAACCTGCCGAAAAACCTTCCAGCAGCAGTAGTACTTTTTTGCTCAGCTCTCAAACAAGTTCCACCCACTTTAGTATACATTTGAAGCCGTACCAAAAGCGGCATAAAGCGCCTAAATACAAATCGGTATCACAAAACAGCAAAACAATACAAATCGCCACGCCCAAATATGCCGCAGTACATTTTCAACACGGCCACATTGCGATACCCTGCTGCCTTAATTTCCCAAAACAAGCACAAGCAGCGCCAAAAATAGCTCCTGATTGCCAAACAACAACAGCAAAAATAGCAACAAAAAAAGTAACAGCACTAAAAAATAATAATAAAAAAAAACAACAAATTGCGCCTCGAAAAAAGTAGTGCGCCAGTGTAGTCGTACTTCAATAAAATGCCAGTGTTGCCTTACAAATGTACCGCTAAAAAATATATATTTTAAAGCTCAAATCAAAAATGCATAAACAGCATAACTGCTTCGTAATTGCAGCTAAGCAGAATTCCATGCCGCAGGATGCATGAAAAATTCGCTTGCTGCACACAAAACGCACTCTTGAATGGATTTTCTAACCGTGGCGTGGCTGCAACAAGCAGCGACACGCATAATAAATTCCTTGTGTTTAAAATTTCTAATTCGGTCTGGCTGTCGGTCGGTTGGACAGGCAGACGGACAGATAGACGGATAGTGGCTTGTTTGGTTTAGTTTTTGGTTTAAAAATGCAAAAAAAAAAAACCAAAAACAAAAATTTCAAATTCGGTTCACAGGCGGTTTTTTACGCCTTTTGCGGCGTTAGTTAAAATATGCAGTTAAAATGCTTTATTGGCATTTCGGGTGCCTGTATGCAGCACATGCTGCTAGCATTTGGCATGAACTAGAATTTGTTTGTGGCCATTGTGCTGCTGGCGTGGTTTTTAGTGTTTTTCGTGTAATGGCAGCGATTAAAAGCCAATTCAAAAATGCGCCTCTTAAAAATACATTATTTATTTTATTGCTAAGTTTGCTGCTTAAGTCTTTTGTTTGCGTTTTTTTCCCTTGTTTGTTGCTTCACAGTAGAATCGTTTCAGATCGAAAGAAAGTCGAAAGAACAAAAAAAAAAAAAATGAAAAAAAAAAAACGGTCACTCTCAATAAAATTATAATCTTTTCTTAGCTGCAGTTTGCGAATGCTAACCTTTTTTTTCTATTTTTATTTTCTTTGCTGAACGCGCGCGTGCAACATTGTTGCAGATTAAACTAGAAATGGCAATATTTGTTGTTCTAGTTGTTGTTGTTCTTGAGCTAAAACAAATATTTCTCAGTTTAAGAATTATACAGTCTGGATTGCTGTGTGGACTGTGGTTCTTTGTTTTGGCGATTAAGTTATGCAAATTGTTGCAAATGTTACCAGAAATGTGGCTAGCAGTAATTTTGTGCCATTAAATGTGCTATGCAAATTACTTATAGAAAAACAAAAACAACAACAAAAACAAAAACGCTCAAAGAATGCTAAATTTAATTTGGCCAACATTTTCTCAGATAATATCAATTTTGTAGCGCTTGCAAAAAGTGAGTTCATAAAAATGGAAGCAACGAACTGGAAACTTTTCAATTGAATTTGTTCAGCGCAGATTTATCGGCTTTTAATTTAAAGCTTTTTAATTTATATACTATTATTTTTATTTATTACTTTTTAATGAAATCTGGTTTGTTAAGACACAATTTTATTTTCAATTTTTATAAGTCTTTCATATACTAAACAATTTTAATTAATTTTGTGCTATGCTTGAAATAGTTTTTATTGTAATTCGTTTAGCATATTCTATTATATAGACACTGATATTGTTTGTTGTTGTTATACAAATTATCAGACAGTACAGCCCGTTAAGATATGTATTTATAAAAACACTTTAGAACCATTTGTTTAGAAAAAATGTTCATTAAATTTTGATAAGAAGCACAAACAAAAAATTGTGCTGTCAGCTTGTGACACTGGTCTTTATTTATTTACGTTTTTTTTTTTTTGTACAACATGATTCTAAACACGATTTTAGCAACACTTTTACTTTGAAGTTTTCACACCTAATTTTAATTTTTTAATTGAATTCTAACCGCCTAAACGAGTTCTTGCCTTAAGTCTTGCGTTTTGGCAAGGCTTCTATTTGTTCTACTTTGTTTTCAAGCGAAAGTTTGTTTTCTTTCTTCACCCAAAAACAACAAAACTCACAACACCAACAACAACAAGAATATTAAGACTGAAAGTGTTTGCCAGCACAATACTTAAGCAATTTAACTCGCTAACTGGCAAATTAAAGCCATTAATTAAGTTTAATTAAACTTAATTGGGCAAGGTAAACAAATTAGAACAGAAAACATGCCGGCTGAGGTCATCGCATACGAAAATCGAAAATCTAAAGAATTTCAAAAACCATTTGAAGAAAAACGAAAAAGAAGACTTTAACTTTCCTTTGCTTAATTAAGCGAAGACTTAAATGACACTCATTTAGCGGAGAGTATCCATTTGGCAATTGGCACTCGACAGGTTTTGAGCTTGTGTGTGATTTGTTGTTGCTATGTGCTGTGGTTTTTGTTGGTCATTAATTGATTAGCTCCACACGCCAATAACGGTCAGCAAATGTTTAAAGTTGAAAATGTTTAAAATACCACCAGTAAGCGTTTATTTATTTATTTATTTCTTTTTGCCTTGTTCGAGTATCTTTCGCACAAGAAATTAATAAATTACTTTTTCAGATTTGTGGCAGCTTGTTGATGTTTGTTGCAGCAGCAGCATTAGATGTGTGCAGTATTTGCTGTGCGTTTAAACAAATCAATAATTGGCATGACCCATAATGAGCAACAGATTTTGTTTGTATGTCGTTTTGCTTATTTGTTCCTTTCCTTTTCTTTTTCAATGAAATGGTAAAAACTTTTGCTTTTTTTTTCTCTCGATGTGCACAAATTAAAATATTGTTGTAAAAATTAGTAAAATGTTTGTTGTAGCTGGCTAAATATTTGCTTGTCGTTGCCGATCCGATGGATATGCGTGATGGATGGCGCTTTTGTTGTTTGCTGCTGACGTGCTGTGCTGCACTTGTATGTTTCGGCTGCAGCACCCTGTTGAGCAGATGCCCCATTAGAAAAGTTGTTCATTAATTAAAAGCGATTCTCGATATTCGATTGAAGCGAATATTTTTGATATATACTTATTTTTTTGTACTCTTTGAAATGTGTGAAATGTGTGTCAATGTGTGTTAATCAACCTGTCTGTGTGTTTCTACTTGTGTGTGTTTGTAAGAAAAAGGTCAATGTTTGGTTTTCGCAAATATTGGGGGCGTTTACATGATATTTTTCAGCTAACGGTAAATTTTAATAAGTACAAATAATTGCGAATTTGCAAAGTTGGGCAAAGAGAGAACCTGCAATTAGCGCGAGTGCAAAATTCTTTAAAATTGAAAACAGTAAAAAAATATATACGAAAAATTTGCAAGTGCTTTTTTCCATTTGAACAAAAAAATTAGACTTTTTCTTTTAAGTTGTTGTTGTTGTTGTTTTTGTAGTTGTTTATGTTACTTTGGCTTTGTAGAGCACGCGGCATACCGCAAAATGATTAATCGTTTCCACCACACAAAAATCTATTAACCCGATATTTACGTAGTAAAAAGGCAACTTAAAAAAAACTTTACTATCAAAAGAAAAAACCTTAACCAACCGCAGGTATGCAAAATAAAAAAATTAAAAAAATTCAGTTCCGCACGAAAATATGAAACCATTTGTTGTTGTTTTTTTTTTGGTTTTGTTTCGTTGAGATAAGAAATTCGCATTGAGTTGAGTTTGAGGTTTGCTTTTATTGTAATATGCGGTGCGGCATTTGGTACGTACAAGTGTACGCATTTTTTTTTTCTTCAAATTTTTTTGGCAATGAAATTTCTCTATGGTTAGATACTTTAAGTTATTATTAAAACGTGGAGCTAATTGATTTAATTTGAATTATTTGTGTACTATTAAGTTTGTTGCTTTAAATCGTTTAGAAAACGAATTAGCTATGTAAAAAGAATATATAAATGTTCCATTTATATTTATTTAATTTATAATTTCCACTAGTAAAGATATTAGATGTTGTATTAAATGTATTTAACTTTAATTCATACATTTTATTTACTTCAGTTTGTTGCTGTCGTCTTTATTGTTTAAATTATCAAATATTTTAAGTTAGATTTAAATTAATAAGCATAATATTTAAAATAAATTTAGTTTGATATTATTTATTTGCAGTTAAAGTTTGTTGTTTAAGTCTTTTGTTTTGAAACTCAAAATTGTGTAAAAGTATATTGAATAGATTTAATGTATGAATCTTTGTCTAAGGAATTTCTTAAATGCTTTCACATCATTTTAAATGGAAAATTCAATGTTTGCTATTGAGAGGGCGGTGTACGTTTCATTTTTTGAGAAGATAAATCGAAACAAACACTCAAGATTGCACTAATTTCAGAAAAGAACACAAAATAACAAATTGTTTTAAATAAGTTTGATGAAATTGTTTTAATTTCTTCAAAGTGAAACATTCAATTAAAAAAAATTAATCAACTGAGGTGGTCCTACGCATATACATTAAGTTAATAAAAAGGCAGTAAAGATCGATTTGATCAAAACGCTTAAACTCCGATGCACTTTTTGAAGCGGTTCCTCAAAATTTCACTTAAGCTATTTGAACCGACTTCAAAAGTGTGGCAACGGCAGCGGCAGCGTGTCAGCAATAAAATTAATGGACTCAAAGGAATCTCATCGAATTGACTTTAATTGCGCATTTATACTGAACGAAAGTTAACATACTTTGTTATTTTTTGTATGCTTTTTTTTTCTTAAACCTAAAATAGTATTTTTTCCTTGCGGCCAGCGCCGACTAATTGAGTGTAAAGTTAAACATTTGCTTTAACGCATTAACGGCAATCAATGAAAATCGAAGTGTGCCATAAAAGCCAAATAAAAAGTGATTAATTAGATTTCGTACAGAAAAAATTTAGTGTTGAATATAAAGCTCGATGTTGTTGCTGTTGTCATTGTTGTTGTTGCTGTTGCTCTGGCGCTAATTACCAATAAGTGTTAAATAGAAACTCTTTCGCCACCTTCTTCGGGCGGTATTTGTGGGTTTTAATATTTGATGTTGTTGGTTTTTTTTTGTTGTCTTCTGTGTTGTTGGTATTTTGTTTATCTACTTAACAGTTGACCCAATGATTTGTGGGTAACCTTTCAACATTACGAACTGTTGCAAATGCATTCGTTTTGGATTTTTAGTTTAGCCAAGCAATACAAAATGTGTTATGACGATGCTATAATGTGTTGTGTTGTGTTGTATTTGGTTTTATTCTAGGCAGGCTGTAGGTACTTTTGGTATTTTTGTGTTGCAAAGTTCAACTGGAAATTATGATTTTTACTACATTTGCAATTCGTTGCAAAAAATTATGTACTGTTTGTTTGCATTTGACTCGGTCAGTCGACCGACAAATCTTCAATTCAATTATCACATGGCATTATGCACAAAAACAGTACAACAAACAACAATAACAACAATATCAACAAGAACAAAGAAAAATATTCTGACTGGCAACCTCGTTCGTAGCACTTGAAAAATGATTCGCAACATGTGTTCTCTGCGAGCGAGTGTGCATTTGGACGATGCTTGTTCTAACAGAATTTTTCATGTGCTAATATTTGCGGCATTTTTGACATTGGCAAACTGTACAAAAGACCTTTTTTTTTCCTTTACCCGCGACAACATGTCGCAACGCATAAAAACTAAAAGAATGTGCTGCACTGTCATAAATACTTGTGTTCAGTTGACGCGATTTCATGTGTGAGTACACTGTGGAAACGCGTTTATTCGCTGAGAAGGCTAAATGAAGAGGTTCGAAATACACGAATCTCTGGATCCCAGACTCAAAAATCTCGCAACTGAAAAAAGTCCGAGATTACGGGATTCGGGATTTATTTCTTATTTCATTTGATCTTAGTTTAACATGAATCCCAAAAGTTGATTTAAGGTGTTGGGCCTCAAAAGTCTTTATAAGTTTCAATATCTCCTCCATATTAAAACGCGTTAATAACAGGAATTTAATTTAACTTCCTGATTCTATTCAAGTTGAAGGATTAATAAGATTTATGTAAAATTTTTCAATCTTCCTTTAGTTTACACGAAGTTGATTCTAGAAAATAAATTTTTTTATGCTAAATTTAAAATCGGATATTTTTCGGGTTAAGACCATCTGATCCTTAAATTCAATAAATCTTTATAATTGTTAATTAAATCCTATCGCTTGCTTTTTGTCGGTGTATGTCGCCTGGACGACAACGCCTGGGATTCAAAGCTATTTTAAGTGTTTTTCTTTATCAACTGTCGCGGACGGACAATGGCAAAAGGACAGACGTTGTAGCACCTTTGGCAGCTCGAGTGGGAGTCGTCTACGGTTATAACGCGCTATGTTTTCCGCTCTTGCTGCACCATATTGTTGTGCTTGTTGTGACGCACTGGTGGCGTTTTGTTTTGTATTGTGTTGTGTTATGTTGCGCACACATGTGGCATGTGTGCAAATTGCTGTCGCCGTTTTGTTCGTTGTTGTCAAATAAATTCATTGTCAGTCGCTGTTAAAAACGATGTAAAAAATGATGCCTATTTGGCATTACCTGAGGTATTTAAGGCAATCTTTGCACAGCTGGAAACATTATGTTTGTTTGTATATTTGTTTGTTGTGCTGGTTAAACGGCTTTGTTTAATTTGTTTGTATCTTTTATTTTGCAGTTGACCTAATGGGATATTTTGTGCCTTTCATTAAGAGTCGATCAATTGGGATCAACTAGACTTGTGTGCGGCATAAATCGATTTTAGAGGCTTAAATAAAAGTATGCAGGAAAAGCGGCCTGGAATTGTGTGCGGTTAGTGCGTGGGTGCAGCTTGTCAATTGTGATGGCCAATAAATTGACTTTTCAATAATTCACAAGTTTTCATATTTTTTTTGTCATAGTAATTGTTAACTTGACTAAAAATCGGAAATTTATTGACATTAGGTGTCACAATGGAAAACGAATTGGCGATATTAAATGCAAAGTGGAAATGATAAATGTGGCATTTAAGAGTTCGTAAAATTAAGGTGGTTTTTATTTTAGAAAAAAACATTGTGGGGATTGAGTGGAAAACTTTAAAATATCGAGCCAAAAAAATACTGTTAAAAATTTTTGAGTGCCTTTAAAATGTTTTAGTAGAACTATTAAAAACAATGATGCCAAAATAAGGAAGGCAGAACAAGTTCCAAAAGGAGGTACTTAAAAAGTTTCTAATATGTAATTTTCTCAATGAAATATTTATCCATTTTATTAAAATGTTTATTAAATGTATTAATGCGATACAAATTTCCTCGTTTAAGTTATTCTTAAACTATTTTCAATTTGAATAAAGCAATTTTTTATGGTATCTTAAAAAAAATATGATTGAACAATTGATAAATGGTTTGACGAAAGTTTACAGGAAACTCTTTGAGGTAAGGCACTCGATCTGCTTCTCCACTTACTTTAACTTAGATGTTTGCTGCTTCCTGCTTCCATTCAACAAGTTTTTACCATCTCAAAGTGCCGCAAACGTGCTTTAATTAAATTCAATTAATTATTGACACATTTCATTAGGTTTTCAATTACAATACCAAAACGCAACAAATCGAAAATAATTGCAAAAAAAAAAAAAAATAGAGAAGCCAACTGCAGCGACTGACACTTTGTGTTTTTTGTTGTTGGTGTTGTGTATTTGAGGCTTCTCGGAAATTGCTTAGCAGACGTTTTTTCTACCGGTGGACGTATGTGTGGGTTTTTTTTTCGGTTTGGTGGCAGTGTTTAATGCGCCACTGTCGCAATCGGAAAAACGTGAGAAATGTATCTGCAAAATTAAAGTTACTTTGGTCAAAGCAAAAAAGTTAAATAAAATAAATAAATTGTTTTTGTTCTTGTTGTTGTTGTTGTTGTTATTTACTTTTGTCGTTCGTTCGCTGTTGTGTCGTTTGCTATTTATGTTGAACAAACGTTTGTGTTATTGTTGGGTGTTGAACAATTTCACGCCCGCTTCTGTTGCAGCTTTAATTTTGTTAGCGTTTTGGAGCGTATGATATAAAAAAAAATAAAACATAATATCTTTGAAATTTCTTTAGAACTGAAAGTATTTTTTGTGGCATATAATATATAGAATATCTGAGGAATGCCAAAACCTGCAAGTCTTTACAAACAAAAAGTAGTCTGCGTATTTGTTTGCATGTCTCCTTCTGATTATCAATTAAATTATTGAGCAGATTTTTATTTAAACTTAAAGCATATGTATTTGTTGTTCTTAAAGGAAACGCTATGCCACACCTGTCTTAAGTATATATCATGCCTATGGATCTTGATATCTCGCCTACGATGTTTATTTATATATTGTATTTTGAAGTTGACTGAATTTAAAGTCAAACACTAAAATGCACGATTAATTGAAAAGTAATTGAAGCATTGTTTAAATTAATCTCTTTGCTTTGTATTATATTTTAGTGGTACTTAAAAATTTTAAATTTGTTTGTGAAAAATTTTTAGTAAAGAAATTTCGATCGTGCTCTAATCTAAACTCGGTCATCATCAAGAAGAACGACATCGACTGCCGCCGTGTATAATTGAACGCATATAATGAGTTTTTTTTGTTGTTGTTGATATTTTCATTCTCCGGCTTTAGCGTCCGATGATCCTCTTTCGTTTGCCATTTGGCAGTCAGTGTGGGTCGCGCGCATTTGCCACTTGATGTTTTTTTCTTTTCTTCATTATTGCCATTTTAATTTTTTTGTATTTTGTTTTTTGGCGCTGAGTTTTTGATTTTTTGTTGCTGTTGTTTTTGTTGTTGTAGTGAATTTGTATTTTGTTTACTCGATTCGGTTGGCAGTGTATTTTTTTTTCGAATCTTTTCGGTAGTTTGTCCACGTTTTCGGGTAAAAGTGCAACTAAACATCAATTACCCCAATTCCCATGGCATGTTGCATGTTTGAAGTTGGCAGCCGCAGTCGCAGCCGTCTTTGCCATTGCATCTGCTGCTGTTGCTTTTGCTGTTGCTGCTGAAGTAGCTCAAAGTGTGCAATTTATGTGATTAGCCGCTCTCGTGTATGTGTGTATGTGAATTTTGGACTTTTAGTATAAATAAGTATCTACATTTTCTGTTTTTTATTATTGCAATTTTTGTGTTATTTCTCCTTTTTGAAAATTTTTTTCATCACTTAAGAGTGAAATTTATTTATTTACGACTGACGTCTTTGTGCGGTGTGCGACTGTGAAATTCTTTCATTTTTTTGCATTAGTAAGTAATATGTGTTTCAAGATTATAACATCGCCTTTAAAGTTGAGAGTAATTTAACTGCAGAGTTTTGACATTAACGGAAATGCCGGCAAATTTTTAATAAATTTCTTGTTAAATTAACAGGAATGTGTAACTAATATAATTATATTTTACCTGAAGACTACTGTTAAAATAACATGAAAGCTAACATACTTTCATTAATTTTAGTAAGCTTCGCTGCGGCATAACATAATGACTAGTGGATGGACATTTAACGCGGAAAGTTTCAGGTTCGATCCTCGTTGACGCAAAGAAGCTTGGTTAAATTCCGATTAATATTACCTGATTTTTGATCTGGCTTTATAATAATGAAGCGCACCGCATTACTTCTTTTGGGATTTTTTTTCGTCTGTCTTAAGTTGCATTTGCCTCCTATCAATCTTGTATGTGACTTGATTGCATGTTGGTAAGTTGCTTTTGTTGTTGTTTTGTTGCTGCTGGCATTTGATAGTACACAAGTGTCCGCAGTGGGCCAGGGACATTGATAATGTGACTGTGTTTTTTGTTGTTGTTGTTTTGTTTCGCTTTTGTTGTTATTTTTATTTGATTGTAGTAATAATGATTTTTTTTTAACCTGAGCTTGTTGCTTTGTATTTTTGTTGTTGAATGGGGCACGTCTTTTTGCTGCTGCCGCTGCTTTGCCGGCATCACGTGCAATGCAAGGAAAGTAGCTGGGAATGGTGTTTTTTTTTATATAAATACAAGAAAACATAAACGCGAAAGTGATTCTAATCGTAATTAAGTACTAAGTAAATATTCGATTTACGAAATTTTGTTGTGAATTTATGAGTTTTGGTTTAAAGGGTAAATTCTTTGCTTTGTAATATTCAAGTTTTTCTTTATATTCAATTTTATTAAAAAAAAATAAGAAAATACTAATAAAAATATACCGTAAAAAAAATTTTCATCATCCTTTTTGTTGTTTCGAAAATATTCTTAACCAACTTTTTCCAGATTTTTCAACGATTTTTGAGATCAAACTTGAAATACCTAAAATATAGGCAAAGTATTTTTTGATTCTTAATTTTTAACATAAACTCAATTTTTTATTTTGTGAAAATTCTTTTCTTATTAAAGTCACACAAATTCCCCTTTTCCCCTTTTAACCTAATCAAAAAAGAAAAAAAGTAAAGATTCCTTCTATAAAATTAAATAAAGTGAAAAATCAAAGACAAGCGAAAAAATGTATAAACAGCATCACCCAACCTGACCCAAATTCACAGCCAGTGCTGCTGCAAGTGGGTCACCAAAACCAAATCAGCATCCCAAGAATCTCATCTAAATTTCGCGTCGTCAGTTGCGGCGGTGGCGGCGGTGGTGGCGGGCATAATCAAAAGCTCACTCACACAGCCGACAAAATCAAGTTCAGTTAAAAACAAAAGCAAAAAAGGAAACGACGTACGACAACGGCGGCGTGCAGCAAAATTGAATGCAGCACAGAGCGTCGACCATGACGACGATTACTTCGAAGACATCGTCAGAAGATTACACACAGATGCAGCGGCGGCAAAACAAAACAACAACAAAAAAAAGAGTCATCATTAAGCGCTAGCCTTGATGGGGAGGACAACGACGACGCTGAAGAGGCTGGCTGACGTAGTTTAAGCTTCGACCAAAGTGCGATAAACAAATCGTTAAGCGCTCTTAATGCGCGAGAATGCTTCAAAACGAATCGGGCGGACATTCGGCCTAATCAGCTTTAAGCCACTTGAGTCAGTCGTGTCTGAAGCAGAGCAAAAAGTGAACTAATTTTTGCAGCGCAGCAACGGCAACAATAACAACAACAGCAACTAAAGCGATTCGAAATGCTTTAAAGTTAAAAGGAGACTTATGCACAAATCTCCTTTTAACTTTAAAGCATTTCATAAAATCAAGAGAAAATCTTTTCATATATTAAAAATTTTGTTAACAAATATTTAATTAAAGTAAAAATCAATTTTAATAATATAAGTTTAAAAACAGTTAACAATTTCAATTAAAAAAATATTAAATATTTTTTCATACAAAAAATATTTTTAATTTTTTTCAACAACAAAAACAATTTTCTTCATATTTTATTGAAATACTGAATATGTCTCCTTAATAATCGAAAACCTGAAATTGTTTTTGTAGCAGCAACACCAACAGCCGCCAACTTAATCATGCACAAAAAGCGAGCAGAACGCTCGCGCTCACCCCGCAATTTATCAGCGCAGCGCACGATAAACGCGCTGCTTGGCTAAGAGATGCCAAGAAGTAGCTGCAAATTATGTGCTTTAACGTGATAATTGATAAGCGTTGCCCATTGCCGCAGCGTCGGACATAAAGTGCCGCGACTCTTGTCACAACTGTTGCTGTCGCGTTGTTGTTGCTGCTGCTGTTGTTGCTACTGTTGTTGGGCGCGTCGTTGACGCCGTCGGCAATGATAAAAGCATGTTTGCTATTTAAGCGATAAAATGCGCATAATTGAAACTTTCGCCGGCAACAGTTGTTGCCAAATGATTGAAAATGAAAATACACAATTTTTTTTTTTTAGAAATGACGCTATGCAAATTGCGGGACATTTGGAAAAGCGATTTAAAAACTATTACTAAACATAATTAAATGCAGCTGTCAGAGGTGCACATCAAAACGGTGACATTCATCAGCGATGTCACACCACCACCATATCATCATCATCATCAACAACAACTTTAGCAACAGAAACAACAACAACAACTGTGCGTCGCATTTGTTGTACGCAACTTTTGTGACTATTCAAGGTCTTTGCTTCAGCGTCAGTTTTTCTATTTTTACATTTTGCGTTCTAGTCACGAATTTGACCAAGTTCAAATGTTGCTGCACTTATGTGCGATATTACTTGTCTGTCTGTCTGTCTGTCTGTCTGTGCTGTTGTTGTTGTTGCTGCTGCTGCCAGTTCAACGCTGGTTAATATTGCGGTTTATTAACTTCTCATTTTCGATTCTATTTTGTTTGGTTTCTTTGGTTTTGTGTCATTGGCTTTTGCAGCGAGTGCGTCGCTGTGTTTGTTGATGCTGCTGCTGCTGTTGTTGCTGCTAATCCATCATGCAACAAAGTGAATGTGACATGTTGCTGTGTGTGTGTGTGTGCATGTGTATGTGTTTATGTAAAGAGTATGTTAAAATAATTTAAAATAAGAAAAATATGCACTTGCAGATAAATTGAATTCATGCAGCAATGTATATGTGAGACATGTTGTTGACGCTGGTTGTTGTTGTTGTTGTTACTATTGCTGTTGCTGTTACTGCCAGCGGAAACCAAATGAAAGCGCATAAATGCATTTTTTAAGAATTTACAAGGCATTCGATTTTATGGTTTTGCTTTTAAAATTAATACTTCAGTTTTTGTATAATTTTTGAAAGCGTTTTAAGTAGAACGAAATTCAAAAGTTGTATCAATAAGCATTCTCATACTTCAAGGTCTTTGGATAATTTTAGCGAAATTACAAAAAAATGTCTATCAATACTAAAAAATAGATTTCTAGCCGAGAATTTCTATATGTTTAATTTGTTTGTATTTGTTTTAATTTTAATTAGCATATTAAATATTTCTGCGGAAGCTGTAGGGTTTACATATAACCTGAGATTCTTTGCCATTTTAAACTTTCATACATTTATACATTAATCTAACATTTTGTTAACTTTCTTTAGAAAAACTTTTACTAAAGAAAGTTGTACAGAGTTAATTAATATAATAGTCTTAAATATTAAAGTTACTCATACGCCAAGATCCTTTTTGTTGCCACCCACATTAGACTTTTTAACTTGCAACTTGCAACGCACTTCTTACACAATAAGTAATTTACTGTCTTTTTAAGGTTTGTCAAATAGAAAAAGGTAGTAAAACTGCTCTGGATCTGGAACCGAATCAATTCGAAATATGCATGTTTAGTATGCAGCGCTAGCGACAACGACAGCGACAGACAAGCAATATAACCAAACAATCGTGATTGTCTCTCGGTCACAAATTCCAATAGATTTTTTTTATTTTTTTTTGGTTTAAAATAGAGAAAAAAGCCAAAAACCAAAAGAAAAAAAATTCTTTAAAGCCGAGAAAAATGCCGTATTACGTACTCGTACACACCTTCTTCCCGATGAGCAAATTCACATACGAATCTGTAAGTACGAGCTGGTAGGTATTTGCATATGCCATGCCACCAGCGGCACCACCAGTCAGCAAGTCGGGCAGCAGCAGCTAAAGCACTTAAAAGCATTTTAACTTTAGGCTTAAATTATACAAAATACGAGCGTTACATGACACGAACGGAACACTGAAATGGTTCAACGTGTAAAAAACTTCATTTCAGATTTTTGGTTTGTTGCCGCCTGTTTGCTGCTGCTGTCTGTTGTTGTTGTTGTTCTTGTTGTTGCGTTGGAATTTCAATTTTCTAACCCAATTTTCGGGCAATGTT
Organism: Suillia variegata; assembly: GCA_949127995.1. Taxonomy (NCBI): domain Eukaryota; kingdom Metazoa; phylum Arthropoda; class Insecta; order Diptera; family Heleomyzidae; genus Suillia; species Suillia variegata. The sequence goes on along the minus strand of OX421843.1, from coordinate 42,258,574 downwards.
GCTCTGTGCTGTATTGCCTGTTTGAGTCAGTGTTGCATATGCGCGGGAGTCGCCTTTCAGATTTATCGCAACTGACATACACGAGATTTACAAGTTTTTCTTGTTGCTGTTGTTGTTGTTGCTATTGCTGACATTGGTGTTGGTTGTTGCGGCTGTTTGTTGTAAGGTCTTTTAATGAAGCATGCATGCAAGCCACAAATTATTGAGTTCACTAGGTTAAATTGTATTTTTAATTTTTTTTTTCAATGTTGATATTGTTGTTGTTGTTGCTGCTGTCGCCGCTGTTGTGGTTTTTCGCTTTAATGTGACAATCGTGATAGCGCATCTATTAGTGTGTATTTAATTAAGCTGGACATGCTAATTTGTAGGTCAATCGAAAGAAAAAGGGCAATTTAGTGGATGTTGATTTTGTTTTTTGTTTTAGTTTTTGTTGTTCTTTGTTGTTTTTCTTGTTTTTGCCAAACAAATTTGTTGCTCTTAAACGCTTTTTCGCGATTTATGAAAAATCAAAAAGTGAAAGCAACGTTTTGGCAGTCTTCGAAGAGGAAGCAATGCCAGATGGGACTTATTGATATTTCGTTTTTAATAATTGATTTTCTTTGGGCAAATTGAAACTTTAATTTGGCGCGCACTGTTAACAAGCGTTGATTAATTTTCATATGTGTGAGATCGAGCACAAGAAAATAATTGATGAAATTAAGTATGCCCTTCTAAAGTCGTAAAGCGGTAAAGCTTGGCATGAAACTAACGCTTTCGCAGATTGACCCAATTTTTATTGCCTTTCAGCCGCTTTGACGTGCCTATCGACCGTACGCCGTGACTCATGCTTTTCGCAAATCGCAGTTCATTTCTCCCTAATGCACATCCAACATACACACACGAGCATACACAAATCTGCGGTGTACCCCTTTGCAACAAATCAAAAAATAATTTGACTTCATATTGCATCACCATGCCATGCCATGCTATGCTGTGTCAGCAAAAGTCTGTGCAGCAGCCGCTAATTGAGTTCGCACCTTCTCATTAAATTGATTAGTAGCAAAAGGTTTCAGGTTCTGGCAACAATTGTTGCTCCTGCCGCTGCTGGTGCTGTTGCAACGAAATACGATTCGCTTCAGCGCCAATCGGTTCATTAAAATTTATGTAACCGCTGAACGGTGGTGGCCATATGCCAGCGTTATAACATACAAATGCTGTCAGTCACTCTGTCTCTCTGTCTGTCTGTTAGGTGGTTAGTTCGTTGGCCAAAAGTAAATAAAAAAAAATATTTATATATATGTTTCGTTGCTATTGCGGCGGAGTGGCTAATTTGCATGCAGCAAGCAGCCAAGTGTGAAACTTTTTGTATGTGTGTGTGTGCTTTTCTTTGTGAACTACCAAACTGTTACTGCCACAAAGTTGTCAGTGGCCTTTTGGCCGTTTCGATGACTGCTGACGACCAATGATCATCAGACTACAAAATTGAATCAGCTACGAGAACAGTGCAAAAATCATCATCACCGTCAGCTTTAAAGCGTTGACAGCATAGCTGCTAGCAGCAGGAAAGGAAGCAGCAGGAGCAGCAACAATGAATATCCAATTGCAAGTAGCTTATTATAAGCCAAAAATTGTTGCATTAACTGGCAAAATCACTGGCGTAGCTAAGTTATCCTTTAGAGCTCAGACTGGCATCTCTTTAGATTTTGTTTGATGTTGATAAATTTAAACGGAACATTCAAGGGTCGATGAAGTTAATTGATATTTGGTGATAGTTTTTAAAGTTCTAAGTTTATTTAAATTTAATAAACTATTGAAGAAAAGCAAAATGATTACATTTTTAATTAAAAAACATTTTCTATACACATATCTCCAATAAATAACTTGCACCCTCTAAATAAAAGTTTTACCTACGCGTCTAGGCAAACGTTTTCTAACTTCATCCTCAGCTGTATTTATTCCTGAAGTTATGCGAACGAGCAACAGGTTTAGTGCAGCCGCTGCTGCTGGTGTTATTGTTCATGTCAATCTTCTGTGCCATCGAACCATCGGATGTCAGTGCATCCTAATTGGTGGCAGTGTCATCTGATTTTAATGGTTTGTTGTTGCTGTCCGTTGGCTAAAGCCAATTAAATTTTGCCTGATAACTTTAGCACTTTTATATTGTATATTGGCTGATTTGACTGATTATGTTTTGATGTTGTTATTGCTGCTGCTTCTGTTGTTGGCAGGTGTTCTTAGATCATTTCAATTAGCAGTTGATGTGGTAACTCTGCTTAATTAATTCTTAATTTCATTCTGTATTTTAGAAATCGACGAGTCTAGTTTTAATTCTGTTCATATTATTTCATAGCAATTAGTTTGGCAATTTTCCACTTAATTGGTTTATTGTCAAAAATTACAACACCAAAATAAAAAATAAAAAAATACCAATACCAATACCAATACTAAACAACAACTGCATTTGTTGATTAGCTTATTTGCAGAAAAATTTCAAATTGAAAGAAAAGAGTTTACTTCCAGGTAGTTCATTTTTATTTTTATTTTGTATTTTTGTTCGGTTTTCGTTTACGATGTGGAAGGTGTGCTGCTTGTTGCAGGTACTTCATGTTAATCGATTTGATTTAAACCCAGCGATAAAATGTTTAAGTGCTGTTGTTGCTATTGTTGTTGTTGTTGTTGTTGTTGTTTGAAAGCTATTGTTAGTGCGGTCTTTTGTAAATAAGTTGAAATTTACTTAACTGTTAGTTAATTTCTATGGTAATAGCTTAATTTGTATCAACAGATCGTTATTTTTTCGAATGGGCGTTTAATGCATTCGAAATACAATTTCTTTAACCATGTCAAAACTTGTAAACCTTTTAGTACTTACTTTTACTACCGGTTGAGGAGAATCTTTGAAATTCTTAGCGCTGTAATATTAAAAAAAATAAATTCTCCATTAAACTCATAGGTAAATTGTACACGAATAGAAAACAGTCTTTGCTTTTAACCAAGTTGTTAAAGAAGATTTACACAGTCAATTTACTAAAACATTGAATATTGCTGAAAAGCACAGGATCAATATATTTTATATTTATTTTATAATATTTAATAGAAACAACATTTTCTACTTATCTGTCTCTGATTTGTAAAATTATTTCATTCAAATAATTTAAAATTAAATAAAATTCCCTTTGAAATTTATAGTTTCCTTAACCTCGAACAAAGTTGCACACACATGTTGCAGGTCTAGGCTCACCATATTGCCTTGAACTAATCAAACAGAAAAAAAAATTACCTGAAATTACGCATACACAGAAACGAAGAATTCCATTACAATTCGCAAATTACCAAACGAAATAAACTATTTAAATTTTTACCAACCATATTCAGTTGGCCACAAAATGCGGTGCAACAGTTGTGCCGGCAACATTGTTTCTCAGTACAGAGAAGTGAACTGTAGCGCAGTGGTGTGCTGGCGGTGAAGGTTTTCATATGAAAATTCATTTTCGACATAAACCACAATCGCAGAAAACAGCCAACAAAGAAAAAAAGAAACAACAACAACAAAACAATTGCGCGCATGGGCCTCTGATCAATATTCTGACAGGCATCGACCGGCCAACAGACAGACAGACAGACCGATCGGTAGGCAGGCAGGCAGGCAGCAGCAGCCGTTTCTCATGCCAATCAATCAACCACCGCAAAATGATCGCATGCGAAATGGTGTTGCAGGAATTTTTGATTAGTTGCTGCCACTGCCACTGCTGCTTTTGCAGGTTGTTGGTGGTGCGCGGCGCTGGTTCAAGCGGCGACAGGCATCCACGCAGCAGCGTCAACCTAACCAACCGCCGTGCAATCCAATTTCGACGAAAACACTTTGTCATGCACAACAAATCTGCGCCGCTTGATCAGACACGTCAATGTCATGTTGCTGCTTCTGCTGCTGATGTTGCTGCCGCCGCCACTGCTTTAGTTGCTGTGTGTCAATATCTGCGCAGTCGCATCACGATGGCATGTCAAGAAACCAACCCAGTACAAGAGCACGAATTCACCCACTCCGCATGTGAGCGGTTCAAAAGCAAAATCTGAAAAAGTCGAAAATTTTGAATATTTTTAAAGTAAAAAATAATGTATAAAAAAAATTTTTAATGGAACAACTACCAAAGAATACAACTTAACAACATTTTAAATATATCAAAATACATAAATACATTCATCTATAAATCTGATAATTCGATACAAAAATTTCAAGTAAAAAACAACAAATTTGTAAAGAATATTTTTTTGAATATATTTTATTTGTACACTAAACAAAAATCACTAAATTTATTCTATTGTTAAATTTTCCAAAAAAGTCTTGTTGAACTAGTTTTGCCTTTAAACTGCTCGCATGTATGTTGGCAACGTTTTTGCAGGGATGCGCAACAACAATTGTAAATATTTGCGCGATTGCAGCGACGCGAAAGAATTTTGATAAAAGCGCACGACTAAATGCCGCACAGCATTCAATAAAGTCGAAGCCGAAGGAAAATGGGCAAACAAACAAAAAAAAAAAGTGGAGAAAAGAAATGAAAAGCACACATGCTGCATGCAGCAAGTGCATTGCTGTAAGATTTGTCGTTGCTGCGGTTTGAATCGAATTCCTCGAATTAATCCGAAACGAAAAACGATGTTTGTGTCAATATATCCGCAGCAGCAACAGCGGGCGGCGGTGGCAGACACACACAAACAGACAGACAGACAAACACACGTGGTAATAAATGCAAACGAGCTGCGATTAATCTGTAGCAACAGTTGCTGCTGACTTGAGTGAAGTTTTGTTTTGGCAGCATGTGTGGAAGGAAGCTGCTTGACACTTGAAATGTGTCTGTCGGTCGGTCGGTCGCTAGCAACATGCAGTGCCATGCCAACTGCCGCTGTTTTGTTTGTTTGCTCCTGCCATCGAATTGACAACCAATTTAGAGGCGCAGCAATATCGGCACACAAAGTTTCGGTTAATTGCAGGTTCCGGGTTGACGATGTTCCTGTCATTGTTGATTTTGCTGCTTCAGCTACAATTTGACTTTGTGGGTGCGAAACAATTTTGGAAAAAGTGTATGAGAAAAGTTGAGGTTTTTTTTCCATTCAACTTTTAAGTTTTTCAATTTAATCAATATAATTCTTATTCAGAATAATATCCTAATGATTGAAATTGTTGTCTTAATTTATGATTGCAATGTAATTATTTAAATTTGTATTTATTATTATTATTATTATTATTATTATTATTATTATTATTATTATTAATAAAGGCAATAGATGCACTACGACCTGAAAGATCTATTGTGCAGCCTCGTTGCCCTACAATACAAATTTGTATTTAATCTGATATATATAAGGAATGCACAGATTCGATCAAATGTGAATAGTTAAATAGATTACTTAGATAATTAATTTTTGTATTGTTTTCTTTTATTTCCTTTTTTCTTATTTTTTATATATATCTTAACTTTTAATTTTTATTATTTGTTACTTTAGTTTTTCTTTTGCTAATTCCTTTTAATTTTTCTTATCTTTTTAATTTTCTTCTGCTTCTATTTTCTCGTGTAGAAAATCTATCAATTCTGTTAGATTGTTTAAATAAATGAAGAAATTAGTTTTATTCCGCTCGATTTGAAGTCTTATCATTTTGTCTAAAGTATATGAAAGCCTTCTTCTAGGAATGTAAAAATATGTCGATATATCAATGTATCGATATTTGTTCACCAATATCGGAATTATAATGTCGATGTTTCAAAAGCGATACAACATTACAATGAATATTTTTTTATAATATTTTCTTAAAGCACATAAATAAAAAAAAAACTATCGATTGACCAACTCAATTTGACCTAATTGTCTCGTTAATTTTTCTTTAGAACCGCAGTTCAAAGCAAGCTCAAAGTTCTACAAATACATCTTTTCCATATTCATTTTGATATACTGACACAGTATGCCCCATATTCATTTTATGATTGGGACGTATTGTTTAACTTTCGCCAGAAACCGCAAAAAATTCGCCCTCAAAATGCAAAACCTCAGGAGCACATTTGCTCATTAAACAAAAATCAATTTAGAATTCGCGAACAATGGCAATCGGCCGGAATCTAGCGAGAACTCACATTACGCATCTCCAACAGCAGCAGCAGTAGCAGCAGCAAAAACGACAGCAAACAACACTCAGTTTCATTACCATATTATCAGCTACCACGTCTTGTGCCAATCAATAGCAACAATTGTTACTGTGGCGGCGAAAAAAAAAGAATTGGCGCACACGCGCGAAAATTGGGCGTTACCTGCGGCTGTGCATAATTTAGGCTAATATGGAAAATTGATACACATTACGGAAACAGACAATGTAGCCACCACAGCAAATAAAACACCCACACCCAAACAGCAACAATACAGAAATAAGCAACATGCTGTTGTTTGTTGTTTGTGTGGGGTTTAGAATAGAAAGAAATTTGTGGTTTATAAACGAAAAAAATAAGAACAACAGAAAACACAAAGAGGAGCAGTAAAGTAACCAATATTGTTCAGAATTTCGAGTTAATTGATTTCTGATTTCATAAAATTTTTTTTTTATTAATTTGGTATTTTGTTCATAAATCAATTTCATTTGTATTTAATTAATAGTTATGTTAAATTTATTTATAATAAGAAAATACTGTTGTGAGTTGCGTTACTTTCCTGCCAAACGTCTTAAAAATCTTCAGCAAAATTATGCGCATATAAATTCATTTGATTGCTGGCAAGTTTGTCAATGCGAAACTGCTCAATTGTCGTGGACAGGACAAAAAGCGCCGCATTATAAACGCCCGTCATCCGCTTTTGTGGCTATTGAAAAAGCGCGCTACTGTCACGGAAGTACGCGCACGCGCATTATTCACGCGTGAATCAAGAATAAAAAACACACTCACACACACACACATATAAGAAAAAATCGGCATAGAGCATCAATAAAATTTCCATCGATACTTGCGCGCGTCCCGGTTCAGGCAGATCACGCATTTTCAGTCGGCAAGAGTAGCAGCAGCAGCTGCATTTAGAGGAGTCTGTCGCAGTAGGTTTGTCTGCAGTATGCTAATAGTGGATAGAAGTCAAAGTGTTGGCGCATGCGTGTTGTGTCTTCGCTGTTGTTGTTGCGCATGCGCGGCATGTGCGCAAGCGGCGCGAACGTTGCAATGAAATGTGCGATTTGTATCAATTTTGTTAACGCAAATTTACACGGATTTGTGCTCTTTTTTGTTGTTTTTTTTTTTGGTTTGTTTGTTTGTCTACGCAGGTTTTGTGCGTGCGAGTGTCTGTGTAGCAGTAATTTGAACGTCGAGGAGATTATTAGAAATTCACGAAAAATGTGTTGCACATTTGAGTTTAAATGCTGCAAATGTGGCACATGTGTTTTGTTTATGTGCTTTGTATGTGGTGGCAAAGGGTACCTCTGTTAACATGCCACGTTGATACTAATAAATTGTATTGATGTTGCGCATAGGAAATGCGAAATTGTTGTTGGAAATGGTGATATTATTTAGGTTTAATGGTATTTTGAGGTATTAAAGTGAAGGTAATAGGATTAAACTTGTCTAGTTTTTGGCAAGTCAAATAAATTAAGATTTAATTTTCGAATTCCTTGATAAAGTTGGTACATAATAAGAGAATAATATATTGAACTGGATCTCTAGTATTGACTATGTGGGGCAGAAGTGAAGCACATGTATTTGATTATTTGGTGGTTTATTTTCATATTTAGTCAAGAATTCTATTATTCCAGAAATAAAAAAAAGTTTTAGATATGTTAGATATAATAGTTTTGTAGTTCAATGTTTGAACTGCAATTTCAGTGTAACAAGTCGATATCATTAAAATTCATTAAAATCCAAGCAAACAACTAATTTTTCATGCAACATCTCAGACCAATCAGTGCCAGACATCATCGGCAACAGCAAAATTTCCAAATTGAAGTCGAATGTCTAAACGTGATCTAAGTAGGAAGATCGCACTTATTTTATGTTTCCAATTTAATTGGATGAAAGATGTTGCCAACCAACTGCCATGACAATGACAATAGCAACAACTGCAGAAACAATAAAACCTAGCAACAGCAGCAATAGTGACAAAAATGCCACACACAAAGGCGTATAGGATGGGATGGTGGCACGGTTAAAAGTAAGGGCGTTGTTAAAGGGAGTTGGTATCGTCGTCGCCGTTGTTGCTTGTTGTCGATTGGCGAAAGAAAAAAACTAAAGCCCACGCGAAATCTAACATCATTTTTGGGTGGGTATGGAAGGTATCTACGGACAAGGAAAACGCAAAAAACTTCGGGACATACATATTTCGGTAATTGTCAGGAATGCGCTAGATAACATGAATTTTAAGGGCCTAACAAGGCGATTGTTGGCTGATTGTGTTATCGTAACATGAGGTAGTACAGTCGCCTGCATTGGTAGCCGGAGTTGCTTGTTGCTCGTAAGTCTTCGCAGTGGGTGTGAAAAATGTGGTACGTGGTTGTAATTTTTTGTTTGTTGGAAACAACTGCTGCTTCTACCCACCTAAATTAAACTGCGGTATGAGAGCGAAAAAAAAATGTAGACAATAGCAAACGACGCCCGAAATGATCCGAAATGATCGTGATCGGCTTGTAATGCAAATCAATGTTGTCGCTCATACATTAACTTCGCGTTAAGCTTGCGACGCGAAGTCATGACTCCCGCTTTGTTACAATAAAATATGCAATCGATCAGTTTATACGTTGTGGCTGGGAGGCAGTCAGGCAGGCAAGCAGGCAGCAGACAGGGACTCTGTCGCGGAATCGGTGGAGAATTTCCACGGTCATTTAAATTGTACTAAATGCCCTAAATATCGTGGGTGCTATGCTATGCTTTGCTATGCTGTAGAGCGAGCAACAGACATAGCATAACACTGCTTGTTGCTAAAACTTTTGGATATTGCCACTACTTCGGCTGCTGTTGTTGTAATCGCAACAATGGCAACTGTCACAATTTATGTTTTACAACGAAACTATTTTAACTGTTGAAACGATTTTGGCGAAATCTCGGCACTACAACGAGAAACCGCTTAAAAACAAAATAAAATAAAACAATCAAGGAGAAATCCTGACAAGATTACCGAAAACGATAAGCTTCTTCCGAGCTCGCCAATGTTGTTGCCGTTCTTAGGATTATTGCTGTTGCTGCTGTTTTTGTTGTGTGTGTTGTAGTAGTTTGTAGCTGTAGTTGTAGTTCACGAAACATGCAGTTACAATTTTGCGACTGCATAAATTGGCATAATTTTTGTAGTTGCTGCTGCCGCTGCCGCCGTCACTGCTCTGCTCTGCTGATGATGGCAACACTTGAAATTTTTTATAAGTCTTAACTTCCAGATTTTTGCGCTTTTCGTTTCTCGTTGTAACAAATGCGCTTTTTGGAACAACTCCATCACTTTTCGCCTGCCAGGGTAACCGAAAACAAATAAAAACAATGCATTTGGTGGCAGCGATTCCTCCTTTGGCTTTATGGCACACAACTAACATTTTCCGGTATTGTCCTTCGCCTCGTAATGCCTTATCGCAGATATGATTTTCATGTTTTTCTTGTCTTGCTCTCAACAATTTCACGACAATGTTTTACGTCAATGTTAAGTCGACTATTTTCGGCGATGTAACACCATTTAGCCTGGAAGCGCGAATAGCGGATTTTGTGACATCTGGATTTCGATATGGTTGTTTGTGTGTGTGAAAGAAGCCTTGGGAAGAGGTATGTGTATTTCGAATGAATACATATTCGGAATACATTTTATCACTTACTAATAAGATACAAAGATGTTCCGAAATAAGTGAAAACTGATATAACGAATGATTTTAATACTGGATATCCCACTAATGTTAAATCCACTCTCAGTTGTTTTTCCCATTAGCAGCGTATATAAGCACCTTAAATAAAAGAAATTGATGTGAAAAAAATGGATACGTGTGTAGGCAAGAAATACAACAGTTATTTAGCGGAATATGTATAATATCGAACAACAATCGCGATTGTTGTCATTAGTTCCAGAAGTTTTTCAATAAAATGATTTGTTCAAATTTTGACATACTTAACAGTAAGTTCTCCTTAAATGTGCTGACATTAAACCAATGAACAACTTGTAAATCCCATTACAACATTTGAGCCGTTCTGTTTTTTTGTTAATGTTGTTGTTCATTTTGATGTTGTTGCTGTTGTTTCTAATGAAACGTTTTAACCTTGTGCGGAATGTCATATCGACAATATTCCCTCGAAAAGCTCTTGGGACAACAATAGATGCCTACCAGAAGGCTGCTGACTAAATGCCACATGTTGATGGACACGAAGCCAAAGCAGCAGCAGCAGCATCAACAGCAGCGGGATACAAATGTTGATTAACTCATGAACAATTAGCGGGCAAGGAGCTGCTGGCTGCACTTGTGGCGGTGCCATATTGGCTGAACTTGTAGCTGCCTGGTTGATGTTATTCTACGTTCATGTGCCAAAAAGACACCATTACTGGAAGATAGCAACAAACGTGATGAACAGAAACTTTGTTCGTTTTTTGTTTACCTCTAAAATGTTGTAAGGTTGTTTTTGTTTTTTTTAAATAAAGATGAGTTGCGATTCGTTGCCTGCAATAAGTTGGCGTGATTTAATGTTTCTCTCGGTCTAGTGTGGCGAAAAATCCGTTAAATATTTAATGCTAGCAAGAACATTAAAAATTTATTTGCGCCCCTAATTAAATCAGCTAATTAGAAATAGTTTACAGTTTTGTCTGTTAAACGATTTGCATTTATTGCCGGCATTTTGGTTAAACGGAAAATATTCATTGCTGACCCAAATTTTCCGGTAAATGTCGTTTATTCGTTAGCGTTGTGGGAATTTTAATTTCCTTCACACCAGTTGCGCTAAGCTATTGCACACTAATATCGTTCCCCCACAAGCGAGAAAGTTCATTAATGTCAGATCATGCACTCGAGTACGCAAAATGCCGTGATTATGATATGATGTGAATTATCCTGGCTTCATCATCATCGTCGTCGTCTTGGTCGTTTTCGTCATATCATCTCCGCAACACTTCATGGCACCACTCGAGTTTCACACTCTTTTGCGTGGTGTTGAGTGTTGTGTTGGCGACGAATACCGCAACAACATATGTTCAATGCTGCCATGCTTACCCCGACCGACCGACCGACCGAGCGTATTGCCATTGCAGTGCAAATAAAAGTAATTTTTTTTCCTTAGATTTACAATAGTGCCCCGTGTGTCAGTCGGCCGAACAAATGGTCGTCGTCACCGCAATTAGTTGGACAGTCTCAAGTGGGTATCATATTCTTGGCAATGAGCAACTGCTCAGGTGTTCCTTGGTGTCATAACAGTGAGAGTTGAGATCTCGACACTTGGTATTGCCCGTTGAGTGGTAGTAATTTCATTTGAAGTGATTTGTCGGATTTGTTAAGAAAATATTTGTCTTTTGTACATACAGAAACTGTGTTAGAAGAAAAATTACCATATCTATGGATAGATGATCTGAATTCACCTAGTCCCACTTTCGATTGTGAGTCAGTTATTAATAAAGTGAGTTAAGGAAAAAGAATGCAAAGGGAAACTGGGTCGATGTGTACTACGTTTATTAATTTAAGGTTAGACATGAGAGTAGACTCACCTAAACACAGCTATAAGAAGTAGTGATCCTTTGCAAAATTCCACTTTCTAAAAAGAAAACTAACACAAAATTGTGTAGTTGAGTAGAAAAACATCATGTCCAAATACCAACGACAGTGATAGACAGCCAAAGAGAAAATGCAATCAAATTGGTTGACCATAAAAACAACTACAACTACAACATCAACAGCAACAAAGATTTTGACCCATTTTTAAGTTCCAACTAACTATGTATATGCCTTGATATAATGTCCCGCTAAAAGCATTCGCAATAACGTTTACCAACCGAAAAACAAAAGAATACAGTAAGAACTAATGAAACCAATAATAATTTCCTGTCAATCAAAATAAAACCGCCAACAATAACAGAAACAACAACGAGAAGGCGACAACAACACACAAGAATTGTTCTAAATAAAATGAGACAGCGACGAACGCGATTAATTAGCTTCAAAGTTGGCAAGCGAACAGTCAAGTCAGCCATCCAGACAGTCAACCAACCAGCCAGTACCATTGGCCAGAAATAAAGTCCGCATCAAGCGGATATTTTGCTCTACACCTTCTCCGCCTCCTACACTAGCCGTTCGTTGCGCCTGCCGCATATGTCACTAACGATATTAATAGTCTTGCACCGCTACTCTTCGTAATGACGAGTGTCGAAATTTAATTGTCAGTTTGCTGTCAAAATCGTTGAACAGTTGCGCTGTCGATTGCCAATGTAGTTAGTTGGCGTACACTGAGTGACTAGCTGCAAGCTACGCGCGAGCGCGTCATGAAGACATGAGTTGGCTGTCACATTTGATATTTTTGAGCAGCAACGGACAACGGCAGCTACGTTAGATACGGCAGTGATTTCGACTTTGTGTCATTGTGAAGAGTGTTGGCAGAAGTCTGTCCAAAGTGGTCTATGTGGCCTAGGGTTAATTAAAACAAAAAACAAAGAAATGTAGTGCTGCAACAGAACAGCCAGAAACCAAGAAGACAGAGGACAGAAGAACAACGGTTATTCGTAAATGAGTCGCAACGAATGTGCCTTAACTTGAGCTTGTAATGAGTGGAATCACTTGAAGTTTGGTTCGATAGTTGGACGCTTTAACAAAGCTGAAATGGTGACATCTAAATACTGGGCTTGGAACCATGTATCATGGAATTGAAATGTGCAGTTTTACGAATTGTCTTCTTTTCTTTACTTATTCTCTGTTTGTCTTTGCCTTTGTAGGTTTATAAGGCCTTTTGCTAATTTACCCAGAAACCAAATCGACCTTTGTAATTCCTTATCGTCAAATTGGAATTTTTGATGTTAAACAAACAAACTTGGTTCGTTGACGAAATTTCTAATAGAATCTAAGGAATTTATTGCTATGTAGTACTACAGAACTAAAAAAAAATAAATTCGTTTTTCTATTACTAGAAGCTATTAACCTTGAAGTGCGGAACACCTTGATAGTTTAAACAAAGTCTTCTAACCGAAATGACTTCAAGGGTTCTAAGATAAGACATTGAAACCTAAAATAAAAATAGTTGCATGGAATGCGTTAAGGAATATGAAAGACTTAAGTGAATTAGTTTAGTCGACGATCTTAAATAGTTTGAGGCTACTTCAGTGAGTATCAGAAAGGTTACTAGATAGTTCTTTAAAGTTAAGATTCTAATGTATACGGTTACATTGTTTAATTTAATTGTTGTTTGGTTGTTACTTCTTCATCAAAGTTTTATTTTCTTAATTTAATAGCAGCGCACATTAAACCAATTTGGTACTCTCCCACATATGACTAGTTTGTTGTTGTCGTTGTTTTTGTTGGTTGCATCGATTGACATGTTACAGTTACACGGTTCGCACTGTTGCCCCACATAAGTCAAGAGTAGTCCAGCCGTGCTGCGGTGCGCTGGCTATTAACCGGGAACATTCTAATAATTTCGTATATAAAATATGCCGCTGCTGCCACATTTGGAGGCGTCTTTAACTCATCCAATGGATTGCGGCGATTGCGACTGACTGGGTCGAACTTGATTTGCGTTTTATGTGAGTGTGTGTGTGTGTATGAGCGGCCGAGCGCAGACAAGAAACGTCGTTCCAATAGAGTGACTTAATAAATCGCCCGCCAAATGAATACAAATCCGAAGAAGCAGCAACAGCAACAGCGTGAGTAGCTGAAGAACGCTCGCTGGAATACAGTTCTTTCACGCGAACAATTGGGCTTGCGGTCATGGCCAAGTTGATTTGTGTCGTCGTTGGTGCTGCTACCGCGACAACACAGCCACCATCACCACAACAACAACTACTACTAGCACTACTGCGACTACTTCTATGCTGATGTGTCATGAGGACAACATCATGTCTGCCGTCGATTCATTAGAACATTCCTGCTGTTTTGTGCTCGCGCATCGCGTATCTACTACCGGGAGTGACCTACTGAACTGGTCCCCAACTGAAAAGCGCGCATTTGCTCCGGTCGGCTGGATTTTTGTTGTTGTTATTGTTATTGTTGCTGCCGCTGTTCAAATTTGACGCTGAATGCCTGCCGATAGTTTCATCAATGTCGTCGTCATCGTCTCTATTGCCGACATTTGTTGCCACTAATGTTTTATGTTGTTGCTGCGGCTTCCACTGCCTGATTTGACTACTGTCTAGCAAAAATGCCCAACAAGAATACAAAAAAAAAAGAAAGAACCGCTTCTACGCGAGGCCTTTGCTGTATGCAAAGTTCTTTGCGTGGGAATTCATGACCGACGTAAATAACGTCTAAGGCCACCGTTGTTCTTACCTGCGCGGGCGGAGAAGCGTGCGTTTCGTCTCAAATTTGCTTAGACAGTGGATTTTTTTTTTCCCGCAAGCGAGTTTTTGCTTTTTATGATTTTAGCCACGCTGACGAAATGCCTACCATATCTTCTGCAGTTGCTGACTGATAATGCTGCCTTCTGCTGCTGCTGTTGCGCTGGCAAGAGTGATAGCAGTACGTAATGCGGCTGTCAGAGTCACAAAGTGACGCGACGAGTCTTACTTGGTTTGGTTGGTTTCGTTGGACTTATCCAAGTTCTACGGATTTTAGAGTACCGACGTTCGTGCTCAACACTCAAAGCAGGCGCTCCGCTTTGATGCAGCAAAGTAGCCAGCCAGTCGGCGTATCACTCGCGATTCAGATGCGAAACTTGATTAGAGCGCGTCAGTGCGAGTAGGTTTCATATTAACCGAAACCATAAATCTCAATGACGGTGTCTGTCTGCAGCGTCCTCTTTATGCACTTTATTGCTGTCATGTTGCTGTTGCTGCTGCTGCTGCTGCAAATTCTTCTTCTTCTATTGTTGGTTTTGCTGCTGTTTTGGAATATAATGGCAATTTCTGGTTCCACTCTGAGTGTGAATGAGCGAAATCTGCATGCAAATATGCGCACTGTCAGAGTCGAGTCGTCGCTCTTGGAACACTTGTTGCCGGTCGCGATTGTTATCGTTGCCGTCGCATCAACTTCATCGTTAGAATGTTTCTACTGCTGTTTTGCATGATAATCGCTGGTTGCACTTGAAGCACATATTTTTCTTGTTGTTGTGTGTGCGGAAAATTTTTAATTTACCATAGCGAAATTAAACTCAAATTTTTTCATGGCGGGTGTTGGCGTTAATATTCGGATTTAAGCAATTTTTTTCTACCTGATAATTGTCGATGTTATTCTCAGGTTTGTTTTTATTTTACTATTTTTAATTTAGTTTGGAATTTCGCAGTACCAACGAAAATTTTAACTTTCTATTAATGCATTTTTCTGTCATGTCAAAGTGTTTAATTTTTCCATTTGGATTTCGGTTCTTATTGGGTTCTTTCCATATCGTAGATAATTATTCGCTTAGCTACATAACATTTCCACTATGAACGGGTATGTAAGGACAGTGTTATAGGTACATACATCTGTCATACATATGTATTTTTTTAGGCTATCTATATTTAAAAGTTTTAAATGTAAATTTAATATATAATAGTATCAAGAACTTTAATTCGCAAATGCAAATTAATTTCCATCTCACTGAATTCAACGAATTTTCCAAAAAAACTAAAACCCAAAGGCACAGGTGCTACCTTGCCGCAAATGACTGACCGACCGCATAAAGTTGTGCGAAAAAGCGCGCAAGATAAAACGGTAACAACAGCAGCAGCTGTTGCCAACTATGATAGGCAATTGCAGTTAGTCTTCGTCGGCTTGTGTTGGTGTTGGTGTTTACCAACGAAAAAACCCTTTAAATCACTTTTGATATAAAGAAAAAAACGGTTAACAGTAAAAACGGAGCTTAATTTGTATGGTTGCAATAGAAGAATACAAAATGTGGAAATGTGGAAATGTGCGCGCAAAATGCAAATTGAAAATCACAGCAACATTAGCAACAACAACAAACAACAGCAACAACAACAACAATAAGAAAAACTAATTTCATGAAAATCCATGCTAAGCTAAATTCAAAAGAAACCAACCAAAGCCATATCAAAAACCAGAGAACTATTCTAAATTTGATGTGAAGTAGTACCAGCAATAACAACAACAATAACAGCCGCAGTAACAGCAGCAGTTGGCACAGACATTATCAGACGCAGTGTTGGTAGCAGCAGCAACATCAATCTAACATCATCATTATGATCATCTGCAACAGGGCATTGTACTGTCGGCAGCAACAACGGCAAATTATGACGTGGAACACAACGCGGTCGCACAGTACTTTTGTATATACTATAATAATAAATAAAGAAAACTATTTTCTATTTAATTCTTCGAATTTTTATTTTAAATATTTAAAAATATTTTTTAATTAAATTTTTTGGGTTCAAAAATATAAAATTTAAAAACTATAAAAGTCTTTTTTAAAAAAAAAACAACTATTATTTTTGTATGTATATTAAATGCTAAAAATTAAAAACTTGTTAAACAAATTGCAACAATTTTTAATCGACATAGCCAAAGTACTGTGCATCGTTCCTGCAACTTGTGCTGCTGTTGCTGTTGCTTCCTCTTCTTTAAATTTACAACTTCTCTTAACTGGCTTCAGTGTTGATTTTGCCGTAGTTTGTGATTGTTTTTGGCCACAATGACGCGACCCAGGAAGTTACCTTTTACTGCACACACACTCGCACGAGTCATGAGGTGCGATGGATGCTGCTGCCGCCGCTGCTGCTGGGGTTCACTGATTACGAAGTTCACATGAACAAAAAGTCAAAATAAAAA
The DNA here is from genome assembly GCA_949127995.1 of Suillia variegata. NCBI lineage: Eukaryota > Metazoa > Arthropoda > Insecta > Diptera > Heleomyzidae > Suillia > Suillia variegata. The sequence goes on along the minus strand of OX421843.1, from coordinate 42,241,728 downwards.
AAAAAAAGAGGAAAGAAAAAAAAAAAAAATTGCTTCCCGAACGAGTAAGCAAGCAAGCGGCCAAATGCATATTTTACTTTTAATTTTTTCATGGCTGACCATTGCATGTGTGTGAAAAAAAAGAAATAATATATTGTATAAGAATAAATTTTTTCTAATTTATGTTTTGTTTTCTTTTTTTGCGTGTGGAAATAAATCCATCTGTTTGACTGCAACCAATGAGCTGTATGTAGGCAAATGATGCTAAGGCATTGCAGCCACTAAACTCTGTTGTTGTATGTGCTGTGTAGCATGGATTATGAACGGGTCAAAATTGGCACATTGAATAAACGAACAAACAGTTAAAGCTGTTAAATGTTTCAGTCGGTGAGTGGAAACTGCCGGAACTTTTAGGAGAATTCGGAAATGAATTTACTATTTTAATTTTAGTTGGGCGTTATCAAAGCAAATATTTGCTTCAAAGTCTTGTATATCAATAATAATAAATAACAATTTTGGAATGAAGAGTTCAAATCCGACCCATATATGAGGTTTGGTTCTCCAATTTTCCAAACGGCGTATAAGTTCTAAGATGAAAGCATATGTCATGGAATTGAAAAATTTTTATTTTCTGGAAAATAATTGTCGAAAAATACTTTTATTAAAAAAATACTGGCCGAGTTGTGAATAACATGCTTGGCACTCCGCAGACCTGGTGACCGCCTACTCGTGTGTTTGCTATTAACTGACTGCTGAACGGATGAGGAATCTTTAATTTAATAACGCAGTTAATGCTTTTGTTTAAATAAAGAAATTGGTAAGTTTTAATTAATACACAAAATTGCAACTTCGAACTGACTATAAAAGGTGTTGATTTACCGTTGTTTCGTGGTATTTTTGCGTTAACACCAGCCAAATATGGCATTGTTGTTGCTGCTGTTGTTGTTGCTGTTGTGTTATTATTGTGGACAAACGAATTTTGATATCGAAATTGCTACTTTTACCAAAGCGTTTCTTTTTCGCTTCTGGCCAAATTGTGGCGATTGCATCGAAAGAAATTCTTTGCTGCTCGCATAAGCAAACAACTGTAAAAAACAACAACAAAAATGTTACAGTGCGATATGCCGAATTTACAGAGTTGTATTCCGTGGTTTTTGCTGATGTTGTTGGCAGTGGCGACTCGCGACTACACCCAACGATGGAAATTACTTTAAAAACTGGCAGCAGCGCGGTTGCCAAACACCTTTTTTTTTGTCGTTTTGAGTAAACAAAAAATAAAGAATTTTTTACAAAAATAAAACAAAAACAAAAAGAAAAACACAATACAACAAAAGAACTTGCATCGCGCTGAGCTAATCTTGGATCTGGTGTGGCAGCGCGAAAATTCAAATTTCCAAAATCACAAGACCAGAAAACCAACTTAAAGACAAATAAAAGAAATAATAATACAAACAAAATACGGAATAGCTAAATAAAGGAAGCGAGTGAAAACCTTTTTGCGCATTTGAGCTGGGCTGGCTAGCGGGCTGGGTGGTGGCGTTGCTTTCAGGGGCGTGTGCAGTCGCTGCGCTAAGCACCGAAATAACAGCGAATACGGCAAAAGTCGCGAAATAAAAGCAGTTCTACAAGTCTAAAGAATTACGCTTTTGTTGTTATTGTTTTTGTTGTTGTTGTTTGTGTGGCAAATCTGCATTTGCAGTTGCACAGATATGGCAAAGATTTGCATTTGACACGCTACGCTACAGCGCGTCGTACAGTACTCAACGCTAACAGTTCAAATGACCTTAAAACTGTAAAGTAAAAACCATTAAAACCTAAAACCGATCTCATACCAATATTTATGGTCTTAAAAGAATTGCTAAGTGTAATACCCAAATTTTTCGTTTAGACCAAATTTGGAGTAATTTTTAAGTTTTAAAGGGTAATGAAAAAGTTATACAAATATTTTTTTTATATGCATTTATTGTAAAATATGCAAAAATATGCATTAACTATTGAATGGCATTTGCAAGATATTCCTTTTCATAGAAATAGTTCCACAATATGTTAAAAGTTTTGTCAATATTTTATTGTCGGTCTCTACAAAGAAAGTACTGTGCAAAGCTAACGTGTGAATGAAAATGGTTAGTATCTGCTTGTGTCTATAAATGCAGTTAGTTAAAATGTGCCTAAAAAATGTTTTCCAACTTCTCTAACTTTTTCAGATTATGTGTTTTGAGTGTGTGTGTGTGTGTGCTTAATGTCGAAAGTAGCGCAAACTCTGTTAATTTAGTGTCTGCGTCCGATTAAGCTGATTTAATTTATTATGTGCAAATGTTCCAGTGTATCTATGTATGTGTGAGTATGAGCGTCGGTGTTTCTGTTAAGTATCGTTGTGATTAAACATGAGATGCCAGTAGATTGTATGTTTCCTAAGTATGCAGATTGTTTTAGTTGAGTTCAGCGATAAGCGTTGAATGTATGTTTGTGTGTTTGCGTGAAGTGGGAAGTTCAAGTTTACGCTTTGTTCACGCTTGTGGCAAGGTTAAATTAATGATTGCAACACAACAGAAACTGCACTTTAGGTGCAGAAATAAAATTGTAATTTTTAAGCTTGCGGCTAATTTCCTTAGCGCCGAATTTTTTAAGGAAACACAAGGTTTTTTTTATACATATATCAATATGTCATTCCATAAATTTATCAATTTATAAATGTATTTAAATATTAGTCTATCAATTCATCAATATATTTATTTATCAATTAATCAATCTATTTATTTATTTATAAATCCATCAGTCTATGAAGCCATCAATATATCAATCAATTAATTAATCAATTAATCATTTAATCAATCATTCAATCAATCAATCAATAAACCTTTCCGTCCGTCAATCTATCTGTCAGATATAAATTTATCAATCTATAAATATATCAAAATATCAATCCAAAAATGTTTCACATATGTTTGGTAAAAAAAAAATAAATAATCCCAAGTCTAACGGTCTAATGCGTCGCTCCCATAAAAGAAAAAACCGACTCAAATAAAAATAATAAAAAAGCAAACTGTCAATTAAAAAGACGTTCTCAAAGAATTAACTAGGAAAAACAGTTATAACTACTAAACTACAGAAAACCACAAGAACTCAAAAACCAACTAAATTTGCATAAAAACGCCATTTCCTTTGCGTGTTTTTTGTTGATAACAAAAAAAAAAGAGAAAAAAAAAAGAAAGAACAAATTCAAATACTAATCTCAACGTTCTTAACAAATTTTAAACGCCTTTTAACTGCATTTCAAAGCGTGTCGCTCACTCCAAAAAAACAAAAAAACAACAAAAAATGGAAAAATAAGTTTCCGAAACCACACAAGAGCAGATTTTTCGAAGATTTTTAACAGATTCTTGAAGCGCACAGACGAAAATTGCTTTTGAAATGTTTTCTTTTGCTGTAATTTTTTCTTTTTGGTAATTGACGGTTTTGGCCAAAACACGCAAGCCCATCGTAAAATGTGCGCAACAACTAGAGAACATAGAGAAGACAACAACAAAATATCTAAAATTGTAATAATACAATAGTAATAAGAAGGGGAGTTAGAGTAGGAGGGGGGAGGGCGGTTGTTTTTTGGTTAACTTACAAATCACGCATTTGTAGTGCGCCGACGAAGCACTTCATAAAAATCTTGAAAATTGGCAAAATTTGAAGAACGCGGCCGCGCATGCGCCTGCGCCGGCACGGCTTTGCCTTTTGCTAACTTGTGCGCTCTGCTTCCATTGACCGCTTGGCATTGTGTAAGTGGCATTTAATGTGAATCTTGTTGTTGTTGTTGTTGTTATTATTGTTGGGAAAACTGTTGCCAACGGCAAAATGAATGGAAAATACACGACAGCTGCGCCGAGGTACAGGTTAATGAAAAGATTAACAAAATACAAATAAAATAAAAATAGCAAATAAAAGAATTTTTTTTTGGGCTTAGATTGTTTGCCTTTTTGAGTACCGTTAAGCAAGCGCGCACTCGGTCAAGTGCTGCTAATTTGCGCTGATCTAGAAAATCATTTACTCTATTCAATTGTTTAGGAGCAAAATTTATTTACAAATAAATAAATAAATGAGTATCTAATAATTTTAATCAAGATATGTCAAAATGATGCCAAGTGAATTTACAGTATTCCAGGTTTACGTACCACCCCTCTTAAGTGCACACCCCCCTTAAGTACCCTATTGTTGGGGTTTCTTTCTCTTTACATAATTTACAAAAAACTTTCCCACTTAAGAGCTTCCCGCTTAAGTGCCTCACCCGCTTACCTACCCGCTATTTTTTAACTTTAATAAAAAAATTTCCTTAAGTTTTCTCCTTTTAAGAGCACATTTAAAATTGAATAAATTTAATATGGCAACCTTACCATAATAACACACTTAACCCGAATTATAAAAAGATCAAGAAATACTTTATCTTTATTTTTGTTTAACTCCTATGCATAAATATATATATATAAATATATACGAGTTTATATACTCGTATATATTTCCTTGGTTAACCAGTTTTATGCCAACATTAGTCCATGCGTTACATAAATCACTTTGATGTCATCTGAGCAATCTACATAATTTAATATTATTACACTATCAAAAACATATAAAAGCACTTTTCGCCTTGCCAACAACATCGTTAACAACATCAACGGCAAACGCTCTCCAGCAGAAGGAAGTGGCGAACACAAAAAAACGCACACTTACATACTCCTACAAAACACACTCACGTGCTGGCAGGCACTTGAAGGTAATCGGCCGTGTCATGTGACTTATGATGGATGCCAATCCATCTTAAGCGCGCACTTCAACCGTGCAACAACACACTTGCTGCACATGCTGCACATTTTGTTGCAGCGTGTAAATTTGTTACATAACACCGCAACATGCGTTGCCAACTGACTCTTTCATCATAGTCCGTTTGTCTGTCAGTTTGTCTGAGGCTTTGATCCTCGCCAGAACGCATGCGCAGCATACATCACAGCACTGTGGAATTTTGGTAGCTAAATTGCGATCATAATTAAAAGTTAAACGGGCGTTTAAATTCTTTGGTCGCTTTGTTATGTGATAGAAAAATTAGTAAGATTTTATTTTTTTAAGTAGAAGAAAAATGAGAAAATTTAAGTAAAATTCTCATTTATAAAATGTTTTTTAATGCTCTGGGCAAGATTTTTCAAAACTTTATTAAAACATTTTGTGATGAGAAATTTTTATGAAATGCCCACAGTGCAGTAGCACAAGTGAAAAGATTTATGACAGTGCGAAAGTGTTGTGCCTGCTGCACAGACGGCCGCGCGTACACACGCACACACACAATATAAACCGTTGTGAGGGCCAGAAAGGTGCTCCAACTAGACAAGGTAATTTTTTGCACCACTGAAAAATGGGCGTGTCGCTAGTATATTATGCGATGCGGCAATAACTCATTTCGATGTTTGAGTGTGTTGGCACTTTTATGGCAAATGCTGCAATCATCTAAACAGCAGCAACGCCAGCAAAATCAAATTGCCAACATTTCTGAAAAAAAACAAATTCAAAAAAAAAAAAAAAGGAAATGCATAAAATGCAACAATAACAGCAGTTGCAGAGGAATCTGCTCTAAATTAGTGCAGCAATAAGAAAAACCCTTTTTTTCGTTTGGTGCTTGCGTCAGTTGCAGCAATTTTCATGGAATTCAATTGCGAAAATTACGCAAGCTACGCTATTAAAATTAATAAAGGCGCCGCGAAGAGCGGTAAAACTTCCCACTAGCGATGTCGGAAACTGTGCAAATGTGCAAATGGCTTAAATGCATTTGTGCTGCATCATCGTCATCGCTTTGTGCTGCTTGAATGGCGCCTTTTGTGTCGCAGTGCGCCATGCAGCAGGTGCCGCATTCAAGACTCTGCCGAAATGGAACGTGTGAATGTGCCAAACCATTCGAGAGCCGTTAGCATTATCCTAACTAAATAAGACTAATATGCGTTAATCACTTCAATTATTGAAGTGATGAAGAATTGTCGAAAAGTGCCAGAGAAAATATAAAAAAAAATTGTTTAATTTAAAAACAATTTTAATTAAGTAAACCATCGGCAACAAAAAGCTGAACAACATATCATAATAATTAACGTACCTCATGTGAAATGTTTAGAAGTCAGCGAAAGGATACTTGGTCTAGTACTATTAAACCACACATATATTTCAACAATTTTCATAATACTTCTCTGTTGTATGCAACAATGCACGGGAATCAAATTTCGGAACAACTAAACAATTCCCACCACACAGTATTTATAATTAAAGCTGCATGCATCAGAGCTACTTAATATATTTTATTATAATAATAGCATTAAAAAACTACAAAACTGCTGCAGCAATTGCAGCGCCTCTTGCCGCATTCAAATTAAAATTTCAAGAATAAAATCCATCTTAATTGCAGTATGCATATTTTGGCATACCTTGAACCTAGTCTAGCATGCTGGAATATGTATAAATAATTTTTTTTTGTCTACTTTTTTAATTGCATTCTTTGAGTGGTGCATTAACAATGCCACATTTTGTTCTGAGTGCGGTGCGCTGCATAATTGCAGGCCTAATTAAGTTATTTGTTTGGGGCAATAAATTTGAAAAAAGAAAAAAATTAAAAAAAAAAACGTTTAAATGACGACCGTTAGAATGATATCACAAGCGACAAGCGATGTTCTGATGATGGCTAATAAGCGTGTTGTGGGTACGGGCGACATGCGTGTGACGTTTCGCTTAGGAAACTTAATTTAGTTGTCGTAGCAGTCACAAAAGTTTATTTGCGGCGCGGCTACGCTGAGCGCATCAAATGGCAACTGATTAAATTGTCAAATCAAGTTGTCAGATGAATTGTCAGTTGGTTCTTTGTGATTATGAAATTATGATAAAGTTTTGTTTTCCTTCTTTCTTTTATGTTATTTTTATATTGCTGCTATTTACAAAATGACACAGGAAAGGGGCGAATTGCTTTTAGGTAACGTAGTAACTTAATTTTTTGCTATAAAGTGGTAACGTTTATCTAAGAGTGATCGAAAAGAGTTATCACGGTGATATCTATGTATGTAAGTACATAATTTTGTCAATCAAATGTAGACATTTGCGATTTGAATAAAAGTCTTTTTACCTCAATGAATACATCTCCAGTTTTAGTTATTCAATTACAAAATATTATAAATCAAATAAGAGATACATCGTTGATATTCCTCATAAAGGTTTTTATAATATATTCTTGTCAGTTCAATCAGTTCTAAATTTTCTTCTCTTAATTTTGGTAAAATTTACAAATAACTCTAATTATACCATTGTCTATTATAATTGAAATTTTTCTTGGACTCGTTTATATCTTCTTGGATGTTGAAGTCCGATTAAAGTTAAAATTGTTTAAGTATTCTTTTCACCATATGCGATTAAAGACAATTTTGATCGAAACTAGTTTGTGATAACAATCACGTAAAACTTGTGAGATTAGCGAAAAGTCATCTCATGCGATAATAACAAGAGCTAAGCAAAATATTTGCGCATCATAATTGAATTTATTAACCAGATGTTGGCTTATCTTTCAACGCTCGCACTCATCTAAGAGGTTATTAGAATCTCGCACTCAATCAAAACGCAACAATCGATCGCATAATTTCTCGTACTCGGCAATAGCAATAACAAAAACAACAACAACGAATGGTAGTGTCGAGTTAAATGAAAAAATATTGCGCAGAAGCGTCAGCGGCAGCAATTTTCCTAAGCGTTCTAATAGCTAAGTATAAACATGACTTGAGCTGAAGATGAAGATCGATCGATCGGTAAATTTTAATTATTATTTTGATGCCTTCATATATTGTTCTGTTGGCATCGATGGATGCATCGTGTTGCATGCAATGTGGCAACGTCCTTGCTTTAGTATATTTGTTGTTGTTGTTTTTGTTTAGTTTGCTATCAGAAGAACAGTTTTGCCAGCAACTATTCCGCCATATACTTTAGCGCGTAATCATAAAATGCTGATCAGCATTTCTACTCGACGATGTCTCTCCACCTTCAGAAATTGTTGTTATTTTTTTTTCTCCAACATTTCGGACTCGCTGTGGTTATGGACAAATCTATAATTTTCTTTCTATCTATCGTTTCGTTTAGTTTGGTTCGGTTTAGTTTGGTTTGGTTTCGTTCTGTGTCTTTCACTCCATAAACTCATATTTCATGTTTGGTTTTGTTCGGTTTGGTTTGGTTTGGTTGGGTGATGCAATCGCTTATGCATCTATTCACCCAATCGATCCATCGAGTTGTTGCACACAAAAATCTATGATACAAAAAAGAACAACAGTTCTGATCGCAGGCGATCAATTTCAGAGCGACAGCTGCCGCAGCTTAAACGTCAGACACTTGGCTTATGCTGTTAATTGCCATGCGGCACGTTCGTTCGTTCACTCGTTGTTGTTGTTGTTGGTTGGTTGGTTTTGAGCTATTGCGCCACCCAGACTATTTGCTTTTATGGTGTGGTCGCCCCGCATGTACCAAGCAATTGGTGCGCGGCAAGTGTTTTTAGTTTGAGAGACTTTGGCAAGCATTGGAGTCATAATATCTTCAGCATTAAGAGGAGCGCCATTTTTGGAGTACGAAAGTGCAACACGCACTTGTTGAATGTTATTGTAAATTAGGGTAAAGAGGAGCAACCAGAGATATTTCAATATACGAAAACTCAATGCGTCTAGAAATCGTTTGGTACTGGTCAACAAAATATAATTTTAAATCTTTGGATTTAGGTAAATCAATTCTTTTTTTTAAATAGTGTGTATTTCTATTCTTTTCCACTTGCCCCTATTTGAGTTATCATATGCAAGTGGCGTCTGGCGTTTTGTTGTGTTTGTATTTTGTTTTAGGGCGTTGCCCCGGCATGATTGACCGATATTTTCCCAGGGCGGTGCACACGGAGCGACAAGACAAGACAACACAAGACAAGCGCGTCAAGGCAAGCGAGAGCGTTTAAAATGCAGTGTGTCCTCCATGTGGCAAGCGGCCACGCCTGCGGGAGCGCCATGACAACAGGCAACAGACAATGTTGATGGGGCAACACGCAGAAGGCGAAGAAATGCATAAAGAATGATTAAGAAGCAACAGCAGCAACTGAAGTGGAGAGAACAAACACAAAACTAATCAAGGCAACTGTCAATAGTTGCAACACTTGTTGTTGTTGTTGTTGTTGCTGTTACTGTTGGTGTAGTTGTTTTTCTGTTGGTTGTTGTTGTTGTTGTTACAGTAGTAAACGGTTTTTGTTCTATGCAAAAAAATGTGTCGATTTGAATTTGCTATTGCTGTTGCAATATTTGTTCCTGCTGCTGCTGCTGTAAACACGTTCCACAGACTCAATCTACATCTGCAACCACCACCACTGCTTGACTTCGCACACCCGTCGTTCTCATTTCAATGACCTTGAGTTTATAATTTAACGGCAGACAAGCAAAGGTTGCTCTTCCTGCACAAATTTTTTTTTCGCAAGCAGTTGCCGCATCAATTTGCTGCTTGCTGCGTGTTAAACGCTTTTCATGCCTTGTGGGGGACGAACAGGACGCGCGTGAATATTGTCAGCTACAGATTGGATATTTAAAATTCCTGATCTTCATCTTCAACTGCATCATCTGCATCATCATCATCGTCGTCGTCATCGTAATCTGCTGCTGAATATGTTGCTGCGGGGTTTGACTATAATTTGTTGTTTTCGTAGTGATTGTGTTGGCAACATTTTTCCATTTGATAGATATGCGCATAAACCAGATGCTTGTTGTGGTGAGTTGAAATATTTTTAATTGCATTTTTTCTGTTGTTGATTTGAATTAAGGTGACCAGGTGTTGAGTGCTTTTTGATAGATTAAAGAGGTTATTTAGCTAAGAAGCAACATGCAAGCTAGCTGGCGGTTTTCTTAGCACTTGCGTACTTAAAATGGCTTGTTTGCAATTAAATTTAATACTAGTTGAAAGTACCCGCCGATGCTCGCGTTTATTTTTTTGAATCATGTCCAAGTTTATTAGTTTATAAATGTTAAAAAAACTTTTCAACCTCGCCCATATTTTTTTGAAATAATTATATTGATGTGCTTATTTGTATTTTAATTATTTACTGTATTAATTAAAATTAAATTTTTGATAAAATTTGCTTTTGCTTTCTCATAATAATTTTTTATTATATTCTCTGTGTGAGATCTCGTTAATCATGTAGGAAGAATCTTCTCAGTGGAGTTGCTATATCGATTATTTTTATCGCCACAATTATGTTAAAATTATTCTTCATTCTCGTATTTTTTTATACATATTAAATCGTAAATTATTTATATTTATGAAGCGTTCTTATTACTGCCTTATTGCTGCTTTTCATAATTACCGCTTTTGTTTAAAGTTAATCTCCTTTGCAAAACTCCGGGTCATAAATCTCGCTTATCTCGTATACTTTACAAGATATCGCGTTTAAATTGCCGCACCGCAGTTGTCCAATTAAAAAGCCTTTTTCTACCTCTGCTCTCCTGGAAAATATCGACATACCACCACTCCATACAACTCCTGCTTACGTATTGCCCAAAATACCATCGTTCGTTACTCATAATGCTTATTGCATCGAGCCGATGTACCGTTGCACCATTTCTCCGCCCCATTATTTCGCTGCTACCAATTACTGCGCTGCTGGCCAAAATACACATGTTGCCCAATTTGCGTAAAATATTACCTTTTTTCTCTTGGCAGACAGACCGAGAGACAGACGGCCAGACAGGCGGTCAGACTGAAACAACAAAACACAACCTTTTGCCTAACCTAACATTCTAACAATTTGCAGCCAAAGTGCAGCAAGCACACCAGTCAGCGAGTCACTGAGACTATTTGCTTTTCTTTTAATATTGCGATGTGATGCGGTTCTCCCCTGTTCCTCCTCTTGCGATTGCGATTGCATAACACTGCAACGAAATATAATTTAAGCGGGCGTTTAACCCAAACATACGAATTACATAACCTTTTTCGATGTATAGAAAAAAAAGAACAAAACAAACAAACCATCCGAGCGAGCGAGCGAAATTATGGTGAGAGGTGAGCTGGCCATGCGCATGATCATGCGCAGTCAGCGTCTGATCATGATCATCATTATGGCAAAACAATCATTTCGTAGTTTAGTTTACGCGAGCAAACAGGAACAAGAACAAGAGCAGCAACTGGCAGCAGCAGCAGTCTTAAACAAACAATAACTGCCAAAGTTCGATAAATTGAATTAACGAGCGTCGAGGAATCGAAGTGCGCTTCGCATACACATGCGCATGCGCATGCGCGCGCACCGCCAAACTAATTCGAGGCAATTCCAGGCACTTGTGCAGGGCGGCAGCAATAAATTTCGCAACATGCGCTCATAATATTCTGACTGCGCGGCAATAAAGGACAGTAGGAACAGCAGAAACAACAACAAAAACAACAACGAAAACAGACAACAGTTGTCGACGGACTGTGCGGTCCGTCGGTCGGATGGTCGTCGCTCGATAGTTTGTGCAGTCAAAAGTCGCTGGCTGGACGCCAGAACTTCTTTGCCTTATTAATATGATAACAAATGATGGCACAACAACAACAACAACAATAACAACAACAGAAGCAACAACAAAAAACATCGACAATCAGCAAAAGGCAACAACGAACTTGGTCAGTACACTTGCATATCACTTGGCGCTATTCGGCCTCATGCGAGTTCAAATGGCAACAACACGGACGGTCCGACAAACCGACCGACGGACAGACAGACAGACAGACATACAGTCAGACATACAGTCAGACGGACGGACAAATTCTCATACAAGTGTAGGTACGTCGCTGCAAATCGCTTTTGGAGTTGTAGTTGAATGGAACTCACTAAGCTGGGAGAGATTATCATGATATACGAGCTATGATTGCTGAAAATGGTTTGAATACTGTGTTGCAGTTGTTGTTATTGTTGTATGCACATTTTTGGTCTGAAATTATGAATTGGAAATGTGCTGTAAAAGCGCACTTCATAACAGTTAACAGTTTTGGTAGTAGAAAATACACTGCGCGACTAGTAAATAACCTCACTTCCATAAGCCGAAAATCACATTGCAATCGGTTCCAATATGTTCTTATTGTTTCAAAAAAGTGTTAAGAAAGTTTTATGTATGAAAATAATTACAGAAAATGTTGCAATGCATTAAAGGGACTCCAAACCAAATGCTTAAATTTGGTTTGGTTATGTTGGGATCTAACGAAGTTAAGGGTGGTTAATGAGAAGTTGATCTAATATAAGGACGATCGAAAAGATATTTTGACAAAGACGTTATCAGTATTCTCACATATTTAAATAATTTAAATAACTGTTAAAAGCAGCGTACAAATTTATTGAAATAACTGTCGGACATAACTAGAATTGAACCAAATGTTGCTTAATCATACAAATTGTTTACAACTTGCAGTGTAGGTGTTTTCCCATCCGAACAGAGTAACTACTTATAGTCTAAGATGCAAGAACTTAAATTGCTGCTACTGTTGCAGCGTTCCAAAATGCAACATCGAGACGAGAAGCCACTTCTTCGATATGAACTTATGCAATGCATCGGCACATGCCAAAATGAGAAAAGAACTTTACACTTGCCAAGCGGTGAAACGAAAAAGATAAAACAAACACAAAACGGACAATGACCAAGTTCGCAACCAAATCTAAAATGTACCTCCGCGTCATCAACAACGGCGACAGCGCGGTGGCAGCAGCATAGATACTACGGAAACGCCATCGCGGTGTGGCGCAAAAGTATCGCGCAACCAAAGGCGGTGCCAGCAATAGTGTCCCTGCTGCTGCTGATGTTGTTGTATTTCTGTTGTATTTTTGTTGCCGCTGTTGATGACGATGTTGCTAAGTCCAAAAATACAACAAAAACACAACAGCGCTCATGCAATTTTGGCTTTAATCGCGCGACCAACATCAAAAATTGTTGCTTCTTTGAAATAATTGTTGTTGTTGTTAGATCTGTTTGTTTATTATTATTTTTTTGTTTGATGTTTCGTCTTTTGTTGCTGTTGTTGTTGTTGTTGTTGTTTATGAATAATGGACAATGACTTGTACTATTTGGTTGTGTTTTTTGAATTGTAAACGTCAACATTTGTTGTTCAGGACAACACAACAAAAATCCACAATAGCCGCAACAGCAGCATCGATGCAAACGAGAGACCAAAAAAAAAAAAACGAAGAAGAAGAGGAAGACGGTTCTTTGCAATGAGTTTCGAGAGTGGCTGAAATGACTTCCGTATTGCCATTGTTAGGTAAGGCGGCGAAGGAATTGCTTTGGGATTTTTCGCTAGTAATTGCCGAACAAATAAAATAAATGCCGCGACGCGATAAGTTGCGCCATTCAATTTTCCCTCTCCATATAAATAAGTTTGTGTGTGTATGTGTGCATGTGGGGGAATATGTTTATTGGCAGTAGAGGAGTCACTTTTTATGGTCAATCGGAAACTTGTTCATTTTTTTTTTTTTTCAAAAAAATTGACATCAACTTTATATTTGTCATAATAATGGGTGGACAGAGTTGTTGCAACTTTTAATAATTTATATATTCTAAATTTATGATAAAATTAAATTTTTTTTAACTTATAATGCAAATTCCATTATTTTTCGATTATTTTTGATAAACTAATTACACAGAAGGCGTTTCATGAAAATCTATAAAATTGAATTGAAAAGTGTAATTTTTAGAAAGCCGCCATTCGAAAGTGTTTCTTTTTCATCTTCTTCTTCTCGATTTTATGCTCCAAATTTTCGTTTAGCAATTCCGTGTCTTTCAATTATTTTTCCAACGAATTTTTTGCGTCAATCAAAAAGTCGTAAACGTCCTTTTGCAATGCCTGTGAGAAACTTCAGTGTGAACCCACAAAACAATTTCGGTTGTGAAAGTCCTCTTACAAATCTCAATTTTTATACAATTTTAAAAAAGTTGTTTGTATTTATTTTGTTTTATCAGCAATAATCGAATACTTGGGATTCAAATGCTGCAACAACGATAGCACAATAACTTCATTTTTAGTTTGTGTAACGAATGTTGCTTTACTTCTGCGATGTACGGGCATAGGCGGCAAAATGTTTCATAAGGAAAATATGATTTGTGGTTTACTGCCTGCTAATAGAATCATAGCGTATTATTGCGGCATGTTGTATGAACGTTTGTGTTGTTATTGTTACTGTTGTTATTGTTGCTGTTGCTGTTGTTATTGCTGTTGTCAATGGTAAAGCAAGAGCATGCAAAATGCTCAATTTTACACAGAGCGTTTCTATTTGCTGTAAAGGGTCGTCCAGTATGAATGCAAAACAATTCGTTTCAGTAAATTTATTTTCAGCATTACAACAACTTAAGGGCTCTTATAGGTAAAAGAATATAAATGTGAATTGTCAATATTTTCATATTTGTCAACTAATTATTTGTAAATTTAACTGACTATTTTTTAAGACTTTCAAAGGTAATATAATTTAAACATGTTTTATCAAGATTTTAAATAATTCATCAATATTTTTTTAATTGGTTTGTATATTTATAATTGCTATAAAATTGATAAAAATTTGGTTGTGTATGATTAATATTTATCTTCCGCTTTATGCATCATATTGAGAATATTTTAAGCCACTAAACATATTTGCCAATTGTCCTCCGAGGCAGTAAGAACTTTTGCCCTAAGTACGCTTCAGTTCTTTACCACTTGTATTCGATTCAAAAGGGTAATTGCTTCATATATCAACAGCAGAGCCTCAACAACAACAACAAAACAGGCAACAGTAGCAAGATTATTATTATTTATTTTTTTTTTGATGGGCAATGATTTTTGCTTCAATTGCAATAAGAAATTATTTTGCTGCAATTTGCACTTTTTCGCAGAGCACATCAGTCATTTTCATTTTTTATATTTTTTTCTTTTCGTTATACGTGTGCATGCTGCATTAACGCCATGAATGCATTGTGTATCCATCTGTGTGTGAGTATGTGTGCTTGCATTTTTACTGTTAGTTTACGTAATTGATTAATGCTTTCAACGCGCGCGTTTATCGCAGCGCATCGCATCGCTTTCGAACTTCAATTCAAATTGAAATTCATTTGCAGCATTTGCTGCATTGCGCGTAACGCATTTCATCGTTAATTTGAAAATATGCGTTTTGTGCATTGTATGTATGTGTGTGTGTGTGTGTGTTTGAATATTTCAATCAACAGCACCTAAATGCTATCAATTTAATGGCAAGGCATTTCTTTATGCTAACTGTAATTGAGTTGATAATGTTGCTTGAAATTGTTGCTGCTGCCTCATTTGTCTCATTCACTAATGAAAACAAATGACGACATGCCTAAGCTGCTTGGTTCAGTTTAAGATTAATTCAGAGATTTGCCCTTGGGTATTAATTAAAAAAAAAATTCTGAAATAGTTTATTTTCTCTTTAGTGTAAAATATAAACTTTGGCAAAAAAGAATAACGATAAAATCTTTCGAAAAATTCATTTAAAATCATTTTGTTTGTTATTTTATTTACTTTTAATTTTGAATCTTTCCGAAAACGTGATAGATATAACAACAGATCTGATGCTTTTTCAAATACATAACCTAAATTGTTGCACGATTGGAAAATATTTATTTCACAAATACAAGAAAATCTTTGAATTTTGACCACAACAAAAACATTAACAACAAAGCGCAGCACTTACATAAGCACTCTGTTTTTTTTTAATTTAGTACACTAAAAGTTAATCAAGATCATAAACGACAACAATAACAATTATAATACGTGTGCAGCTATAAAGTTATTAAAAAATGTCATAAACTGACCGCTTTGTCGTTGACTTATTTTCGTTCAGCGTCAAAAAAAAAGAAGACGACTGCGACAGAGACGAAGCAGCAGCAAAGCAACGCAAAGTGTCATCTGCATTTCTCACGTTCGATGGATCATGTTGGAAAGTAAAAGCGACGCTGGCAGCACGCGAGTTGAACGCGGCAATTGCTGCGCGACAACTCTTGGGCCTGGCAAATGCAGCGCGCCGCGTCGCGTCGCAACAAATGAAGCGTCACTAAACGACGTTGACACATTAATTACGCTGAAATTATAATTACGCCAGAGCAACGTTGAATGGATAAGTTTGCGCGTATATTAATGATGTGCAGCAAAATTAAGAGCGTTTGCTTTTTTTTATATAAATTTTCGTGCAGTGGCTCAATTAATAAATAAAAAAAAAAGAGTTCATTAAAGCGTGCGCTTTTTTTTACTATTTGTTTTGCTGTAAACTTTCTTTGAGCACATTGCCGCATATACATATACGGAGTACCATGCGGCAAGGTACCGTCGCTCAGCGTAGTAAGTTGTGGCGCATAATATTAAATAATATAATTAATATTTGGTTTTTAACGCCGCTTTTACGACCGCGAGTGCACTTAAATTTCTAATTGTTACATATTTGACAAACAAAAATAAAAAAATATCAGCGATTTGTATATATGTATATATAAAAACATATTAAATTGCTGACAATTTTGCTGTTTATTTACTTGAGTTAATAAAGTCGATTGCATAAGCGAATGACGTACGCAAGAAGAAAATGAGTTTAATTGAGGTGATAGTTAAATCAAGTTCGTTGCTAAAGTCTTGTGATTGAGCAGATTTGCAATGGAAATTTCGGGTGCTTTTTATTTTGTTGAACATTTTAGTTAAAGCATTTTGAGCTGCTGCAAATGCAGTTTGGGTTTAGATTTATTTGTAATGCTTAAAAACAATTTGCATATAAAATTCAAAAATGTTTTTTAAAAATGGTTTAAAATTCCATTTAAATACAATTCCCATAAAATATTTAAACAAGTCTTTTCACCTTATTTTATAATATTTTTATCGAATTTTTATGACTGAATATTTGGAATTAAAAAAAAGAAATTCAAACGTTGTTTAACTATCGGTGTATCTTGGTTTCTGTAGCATAATGTAATTAATGCCCAAACCATGATCAAAATGGCAAAGTTCATACGCCACTAGCATTACCAGCAATGCCTAAGGACTACTTCTAACACCCAATTCATTTGTTTCTATTCTCGAACAAAAAAAAAAGAAGAAACGAAAAATGAAAGACATGCCAAGAACTTATCAACGTTCATTAAGTGAGAATTGTGTCACGTAATTAGCGTAAATGAGCCAAATACCACCACGGCTACTGCACTACCGCAATCTGATGATGATGCCGTAACAGTCGTGAGTTGGATCCCCTCCCTATCCCACTGCCTACTGCACTTCTATCGTACAGCATAACAACCGCAGGGAAATTGAGTCGAGAAATGACAAAAGCAGTCACCGCGCCGAATCAGTGCAATATTGTAATTTAGAGTGAGAGACACGGCAACAAAAACAACAACAACAACAACAAAATAGTTATAACAAAAAAAATTAACTGCCTTCGGTTACAGTCACTTTGTCAAAATAAAAAAAATGGCTAAAAAATTGTAGGCTAGCTAGAAAAAAAAATTAAAATAAAAAAAATAAAACTGAATCTTGAATTTGGGCTACAGCAAAACGTGACGCTGGCATTAACCGTGTTACGTTGGCCAAGGATTTTCCAGTCATTTTCGCGTTTTGTAATTTTTACTATGGAAGAAAATAAATAATACTTCAAAAGTTGTTAGAATTTCTGCATTATAAAATTAATTTATTTTGATATTCTTTAATACGCCGAAATCAAAATCAAAAAAAGCTTTTTGCGCATTTGTGCCGCTTGTAATTAAGCGCAAAAAGTTGCTGCCAGTATGCTTGCAACGCGAAAAGTATTCAAACGCATGCGCAGCTCAATCGCAGTCGCAATCGCACACAACAACTTTCTTTTAATGCTGAATGAAGGAACGGACGAACGAACGAACGGACGAAGTCAAACGAGCGCGTTGGAGCCGCTTTAACTTTTGACCATATTTACAGCGTTTGCTATACAATATGGCACTATTAATGCCACCTGATGTGGCTATGTTTGGTAGCTAGTGGCACTAAACAAAAAAGACTACCTTAATCAAACAACAACAACGACAACGACAACAACAAGTGGTTGTAGTCATCTTGATGTATGTGCCGCGCACGGCATTGCTTCAATTGCAATGCGCCGCATCAATTAGAGAAGCTACAGTACTTACACTTAGTAAAATATTTGAACAAAATTCAAAGGTGTGAAAAAATAATTTAATTAAAATTAATTAATGAATTATGATTATAGATAAAAAGAAATAAAAAAATTTAATTTTTAAACTGAAATTAAGTTTTGGTTACGAAATGCATTTTTATTTAAATTAAGTACTGTGCATCGTAGTTGTGGTTATTACTTTTTTACTGCATTTTCTTTTTTTGTTTTGTTGTTGTTGTTTTTTTTTGTAGCTGACAATATGGCCATATGCCTAAATTCTAGTTAGAACGCATAATGTAAGGCATTTAAGTCATTATTAAGACCAGAATTTCTTGCTTTTAATGTTGACAACTACTTTCACCGCATTTAGAATTCTTTTGCGACCAGTTTTTGTTGCTGTTTTTTTGTAAGTATTTATTCTGCTTGTTGTTGTTGCTTTTTTTTTTTGATTCGTTTGTGGCTGTTTTCGCTGATGTCCGCCGATGCGCCGCTTTGATGGTCAATAACTGATGAAAAATTGTCGACTTGACTTGACGATGTCGCTGATTGTTGTTGTTGCTGTTGTTGCTATTGTTGTTATTATTTTTATTACTATTGTGCTTAAGCTCTGCGCTGTGTCTAATGCTCTTATGGCGTTTTTTCTATTATTATTCTTTAGTTTAGAGTTTTTTCAAGTATTTGCGGATTTATTGTGGCTTTGCAAAAATTTATGAACTTTTTTTTTGATATGAATTTGGAATTGTAGGGCGTTAACTGGGTTAAATGCCAGTCGAGCATATGTATTAGTTTTGCTTTTCAACGCTTTGGTTTTTTTTTGGGTTTAATGTTTTTTTTGTCGTAGTCACGCTGCTCAATACAGTAGCTGAGCAAAAAATCGTCGGCGTGGCATGTCCGAGTGTGAATATTGAGAGTGAAATGTTTTGTTAGAACTTTTGCTTTACTTGAGCAGACGGACAGAACATATACAGACTTGCGGATATACAAACAGACTAATAGACAGACCTATAGACATACGGATAGGCAAACAGACAGACATGCAGAAAAAGTGGTTTAGAAAGCCTAGTTTTGAGTGCGACATGCATATTAATTCGCTTTTAAGTGCGAAGAAGTGCTCTTGGCGTAGAAAGGGCTCATAAAAAAATGAAAGAACAGAATAAGCCAATAATTTATTAGGAAAAAAGGAAAACCTTTATTTGAGTCACTCGATTTTAAACGAGCTATTGAACTAATTAAGTGACTTGTGTGCTGACTTTGTTTTTTATAATTCAACATCTATACAATTTATATATCTACATACATATTTAAATGGCAGCCTGGTGTTATACTACAATATAAAAATTAGTTTTAACACGTGTTATCACATTCAAACTGAAATTATCATTTTCCGTTCAGCAAAACTTTTATCATAAAAATGATATCTCCAAACAATCGTTTAAATCTGCGCCAAATTCTTTACATTAAACATTTTCGTTGTTGTTTGTTCGCTTTGAATAAGCCAACAACAATTCGTAATGTGTGCTTTTGTTGAAATGAGAGCAGAAAATTGTTTAAGAAAATACTACTATTGTTATTTGTATACACACACATAGATATAGCCATATACACAAATCGATGGTTATCTGTACTATTGTTGAGGTCATTGCACATGCGCAACAAATTATACATTTCGGCAGTAATTTTTTTGTTTTCCTTTGCGGCTAAATAAAACAAAGTATGTACGTGTGCAAATGATAATCATAACTTTTAAGCCAAGAAGTTTGTGGCTGTAGTCTTTTGTTTTAAGCAGACACACACAACTTATGCCCTCTTACTTTGCCTACATTGTTGCTGTGTGTGTGTTTGTGTGTGTGTGTGTTGAACTGAGTAGAAACTAAAACAGTATAAAAGTTAATCAAATAAAGAAACGAAATCAATTAAGCTTTTGTGATAAAGATCAGCCTGCATTTAGGCTACACTGAGATGATTTTTACTTGTTTTAAATAAAATTGTATCTGACTTAATATAAATGTATATAAAATTATATAAATTAAAGCGTTTGGAAGGGGATTTTATATGTTTTTAGTTTAAATAAATAATTAGAAATTATACAAATTAAAATTAAGACAAGTTTATTTTTAGAAAAATGTTTATAGTACCAGAAAAATGACAATAAACAATTTTAAACCACCCATACAACGTTTAAAATTCTTTAAATTGAATTGTGTGATAATTTTTTATTGAAGTATACGTTTTTGCTGCAAAAATTTACGCCGTGTAATTTTTCGCTTTCAAAATCTTCTCCGGTTGCACAGTCAAAACATTAATAATCAAAAAAAAGAATGCGACCGTGTAATCTGCAAAAGTCGTACAGGACTACCTGCTGCGTGTTTGTGGCGGCAATTTAGTGCCGCATGCAACACCCAAATTCAGGTCAAATGAGGCACAGACACAGTCTCCAAAATCACACGACCATAAATAAAATTTAGCACACAGCACGCATGTGCCGCGCGTATCGCGCCATTTACGAGTAAAAAGTGGCAGAGCGCCGCCGCCGCTGCCACCGCCGCACTGAGGACATTAACAAATTATTATAATCAAAAATAAGTTCGGTTTTATCAGTGATTTTTGGGCGGTTTCTGATTTCAGGCCATTATAAATTCTTCTTCTACATATGCAAGCGCAAAGGCGAAGGCACAAAAAGGTTCTGCGCTTTATCGGCCAAACTGATGTTGAGGTTTTAATGTTGTGAGCCGCCGACAAAATGTCTGCTTTTGGCCTTTCATTATTTATGACGCTAAAGAAGCTTAAACTTTTATTTTTTAAATTATTTAAAGAAACATAATCTTCTGTGCACATTTGGCCAGAGAATTGCTTTATTTTGAAGGGTCTCCGTGTTTTTTGTGTTGAAATTTTAACCAGCTTCATACCAGCTTCATTTGGGTTAAGTATGCTGCAAGGCAAGCCAGCCGCAAATGCCAACAAATTAAAGTTCTTTAAATGTAAAATCGCAAAATTTTTTTATGTTTTTTACAAATTTATCAGCATTAAATTCTTGGGTTGTTTTTTTTTTGTTGTGTATAACTTAGTATGTTTTGAAAAAGAAATTTCGAAAATGAAATGTGAAAGGTATTTTTTGTTTGTTTGCATTTCGCCGGTTTGAAACGTCAAACCTGTGCTGCGTGCGTTGCACCAAGCCAATTTATCTTGTTTTAGCCAAATTGCCAAACACATGCTGAATTCAGGTATGCCAAAGTGAAGAAGAAAAAGATGCCAACGCGCTGATAAAAAAAGATCAACAACGGGTGTTGTCGTCGCGACGATTGCAGCAGACACAACAACGGCCGCGGCAACAGCAGCAGCAGCGAACAGTCGTCGCCACCAATTTGTGACAGCACCAAAAATGCTTATGGTCAGACATACATAAATATTGAAATAAATAAATAAGTAAATAAAACTAAAATGAATTAAGTTTTATTCACCCATAGTTAAATCGTTTTATAAATCTTGATTTCTAAATAACTTTTACAAATCCTCATTGGATTTTGGAAAAAAATCTTCAAATCGTTGTAAATACATTTTTTATTTCATTTTGTTTTATTTAAAAAAGAAACCTTTCAATATCTTTTCTATTCAACATGTTTATATGCAAAAATCAATATTTTTGCATATCTGATAATTGCAACAAATAACACTCAAAAATGAATGGGTTATAAATACAATAAAGCTTAACTGAGCTGTTATCTAAGCACCGAGTATGAAAGTGTACAATTTGTGGCCAATGACAACAACGTCCACATGTGGCAACATGTGGCGACATTTAAATTGTGTTTACTGCGCTGCATACTTTCTGCATTTCCCACACACTCGACTTCTCCCCTCGAACAACTGCTTTAACAACAGTTGCCACAAAATTGCGTCGGCATTCACACTAATCGCACCCATTTTCACGCTGATCAACGCCGGCCATTCAAACACTTGTCGATATTTTGTTTGTTCTTCTTCTTCTTCTTCTGCGATGTTATTTTTGTTTGGCTTGTACTACAAATTGTTCAATAAACACTAAAAGTATTTTTATTTTATTTTTTCTGTTGTTGTTGTTCAATTCAGTTTGAACTGGAGTAAGCAACAATTTCATGCTTAAATGTTTAACAATAAACAAACAACAACAATTATTGTTAATCAAGCCATATAATAATGAAGTTTGAACTTACTTGTGTATGTGCTGCTTTATGTGAATTGTGGTGAGTGTGTCTGGGGGAAAAGTGCCTCTTTCATGTCAGCCGCCTTTTTAGGAGCTTTGCACTTGATTTTTGTATTTAGATAAAAACCTATAGACACGCTTTTAGTAAAGAATGTCGGTCATATATGTTTTATTTTTCACTATTTTTACATTTTGTTGTTGGTAAATATGATATAGAATCAATGCAAAATGGATTTTTTTTCTGGTTGTTTAAAAAATCAATTTTATTTTAATTTAAATAAATTTAAATAAATTTCCCTGTTTTTATATATAACTTGATTTTTAAGTACTAATTTTAAATTATTGAATGTTGAGCTGCTCATATTTTGAAGGAAATTGGGATTTGTGAAATAGTTTCAAAGCTTCAAATAAATAAAATAAATAAATAAACATATTTAGATACAAATTGTCATATGATTGACAATTTTTTATTCTATTTAGCTCATCAGCAAAATCTGCATACTTATTATAAAATATTATTTTTTGATAACAATTTAAGTTAATTCGCTCAAGATTCGAGTTTTGTATCTAATGGATACGTTCAAAAAATTCAATAATACCTTTCTCACTCTGAAAAACTGTTTTCAGATCTAAGCTGCACTTACGTTTTACAAATTAACAGCAACCACTGCCGCTTCGGTTTACTGAAAAATGATTGCGTCACACCCCCAATCGACAAATTGAATTGTCTTGCAGCCGCCGCATCGGCCGCCACAATTGCAAGGCGAGGCAAGGCAAGGCAGTGCCAAGGCGCACAAGGCTCTCTTCCTAGCTTCCTACAGTCATATTGCGTTACAAAGGCTCATTAACTCATTTCCTGTGATAAGATGTAATTTTTATTGGCGCTTTTACAGACGATCGCAAAACGCCGTATCATAATTCTTAAAAACGAAATAAAACAAACAAAAACAAACAACAAAAGTATGACCATAAAAGTTCATAAAAATCACAACAACACCACCAAACAACTACGGATACCGACAGAGTTGGCGTTGCACGGTTGCAGGCAGTAGCCAAATGTTGCTTGTCGAAATCTATGTTTGTGTTTGTGTGTGTGTTTGTGCTTTTATGTTTACTACCATCAGGTATTTAGGTACCTCATAAGTTGTTGTTATTGTTTACAATTCATAAATTAATGTGCCTGCATTTAGATAAACGATATTTGAGGCAAGGTGTGCACGCCTGGAAATATGTTTGCGGCGGTGCAACAAAAAAAAAAAAACGGCAGCAGCAGCAATAAAATCAATAAAATCAGCGAATGGGCAAATGTGTGGAAAAGTTTTGATAGCAGTCACTGGGTTCAAATAAAATTGTTTTTGTTCTTAGGTTAGTAAAAATAAAAAAAGTAAAAACAAACAAAAGCTTTAAATTATATTTGAGACTTTGATTAAATTAATATAGTATTTTAAACAATTATTGTCATAAAAATGTAGTTCGAAAAATTTGATATTGGCTTGTTCAAGTATTTTATTAAGCGTTGGTATTTAATAAGAAGTTGTATTAAAGCTGAGACTAGAAAAAAACAAAAATATATTTATGTTGCTAGTTTAAAGAGATATGTTGTACACAAATAACAATTTAGTCTTACTTTAAATAAAATAAATGTTTTCTAAATTATTTTTAAATACAGCAAAAAGAAAATGTACTATATTCAGCAGTTTGTTGTTGGAGTCTTTTGTTTATCGGCTGCACTTATATTGTATTTTAACTCAAGCTGAAAGTTAAACAGTTCCACACCAAACAATATTTATTCAATTAAACAAAAGCTACACAAAGCCAAAATTCATATTCAAAAGAGTGAACCTAAAAAATCGCGTTTAAATCAAATTTAAATTGATAATTTTATATAAATAACTATATTTGCCGGTTCGTTGATTAAGTCTTTTGTTTACCACGCGTATTTACTATCTTGTTTTTATTATAAAAAATTGAAAGTTTACGGGAAAACGTTAAAATATTTCGATGAAATACGATTGAAAACAAAAGGCTCAAACAACAAACACGCAATTAAGTAGGCTTTTGTATTAAACAATCGGTTATTTTGAGTAATTTGCATTTAAACATAACTAAACAAATAAATAAATAAATTACGGAGTTTGTTGCTGCGGTCTTTTGTGTACATTGTTTACGCTCAGCGGCACCCTGTATTTATTATGGGTTTTATCAATTTAAATCCTCTGCTAAATGCAGGCAGATGCTTGTTTCGCGTGTTTGCACCACAACAAAATAAAACTTGATTGATTGGCCTGTTGCTTAATATCGCGCTACTGGCTAAATGGAAACGCTCCGGTTGCAGCTTGCGCGCGCGTTCGCAATCTTACGGAGCCTATAATTTTCCAATATTATTGAAATATTTTCTCAAGTAGTTGTGAATTTATGCAAGCAAATCATAATTCACTTGATCCACAAAAAAATGAAGAAAAAAAAAACAGGTAAACCACAACTTTTGCTGTTACTGTCGTTGTTGGTGCTGCTGCTGCTGTGGCTGTGCCAAATAAATGCAAAGGCGACCCATCTTTTCGCTCTTCAATTTCAGTAGCGGTTGGCAATATTTGGCGCGGAAATGGCAGCAAATGAGCGCGCGCTCAAACACAGTTTTCTGTGGTTCTCCGACTTTGTTTGTTTGTTTGTTTTGACACAATTTTATTTTGTTGATGTTGTTGTTAAATTGGGGCTCCTGCGGCGGCAGCAGTGTTGGGAATACCTACTCAAATATCATAATCAACGGCGGATGGTTATGTTCTAACAAGCAGCTGCTCTGCCCGGACGATGCTAACAAGACTTTTGTTTGCGTTTTCCACTAACGCGATTTATTGCGGCTCATCAGCAGCAAAAAATATGCTAAATTCTTTTATGTTTTCAATATTATTTCTGTATTTTTTTTTGAGAATTTATTAGTTGTGGCGAATTTTTGACATTCGGTTTCCGTTTCGATTATAGCGGCTAGACGGTTATAATATTTATTGCACGCCATTGTATTTGTATTTTATAAGACTTGTTATGTTGTTGGTATTAGATAATAACATGCTAATTAGACTATCGGTAGAAGAATATAACAAATGTTTCTTTTGATGTTCTTTGGTGCCGATTATGTCAGCTTTTATTGACTCTTCTTACTTGAAACAAATGAAATTCCTGCCATTTATTTATAATAATTTTATAATGCGTATTTTTATATGCTTTTAATTATACGTTTATGTGTGCATGACTTTTCGTGTTCCACATATGTCAAAATAAACGACTTAATGGCGTTGGAAATGGGGCCGCTTGTTCTTTAGTTATATGCTTGATCAGAGCACTTCCAATGCTAATAAACTTGTTACTGAAACGCTCTATAAACATTTCGTATTGGCGTGCCGAGCAGTTTTGATTGTAAAGGGCTTTATTAAAATATTTAATAGTAGCTAACGGATTTTTGAATATATTAAGTAATGATAACTTAATTTTTTAAATTTTAAAAACTCACTGATTGACAGTGAAGTCGTTTAAAAAATATTTTAAACGACTCATTTGAAAATTAATTTAAAGTTTGTAAACTTTGTGCTTTAATCTAAATAAGTACTCCTGTAGTTAAAAATACTTCGTTTTGGAAATTTTGTTTGTTTTCTATTACAAATTTAGCTTAATTGGATTCACTTCTTTACACCCCATCTTTATCGGACTGTATACTTAAAATTTCTAACTAAACTTTGATTGACGAAAATAAATTGTTTAAAATAAATCGATAGATAAATCACTAATTTGATTGCTTTGACTATAAAATTTTAAAGCATCAACAAACACTTTAAGTCAATTCAATTCCAAGCAAAAGTTTGGAAAGTCAATAGCATCCGTTAAGAAAACATAAAATAACCCATTTAGATGCAATCATATCAACTGCTTCAAAGGCCATTAAAAACAGTGCAATAAAAATAGAAAACCAGGCAAGAGCACTTTACATATATTTTAATTTTTGGAAACTTCAGAGCAGCAATAACTAACATTGTTTCAAATAACAAATAAAATGTTTGCATAAATCAAAAACCTGAAGATAAATGAAATTTCTCATACTCACACATGTAGACACAAAGACAAAACTGACCAACATGAAAGTTGTCAAAATTGCGGAGGAAACACTCATAACTGTCCGTTGGCCATTTTCATAAAAAACAAAAATAACAAATAAATTAATAAATGAATAAATACAAAAATGTGAAGAAAATCAATACTTTTAGCAAAATTAAGCCATATCACAAACAAGCCACAAATAAAGCAATAAGGTGAACAACCGACGAAGCATCAGATGCGGACGGGTCGGTATGGTTGGCAGCGCAAATTATGTTAATCCAGCAGAGATGGTAAACCTTTCATTTCCCGCTTATGCTAAATTATTTGGGACACTTTTCATCAACGCTGCAGCGTGGAGAAAGTAATTTGTCTCAACAGTTGTTGACTCGCATCTAAAGAAATTTGTAGAAGCGTCTTTTGTCTGTAGTTAAGACCACGTATCGATTGTACTAATGAGGCGCATGTATTCCAATGCTACAAGCCGTGTAAGCAGCAGCTTTTGTTATTGAGATGTGATGCGTCGTTGTATCACACCACCAGCAGCAGCACCAGCGCCAGCAAATTTGCATACAATTGTCACAATAAAAATGGAAATGAAATTTGGTCGTCAATTGTGTGTGTGTGTGTATTTTTAGTGTTTTTGTGTGTGTCTGTGCGATTGTTTAACCGGAAATTAAATTCCAATTCGAAAGGAAATTTGCATTATGCGTCAATATTGCGACTGAAACTACTTGAATCAAAACAATGTTATTGTTGTTTTTGTTTGATGTTTTGTAAAAACACTTTCGTTACGCTCGATTTGTTGCTAAAAAGAAATGTTTCTTGCTGAAAACGAAATTTCGTTAATGAATTTGTGAGGTTTTTCGATATTTTTCTCTGACTGATGCTGCGTAAATGACTGCTGCGAAATTATAACACTTTTGCTTTGGCAATAGTTTAGTAGATAGAAATAAAAGTGAAAATATTTGTATTTTGCATTTAAAGACTGCTACGCACTAATTGTCGACCTAACGAGTTGCAATTTTGTGTTGTTTTGTTGTTGTTGTTGTTGTTGTTTAAGTTAAGCATGCTTGTGGCTTGAGTCTTTCGTTTATCATTTAGCAGAGTTCGCAATTCTAACTGACAAGCGAAGCAACTCAATAGCTTGTAGACTTTCTTTTCAATTTTACTAGTTTTTAGATATGTATTTTGTTATAGCTTGGCTGTAACTGGTTAAAATTGGTTACTTTGTATATTGAGGGTAAACAATTAAAATACACGTCATAGTAAGATAAATAATGTTTTGCAAAAATGTTGTTTCAAGGGGGCATATGTGAAAAAGGGCGTAAGTACGGTGGAAATGTATGCGAATAGAAATGTCAACAAAAAGCTCACAAAATTTGCAAGCGTTAAATTTACCTTGAATTTTTCTCAATGGTATTAAACAATAAAATAGTTCACTCATGGTAAAGTGTCATAGAAATTAAATTTATTGCATATTTTTTAAATGTTAGCCCAGTACCAACATCTAGACAAGTTAACCAACTGACCTACTGTCACTCGAAAAACGCCTGCCGCTAATCTGCTTAATATATGTACGAGTATATAAATAAATATTAAGACCCAACACTTAAGTGTCAACCGAATGTCAGAGATAAATAATCCATATGTCTACAGAACGTAGGTGTATTTGTATTCATTTTGAAATGAGAAAACAGCATCTTTACTTTTATTTTTTCACCAAACACCAAACACAAAACACATAAAAATGCATTTTTTATGCATTAATTATATGTTTAAATATTTCTTTAAATAATGCGCTAAGCGGTTGGCAAACATTGCATCCGAGGCTTTAGCAAACAACATGAACGAGTAACGTAAAACGAAAAGTCGCATTGTTCGACACTCGGGAAAGTTATAAAATTCTCATAAATTTGTTGGTTGGTTAGTTGTTGTTGTTTTTGTTATTTTTTCATTACCAATAAAAATGCATAAAATTGAAAAGTAGAAGTTTCACGCAGCGCAATGTCACATCATTTGACAGCTGTCATTCAACCGCCACAGCGACTACTGTTAGTTAAATACCGTGCGGCGTATGGAGCATTCGCTTGGGTGAATGGCATAGAAGCGGTGCTGGGTCGTTGTTAATGGGCCATTCGGGCATCTTCTGTTGTGCTGCTGCATCTGTATTTGCATCTCACTGCATTGTTGTAACTGTTGAGTGCCATTGAAATTATGAGATTACAATTTGTCGAGTGGCAAATGGTCTTTCAGAAATATTCCAAAACAAAATTTAATAAACCTCAATAACAGCGGAACACAAGATCCACTTGAGAAAGTGAAATTTGGTTAAAGAATTCTTCAAATTTTGTATTCCAAAGTCATTAAATGCGGAAAATTGTAGTTTGGTGTAAATAGTGTTTCTTTTTTGATATTCTTCATCTCCGTGGATTATAAAGACAAAATTTTTATTTAAATGTTTCATTCATTCATAAATAAATCGAAGCAATATTTTACAACAAATTAATTTTACTGAAAAATAAGACTTTATTTAAATTTAATTAATTGTTTGTCTTATAATAAATTGCTTTCTTGATTTGCTTTCCTTTAATTTAATTATAATTTAAGTTTCGAAAATTTTCATAAAATTTTAAGAATTACGAATTCTACCAATTAATATTTCAGATACAAATCGTAACAGCAATTTTTGTAAATGCCTTAAAATTTTAATCATACAGATATTCGTAGCTTAGTTATATAATAGAATTAAAAAATTCTCCGAATTCGAATTACACACATTTAAGTTCAATAAACTCGAATAGCCAAAATTGCAAAATTCCAGCATTTCAAAGCTCGACCTCAAAACACAAACAAAAGGTGCGAAGTATTTTGGCAATCAGATAGATGTCCAAAGACTGATAACAATTATACGAAATTATATTAATTCCAATAGAAGAGAATCAAACAAACAAACAAACTAACAAAAAAAAAAAAACGCACCAAAGTAAAACCGCGATAGTCAACCAAAGCAATTATGCAATTAACCAAGTACAAAGCCAGACGAAACCAGTAAAACTTGAGCGTGTCTAGGATATCCGTTCAAAAACCTTAAGATTAGTGATTAGTGGGGCTCACAAAAAAAAAAGAGTGACAAACTATTCTCACGCCAATAGAGCATAGAAATACATTTAAGGGCGATGATAACAATTACAAGTGAACAACTTCCTTCCCAACACCAACAAACCAACAACAGACTTAAATTAAATTAAATAATTTGTTGTTTCGATTGTATCAGATTCACATCGTTTAATAATTTTTGTTGGTGTTATAAATCGAAATAATTTGTTGTACTCGATAAACATCCAAAAACGACATAACAAATAACAAAAGACGCTTTAACAAACAGCCGAGAAAACATACAGACAGACAGACAGACAGACAAACGAAAAGACGGACAAACAAGCAAACGTTCGTACTTTGATTTGTCACTATACCAAAATGCATGCATGAATGAATGAATGAATGAATGAATGAATAAAAACGCGTTCAAGTTCGTTGCTGCAGTCTTTCGTTTGCGACTGCAGTTTCAGCGCGTCGATTGTGTAATTATTATTTTTATTTGATTTGCTGCACGACCAAAGAAATTTTTATATGCTTTGCTTTACATTTTTTTGTTTTTTGTTTTCTGAATTAAAAAAATGGGTTGCTCAAAGAAAAATGCACTTCTTGTGCATTGTGCGGCAACAAAAGATGTTCGAAAAACTTTCTACACCCGAAAATGATGCCGTAATATCGCAATACAAAAAGGCATTTCCAATGAAAATAATGCAATGAACGGTTTTACTTATTTCCTGACAGTGCATCACTTGACCAACAATTGACCAAGTTTTCGATTGACAATAAACGGTAGATTCAGTTGAAGTCAAATTTAAATTAAAAAAAAAATACCTCATGTAAATCTTTGATTTTGAAATTTCCGACATGACTTCCCTGGCCTGCTCCTTTTCACACTTTTTTCTTTGCTAACCACTTGTTCTTAACCCAAAATCAAAAACTTTTTTTAATTATAATGTTTGTGGCTTTTTCACGAGAACACAATCATTTCGTTTCAAAAATTTAATTGCCTGTCAAAATAGTATCAAAAGCGGCAGGTTGACATGCAATTGATAGTTTTTTTTTCCCAAACTTTAAACCAACTTCATCAGGAGAGGCAACAACAATAAAACGCACAACTGCATTTTTTCCAGTTTGTTGTTGGACTCTTTTGAATTTCCAAAAGAAATGCCGCCAATTCTTTGGGCGACAAAACCACAAAATTTTCAGTAAATATGCGACGCGCAGGTGCCGCCGCCACCATCACAAAAGAAATGCGCTCGATTTGTACAGCTGAAAAGAAAGAAAGAAACACACACAAAAAAAAAACAAACATATTTAGCTCAATTACAACTTTCTTTTGAGTGTCTTCCATTGAACTCAAATATTTCGAGAGAGTAAAGAAAAAAGTAGAATGCTGCCGCAGTAAAGCTTTCTTTTGTCGTCGAGTGTTTCGTTGTTGCTCTTCTTTGGCTGCTCTTGGCGAGCGGCTAAAGAAGAAAAAATCAACACGTCTTGCTCGCGCAACACTTTGTGCTGCCGCCATGCTTCATTCTTTGACTTGGCGCTGGCTGTGCATGAATGGGTTCTAAACGCTGCCGGGCTAATGATGCTTTTACTTTGCTGAAAATTCTTTTTTTTTCTGTTCTAGGAGAGTGTTTGTAGCTAAAAAGAATACAACATTTAGTTGCATGTGAATTTTTGACACGAAAACACAAATTTAAAGCAACAAAATTATGTGTTACTTGTTCTTATGTTTAATTATTGCTTCTAATTAATACTAAAAATACTTTTAATAGACTGAAAACGTTCTAGATTATATGCTTTAAATATCGATTTTGTGTTCACTTAGGTCCAAAATGATTTTATTACCAAAAATGGAGTTGTTTTATGTTGTTTTAAAAATGTTTGTTAACAAAAATTGTTCGGAAATACAAATGTAGAACTGAATATTAGTTCTAACCAGACTCAATCATTTGTTTAAATTGAAAAGGCAGACATTGGCTTTTTCTTAATATATTCTTTAAGTCAGATTTTACTACTATACAATATTACACCTTTACTTTTCGAGATCCAAAATATTAAGAAAACAACTATTTTTGCATATTAAAATCATAAGTTATTTAATATATTCAGAAAATACGTTAACATTTGTATACGATACACACATTTTTATTTAGAATGTGTTTCTGCTTATGTATTTATGTTTATATATCCGCATTACTCAAATTTTAAATAATAATTAAATTAATTTTTATTTCAGTTTTGCTTTCGTGATTCCTTTTTTTTAAGATGTGATTAAGCTTATTCCATAACAAATCTATTTAATTTTTGTTTAATTTTTCTTGGTTCTCAAGTAACGGAAACAATATTGACGGACGATATCAAGACAGATCAACGAATAGTTGCATGCAGCAAGCATAAATCAATTACATATCTTAATTTTTTTGATATATTAAATATACATTAATTTTGGCTTTTGTTTTATTGTTTTCCTTTAGATTTGCTTTAAAAAAATAGTTCTATTCTTTTTTGCAGTTTTGATTTGGTTGCAACCATAACTTAATTACTTACGATTGCATTTTCTACAAATGTTTTTTTTATTTTTCGGTTCGAAACAACCACGAAAAGGAAATAATATTGTAGAATGATATCAAGGTAAGAAAATAATTGCTTTTTAAGCAACTAATGACCACCTACAAAGTAATTTAGAATACTTTCCTATATATTAATAGGTTGTTGTTGTTTTTTTTTCAAAGGCTCTTGAATACATTTTCAAAAAACTTAATTGAAATTCCAAACGAAAGAGTTAAACAACGAACGCGTTGTTTGGCATTTTATCGTTATCTAAAGCAGACGCATCTTTTTTATTACACTTTGATGATAGTCGGTTACTGAGGAGTAACAGTAACAGTAACAAATCTAAATTAATATTCTACTCCAATTTCAATTCCGCTAGATTACTTCCGATATTAACTTTTTTCACACATAATATTAGCGGAAACATGTTAACATACACACACACACACAGTCATACGAAACCATACAATTTAATGCAGACACACGCAGGCGCATGCGCGTGTGCACTTCTGCTGCTGTCGCTGATAAAAAATAAAAAAAATTAAGAACAAGAATCAGAAAAAAAAGAAGTAGGAAAAGTAAAAAAAAATAAAATAACGACGCCGACGACGATCAGCAACGAAGCCGAAACATGCAAATGAAGAATCGCAGCGGCGACCTAATGAGAAATGAGAGAAAGCACAAAACGACGCATGCGCGCACATCTTCGCTCCAGACCACCGCATTTCACTCAATTACTTGCTCTCATCTCGAGCGGAGAAAGAAGAGAAAAACCAAAAATTGCGAGTGGAAAACGTGGCTCAGAAGTTTGCCGGTCGCTGTTGCTGCTGCGCGCGCGGCAATTGTTGCTTCAACAGTTTTGTTTTGAGATTTTTTTCTTATTTCTTATTTTGCTTTTCCTGTCTTTTTTCTTACTTCACTCAAATCGGCTGCTTGAGCATGAGCGCAAGAGTTGAGTCAAAAAAATACAAAAAAAAAACATCAAAACCAAAAGAAGCAGAAGAAAAGAGCTTCGCGCTGCTCGCCACCACAACAATTGTTGCTGGCGCTGCTTTCATTCTATTGACGATGATAGTATGGCATTCAGACCGATTGCCATTGCCAAGGCGATAGCACTGCGTCAGCGGAACAATACACCGGGCAACTAGCAAACTAGCAACAACAACAGAGCAGCAGCATCAACAGCAGCAGCAGCAGCGGCAACAATAGCAACGAAAGCAGCAGCAACATCAGCAGCAGCGACAGCAAACAGCCAGTCTGCAACTTCAAAAGCCTTCGAACTTATATAACTACTTATTAGCTCGGAGTATGCTTTAGTTATTCGGTCACCTTTCTACGGTCAAGTTCGCTTTTCCTTCTCCTCCAGAAAACCAAAAAAAATTTACAAATTTAAATTTCGAAAAAAATATTCAAACATAAACTTGAATTTGAACAATTTGAGGAAAAAGGAAATTACAAATACCGAAAAAGCGCCGTCAAAAAGCAAAAAAAAATAAAAATATTAAAAAAAAAAGTAATAAAATATCAAACACGCAAGGAACACTCAGTCAAGCCAGCAACATCCTCGTGCAACAGTCACGCAACAATAAACCCAACAGGAATACATACAAAGATAATTCCATGCAACAGCAAGAACAAGTGCGCGTCCGTTCGCCTTAGTGATTATGCTAAATAATTGTGCAATTTGTTAGCAGCATCAGCAGCAGCAGCAGCAACTAATAAAAACGCTTGTAAAAAGAAAATAAAGAAAATTTGCATTGAATTGGCTACTGCCATTGCGCATATTAACATTAAAACGCTCAGTGACAAAGTGATTTCAAAAGTGTGCTGGCCACAAAAGGATATTCGACTTGTTTGTGTGTGTTAACTGCTGGATAAAACGTTTGTGCTATTTTGTGTTGCTGCAATCCAAACAAAGTGAGTGTGTGTACTCTTGCATAGTAATATTTTCCTATATTTTTTTCTTCTGTATGTTTGTTGTTGTTAAGAATATTCTTAAAATATGTAGACAATTGCCGATAAACGAAAGACTTCAGAATGCAACTTATGAGGGGGTATATGGCAAGGCAATTAGTATTGCGATATGTATGCAAATATTTTATAACGAGAGCCTTAAGCGAACAACTTGTGTGAGATTGTAGACAAGTGTTTTTCAAATATCAAAGGAATATTAGATTTAGTAGAAATGTGAGAGTTAATAATGGAAGTAATTTACAAATTAAATTTAAATTGATTTAAAGGATTAAATAAATTGTAAATATATTTTATTTTCTTTATTGGTTTGTCTAATTAGAATTGGTTTATAACTATTGAATCCTTTGATACTAAGGCAATGGTAAAAAAATATTTCAACAATTTAAGAATTTTTGTCCCATTATTTACAAATTTTAAAATTTTGACTCAACGTTTTTTAATTTTTACTAACTTAACGAACGAAGAAAAAAAACACAGAACTTGTGATTCTTTCTTTTATAAAATTGTATTACTTTTAATGTGCAACACCTAAAAATTCTAAGTTTTGTGTTTATGTTACTGTCAAATAAATCAAATAACTTCAAAGGTCCAATGAAAATATTTGAATATTTCGACCTCGAGACAACAACTAATGGCAAAGATATTGCAATCTTTTATATATTCCATTGTGCTTATGAATTTTCTTATCCCATGAAAAATGTTTCGGGCTTAAAATGAAAATGTCGCTTAGTGACCATTAAAGGACGACTAAAAGGCATAAAGTCTGTCTTAACATTAATTGTTAATGCAATTAAAATTTACTTGAAAAATTAAATTTTGCAGTAAAAATAATTAAAAATTCTTCATGTAAAAAATAATTTGAAAACTTTTAAAATCAATTAACTGAATATTAAATCACAATTTCGCTTTTAATTTTTGAAATCGAATAAATTAGCTTAACGCTTTTTCGATTTTTTTTGTTAATTTGTTCTATATTATATTTAAACATTAAACAATTAAAATATTATATGCATATTTTTATATAAATATACGGATTAAACGGTTCAAAAAATCATAATAAAAAATACGTATATAAATGCAATTTCTTATTGAAATCGTGCACCGCACATATTGTACCAAAAAATATTGCAAATAATCGACAAGAAAATAACGAATTTTAAAATAAAGTTTCAATTTCAATTTCAATTAACACTGCAAGTGGGCAAAAGGTCGCACGTTTAATTTGCATTTATAGCGAATGATGTATGTGCTTGTATGTGTGTGAGTTTCTGTGCACGCGCGCAACTTTCTACTTTTCCGCAAAACAGCAACTGCGGCCAAAAAATATGTTGGCCACCGTGTTGCAGCTGGCTGTAAAGCGCACATGACCAACAACAAGTTAACAACAAATACAAGTTTTGGTTCGTTTATTTTTTTATACATATGCTAAATGCGCAAAGTGTTTATGACCACAAGTCGTTAACGATGCGATAAATGATGCTCGCGCGGCGGCGGCGGTGTTAATTTCAATTAAATGCTTTAATTTTTATTACTCTGCCGAGATCTTTTAAGGGTTTCCTACTATTTTTGCTGTTGGTATTTTTATTTTGACTCGTTTTATGCCTCAATAGCCACTGTGGCACATGTGTCAAAATGTTTAACATTGCATTGAAAATTCACACTCCTCTAAACAGTGACTGTAGCAACGGCAGCACGCCAGCAACAGCAGCTCGGCATATTGTCAATCAAATTGCTGCGCTAAATTGTTGCTGATCTCTTGTTGCTGTAAGGTTATTGCAAGAGATGCATTTTTAGCTTGAGTTGTTTTTGTTGGAATTTTAATTTGCTGTAATTGTGGTTGGCGCAGTTTTAAAAAACGTGACAGTTAAATTTTTATGTTCATCGTTGTCAGGAGCGGATTACCTACAGTAAATAAACCTGGTCATAGAATTACGACGAGTTTAGTATATTCTTTTTAACATAATTATATAAAAATGAAAAATATATTTAATAATAGTTAGAAATAAGCTAAAAATTACAATTAATTTTGAATTTTTTGTAATTTTAGGAATATATTGAAAATAACAACATCTTTCTACAGTGTGTAAGTACGCTCCTGTCTAGTGGCATTGTAAGCTAGCCGGAATGCCTTGTTGTACTTGATTAAAAAGTTGTAGGCTATTTTTGTTGCAGCCCTTGCGCTTTAATTACATTAAATGGGCATGTCCTCTTTGCTGCATCAGACAAGCAGTTCAATGTGTCATTTGCATTTAAAATTTTATAAACCTGAAGGTGAATTGTATGCGAATCTGCTTGGAAAATGCTAGGGAAAATTCTCAAGACGTTATAATATACTAAAACCATATTATTGTGATCAAAAGATTACATTGTAATTATTCGACATAAAAAGCCTCGTTATGATATTTAACTAATTTAGTGATTTGATTTATAAAAATTTCATACTTAATGAAATTTTTTCTCTATTGAAACATTTTTTTTTAATCATTTATTTGAGTTTTTTCTGAATACTACTTTTAAATGACTTGCAATTGACAATCGAACGGTTATGAAGTTAGAAAAACTGCACCGACATTCTTCGCAATCAATTTTCTTTAATAAACTGACTCCGCGCAGCCGCAGAATCGGCGGAAGTGGTTTTAGCCGCAATACAAAAAGCCAAAGCGAACTGAATCAAACCAACAATAACCGATGGAGACAACGTAACCAATAGCCTGCATGTACACTTGAGTTGTACATAAACTTCTGCAGTGATTGGACAAATAAGTTTAAGTCGACTTAAGCATAATGCAAGTTTTAATTCGTTTCATAGTGAAATATTAAATTTTTAAAGGACTTTTATTTTACTTAAATTTACATTGAAATTTTTCATGAAACATTGTTCATGTCTCATAAAAAAATGATAAGTATATATTTTTAAAATTATTGTAAATGATTAACTCAAAACAACGACTTAAGCTACTTTTTTCAATTGCCGCAGTTACTTATTTCTATACAATAAAATATGAAAAGCGTCAGACAAAAGTGTGCGATGTGTACACACAAACACACAAACAAACAAACAACAGATGTACGTACAAACACATACAATAGCAAATAAATGGACAGACGAACCAAAGTGGCTACTTCCTACTTTTGCCGTTGTTTTTATTTTTGAACTTAATTTTTCTATGAAAACTTTATCAACCGAGAAAGACAAAAGAAAAAGCAAAACTATGAAAAGTGCGGTTAGACAATTTGCTGTAAAAGAAATGACAACAACAACAACAATTGACGAACAACATCTCAACAGTTACTCAACTTCGTCAGATTGACCGGTATTTAGCAAAATGATGAACGCGCATTGTCAAAATTGACAGATTGACAGAAGGTCGTTGAAAATGACGCACAGACGCGGCACAGTGCGCCGTCAGCAAATGTGCGCGCACCAGCAGTAAACCGCCATTGTTGTCGCTAGGTAATTTGCCGTTGTTAATGTTGCTTCTGTTGGTCCAGCATAACTAATATTTTGCTGTGCAGAAATTACCGCTTCTTGACAAGCCGAGACAAATTCTAATGTTGAGCGACATGCGATGTTGCTGCGCTTCCTTTACAGCTGCAGCAAGCAAACCGCCACACGGTACTTTAAAATTGCACGAAAAGTTTTTTAGCTAAACAAGTCCTTAGCATATGTTTCAAATTTTATTAAATTCACGTCTTGCAGCAGAGTACTGTACGCCAGCCCACAGTGTCCTCAACCTAATTGCACGTTGGCACTACACATACGCATGTCAGTCTAATTTGCGAACATGTTCGTAATATTTGTAGTCAGAAATTATTATTAAAAAAAACAACAAAATAATAATGTATGCAACAGCCTGTCGCATGGCATTACAAATCACTACTTTGTATTAGTAAATGTTCATAGATACTTGAACATTTATTTTTTATAGACTTTTTTTTTAGTATTTACTTTGTCGCTGTTGCAACCAGTTTCATTTGCTACGAATTCTGGTTCGATTGCTCTGTTCCTGTTGCTCTGGTGCTGCTTGCAATCAAAACAGAAGTTGCACTTGTCGGCAACAAATCAACTTATCGCCAGCAAATTACATTTGTAAGATACGCAAATGTTGCGATGAGCACTCGCTGCTAGCAGCCAAAGATGTGCCAATGAATTTTAAGTTAGCAAGCGTGTGTGCTGAGATAGTGCTGTCAATTTAAGTTTAAATGTTAAACATTCTTTCTACGATCGCAGCTATTTGAAATTTGAGATAATTTAGGTAGTAGTGCGCTCTGGAGGCAATTCTTTAAATATACGTTCGGATATTTAAAACTACGATTTTAAAATGTATTGACAAACTAACGGAACATCATTATGTATTGCAACTGTAGAATGCACGCAGTAAATGCCATATCCATCCTAGTAGAGTATCACAAGTTTAATTGAGATTTTAGATTTCACCTTCAGATATTCGACTTAGTTGAGAACTTAACTGCAACGACTATAAAAAATACAACAGTTACTGTTATCATTACAATAAATACATGTATTAAATAATAATATCAACACAATACAAAAAGTTTTCTGACCCACTTCATGTATAATGCCCAAAATGTATGCATAATAAAATTCATATCTAAAAAGCATTTAAACACCATTAGAATATACAAAAAAAAAACAATAACAAAATGTTAAAGCGTACTCATAAACTTACAACAAAACTATCGCTGGGAGTCTTAGCGGTAGTGCTAACGTTTTTCTGGCGCTTGAAAGACCGTTTTAATTTAGATGCTTTGGAGAGATTACGACGGTCAACCAAAACCGGCCAAAACCGACAAATGTAAACAAAAGTCCACAGCACATAACCAAAAAAAAAAACATAAAAAAATAAAACTATGTATAGGTAAAGGCAAGAATGAAGACAATAAAAAGAATCTGAACAGCAAATTTTAGTGACAACATTTGGGTCAGTTGTTTGGCAGTGTTCGGCCATGGATGCAAAACTATTAAAATTAATTAGTCAAGATTGTCAAAGAGAACTTTAGGTTGAATGAAGGTATGCGGAACGGCTATTTTTCAGACCCGCTGATTGCTCTCGAAGTAGCAGAAAATATAAAAAAAAATTTATAACAATGCTTAGAAAACAATTTGAAAATAATTTGCCGCCGAACTGTATAAGAAAAACAAAAGCTGACGCACTTGGTCCCGAAATATGTTGGTCAAGAAATGCGAGCGAGAGTTGCGGTAGCGCAATTTGCAAGCAATTTATGCAATTGGGTAAAAATAACAATAACATAACAAAAACATATCGAAGCGATTAATTTGCATATTTTCGCTTTTAACTCATAAATACTCCAATATGATGGCCAAAAGCCTTACCAAGTGTTTGCTTTGAAATAGATTTCCTGCGGCGGCGCAAATGCAGCACAAAACTTGAAATCAAACACTTCAAAATCGAATAACTAAAATAACTCATATTTGATTTATCAGGTATTGTAGAAATTCACACTTTTAAAAAAGAGAAAATAATTTTTTTGCCACACAAAAAAAAAAAATTCTAAATTTCCTGCTTGCCTCATAAAATTAATCATCTTGTTTAACGCTTCTTGCGTATCTTTCTACATTCTGAAGTTACTAATTTTCGTTAAGTATGCTTTTCAGTTAAGATTTTTTTATTTCAAAGTTGAAATATGCCTCAAAAGAAAAATAAAATGCACATAAAATTGCCTTCGACGGAATAGATGAAAGTGATGCTCAAACGATTTTACTGCACACTTTTCAGACATACTTTGTTTTTTGTTGAACATTTGCTTCTGCTGCATTAATAGGTGTTGATAGTTTGTCGCTGCCAGTGTGCCAACATGATTTGCTTCAAGCGATATTTTTATGTTTGAAAGGGAAAACGGTATTCCTCACCGCGGGCAGTATGCTAAAGATTTCAAGCGAAAGACTGAAGCAACGAACGTGCAGTGGTATAGCGCCTTAGAGCTATGTAAAATACTTGGCTTTTGTTTGGCGGAATTTCATATTAGGGCGCTTGCAAACCAACGAACACCCACAAGAAATGTCTATAAGCAGTTATAACTTGTTTTTCATAGATTTTTTGCTTTTGTTTTGAAAGATTGTTGTGCGTTAATTTGGCGTATTGTCGGAATGGACCCGCATTTTAGTCAACCGCCTACGGTGGCATATTTATTAAAAATCTAACTACAAAAATAAAGTTTTGCTTCTCATATCTTTTAAATGTATGACGCATATCTAAGTATGTCAAATGTTCTACTTTCTATTTCAAAAGCTGTCAATTGAGAAAAGATTGATATTTCATTGAAATAAATTTATTTATTTACTACAAAATTAAAATTTGATGTAAACATAAAAAATACAATTTTATAGTCATGGCAAGATGTATCTTAACTTCCTTCAACCTCCATCGACTCCATGAATTTTAAATCCACGAAATGTAATTACCATCAGCTCCAAAAACAAATTCACTTTCTAGCCATTACAGTTAAATAACAGCATCAAATCAAAAACTAAACAACAAAAAATCATTTTCCGACAGACATCAATTTTTATGCTCATATCTTTAAACTAATGAGAAAACCAAATCGAAAAAATTCAAGAAAATCAAACAACCGCTTCCACTTTGACCGCCGCGCAAAAAACGCATTACCAGCGGAAAACTTACGAAACAAGTTTCAATAAAAATGAAAAAATTATAACAAAGAAGAAACTAAAACGAAACTAAACTAAAATGAAAAACTGCTACTGAAAAACGCCAACACGAAAGGAAAATAGTTCACTGGGTTAAATGGCCACGCACAGTTTTAGCCAAAAAAAAATATAGAGTCAAAATCAAACCAAACTGAACCGAACCGAATAAAACAGCGACGCATTCAATTAAGGTTAATTTGTGGCCATTTCCCTAATCATATCGGAGGTAACAAAGTGCTCCATGGGTAGCACAAACGAATAACGAGAAGCTGATGTAAAAGCAGCAACAGAAAAAAATGAAAAACAACAACTAATCAACGAATTAAACAGTTACGAATGACCACAAATCGAATGAAAATGTTAGAAAGCGGCAGGAATTTCATTGAAAATTGACAGCAAACTATTTGTGCTTTTTTTTTTGTTGTTTTTGTTGTTGCGAAATGCATAGTACGATGAAGAAGAATTATTGACGTTTGTTAAGTGACAAGTGAATGGTGTGTCGCGTAATGTTGTTGTAACAGTAGCTAGCAAAAGTGTGTTCCCAAATATATACAAAATTCAAACAATTTTTTTTTTCAATTCACAAAAAAGAAAACAGTTTTAATTTATTGATATATTTTCAAAACTTTTAGTTTAAAATAGATTAAAAAACAAAAATTTATTAACTTTTTTGCTGTAAATGTACTTTAGCGAGCTACTGTCGCTGTGGCTGGCGGACAGTGCTCATCGATTGCATTGAAATGCGTTGCAGCAATTCTAACCGGAATTCTCAAAAGGATTTCTGCTGAGTTTTGCCAGAGATACAAAAAATTCTTAGATTTTTCTGCTTCTGTGCTAGTTGTGACTTTGATGCGACTTTGAAGCTTAACATAAGCTTTTGTGTACGCGCTGTCATGTGGCAACAGTTGACAATACTGGCCGCTCGATGAGCGCTGCCAATCACCACATCCACATACACATACATATACACAAATGGACCAATATATGAGCGACAAGACGGCACAGCACAGCTCAGCAAGTGCGCAGACTATTTTGTTTGTTGATGACACAGTTTTCTTTTCTTTATATTGCTGCATCGAATTTTTACCATCGTGCCACATATTATTTCTTTTATATATTTGCAATATATTTCACACAGCATGTGCAGCTAGCTGGAAACGAGTTTGTGATTTTTTTTCAGTTTTTTGGAAAACTTTTTATGTTTAGCGCAGAATTAATTCGAAGCGAATATTTTGTGTTATTTTTGTTTTGGTTTTCTCTCTACTCTTTTCTTTATGACCATTTGTTTTGCGCGGCGGTTGTGTCACGGTGTCAAAGTTTAAACAAACTTGCAGCATCTGCCGCACATCATCAGCAAATAAATTTTACGTCGGCGACGTTTGCCGCAACTCCTCTTCGGGTAACTCCTTTATTTGTTTTGTCGTTGTGGATGTTGTTTTATTTTTTTTTTTGGTTTTTACGATTTTGAGCTAATCGCAAATAATTGTGATATTTATTACCCTCACTTAAACCAGCGAAAGTCTTTTGTTTGGCAAAAGTTTGTCGTTTTTTTTTTTTTTTGTTGTATTTTTGAGCGCGCAACAAATTATTGAATAAACTTTTGCGCCTTGTGTGCTGCTCGCTGCCACCGAAAGTTCATTGATATTCTCTGAAATTTAGTTTTTTCTTCTCGCTATTGACGTTTTGGTATTTTTGCCTCTAAAAGGCGATAAGGAAAAAAAGTGAAATTTCTTGGCCGTGCAGCGTGATGCGCTTTCAAAAGTTCATATGCTGTTATGGCTGCCTCTGACTTTGATTTTGCATAAATTTACTTTTAGCTGCATGTATTCCCCATTACAGGCAGACACAGACAGACAGACAGGCATGCAGCCCCCATGGGGAATTTGTTGTGGCCAGAACCATTTGAGCAAATTTGGCAGCAGAAGAAAGTCGTTTTTGTATTTTGGTTGTGCTTTTAGGTTTGCATTAATTTTATTGAAAGTGAGTTTTGTTGGTAACTCAATTTTAAAGCTATGTTTGAAGTTTCATTTTAAGGTATATGCAATTTTTTTAATGTATGTCCGTTTGATTTCGAATTTATTAATATTTAATTGCGGTATAAGAATTGCTAAATTTATATATTGTCTAATTTAATTTTGTTAGTTTTGCTAGATTCTTTTAATCAGCTGCAAACTCGCTAAATTTACATTAATTAAAAATTATTTTTGACAAACTGTTTATAAAGTGTTTCATATAATCACTCTAATTTGTTCGTCAGCCGTGTTTGAACTAGTATAAAAGCAATTAGTACTAAATGAAACGAAAGATTTTAGCATCAAACTCGATTTCTAATTTTCGAATGAAAAACTTTCATTTCGCCAACACAAACACCACACAAACAACTGTGCAGAAATCATTTTAACTACTTCTAAACGAATTAACCGCACAACATAGCACCACCACCAAAACAATAACAACAACAAGAACGACAGTTGCTTTGTATCAACAAACAGCATCAGCAGCAGCAGAAGCCTAATCAAGTGAAAAACAAGCGAGCAACGAATCAACTACTCAAGCCAGCCGGCTTCTAAATGTCAATCCAAACAGCCAAGAGTGTTTACACTCAACTCGGCCACTTGGCGGTGGTAATTGCAACCAATACACATACACACAAACGACAACAACAACGTGCAACAGTTGCTATTTTGCTATTTGCAGTTGTTGTCGTTGGTTGCTCTAGCAACATAGAAATTTTCACGTCCGGCAAATATTAGGTAAAGTTTGGAGCAAGAGCATCGGTGGCGGTGGTGGTGGCAGTGGCGGTCGCCACGGCACTCAATGAAGATGAAATTTATTGCCACGAACTCAAGTGACCTCAATGGGGAGCATTGAAAATTTTCGTTAGGATTTTGTTTCTTTTTGTTTGTTTGGTTGTTGGTTAATGCTGCCTGTTGCTGCAACATATTGCTCTGCCTTTGATAAATTAAATGCATAGCAAATGAGAGAGGAAAAAAGTGATGACACGAAAGCGGCGCAAATTCCCAAATTTAAATGAAAAGAAATTGCTTAGTGCAGTACCTACTGCTACTGCTGCGCACAGTACTTTAGAGCAGTAACACGTTTGAGCAACTATTTTTAAAATTAAAACTTTGATTCAAAGACTTTTTGAAGAAAAAAATTAAAATTTTCTTTAGAATTCAACTAGCTTACATATTTATTATTTATCATGGTTCAAATATGTTTTTTCTACTTTTGTTGTTAAATTAAAGCACTGTAATGGTTTCTGTTGCCGCCAACAACATTTCAAACAGCTGTAGAAGTATTTTTTTAGTTGCTACTGCTGTTGTTGTTGTTTGCCTTCCGCAAGGATTTTCTAATTTCGGTTTCTTTGGTATTTTGTGATCACCACTGGCTAAAGAAGAAGCAGCAGCAGCACATATGCAAGTGGAAAATTGCCGTGCTGAATGCTTGTAGCAACAGTTGCTGCAGTTGTTGCTGTTGTTTGTGTCTGTTGCAGCGTTAAATTTTCATTGTAATTTTCGTATTTGAATGGATTGCAATGAAAGTTTTTTTCCTAGTTGTATTTTTTTTTCAAATTAGTTGCAGGAGTTTTGTGCAGTTGCGCGATCACTTTGCGGTCTCTTAAACTTATTTTGTTGCTGAATCTAGTTGACCAATTTGTACTGTTTTTTTTTTTGCTTGTTA
Organism: Suillia variegata; assembly: GCA_949127995.1. Lineage (NCBI taxonomy): Eukaryota > Metazoa > Arthropoda > Insecta > Diptera > Heleomyzidae > Suillia > Suillia variegata. The sequence continues at coordinate 42,197,337 of OX421843.1, read as the reverse complement.
ATTTTCTGCTTCGCTGCGTTTTTTGGTGACAACTTTAATTTATGCTAAACTAAGACCAGCTCTAATATAATATGATAAATAATAAAGCCAGTTAGAGTCTGATTTGAGATTTTTATTGAGTTATAAATTGTAATACTAATTTAATATGAAAAAATTTTGAACCAGCTAAATATTAGTCTCATGTTAACTTCACTTGATTTTGTTTTACTCTTACAAATATTTCTAGCAAAATAAAAGACATTTCTATATGATTTATTTTTGTCATACTAAATTTATACTCATGCATCAAATCAACGCAGCAGCAGCAAAAATTTCTCCAACTTTTATAAATTTAATAAATTGCAGAATGTAAAAAATCAAGCAAAATAAAAGAAATGACCATAGCAATGCATCCTCTGCATTAAAAAAAAACAAAAAAAAAAACCAACTCACGCGCGTTCTCTAAGAAAGATGTCCATCTGCGTCACACAAATGCAAACAGTCAACCTCACTCATATGCCACTGTGGTGGCCAAGGAGTAGCACATGTGGCCCCGGTCCGGTTTGATTTTCTGGTCTGGTCTGGTCGGTCTGCCCGGTCAATGCGGTCAAATGAAAGAGAAACAAATGTTGCATGCTGATTTCGCAGCAGAAGAGCAACAACGTTTTTGCCTGTGACATTGCATGCAGCTTCATTGCTTTTCTTTTTAAAATGCTTTTTATTTTTTATTTATAATTTTTACGTCCATTGGCATGTCTCTCTGTCTGTCCGTCTGTCTGTCCGTCTGTCTGTTGGACATTGTTGAATAGCCTGGCAGAGTGCTTGAAATGCTGACATTCTGCTCATAATGAAAACAAAATTATTGCTGACCTACAAATGCAGTTAAGAAGAAAATGCTGTGCCATGCATTTATTTATTTATGAATTTTATTTATTTTTCATAATTTCATTTTGGTTTTTCGCTGGCGCAAAACCGATTTGCGGCAGCGATAAGTTCAAAAAAACAAAATATAAGTCGGCAACATTTTGGCCAACCGGTGTACAATATTGTTTACAAGCACAGATGCGGCAGCATGCAATTTATGATGCGCTGTCGACAAGGCAATTAATAATGTTATTAAGCTAATGCGAATTGGTTTTCCGTTGATTTTTTTGTGCGATTTTTTTAATTTTTGGATATTTACTTTGGAGTTTTCAATGGCGCATATCATTATGTGAAATTGCAGGAGACTGTCGACAACTTTTTTTTTATTAAAATTACTAGATTCTACATGAAAAATGCCTGTTTAAAGTTAAGCTAAGCTGGTCAATATAAGTAATATTCTTAATGATTTTATTTGAATCTTTTATCGCTCGTTATGTTCAATTTTCCGTATGTCGATTAAATTTGTACAAACATTAATTATGAGCAAATTTTATCACTTGAATTTTAACAGCAATAACTGTCTAATTGCAATGTTTTAAAATTAATGATGCTTAAATATGAATATACAAAATTACAAATTAATGAGATTATTTTATAAATGCATGCAATCAGTGTTGGAACTTTAAGGCAACAACGAAATGTTAAGTTGACTTTAGTTAAGTTTATTTTGGAACGTAAAACTTTTTGCTTATTGACAATTTGTTACCAAAAGCTTAGTTGGTTATAATGCCATTGGATTCCCTATTAATATCAAATAAGTATAACAATGTCGTATAGTTGAGTTTTTAATATATTAATGTTTGAATAAAATTTTAAATTTAAAATAAAATATAAATATTTACTTCATGTATAAAATATGGCTTGTACTTTAGAAAAGATATTTACTGTCTTGTCGCTTTACTTTGCTAACATTGCTTGAAATAAAACGAATTCATCGAATCAGACAAGGCAAAGCCATATGCAAAAAAGTCAGAAAAGTGGCATATGGCGCACAACACAGAAACAACACGACACGATATGACAAAGAACCGAGACATTGAACTGTAACACTTTCTATTGAGGGCACAAAAAACAAACGCGGTGGCGGCGGTTTTATGGCTACTATGAGTTGCCTGTAATATGAGTACAGACAAATTTGGCTGGTTATTAAAAAAAATAGTTCTTTGAAGAAAATATGAGCGATATGGTATAATTAAAGACCAAATAAAAAAATACATCTATTAAAATTGTTTCCATATTTATTCTTTAATAAAAATTTAGTTTAGATTTTTAATCTTTTTTTTATATTAATATTATTTACGTATTATGCCTTAAATTAATTTTCAAAACATGTCTAGTACCCATACGAAAACACAATAACTAAACTACAAATTAGTTGCCACATGTATGGCATATACGAGTACACCTTTGAAGCAGAGTAGTAGCAGCGGCTTTGTCTACATGATGGAAAACATGAAAAATTGTACAAAGTAGTTACATAAAAGAAGAAGAGAAAATCCTAATGCCGCTTAATTTGTAGCTTAATAACGCACAATAAAATTTAAATGCGCCTAATTGCCGATGCGCATAATAGGTGGCTGTATATGAGGCATGTTGCATTTATGCCTTCCGGCATACCCGAAGCAGTACACAATATTTAGTTGTATGTACAATACTTATATTAAGAGTTTTTTAATACATCATTTGCCATTGAAAATGTTTATAAAAACGAAAAGCTAAAAAGAAGACAACATAAAATATATTACAAAAAAAAAAACGATTGAGTGAGCGCGCGAGTGCGCCCTAAAGTTATCACGCAGCGGCAATAAACACTTGCACGGCAAGTAGACACTTTTCTTGCCGCCAACTCTTGCATGCAGCACATGCCGCCGGCAGTCGACAGACAAGCGCACTTTATCATTGCTCAAGCAATCAAACTACCAAAAAAATAGAATTAAAAAAATACAAATAAATGAAATCAAATGCCACGCCGAAGATCGAAAGTTAAATTTCTGCCGCAAAGTCGGCGTATGTTTTCTTTCTTTCTCACAATCAACTTGCGATGCTGAGTGCGCGTTGTTGTTTTGTTATTTTTTTGTAATTTTTTTACTTGCATCAAAAACTTGCGCTTTTCCACAATGAGCACAGTAAGTTTAAGTATTTTTTGTGTGTTGGTTTCGGGGTCATCTTGCGGCGCTGCCGTGTTAAATGTTAAAAGCATTCGGCAGCGGCGGCAGTGGCAATGGCGCTGGCAGTGACTTAGGCAGCCTGCAGTATACCTTCCGCTGTCGATTTGCGGCAATGTTGCTGGGATGCGGCTCATTGTTTTGTGATATTGTCACGATTTTCTACTTTTGCTTTGTCGTCTTTCAATGCTGCTGCTGCATCTGCTGCTGCTGCTGATGCACTGCCAATGTTATTGGATTATTGTAATTAAATTGCATTTTTTGGCTTTTGAGTCATTTGACGTAGTTTTTTTTTTGTTTTTTTTTTGGTTGCAATTTTTTGGCCTTACTGTGCGCACTTTGCGCTTCTCTTTATTCCTGCTTTTAATTTGGTGTGACTTAAATCAGTTGGTGGAGGGGAAGAGGTGCGGCTTAACCGGCTGAATAAAAAGAGAAACTTCCGAATTGTATTGCAGATGGCGTTTGATAAAAATGTGAAAATCGTTGGACTTTATTTTGTGTTGAATTCTTTAAATGAATTGCTGCCAGTGCGGTGCAGACGTGCGCGTTTGTGTGCTAAGTCTTTCGTTTACACACAATTTTCTTGATTATTTTGAATATTTTTAATCATTTTATATATGAGTAAAAATTATTTTCTTCTTGACAACATTTCATTGTTCATAAATAGTTGGTATAAATCGCTCTCACTGATCGCTATCAACGCTCTAGATTATGCTAGCAGATTTTAGAAAAAAATTGTTTCTGCCCCCACGCTTGCTGCTTAAATCTTTTGTTCTTAGCCAGCAGCACAAAGTTTCACTGCCAGACATATCATTTATTTCATAAAAAAAAATATATATTAAAAATAGCAACAATGTAGCTGTCTGAAAAATAAAAAAAATTCGCACTGAATTCGGATCACCTACATCTGCAACTGCTTATCAGAAGCGGCAGCAGCAGCAGCAGCAGGTAGCGCATTACGATATGCATCTAAGCTGTCTTTGGCAATTGAGCTTAGTGTGACAACACATTTCAGTGGTGTTTAGCAATGCGGCGGGAAGCAGCAACATACTTAAGATAAAAAAAAACAAAACAAACAATGTTTAGTGGTTCTCTAAGGCTGTGATTCTGTTGTTGTAGCATTATTTTTTTTTTGCATGCAGCAGAGTTTTGTTGTTGTAGTTTTGACGACGACCACCGCACAACAGCAATTGTTATTTTATTGCTATCGCAGGCAGCACATCAACGGCACAACAGTAACAGCAACAGCAACAGGTGACATTGGAATAATTTACTGCAATTTTTTGTTTTGTTGCTTTCTTTGCCATTGTTGTGCGGCAATAACTCGCACCAATAGCAGTAGCAGCAGCAACAGTTGCAGTTGATTTGCAGCAACTTGTCGCTGTTGTCGCTGTGTTTGGTACTGCTGGCTTTGTGGCTACTGTTGCTGCTTTTGGTGTCTGTCTGTCTGTATGTGTGTGTGTGTTTTTTTTTGTTTGTCACAATTTGCAAAATCGCAGTTTAAGTCGCGTACGTAGGTCTTCTGATCTACCTGACTGTGTCGTCTGCCAGTTAGTTTGTCTGTCGGTCTGTCTGTCTGTCTGTCTGTCTGTCTGTCTGTCTGTGTATGCATATACGAATCTCCGTCAGTCTGTCTGCCGCAATTGCTGGCATTTTTCCACTGCATTGCATTCCGCGTTAGCGAAAGTTGACCTAGTGCGCTGGGGCAGCAACGTTGAGTTTAATTTTTTTCTTCTTACCATATCATATTATTTACATACAAAATCAGATTCGAGACGCCTTAAATGGCTAATGCCGATTAACTGTTTTGCGATAAAATGTCCATTTAAATTAATAAAAAAAAAGCCAACTAGCAAAGAAAAATAATAACTGTGTCAGGTAAAGCCGAAAAATGCATGTAAAACGTCGAAAGAATTTACCAAAATCGAACCAACATAATAAACCCAATGACCGTGGCTCATCTTGACGTTGGCATTGGTGACACATAATTCTCTTGTCAGCACATAATTTATGTTAAACGAAATTTTGCAAGCGATTTTACCAAACAGCAACTGACAACCGATTTGGCACATTTGTCAATTTCAGCAATTTGCAGATTTTTGGTATTGTTGTTGTTGTGAGAAATTTCACTTTTTGCCTATAAAATTTGAAACAATTTGAAATTGTTTTACTTTGTCAAACTTCTTTTCACTCAACTCAACATAACTCAATCCGAATCAATCAGCATGCAGGCAACCCAATTGTTTGTAATTTTTACAACACTTTGTTGAATTTAAATTCAATCAGTAAAAAAAAACTTAAATAAAATATGCAAAAATGAACTAGAAAGTATTTTTTGTTATTTAGTTTTTGAAATATATGCAAATCGTTGTCGTGTTGTTTGATATTCTTGCAAAGTCTTCAAAGTTGTATGATTTTATTGTTTTTGTGATAGAAGTTGTTGTCATGAGTGTGTTAAATGTGCCAAGCATGTTGTTAGTGCTCATAAACTTTTACTTTATGCGAATTTGAACTACCGAGTGAAAATATTTTGAATTTAGGTTTCCCAAAAACTTCGAAAGGAAAAGTGCACATCATTTCAAATCTCTGAAGTTTAGTTTCCAAGTCTTTCGTTTCAGTCGTGCTGTGCAAAAGTCAATGACGAAATTGTTTTTGAAATACAACAAAATATTAACAATTATTTACTTCGACTCTTATTACTTGTAAACATTTCTTTAAAAACTAAATTAATTCGTTTACTAAATTTTAAATTCTCTTCTTTTTCTTTGCAGTTGTGAGCACCTCATCAAATTCACACAATTACTCAGTAAACTAAGTGGTAAGTTGTCACTTAAAATTTATAACCTCAATACATCACAAAGCCTCAACGAAAATTAATTGAAAAAGATTGTCTGAAAAAGGTGCCTCCTGCACTTGTGCAAACACTTCACGTTTATTTGTAGCAAACGCTCGAAATACCCCGAAAACGTCATAAATTCACAACAAATAGAGGCTCATCAATATGCCGGGCACAATTGACCGCCAAAAGCGTCCAAACAATGTCGCCCGGCCCGAGCATTTTCGTGCAGCTAAGACCGGACTATAGACCACGCTCTGTTATTGGTGCAGAACGTTTGCTGTTGCTTTAGTTAGTTTATTTAATGCTGATTTCTTTTTAAAAAGCGTATTGCATTTAGGGTTTTTATTTCAACGCTGCTGAAGAAATTGTTGCTGCAGCAACAGTTGCTCGTTCGGTCGTCTATTGACGTTGCTTGGTTGAAAGCGTGGAATTTTGACAATAAAATAAACAAAGCACGCACACGCGATCATGCGCTAAGTTCGATGCGTTCAGAAATGTGCGCGGTTGCTTACGGCTTTGAGTAGTCATTTTTTTTTTTAAATACTAATAATAGTCTTATTAACAATTTCCTATACTGCATGGTGTGCATTAAAGCCTCATATAAAACTAGAAGCTGTTGCCTTTCTAATAAGCAAAATTTCGCCTTTCTATAAGTTAAGTTTTTTAATAGTTCGGTAGATTTTTTTTGTGTATCATAAAACAATTAAATAATAAACAAATATTTAATGGCATTTATTTATTTATTCTCAAAAAACTGAAAAGTATTTGGCGCGAAAAGTTCCGAAAAAACTTTGTGCATTAATATTTTAAAAATATTCAAATTCAAATTCCCAAACTTTTGAAAGTTTTCTTTATTTAATAATATTATTAATACAAATTGGAAAGTTTATTTTCTAATTATAAAAAAATACTTTCCTTGCATAATTCACAGAATAGTTTGTGCAGAATTTAAGTTTCAGAAATCTATTCATTAATGCTTAAGTTACCAGTATTAAAAATTCATTTAAGTTCGTTTTTAAAGTCTTTTGTTTTATTACTGACTGCACACTTTGCCTTAATAAAAAAACGTTACTGTTCTAAATTGATATTGTCCACTTGTTTGCGGCATTTCCGCTTCGATACTTGTCGCACACGAACATATACATACAGACAAACACACAATATCGCTGTCTGGCAAACGGGCTTGTTAGTAAATTGCCACAGTTTTTCCTTTATTTTTATTTTTGCATTGTTTTTATGATATAATTTAGCACTAAACAGCGACAATACAACATTTAAAACAATAAAACACAAGTAGAAATAAGTCATATTGTCATGCAACTGCCACATGCGGCATGCGGTGTACGTACAGCAGCCGTAGCTCTTTTACATGACCATACAAGTTCAATGCAAGCGATTGAGAATGGAGTGTTAGCGCACGCTGGCACAGCCAAAAGAAACTATAACAGCGCAACTGCCGCCACGACGCGCCGATTGTTTGAAGAAGCTGAGAAAATTTATGTAGCAAAAAAAAAATTTTACTAAACAAAAGCAACATGAAGAAATAAAACAATCACATACTCAGTGCCAAAAGTAGAGCACACAAAGAGTCATCCCAAGAAGAAGATGATACTTCCTTCTGAGCACTGGTGCTAGCGCTTGTGCTGCATGCCGCAAATGCGCTTTCAAACAATATTCATTGCACAATTATTATTTGCCATATACGAGATGCACGCTCGCTGCATGTACCTCTGTTGCTGTCGAAGTAATTTATGAGCTGTTTGCTGGCTGCAGCACTTGATAATGTGAAAAATTTCATAACATCAAACGCGATGGCTGTACGAGCGCATAAACGAGTAGAAATCTGCAATTGATAAACTTATGAAGTCTTGCGTGCAGCCGTCGTCATTCGCGTTCGGTGATGAGCTGTGAACAATTACGCCGATATGCAGCCGAGGAGGCAGACTCATCTCGGTGGCTGATGTATAGAGTTGTTGATTGATTTTGTCTGCAGCGGGCTAAGACGATTTAAGTAGCGAAATAAATCAATCTAAAGTAGGGGAAAAAGTAACACAGCTTAGCCTAAGAGAGATAAACACAAAAATTATTAAAATAATAACGAAGCTACAATGGATAACAAACAGTTTAGATATAACTCAGTTATATTTAAATTCAATTTTAATTGGTCTATGAGTCATTTAAATGCTAAGGTTTATGATTAAGTTGTTGTATTAGTTAAAAAAGAACATTACCGCGGTTTTAAAATTGAAGGAGCTAAATGAAATTTTAATTTCATAATCAATATTAAACATCCATTTTATTTAATTTGCTTCAATTTTGCTAAATAACAATTTCTAAATCTATTAACCATGCCAAAATCGTTTTACTACACTCAACAACGCTGCCATCATAACTTGTCAACTTGACTGCGGTAATTTAAAATATTTTCTAACAACTACCTCAAAAGAAATAGCAACAACACAACATTAACAACAACACCTGTTGCAAGTAAGCATAGAAAAATCAACGGCAAAACTGTTTTAACAATTTCATAACATAAACAAGTACATTGCTTACAGCATCCTTAACATTGCAGACAACACACGACTAACAACAATAACAACCAGCACAAACTAAGGCCAAGTAACTACATAGCTAAGTGGATTATTTGACCAAGATGTTTTTGACCGCATGCGGTGGCATGTGCTACAACCAGTGATGCGCACTGCCTGGTTAAATACTCGTACATATTTCACCAATTATTGGACTGCGAAACTGACTGACTAATAAATGACGTGACCTAATATATGAATTTAAAAAAAAACTTAAAAAATATTTGATACTTAGTAAATTTTAATATTTTTTTTTAATAATTTATGATCATTTCAAAAATATGATTTAAATAAAGTTTAATTTTTCAATTTGAAATATTCCTTATCGCAATGTGTTTTCGACCAATGTACGCATCACTAGCTGTTACTGTTATAGTCTACTGCCGTGATTCGGGTGAAGTCAGTGATTTACTTAACCGAATTCCAAAGGAATGCTGAGGCATTTGCTGCCTGCTCATGAACTCCATTTAAATTAACCAGTCGTAAATAATCTTTGCGGGGCGGGAAGCCTGAATGGCGCGGCAGCAATAACACAAATTTTTACCAAGGATCTTAGTGGAAAATCGATTTCAATAAAGCAAAAGTTGCAGCATCATTTCATGCCACGATTTCTTTGCTCGCTCTTGTGTTTTATTTTCTTTTGTTTTTTTCCGTCGCCTGTATGAAAGCAACGAACGCATTTTCAATTTTGCACACAGCAAGCAACATGCCAGCAACATAATCCGCAGCCACAACACTGCCACTGTCTGCCTAATGAAAATTCAAATCAGGAAAAAAAAACCTTTAGTAAAAAATATCGAAACGAAAACTCTTTAAACTAGGTCGAGGATATGCTTGGCTACATTTTGATACTTTTTTAATGGTGCAGCAGCAGCAGCAGAACCACAACAAATGCTCCATGCTGTTGCTGGCACCGCCAACTTGCCAGTATGAGCTATTTTTTGTGGCGCGCCAACGCTCATCTGCTGCGCTTCATTTCCTGCGCGTTTAGAATAGAAGCTGCTGTAGTACAAGTAGAAAAAAATTAGCGAAAAATTTTCACTTTGCCTGCTATTAATAAGCATTATTACTAAAGTTAGCTTTAAATGGAAATTGCTATTTGTTGGCTGGCTTTGGCTTCGTTCAGTTTTGTTGTTGTTTTTGCTATCGGTGTTTTGGTGGGAATTATTGTGAGAATTTGCGAGAAGACTGCGTAGACGTCTAGTTCGATAGTTTTACTGGTGAAAAGTGTTTTGGCGGATGTAAAGTGTTAATTTGCGGTTGAAGTCGCTTCTTAAGCAGTCCATTCAAAAGCGTTTAATTTCGTCGTGAAGCAACGCTTTTCCACTTTCATGATAAATTTTTTATATACTTATAAGAGATTTTGTTTATGAGAAAAAAATGCTTTGAATTCTTTCTAAACACTTTGTTTGTTGTATTTGAAACGCAAGACTAAAGACACAAACTTATCGATTTGATTGTGTTGCATGTTTAGGGGTTGCCAACAATTTAACCTGATTTTTGGTTTTTGTTTGTTTGTTTATTATCTTGTTTGTATTTTCTTGTGAATTTAACCACAATTCATTTAAGTTATGCCACGATTACAAGCACACCAAATATCGTTGTGCCAGCGTCGACGACAGTTGACCTTTATTTATTCTTGTACTTAACATTGTAAACTGCTCGAACGGAAATTATTTTCTCAGCAAGATTCGGGCACAAAAAAAAACTCCGCAGCATTTTCTTGTCATTAGTTACAGCTACAGTTGCCAATAAGTACTTGCAATGAAGACGAAAAAAAAGAAAAGGAAGACGACAACGAGAAAAAAAACTAACTACAATTAGCCAAAAGTCGCAGTTAAAATTTAACATGCCTGCTTAAATGAACTGTTAGCGAAATAAACAGCTATAAGGTACTTTCCTTCGGGCTTTTAACTTTTATATAGAAATTATTAGCAAAGTTGCTTGAGCGTTTTTTAATGTGAGCATAACATAAAAATTTACAAGCTTTTCGTGAGCGTGGGTGGCAAGAGCCCAAATTATAGCGAACCGTTGCAGAAGGGTTTATGGAGACTTTTATTAGCACAAAATATTGCTAAATAACAAGAAAGCTATAACCAAAAAAATATCGCCGCCAGCAGCAAATCTTATTGGCACATTTCACCAAGAGCGATTGTAATATTCAGCCGAGTTTTCTTTTCTTTGTTTTTGTTTTTTTTTTGCTAAGCTGTATCCTCATTCTGCTGCATTCTATTGCTACTAAGAGTGCAGCACTTTTGTGCTAACAGCAGCACATTTGTGTTAACAACAGCACACGGCGGCCACAATTAACTAATGAACAATTATTTAGACAGGCTGCAATCATAAAAACGAACAATAGTTATTGCTTTTGTTGTTGTTGTTGCTGCATGCTGCCGCCGCCTGATTATGGCGAATGATTGATTTGTAGCAATTATTGTATATATATATATTGTATACACTTTTTTTTTTTTCGTTTCGACAATAGCATGTTCTTGCCTCATTTATAGTTTGATATTGGAGTTAATTGCCGGGTCGGCTATATGAAGCTGTATGAGTAGCAACACAGACAGCGTTTAACGCATTTTGTTGCCATTGTTCGAGTGTTTGTTTCTGTTGCTCTTGTTGCTTCTACAGCCACCGATAAACCTACATTCAAATGCAATTAATAACTTCCACTTATGAGTGTGCTTGTGTTTACTTAAGACAAAGAAAAGAACCAACATTTCGATCTGTTATACTAACCCCTATTTCGATTTTAGTCTGCGTTTTGTTGATCTTTTGAAAACAAATGTTGCTGTGTGGAAAGTAAAATGTTGTAGACAAAGTTTACACGTTAAATTGGCAACAGGATACGCTTGTTGCTTCACTGTTTTCATGTATTTGTGAATGAGACGTGCCGCATGTAGTTTAGTCGTTGCAATTGTCTCAGCCAGATACTGTATGAATGAAAGTGGCACTGACAATTATTGCTGACGCTAATTTGTTCATCGCATTGCACGTCACAATTTGTCTGTTTGTTAATTGTGGCAAATTTACGCCACTTTGTCAGCGTTAGAATGTGAATGAAAATGACTGACTGTTCCAAAATGAAAGAAATTATGACGTTCGATATTGCGTTTGATGGTATTTTGTTGTTGGTGAAAAATGTTGTTTACATTTGTAAACAACATTTGTGAACATGTTTATTAACTGGCTGATGAGTGAAATTAGTGTGAGCCTTATAATTAGTTTTAAGCTTATAATAAAATAAAGAAATCACACAAACTAAAAAGTTTTTTGCTTAAGTCTTTTGTTTTGATATAATTCAGATTACTATTTTTATATATATTCTGATTTCATAAGCTTGATAAGAATCAAGAAGCATGTCAATTACTTAAAGAGAACAGACAATTTTGTCGCTTTTATTTCGTATTTATTTAAATTAATTTTCTTTTTTTTCTCCGTCAGAATTTGATTAACTTTGTGCCAATTTTTCGACTTCATTATGTATGACCAACAAAAAGTTTGCAGTCTTTATTTATAAAGTTTTTTTCTTTCGTTTGCAAGTTGCAGTTGCATTTCTGTTTCTTCATTATAATGAAAAAAAAAACAAAACATAAATAAAAATAAAAAATTGAGTATTCAAGTTGAATCGTGTTGCGGTGGCTGTGGTTGCCACAGCAGAGAATCTTCTTTAGTTGTTCCCCCTGCCAATGCCATCATTGTTATTTATGCGGCACAACAGTTGCCGTTATGCTCCATATTCCTGGCTGCAGATGAAGACTACTTAAGTCGCTCAAATCCAGAACACACTCGCGAGCGCACACGCTAAATAATCAAACTAAACCAAAAACCGAAATTCAAAGCGGCACGCTATGCCAGCCACCACAGACTTGCGGCGACGTAAACGCCCAAAATGGCCCGTTTTCTTTTAGTTAAGATTTATACACAAATACACAAATGCATATCTATATGTACATTGTTTTTCTTTTAAATTCAAATAATACAAAATTGTGTATGTGTGTGTGTGTGCCAGGATGGCAAGGAGTCAAGCGACCGATCGACGCGCGATGTGTGTTATTTGCGAAAATAATTTAGGAACTGTGCGCGAGAATTTACACAAAAGTCGCTCAAATGCAGTTTATATGTTACGATGGCAGCTCGAAGAAGAAGAAGAAGCACGCGCGCGCGCGTTCAAAACCTCCTACCAGAATCATAAGTTATTTATGATAACTTAACTGTTTTGTGCTTTTTTTCACCGGTCATTGTTCCACTCTAAACTAAAGCAAAGTTTTCAATCTTAACAAAGTCAGGCTGCGGCACCACGGCACACGGCACTGGAGTGCTTTCGCGCTTGATTGTGGGTAATTTTTAACGCATTCGTAAATATTGTATCTGATATTGACAGCAGCGAAAGAACATGCAGCATTTGCCTGTTGCAGTGTTGCAGGAAGTCAGTCGTCTGTTGGCCATGGGGGTATGTTATTGTAGTATTTGCTGCTCTATTGTTGTTATACACAAGTTTTTGTTTATTTGTGTGTGTGTGTGTGTATGTGTGTGTGATATAGTCTTCTCGCAAATTGTTACAATTTAAATTTATTGCATAATCACAGTTGTTGAAATGCGCGCTTTCAGCATTTGGCAATAGCAGTTTTGTTTGATTTTTTTTTTGTACAACTTGCAGAAATGTTGATTGGCAATATTAAATTACGCTTTATGGCAAGCGGTGTTTGTTGTCTTCGTGCTGTTAAATTACTGTATTAGCCAAAATGTATAGTCCACTTAATGATTTAATATTGACTTTAGGGTGGCATGCGCTTTGAGTGTTGTAAATTGTGATAACTGAATTTAAAGTATAACAAAAGACTTAAGCGTCGAACCTCAGAAAAATCGTCGACATTGGATTCGAAAACTTCAATATATACTTATATAAAATTTGATTTTAAGTTGTTTTAATAGTGAACATCTTACTGAATAGCAGCTCTGAAATTAAGAGTCAAATAATTTGCAAATTAATTTAGAGGGTCATTAAATTATTTATTAACTCTTTTGGTCTCAGAATTTCTTTTTTTCTATTCAAACGAATAGAATAAGAAATACCAATTAAATGTTCACTATACAAAAGCGCACATGTTCCTGGTCGCACAAACAAAAACAACATAAAAACTGTCGTAAACCTATTAAAAGATCGCAAAAGTTTATAAACGAAATGTGACAACTTTCCATCATGATAGCCAAAAGCCAGTTTCATTCAAATGCGATTAACACGCCAAAGCATGACAAATTACCACTTGACATTTTTTTTTTCATTTGCTTTTCTCACACATTCATTTTCACTTTTTTCTTGCTATAAGGAAATGAAAAAATAAAAAATAAATAAACATTGTCCAAATGTACTTACCGCGCGAATAAAAAGAGTTCTTAATATTCTTTCATTACCGGCAAACAAATAAAAATGATAATAAAAAGTAGAACTAATCTACACATAAAAGCACGTAATTGCCTGTTAAACACGGCATTCATACACACAAAAAATAAGTGTAAATTGAGGTTTTTATACCGGGCTTAAATCGGCTTAAAGACATATAATACATACTCGTAAGCAAGGAATTTCTCTTTCTTTGCGCATTCTAAAGAAAGTTATCGTTGTTGTTGCATTTGATGTTGTTGTTGTCGGCCTCTGACAGGTAGTACAGTACATACTGAAATGATTTGACACTTTCCATTCAAGCGGGTTTAGCACATGGCACACGATGAGGCCTTGAGGCCGTCATCGCTAACGTTCGTCGCCGATGTGCCACAAATGACATCAAATTCCACTTGAGACTGATTTTATTTAATTTAATACAATTAAGCCAGACAATAATTCCAGACAATGGCGCTGACTGCGAAAAGAATGGTTATGGTATTATATTTTCTAACTAAAGAAATTGTTGGCCTCACTACCAATGGTAAAGCCTCATTTTGGTACCAAAAAGCAGTAAAGTTTTTTTTTCAATTTGTTATTTTTAACACGTGCTGAAGGTTCTTTTCGAAAGAATCATTTTATTTATACAATTAAAAATTTAGATAAAATAATAAAAGCTCTCTGATCGTTTGCAACTATTTTTATTGTATACTCGAATATATTCTTCTTCTTTAATCCAGGCTTGACCATTCGAATAGAGTAAATGTTGAGAAGTCGGAGTTTCAGTGATACATTTTAAGTTATCTAGCAAAATAAGCATTTGTAAAAAATCTTATCATATTGTTTGCTATTGATTTATTTATAAAAGAAAAATGGCCTTAATTTAAAATGGTTAACAAAAATAGATTGAAAATGCCGGACTGCGGCAGTAACATGCCATGCGGTACGACATGTGCGGCCAAAATCGGCTTAACGTGACTGCACACATTAATCACACATATACAAACATACACCCATGTACTTATGTACTTAACGCTCGTCGCTTTAAGTGAAGTTCGAAGACATGTCAATGCACTCATTGAGGGTATTTATTTTTCACACAATTGTGTTTATTTGTTTGTTTGTTTGCATAGCTAAATATTTCATCTGAAGCATACTAATGGCTGCGACATGCGCTATGCGCTGCAAGTGGCATGCGGCTGAGAAGGAACAACAGCAAAAACAACTCCAGCTGAAATGCACAAATAAACAAATGCTTCAACTGTGGCATTGCAATGCATTGCATTGCAGCATACAAAAAAATAGGTTAATAGCACTCAAAAGACGCGCGCGTTCGCTTGATGATGCCACTTGCCACAGTGGTGCTGCCATCTTGTCATACAACATGGCAGAGAGGAACAAAAACAAAAACAAAACCAGCCGCACCATATTTATCAGCAACCAATTTCGCATCTGTATGTGTCGGTTGGACGGTAGCAACGCGCGCCAATTATTGCAAACGATATGCGCAAATTGTTGAAATAAATGCAGCCGCAACGATAAAGAGTTACAGTACTTTGACACAGTGAAATATTTAACTAAATACATTTATATTTTTTATTATAAACAAAAGAATTTAACAATAAATAAACGTGAATTATTTGTTGAAACAAATTTGTATACATTACTTTAAAACTAAATTATATTAGTTAAACAAAGTTTAGAAAATTTCATATTTAAATTGACAAGGCGTTTTAAAGAAAAGCTTATTTATATAAATAAAAAAAATATTGTTTTTTTTTTGCATGACACACTGTACTGTACGCCGTCTGCAGCTGCATGCAACATGCGCGCCTGAGACACTTACGCCACTTGCAATTAGTACGCTTAGCTGCGGTTGCGGCAGCAACAGTGGAGGTGGTGCTCCTCCAGCAGCGATTGTTGTCGTTTTTTGTTTTATTGTGTGGCGAATTACAGTTATGTTCGTAGATAAACGAGGCCTTTCTTCGCCGCTGTTGGCTGTCAGCGTCCGCGTCGACGTCGACAACGCTGTGTGATTTTTATGCCGCGTGCATATTTTAAATTTTTTTATAGAAAACAAAAAACCGGTGAAAAAAAATCAAGTTCTTTGGCGTGTCTTCTGCTGCGGAGTTTATTGTTTGTAATACACGTAAGCCTGCTTGCATAATGGGCTGTGGTACAACCTGCCTGTTTGGTCGTCTGTTCATCTGTCCGTCTGTGTGTCTGTTATTCTGTCCGTTTAGTCGCCTACATGTGTAGGTGACTTTGCAGCTATTTTAATTTAATGCAATTTGCTGGAATTTAAATTTACGCGAAGACAAAAGCAACAACCAGTTTGCTTTTGTTATTGTGTTTTTCTCTTTTTTTGTCTACCCGCTCCAGCTTGCTCCAGTTTCAGACAAGCGTAATCGCATATTTTTCAATGGAGTTTTTGGCGTAGTCTCTGAAAGGCACCTTTTGTATAAAAAACTATGATTTTTTATTGTTTGTTAAAATGGATATGAATTGTTTTATAAATGAAGGCGGAGAAAATTCTTGTTAAGTCGTTTACAAAAAATTGGGTCAGTTTTTTTGCTCATAAAGGAATACGAAAGAAGATGTCAAAAGAAAGAAATGCATATTTCACTGGAAAAAGGTAAAGAATATTAGTTTTGCGCAAAGTAGCTTTTTTAGTAAATCAACTAGTTTTTTGCCTAAACCCTTTGTTTATAAATGGAATACAAAATTTTTATACAAAACGTGCTTGAATTTCAAATCAGAATGTTGCTTTCGTCGTGTGGTTTATATGTATTAAATCAAATTAAAGCAAATTTTTTTTAACAAACCTATCAGCAAATTGAACCAAATCGAATGAAATTAGAGTAATTCAACATAAAAACGAAAGTCTTTCAAAAATCGCGCAAAACTTCTTCGTCCAATTCCACATCACTCAACTGCTAATCAATGATTTATGATGGTTTCCTATATACGTCTAACACCAATACTTTCACATGCCGCAAGCAGCCCACATTTGCTGCCTGGTGTTATTGTTCTTCCTCCTCATCATCCAGTTACTTTTTTTGCTGTTGTTGTTGGATTTGTGATTGTTGTACCAGTAGCTGTGAACAATGTTCATAGTTAATTTATCAGCGCACAATCAATGAGTTAATTTAACACGAAATGTTTAACATTTCTGAAAGAAATGAAAAACGAAGCAAAACAAAACAAAAGAAAGGCAAAAGGTCTGCGTTAACAGCAACAAAGCAAAATACAAAAACAAAAATAATAATAATCGTTGTGTGCGGCCACAATCGGAAATAAAAGCTAAGATTAATGAAACTGATTTGTAAATCGGTAATTGTAAACAGCGAAAACGGCGCGAGTTTATCTAATAGCCAAGATAAGTAACTGGTGGCGGCTATTTTAATGAAGTGAAGTTTTTTTGTGAACAACTTTCATTTACACGCTTTAATTTGTTAAAAAACAAAAATCACAAACTAATTTCATAATGAATCTATTGAATACTCGATATTACCCACGGTGATGCAAATTTCTTAAATCATCAAACGTAAATTGCATTATCACCGCTTTAATGATTTGCTATGAGTTCCTATTGTGTCCTACGTTTTTTTTCCATTAAATTTCATTAAACTCATTTAAGTTGTCACTTAAGTTTTAAGTGAAATTGGCAAAGTATTTGGACGCCTACACCGTTAAAGTCATAAAAATTCCGATTTAAAAATGACAACAACAGTTCGAAGCCATAGTTGTTGTAAACAATTATATAAGTAATTGAATTGAAGATTTCCATAGTAATTCTATTTAAGATACTTTCTTCCTTTCTGTTGAAAAAATAGATTTTAGTAAAAACCATTTGTTTTTGTATTAATTTTTCTTCGAAATTACGATACATTTATGTAGCGCCATTTCGAATTGAATTAAACTGATTTCATTAGTACATTTATACTGTTGCATAAGAAAGTTAGTGCACAACAGTTTATAAGCAAAAGACTTAAGAAACGAACTAACTATTTTGTATATTAACTATATTTTTGAAATTAGTAACGTAATTTCGAAATTAATAGCGATATATGAGTAATTCTATGTATTCACTATTTATTGAAAGTAATTTCATCTAACTTTTCATATATGCACCTACCTACATACCTACATAATTTCCGTTTTCTATAATACTCAATCAAAAATGTATCAAATTACAATTTAGACTCGTCAGTAACGAAAAAAATTTCCATAACAACTCCAACGCTACATCACACCATAAATAGTGCTCCTAATACCACGTTGCAGTTTGCCGTCACTGCCGCCCCTTCTGCTGCTGCAGCTGATTGGCTATTTAACCACAAAAGCGCACCATAATAGAGCCAAGTCAAACCACATTGCACCAGTCGCAGTACCAGTTTAAATTAAGTAACCGCATAGATACGGAAATGTAATAATTTCTGTTTTGCAAGTGAAATGGTAATAAGCATTTCCGCCAACTCCTCCCGCACCGCTATTTATGCATCCCAAACCCAAACTAATGGCAACTCATGAGCGTGCTAATTTATCACAGACAGACAGACAAACATGAACACCGAGTGCCGAGTGGCACTGCTAAATAAAACGGTACATTCGGTGTTCTTTTTCCTTTTTTTATTATTTTTCTTTTGCGGTCGGACAATGCGGCTGCTTGCACCTTTTTCGGCTTTGCTCGGTTTTTCGATTTTAATCTAGCCGCCGCTTAAGTCGCGCAGGCGCAATCAAATTGATATTTGCTGCTATATTTAGTTTATGATTATGCCTAAGCTTAAGCTTTTTGGTTCTTCGATTTGCAATTGAGCTCAAGAAGTGGTGGAAAATCTCCAAATGCTGCTGCTATTGTCGACCATGTTGCATGTAGTTTCCTTTTTCATTTTCTGTTTTGTTGCAGAAGTGGCGTATTTTTGAGGTGTTGGGTTTATGTATGGGAGTGGTTTAAATAGAGCTTATGGCTCTGGCGCTGGTGTGCAAAATTTCCAACATAAACATACTAAATTGTAATTTGACGGTACTCATGCTTACTTTATTGTTTTTTGTATAATTGAAAAAAACTTAAAAAAATTACTCTAACCATATGAAGTTAATTTACTTAAAATTTATTTCGTTAAATATTTCAACAAGTTTTTGTCTTAAGTCTTTTCTTTAATTTTACCAAACAATAAACTTTTAACGCTCAAAATGAACATTTGTGTCAACATATTATCTTATTAACCACAGTATCACTTTGGAGTGATATTTAACGAATTGATGAATTAGTCAATGTGAGAACCACAACTAATTAAAACAAGTAAAATTTTGAAAGCAATAACTTCCAAAGAAATGTGTTTCTTCGAAATATAAAAAAAAACGTATTAAAACAATTGCTAATTTTCAAACTCCAAGTCTGCTTTATTATTCTATTCCATATTTCATTTTACCCAAATGAAAATGTGTTAATGACAACTTCAACACTTTGGAGTATCTTTCTACATGTTATTTAACAATGGACAGCATAATACATAATACATCAACAACGATAACGATAACCCGTTCTAGCATAGCAAATCATTAGTGACATAATTTAGCCAAGAATTTGCTGCTCGCTCGATTTGAAATAACAAACAAACAAAAAAACTGGCGTAAAAAAAATACAACAATAGCACACTTCATAATTAAAGAAGCCAGCGAACGCGAGCATGGTCGACGCGTTGAACCACTTTGTATAACTGCACTGGAGCAAAAACAACAAAAACAATAACAGCACAACTGTAACACCAACTGTAAAACAAAACCAAACAAAACCTGTCATCAGGTAAAAAAAAGAAACAACAACAACAAAATATTTGAGTCATTCACAACGAGACGAGGAGCTGTCTCATAGTAGTCTACATGCCGATCGGCCGCTCTTTTGCATATGTCAGTTTGGCGGACAGTGTCATTGACCATAACACATAACACTGACAGACGACTGACAGCTGACTGACTGAAATTGGCGCAAGTGGATTTGCTATCAATTGCATAACACATATTTTTTTATTTTTTCTCAAGTATTGTAAAAAGTTGTACAAAAGAAAATTGAAAACTTAATCGAAAAATCAGGAAAATGCGAATTTTTGCGCACAAATCAATAATGGCTAAAGAAAAATGCGCAGCTGCTGGTTTGGCCAGTTTAAGATTTTCATATGCATTTTGATTAGATTGCGATAATGAGGCACGGCGCGATCAGACAGCCACGAAGGCGAGGTGCATAAGTGCGCATGCGCGCGATATTAATATAGAGAAAAAAGAAAAAGAAATATAAGAAACACAAGATTATGCTATAATATACTTGTACCTGTACATGTATCGAAATTGCACACAAAGTGGTGTTATATTAATTTGCATCGCGCCAGTAAATTAGAAATTCTACGCAATTTGTCGGGCAAATTATAACGCTGTGTGCTGATTGAAAACGTGCGTGTAAATTGCATTTGATGGTTTAATTATTTGATATATCCAGCGCCTGCAAGATCGATCGTGGCTAGAGTCTTGAGTACTTTTTCATCATACAACTCACCGCGTGTTGTCTACATTCTTTCATTTATAATTTTATATAATAATAAAAAAAGAAAACCTTATTATAAATATAAAATAAAAGCCTTAAAGAGCGTACTTCGGTGTTTTGCCGCCGCATTTCCGTTAGGTCGCACAAAGTTGAATGCACCTTGGCATACGTGCTCGTACCTACTGCCAAGAACCAATAATTAAATATCCCAAAATGCACTTTCACAGCAATTATAAGCATGAAATGAAATGAAATGAAGAAAGGCTGCAGCTGCTAATTACATGCCACTTCTATCACACTAGAAAGCGCAGCGACCCTCCAAATTGTGACCAATTAATTTTTCATGCTAGCATAAGCATTCAGCCTGACATTCGGGCCATATACTTATCGATATGAATATAAGCATACGAATCCACATACCCAAACAACGGCCAATTAAAGCATTTGATAAATGACTGCCAGTTTGTTTCATTTTTGTAATATATTGCGAACAATAGAATACAAAAAACAAAACTAACCACAAAAGATTTCAACAAGTTCATGGTGCGCTGCAGCAACATATTATACGCTAATTAAACAAACTGAATATTTATATAAATTAATATATATGTTATGAACAAATGGATTCTTGTGAAAAATGCAAAACTCATTTGCATGTCTGCGTTTTAATATTTTTCCTCTGAATTATATGGAAGTTGATGCAATTGCTCTATTACATTTATGGGTTAAGAGGTGAACTCGAGAATATCCACCACCGGCACCACATTCACTACCGGACTGATCCGACTGGCTGGCTGGCTGGCTGGCAGCAAGCACAGCGAACAGTTATTTGCGGCAACTAACAAGCGAGCCGCTCTGGCGCTATAATTAAACGGCCTTGTTTTATGCTTGCTATTTTCTTTATATATGTATTTAATTAATGGCGATTTTATTTAAATTAATTATTAAAATACATTAAAGAAATTTTTCAAAACAAATTGCTTTGGCGAGTAGTCAAGCCGCAATAGCGGCGGCACCAACATCGTTATAGAGGCGTGCACTAATTAAGCATACGGCTATGCTTTGCTTTGGACTCGCCTAATTACAAGGCTAATATGAACAACGTTTAATGCAAATACAAGCTGGGAAAGTTAAAATAGAATTTCTTTTGCTACCTATAAACAAAAGACTTGAGTAACAAATTTGAATATATTTATATTCATTAAACCATTGAATCTGTAAACTTAGAATATAAATAAAACAACGTGCAAAAAAAAAATACTGTTCTTGTTGCAATAAAGAATTAATTTTGCATCAAATATTTCTTAAGCAAAACTAAGCATGAAAAATATTTTAAAAAACTTACAAAATTTCAAAAACAAATTAGAAATTGTCATATAAAAGACTTCAAATTTATTAGAAAATAATTGTATTTTAAATATAAAAAAATAATAATTTAAGTGAAGAGAAATGCATGATCGCTGCCAAACTAAAATTAACAACAACAAAAATAACCGTTGCTGGCAAGCATTTTTCATGTAGTTTGTGGCTGCTCTTGTATATAAAAATTCGCAGCAATGTTGCCTCTCGCTTGTTTGCCTCTTTACAATGTGCTAATTTCACTTGAAGCATGTTTAGCTTAACTTTTCTCGCCATACCTACATACCTACAAATGTAGGTACTCGGCACGTAAGGCAGTAGCATTATGTGTGCGAGTTTAAGTCACGCTTAAGCTGCATAATTAATTATATAACACAAATAAGTTGCTGCTTTTGCGCCCATTGTTAGTTGGCCATATATTTTCATTAATAAACTGATTTACGTATTGTTTGAGATTCTACAAATACGTTTTACTGTGCGCCACAGGTGAGATGCGAATATAGCGATTAGGCAATTGTGGACTGTTAGAAGCGCAGAGCAGCGACGAGTATGTGTTGAGCGACCGATAAGATAAGCACGCACATGGGCATGCTGTGTATAATACTCTTATTATGAAAATTCTTAGAATAGTTATAAAGAGCAATTACAAAAAATTGTAATAAATTAAACAAAAGATAAAAGAATCGAATTATTATAAATATGTATTTTTTTTTTGATTTAAATATTATATAGTATAATATATAAAAATAAACTCTTAAAATTAAAATAAGTTTTTAGAATATATATTTAATTGTTAAATTTATAACAAAATCCGATAGAACTGTTCGTTTTATATAAATACCCTGTAAGAGCCAAACTAATTAATGCTGCAACGAAAACATAAACAATGATTGACATGAACTTTCTCACAATTATAACCGTAAGTCGCTTGTGCCTCTGGAGTTATAACACATGAAAAAAATAGTTTGCAAAACAAGCAAAAGAACATTTCCTCACACGGCTTAATGACGCCGTACTTTCAGCGACTGCTGCTGAATTAATGTAAACCATTAAATCAACGCTTCATTCAAATAACAACAATACACTTACACATATGTATAGGTTAGGCTCGTATTATAGCTATTACTATAACAGCCACATAACAAAAGAACCGTTTTTCTTGTATTCTAATTATATTTTAATTTGCTACAAATTAATTGCCCCCGCCACTGCAATCAGAACAACAACAATGAAATTTAACCCATGCTAATAACAACAAATTTCTTCTTTTTTTCACTCTCTTTGCAGTACATTTTGCGCCTTAATTTATTCCCCTGTTCTAAGTAGAACCAGAAGGTAGCATAAAGAAAGAAACAGAAAAAACAAAACAATAAACAAAATGTTTCTGCGTCGTTGCACCCTGTGCCTGATGCTTTTGCTGGTGCTGAGCAGCGCCTCTGCGGCACGCAAGACAAAGCGTCCTGTTAAGCCAGCGAAAACATTTCCACGCACCAACGTAACACCAACACCTCCGGCACCGATCAGTTCCTCAACAGCGGCAGCGTCGACCACCTCCTCTTCGGCCAGTACGGCAGCGGCCGCAGCACTACCACCACTAGCGGCGACACAGTTGGGTGGCGATGTCAGCGTCGAGGAAGCAGCACTGCCCGCCGGAAGTTTACCGAACGACAATGAATTGCCGAAACCGTTGAGTTCGCTGCCGGATATTGGCGCCGGTACTGGTGCGGCTGCATCTGCAGAATCGAAAACCGACAAACCGATGATGGCATCCACAGCGGCGTCATCGTCGGGCTCAATTGAGGAGGAATGCGATCCGGACATGATTGGCTTCGAGATTATAACAGGGTGAGTTTCAAGTTGCTAATAAAATGAAAATCGAAAAACGAAAAATATAAAATTACTTTTATTTTTATTTACTGCAATTTCACTTTTGAATAATTCAATTTTTTCGTATTTTGATTTTTTGTTTTCTAAACTATTTCCTTTGCAAATATAAAGCTCTAGTGAGCTGTTGTACAATATTTAAAACCATTTATTTAAATTTATCGATTGGACAATACATTTTTAAATTCAGTAAAAATAGAAAATATTAATAAATAAAATGTTAATGTAAATTGATTCTCTTTGAACTTTATTTGTATGTTTGTTTGTTTGTTTGTTTTAATTTCACAATAAATTACCAGCTTGTCACTGCTTTCCTTTACTTTATTACAATTTACTAATTTATTAGCTGTTGCATAACTAGTTAAAAGAAAACGTCTGTTTTTATTCAAAATGCCAGACAATAAATCTTGAAATGAAGTTGGTAAAAGAAAAATCACTTTTACTTTTTATACTCGCAAACATAAAACTCCAATATATCATGCTGTACAAATACTAACACAAATGTTGTCCGAAATCGACCGAATACTTTAGCCTCAACAAACAATAGATACATTAACTTCTTAAGGTTTACTCAATTTCCACTTCTTTCAATATCTTTAAATATGCTCTCGTTTTGTACGTATAAAAATATATCAAGCAACAACGGTTTTTTATGCAAATATGTCCAGCAGCAAAAGCATTTCTCTAAAAAAAAATAATTATAACTGTTTGGTTATCCAAACAAAAAGCTAAAGAAAAGATTTAAAATGGCTCAGTTTCTTAAACGATAAAGAGAGAAATATAAAAAAACCTACACAATTACTTAAGAAAAATTTCAATTCATATGTTAATTCTCGCTCCTCAACAATGAAGTTCAACAGCAGCTACAGAGCAGGAATGCCAGCACGTAGATGTTTAAAAACTACTTCAAAAGGCCACGCGCTACACACAAGCTTCACACACACACACGATAGCGTTTAGTATTCGCCGGGTCTCAAACAATTTCGTGAGCTTTCATTTTCATTGGGAGCGCTTGTGCTCTGCTTCTTATCGGTTTATTTCGTTGGCTTCGGACTTAGTCATAACTTAATTTATATTGTTTGCCCATTCATACATATACATATGTTCCATACTACACTGTATTGTAGCAATAACAAAGCTGTAAATGTATACATAAAAAATGAATATACAGACGACTACTGCCTAGACTTTCGTTTTCATTATGTTCGGTAGTAATTCATTTATCCAAATACGTTATGAGTCATTTTGGATATTATACTCGGCAGCAGCTGGTGTTTATGAATTTTGTTGGATTACCAGCATGTGTAATAATGTTAATGACTTGGAAAGCTTAGATAAAGTAACCGTTACAAATTTTGTTTAGACTATGCGCGAACAAATATTTTAATGGCAGACATTTTAATTGTTTAACAATTGGTTGGTTTTGCAAATTACAATAAAAGCGGTAATGTGTCGCGTCAGTTTGTCGCTTAAGTTTTTTGTTTAATTTTCACTTTGAATTTGTTGCGGTCGTGAATGGCGCATTTACTGCTAATGCGACAAATGTGTTTAATTTGCGTTTAAGTTCGCGCAGAACTTGCTGGTATTTAAGATCAGAATGACTGAATGGGTAATCAATTTTGTACTTAATTTTTGTTACATATAAAATTTTTTAAATATTAAAAGAAAATTACTGAAATCGTAAATTTAAGAACTTTTGGTATTTGCTAAAGCTTAAAACAATTTTAATACAATAAGCATCTGCTCATCCAAGTAGCACAATTTGGTTTGCTTTGCTCACACGAGTTCTTAAACAATAAGTCATAACGACAAGAGCTACCAGCAGCGAAAACAACAACCAGTGCCTACTTTCAAACAAGCCACAATAAATTACCTCACTGTCCATACGCTCGCAAATAAATTAGTTAATATTTTTTTTGTTTAAATTGTAACATATTTTTACCTCTACTCTTGTTTCTCCACTTTACTTGTTGCAGTTACGTGCTATCGGCGCCATCAAAGTTGCTTGACACGCTGCCCGGTACACTCATGTTGACCGACTGCCTGGAGGCATGCCAGATTAACGAATCCTGCAGTGCAGTTAATTACGAAACCGGCCTGTGCGTACTCTTCAAAACCACCGCCGATAAATTGCCAGGTAAGTGTGGCGGGAGGGGTGAGTGATTGGACATTATGGGTGGTACCAATTTCCATGTACGCAAAATTTAAAATCAAGTTCCTTGACAAAATCGAATGGTTTCTTAATAATCAGATTCAATAACAAGCGAAGTGCAACAAAAGATTCAAGATAAAAATAAAAACTCGTTTGAATATGAAAATTGCAAATTGTCTGCGAAATGATATAATTTGCCGCACCTTCTTTTTACGCATAATTTATGGCGTGCCGCGTGCGGCAACTTGTTTTGCAGCCACCTTGCGACTACAACTAGAGTTCCCCCGGCGACCCGTTGCCCTAGCCAGTAGCCTAGGCCTAGCACACAATGCCAACACTTGCCGCAGCAAGAGCAGCAGCAAAAAATAAAGCCTGTTTGTTGCGGTGCAGTGCCACACGAAAGCACAAGCCAAAACGCACAATTTGGTGTCGCGCGCTTGCGCGTGCTCTCTGCTTGAGCAAAAATCGTTGCGCGCACATTTTTCTTCACGCCTGTTAATTTTCCGCGAAGGGGCGTGTGCGTAAACGCATTTTCTGTGCTGCATGCCGCTTTACGCACGAAACCGTTACTGAGTGTTTAGTTTTTTTATTTTCTGTTTTGTTGGCCGTTTTTTGAGTTTTACTAAATCTGGGTTTATTTTTTTTATTCGTATATTCTCTTGCAGGTTCACTTTCGCGCTCACAATTTCCAGTTTTTACCATTTACGCACAGAAATCTTGTTTGGGCGTGCGTCCTTGCTCGAAGGCTTGGTGCATTGATCGCGTTCAAGGTTATCGTTTGGCCGACCATGTCAAGACCAGTCAGACTGTTTACTCGCGCCGCGATTGCTTAGAACTGTGCTTGGGCGAAACGGAATATACATGCAGGTAAGTACGGGCAGCTGTAGAAGAGAAAGGAGCGTAGAGCAAAGGATAATGAGTGGGGAAGCAGAAATATGTGGAGCCTAAAAATCTACACAAAACACTTATGCATATGACACATTATTTATAAAATTATTTTTTTATTTTAAACAAACTGCTTGAGTTAGTCACTTAAGCTTTTATACTTTAAAAAAATCTCTTCTCTAAATTAATTTTTTTCCAAATTATTTTACCAAACACTCTTTGGTGCTTAAATCTTTCGTTAAAGTCGGAAAGCATTTTCATCACCTTTTAAAATTTTGTATTTATTTTCAATACTACATATAATAATATATATTTACTGCATACTCAATCACTTATATACACTTATCTTCCTCTTGCTATCACTTCTTTCCTTCGAGCTTGTTTCATTTCGAACTCTTTTCCATGTCTTATGTTTCGC
Source organism: Suillia variegata (assembly GCA_949127995.1). NCBI lineage: Eukaryota > Metazoa > Arthropoda > Insecta > Diptera > Heleomyzidae > Suillia > Suillia variegata. Next base: position 42,170,214 of record OX421843.1, on the reverse strand, counting down.
TTTCACTTCTTTCTACTTTAAAACAAACAAAAATCTCCCATATAGATCTGCCAACTATTATCGTCATTCTGGTCTTTGCGAACTCTCCGATATGGATCGTATTACGCTGACCGGTTCCAATAATGTGGAGCCCTACGATGGCGCCGACTACTTGGAAAACAATTGCGCCGAAGAGCCAAGCAAATTGTGTGAATTTAAGCGTATTTCTGGTAAAATTCTGAAGACAGTGGATTCGGTTTATCAGGATATCAACAGCATCGATGAGTGCCGCGACTTGTGCCTAAACTCTCCATACAGGTTAGTTTGTTAGTTAACTTGTGGTGTATACAAACCGACATTACTCTGCTTTCTTTTGACTTAGATGTCATTCGTACGACTACAACGACACTGGTGACATGGTCTGCCGCCTCTCGCATCACAGTCGTGCTACGCTAACCGATGTCCTAGATCCCTATCTTGATGTGCCAGAGGCAGCTACCTATGAACTTTCTTCCTGTTACAATGTCTCGATTGAATGTCGCTCCGGTGAAATGATTACCAAAATACGCACCTCCAAACTGTTCGATGGCAAGGTCTATGCCAAAGGTTCACCCAAATCTTGTGCCGTGAATGTTAACAACTCGCTGGAGTTCGACTTCCGCATGGGCTACAACGATCTGGAGTGCAATGTGCGTCAGAGCGCCTACGGACGTTATATGAACGATATTGTGATTCAGCATCATGATATGATTGTGACCTCATCTGATTTGGGTCTGGCCGTTTCGTGCCAATACGACTTGACGAATAAGACCGTTTCGAATGATGTCGACTTAGGTGTGACGGGCGAAATTGAATCATCGCTGAGCGAAGAGATCATCATCGATTCACCGAATGTCATCATGAAAATTACATCTCGCGACGGCAGCGACATGAAACGCATTGCCGAAGTTGGTGATCCGCTGGCGCTTCGTTTCGAAATCGTCGAACAGAACAGTCCCTATGAGATCTTTGTGCGCGAACTTGTCGCTATGGATGGTACAGATAATGCCGAAATCACTTTGATCGATGCCAATGGCTGTCCCACCGATCAGTATATCATGGGCTCGATCCAAAAGTTGTCGCACAATCGCAAGGTTCTCTTGTCTCAATTCGATGCGTTCAAGTTCCCCTCGTCGGAAGTCGTGCAATTCCGTGCGCTAGTCACGCCATGCATACCACGCTGCGAACCGGTTATCTGCGATAATGATGCGGAGGGAATTGCCAGTGGTGAGCTCAAGTCTTTGGTCTCGTATGGACGTAGAAGGCGTTCGGTGGCGAATGGAACTGATGGTGGTAAGTTAAAATTTTTATTTCAATTTAAAGAGTTGAAGCTGAAGTGTTTTATTTTTTTTTTATTAAAACAGCTGAGTTCCTGATTAGTTCGATGCATCGCGAGAAACGTGATGTCAGCCACAAACCAGCAGATGATAATATTCTGCTCGTACAGTCCATTCAAATCACCGATAAGTTTGGTTTCAATCAGGAGGAAGCCGATGCGCTGGGCGCCGATGGTCGTGAAAAGGTCTTTGCCGGCATTACTGAAGAATCGCTTACTTGTCTGAATGGTTATGGTAAGTTGAGATCATACAGAATTTGGAAATTTAGAAAGTGGTTTAATAGTTAAACGGTTATAAAACTAAAAAGTCGACCTACTTTTATAATTGACAAAAACGAAACGGAAATTAAACAAAGAAGTTTGCTTATGAATATTCATATATATTATAAAATTCATTATATCTGCATACCTTTAAAATTTGCCTCCACACATTTGAAGTGCAATCACATTGTTCCCTCCAAACAAAAGACTGTTGCCACGAACTTCACCTATTTGAAAAAAAACAACGATTTGAAATGAATTCTCCGCAAAAATGCAAATAAAACGGTAACATCAATTTCACACTTGATGCGCTTGGCTTGGAGCACAAAAATTCGCAAACAATAAAAGAAAATTATTTAACATTACTTAACAAGGTGTCAAGTCATCGTCGAGCGTCGTCTTTAGGTCGCTCTGTAAGCCATGCAAATTGCTCCAAAAATGTTGCTTTAGATCAAGCAAACAGAAAACACACACTCAGCACGCTCAGCAGCAGCAGTAACAGACGCGCAACAGGTGGTACACCAGCAGCAGCCGCCGAACGTCAGCAACATTTGTTTTGCTCACGTTTGCACGACACTCAAGCGTGCAAATTCGCTAGAGACGCGCGGCCAGAACCAAACGCTAAGCGCAGCGAAACACAGAATCACATTGAACTACTGACCTGATCGTGATCTCTGGCGCAGTCGTCAGACTGGCTGACTGACTACTACCCGGCCTGCCGACAATTGCCACAAGTTGTTTTGCCAAATTTGCGAAGAACCAAAAAAACCAGAAAATTCACCACCAACAACAACAGCAGCAGCAAAAGAAGAAGATGAAAAGCGGCTGCTGCTTTACAATTTTTTTTCATAACTTTTTGTTGTTGTGAGTTTTGAAAGGCGTTTTAAGCATATGCCTAGAAACCCATATTTGCATTCGTATCAAAAATACATATTTTGCGCCGCAGAGATGGCGCAGAAAAACTCATAAAAAACATCTTAGATCCTTAGCATCAGCAGCAGTTACAGCAAAGGTGGCCGCAATCAGCCAGTTTTTTTTCTGGAGGCAGTGAGTGGCGCGCACATGCGCGCGTGTATAATCCAATCAGAATCTCATAATTCAAATCGCATTCAGCATAGCGGTAACGGCAGCGGCGAAAAAAAAGCGAGTTGCAATTGATTCATTAGCAATATTGGCAACAGCGGGAGCAGCAGCAGCAACAGAAGCGTAGCCAGAATTACAGTCAAAGCGGGTGAAATATTCAAACAAATGGGTTCAAAAGGTCCTACGGAATAAACACACTTTTAAACTCAATGGCCGTATGTTATGGTTGCATATATAAAGTTCTGCTTGTCTGTCTGTTTCCATGTACTTGTGCTTGTTCCAAACAAATTACTAAACGGCTGGAACAATTTTGATATAAAGTCTTAAACGATTCTTAGTTGTAAATTGTCGGAAATAGTTCAAAATTACTTTAGAAATCATTTACTTGACAGTTTGAGTTCTATTTTTTAAATAACGATTGCCATTTGAAATTAATTTATCGATGGTTTTCAATTTAACTCTTCGATTTACGCCTCTGGCGAAAGCAGAAGCTGAAGCAGCGCCATGAGTGGCAAATGTTACCAAATGCGCTGCTGAAAAACAATTGCCATAGTAGCTTCTTTGTTTTCGTTGTTTCGGCTGATTGAGGAGCTGCACGTAGACAAGTTGGCATAAACTGTTATTGTTGTTGTTGTTTCAGGTATTTGTTATTTTTGTTGTTGTCGTTTTTTGCAATTGTATGTTGGCTGTATTAGTAGCAGCACAATGCAAATCAAAAGAAATGTGCCGAAAAATTACACATGACCTCGCACGGTCTGTGGCGGCAGCATCTTGTGGCAATCGATTCACAATCGACGAGATCGTAACTGCCTGCCTGCCAGTCTGTCTCTCGGTCTGTCTGTCTGCCCGCCTGAATGCATACTGCTGTTATTGTTGCTGCTGCTGCTGATAATGCTGCAAATCATTTGGTCGTAGCAATAATTTTCCAATCATGCGGTTGTTTAGCAGCAGTTGCTCTTGCTGCTGTTGGTGGTGCAACAACGTTATGCTCAGTCCCGCTCTTGACTTTAAGGTTTTTCGATTCGGTGTGAGATTGTAACTCAATTGAATTTTTCTTTAAGATTTTTAATGCGATGTGATGAGCGATTGCAATAATTTGGCATTGCGAATACTTACAACTATGTTTAAAATGTGACTCGATGTGTGACTCAAAGCTTAATGGAAAGCCAAATAACAATAATTATAAAAATTGACTCTGGAATTGTTGTAATTCCATTAAATATTACTTAGTAATTTATTTAATACAATATATTTAAAAAATAAATAGAAAGTATTAAAATACTTAACATTTTGAAGAACTCGATTTGTTTCTAGTCTCATCTTAAATCATGATTAAACTAATTTTTATGTAATATTCATATTAAAACAAATAAACAAACCACAAATGCACATACACATACACATGCGCCACCCACATGCGGCCATTAAAAAAATTTCTAACTGAGCATAAAATGACCTACAAAAATCAGAAAAAAAACATTCACAAGCTCAACAACTCATCAAGAATATTACAATCATAATTCCACAAAACAAAAACAAAAAAAAGTTGTTAACAAAGCAAATAAATATTTACATTTGTAAATGACCAAAAATAAATAATAACAACAATTACAACAAAGCTTAACTCTCTACTGCAGCAGCAGCAGCAGCGGTAAATGCAGCTGCAGCATTTGCCACACAGCATTTGAGGCAGAAGAAAACGAATGAACGACCGACCCACAGCGCCAGTGACACACAAAAAATAATTCAAAAGAAGAAGAAAACAACAACTCCAAAATATAACTACTCAATTTTTGTTGTTGTTGTTACAGTGCGTTGCGTTGCTGTTTCCTGCATGCTGCATGCAGCTTGTTTATGTTGCTGTCATCATTAAAAGATTTAACAAAGTAACTTTAATTTGTAACAAAAAATTTCTTTTTATGGTTTTGTTTATGTGATTTTTTTTCACATTTCAACACAATAAAAGTCTGTTTTTTTTTCGTAAGTAGTTTGTTGTTGTTTCTCATTGCGAACGTTCGAAACACTTGCAGCACTTTCATGTGCAGCATTTGATGACCGACCACGCCGACCATAAGCCAGACATACTGACACAAGCACATATATGCGAACATTTGTGTCAGTGTGCATGTTGGGTTTTGCCAGCGCGTTTTCGTAAACCACGCACAAATAACCCGAAAAAAATAGAAGGAAAAAAAACAAATAAATAAATAAAAACGATAAATTCCGCATTTCAAGTGCAGCACTGCGCCACTTTCACCACTTCTTTTCCATTTCAACATAAACGACGACGACGACGATGGCGACGTTGGCGACGGACATTGTCTGTAAATAAAAATTGGTATAATGGTTTGTAGCGCATGTCAGCGTCAACAGCAAAGCACAGCACAGCACTGGACAGTTTAGAACACTTTTGCGCTGTGTGTGACAGCTACACAAGAAAATAGAAAGAAAGAAATAAGTCAATGTGGAAAGCGCATTTCATGCACGTTGTGCGTTCCGAATGCGAGCAATTATGCGTCTTCTTTTAAGGCAAACAGTTTGACTTTTTTTTGTTTTGAGACAAGTTTGTTTAAAACAATTTATGACCAGGATGAAGGGTAATTGTGACGTTCACAAACGCCCCAAACTCATTAGATTTTGGCCAGAATACTCAATATTTGTCTTAAGAAATTTTCAATGACTGTCAATTTATGATTGTCATTCTTTTAATTGCTTTTCACGCACAATTACTTAACACATTCTTTGATTTTTCGTTCATTTGCAGGTCTCGTCATCGCTAGTGCGCTCTTCCTGCTCGCACAACTCACTGTTATCGCCATCTGGAAGACGGTGCAAAAACGCTCGAAAAAGGAGCGCTACCTCTATCAGCATGATTCGGCCACACCATCGGTCAATTACGGTGCACCACCAACGCTGGTCTACGGTCAGCCGCAGCATCACGGACACGGCGGCAATGCAGCCGATACGCTTGGCAAACTTTATGACAGCGGCATGACCGGACGCTATGGACAACAATTTTAAAAAGCAAAATTATCAACGAACCGGCCGGATCAAACGAATATTGAACTCGAATTCAGTAGCTCAAAGCTTAGGCGATTAGTTTAAGTGAGGGACAACATTTTGAAACAACAACAAAAAACCATACAATTAAAAATGACGCTGAAAAAAAAAATATTGGAAAAAACGCGCGCACATTAAAAAGCGCTGTCAGAAATTCTTAGCTAGTAAAAATATTTTATACTAATTTTTTTTTAGAAAATAAGCTCTTCGAACTACTTTTTTTATATGCATATAAAAAAATCCACAAGAGACTTTTTTCTAATAATCTTTTTTATACGAAAGCAATGTAAACGTGTAGCTTAGATTAGTCCGTAGCCTAAAGTAAATTTAGCTTAATTTATTTATTTATGCCGAAAGTAGCAAAATTATATAAAACATAAAAAAAGATAAAATTTATATGAACACATTTCGACATTTAGCACATCTTAGACAATGCTCGCTTTTAAAAGTGATTGACTGGCAAACGATATAAAACATGTGACCAATAACTACAAAAACAAAAGAGCAAACTCTTATATTTTTTGCCAAAAATTGCTATTTAAAACTAAGCATTGTTGGGTATATGCGCATTCGCAAGCCCACAAAAAAAAAAAAACAATCACTTAACTTATAGCTAAGTACTCGTAACTAATTAATTTATTTAAAGTATAAAGTAAAAGTAAAAACTTAAGCCAGCGCTTAGAAGAAGCTTTCATAAATATTAATTTATTTCTACAAGAAAAAAAGAAGAAGACTATTCTAAGGTGCTTTTTGGGTGCTCTTCGGGTGCTTTGGATATATCTCATATATAAGAAAAATCTATCTCTAATCTATGCTGAATTCTAAGTCTTTCTCGCACTGTATCCTAAAATTGCCTCAAAAAGAATACTATTGCATTTAATTACACAAACAAAAAAATTGCCAACAATCACAACAAAACAAACCAACAAAAATAGTCTAAAATAATTTTGTATCAAAATATTTTAGAGTTATTAAAACAATAATTTTTTTTTTCTTTTCCTTCTTTTATATGTTTTCTACTCTTACTTGTTCTATTTTTTAATATCTCCTTTGCTAATTTATTGCATTTATAATTTATTACTTTATTTATTTACTAAATTAAGCGCTATTTATTTGTTCTTCACATATACGAGTATACTTGAACTTAATCTTAGTTGTGACCGAAAGTAAGGTGCTCCTTAGTTAGTTGACACACTGCAATAATAATTCTCGCATGCGTGAACTAAAATGCAAATTAATATAAAGAAGAAAAAACAATAACAAAACAAAAAACAAAACAAAACATTAATAACGTAAATTAACTACAAGCAACTACTTTTTAGTTTTAGTAAATTAATTAAAAAACAACTTTTTATACGAAATGTACTGATTAAGAAAATAATGAAATAAATACAATTTAAAAATAAATTATTTAAAAGAGTTTATTAATGATGGGAGTAATTTAGTTACTAACTAACTTACTTACGTGGGCATTATAACGTCTTGTCGGTCTTGGCCTCGTCCAAAATAAATTAAGTTTATGAACTTAAAAACAAGTAAGTACAAAATTCTCCGCTTAAGTGCCTCTACAAAGAATGCAAGGGTTTGTAGGTTCTTACGCACTTATTAAACTCCCTCATAAGAGTTTTTTTTACTTAAGCGGGTTAGGCACTTATAAAAATCCCGGTTAAGTGCCTCAAGACTTTTGTTTAAGCCAGCGCATAAGTAGCTCAAGGCAGTCATTATTTTTATAATCATTTTGTAAGGATTTCTATTTTGAATATGGTTTTAATAGTGTCTCAATAAAGAGAACAGAAACTTGCTAAAGATATGAGAAAATATATATTTATGTGTATATATATATTTCATAATAGTATAACAGTATTTCAACAATATTAAAAAAAATTTTTAGCAAAGAAACTTTCAAACTTATTACTCCAAAAAACTTCTTTGAGATAAAGTCGAGATGTCCACTCTATTTTTCTTTGGTTTGCAATCAACTCGACGCTAACGCTGAAGTAGTAAGCAAATATGTACAAATTAATACTTTTTTTTAATTAGTAAGCAAAGATCCGTGTAATTGCCACACCTTTCTAGCGCATTCATCTCAGTTGATTTTTTTTTAGGAAATTAGTTATTAAGCATCGTGCAAAAAACGTTCAATTATTATTCATTACTCATAAATTTTAAACCAGCCGTGTCCAGTGTAAAGTATATGCAGCAGTTCTTTGCATAACCAGATCAGAGGCGTTTTTTTTTTATTAACGCTTAACGCACGTTGCAAGATGCGTTGCACGCATGCGCAATGATGACAAGCGCGATCAGCTCATGCGCACATTTAAATTGTCGCAATCGAACGACATTTCTTGACGTTGTCGTTGTCGTCTTCGTTGTAGTTGTTGTTGTTGTTATGTATTTTATGGCAGATGAGTCTTTAATAGGGGCGTCAGTTTGTGCTTTTTCTTATTTTATTTTTATATTCCGTTCTTTGCTGGCGCTAGACTTAGCTGTGGTTGTGTTTTTTTTATGAGTCTACAACCGTCAGCGCGTAAAGGCGTTAATGTCTCAATGCGCAAGCGCGCATCTGCCAGCATTGCGTTTTGTTGTTGTTGTTGTTGTTTTTGTGTTTTTAATTTTTGCGAATTTATCATTTTTGCTACGTGAATTTGACGATGAAAATGATTAATTGTCTTTTCTTTTTTTTGTGTGTGTGTTTGCTTTTTCATTTTCTTCTTTCTTTTTACAGTTGTTCGCGATTTATGTACATACAACATAAAAGCATAAAAGACGTGCGTAACTGAGGCGTTAAACAGCCGCTTAAATGGCTTGTTCAGCGTGTTTTGTGAACATAATTTAATTAGCACTTGCCCGTGTTTGCTGCCTGCTCTGCTCTGTTCCGCTTCAACTGTTCAGTACTGCTGATGCGTGATGTTTTTTTTGTTTGTTTTTATTTATAATGTTGTTTAATCTGATTGTTTATTGTTGTTTTTTATAATTATTTGGAGATAATTGAGCTGTTAGTAATTTAAACAAATCTTTTGTCAAAGCTCACATGTTGAAATATAAAAATTAAAATAAACTGAATGCATATTGAATTAATATGCCTAATAAATTTGAAATGCTGAGAACCTCAACAAAGCTTATATTTTAACATAATTAAAACTTTAAATTAATAAATGATTTATATTTTTAATATTCAAGGAAAAATTGAAACTTAACGAATCATTAAAACTGCGTCGTACCTAAAAAATATGTGGTCAAAAATTTGTCTCTCATCTTTAACACTATTGCCAGAAAGTCGCTTAACAACTACATCAAAAACTGCGTCATTTTAATGTCCTGCACTAGTTGTCGCACATCGTCCTTCAACGTTTTCTAACTCTGTCTTGTGAAAATTTTTGATACTATGTTATGTAATAGTGTAGTATAAACACTAATGGTAATTGATTTTAACTAATTACATTTCAAATTCTACTTGATAGCCGAGTTAAACTGTCTCTTCATCATGTAAAAATAACACTGCTTTCATGTTATGTTTAGAATAGCTAAAATTAACTTGAAATGTCATGTTGAGTTAACACTAATGCATGCCAAATTACCCTATACATAATCATGTATTAAAAAAGTATTAAAATTAACTTTATAAATTCGCTATGAGCAGATACTTTACAACTTGCTCCACAAATTAAAACACAAAAACTCAATCGCACTTTCTTAAAAATGTCAGCGCGATTCAGAGACCTCCAAGGAAAAGAAAAACTCTGTCGTAACGCCTCGTTGCTCCGGCGACAAGAATACTTTCTAACAAGCGGCAAAATAGGGCGGCAAAAAAGACACTCTTCCACATACCAACCACCTAATCGCCACTCAGGCAGGAACAAACGAACATCCATTCGCAACGATAACTCACTCGATTTGAATTTTGGTTTTGTTTTTGTTTTTCTTTTTTCACTTTGGAATTTTGATTTGCATGAATTTTTGTCGAAATTTTTGTCTTTTTTGTGTATTTTTAACTTCAGCGGATTTGCTTTCATTTCATGTTGGCAACATTGCACGGTCACGACTGCATCGATTACAAGCAACTGTTGGCGTCTATGAAAAATCGGGGGCTGATTGAAAATTATGCACTTGCTACGCTAACTGATTTTTTTCTAACCATTTTTTTTCATTCATCCAGTTTGGCGAGTCTTCGAGTTTGAAGACGACGACGATGCGGACTTTAAACTCGTTGCCAAAAATAAATTTAAAACTATTTTTTTCTTTTTAATTTCTTTCTCGGAAAGTAAAAGAGGCACTTTTCTTTTTTTTTTTGCTGCGTGTTGACATGCTGCAAAAGCTTGTCCTGCTCATTAGCATTGGAAAATAAATTCAAAAAGATCCAAAAACAAAACAGCAAAAAAATCCCAATGGATGCAGCATAAACTCAATTAATTCCCACCAATTAAGCGCACTCATAATGCAGCAGCGGACGCCTTCTAATTTAGGTTGCTCAAGTTGTCACGCCCTCATTTTGATGTTGTTGACTTGCGTGTTGTTGTCTACAACAGTTGTTTTTATTTTTTTGTTGTACCTCTCTTCATTTTAATTAAAAACCAAAAGTGACTTTCACACATTTTCTACCGACGTCCAACATTTGCAGCGTTGCAATTAATTGCTGCTGATTTTGCATTGCTGCTCCGTTGGTGTTGTTGCTGCTGTTTTTGTTGAGCACTGAATTTGGCAGCAACAGTTGCCTTAGTAAATTAACAAGAACATCGTGTGGGTGTTGTCTGTTTCGATTGGTGCTGAGTGCCTTGCAGCAAATTCGCTGCTTTGAGGTTGCATCTTGCACATAATGCATTTGTTAGGTCCAACGTAACCAGCACTGCTGCAAGCTTGAGAATTAATTGCAGTGCACGCATTTCCTGTTTGCGGGGCTTAATTGAAACAAAAGCTGCGTGTGAATTTTGCACACTTCCTACTTTTCTTAGATTTATATACTCAGCAGGGGAAGTTTTGTCAGGTAATTCCGTCCTTTTGTTTTACTTCATTTTCCTTAATGCAATTCAAATCGATTCATTAATGATGTGAAACGTCTTGACTTCCTGCTACAACAATTTTTGTTTAGTTTTTAATACATTAATATATATAATATGCTGAAATCTTTGCCCTTATTAAATTTTAACATATTTTTACTTGTGATTATAAATGAATATTTAAAATTAAAAAAAATGTTCTAGTAAGTTTTGACTCCACCAACAATTAATGACAAGGCAGACTATCTGCATTCCGGAGGACATCAAACGGAATTAGAAATTTTTAAATTCTTTTAATGTTCACTTCACTACTCTTCTATTCTATTCAAGCCGCAGGAGAATTTTATGAAATAAAAAATCAAAAGTTTGTAAAATATACATAAATTGAAGTCAAACGTTAACTCAAAAAACTTCATTTGGTTTTTGTCTTTAACAGGTTCTTAGTTAGTTATTATTTTTTTTTAAGTTAACTTATTTAAAATTAATTTGAGTTTTTCCATTTATGTTCGTACCGACTTTAAAATTTGAATTTCGCGAAAAGTGCAAATTTTGCAATATTTGAAACGCATTTTTATCAACGCAAATTATCGCAATGCAAACGAGAACTAAATATGGCTAAACATGAAATAGTTGCAGCAACATGGTCAAAACGACAATAGCAACAACACACAAAAAATAAACCAACCACCGACCAACTAACAAACAAACGAGCATCAACTGAGAGAGCGAACGAAACGCGATAAGAATTGGTATTGCACCTTTTGAAGGCATTTAAATGCGCATTTATTGCATTCATTGTTCGCGGCATTGCTCGGCATTGGACTCGACTCATGGCGCAGCAGCAGCGTTCTAACACGTTAGTTAGTTAGTTGCTGCCGCCGTCGCATTTGCCGCTGCCGTTGCCGCTGCTAATGTCGCTGGACATTTGTGTGGCTTTAACAGATTTCACAGTTTTTCGGCTATTTCAGTAACAAGCTGGCATAGCCAGTTCGCTGCATAGATGCTTGAAGAAACGCTAAAATAAACTAACACAAGAAATTAGACTGCGCAGATGCACGTTCGCCGATAGTCAGGCCGGCGCGCACTTTTCCACGAGTTGATTTTGCAGTTGGAGTTGGCATGCGGCACATATTAATAAAAACAAAAACAAACCAAAAGATTAAAAAAACTAAATCTTAAGAGGCACGGTCGAAGTGTCAATATCGCGCACGGCTTGTATGTCGTTGTAAATACCTTTAAAATGATACTCAATTTGAAAAATGCTTTAAAACACAAACAAACATTATTCTTAGTATATGTTTTTAAATTTTATTAACATTTTTAAAGTTAAATAAAGAATAAAAACACAATAACAAAATATGAATAATGGACTTGCTTATAATAAGGATAATAAAATATTTACTGGAAAGAATAATAAATAGCAAACGAAAGCTTAAAATGAATATGCCTTCTGAACTAGCATTGCAGTGTAAATGAAAAAAACGATTCAGCATCAAATTAACTGCAACCGAAACATCATTGTTGAGTTGACAAAAGCAGGAAGCAACGGCAACAGTTGACGCCGCGTTGCTGAAGCGTTCTTGATGTGTTTAAATTAACACATTTAATTATTTTGGCAGTGGTTGAAAAAATACGAAAACAAATATAGAAAAAGAAAACCGCTTTTCATTGAATTTGAATTGAATTTTCTGGTTTTCTTGCAGTTGTCGTTCGGTGCTTTTACCCGCCCTTTTGCGCCTCGAGGGGGTTGGCTTTTAACTTTGGCTCTGGCCTTTATTGCATTTTAAAAGCCCATTTGTGCCTTACCAGGAAATGGCATAAACTCTGCGAGACACAAGCAAACAAATAAATTACTTTGATTTTATTTGCAAATGTTGTATGGCAAATAACTTAGGACAGTGGAGAGTTTTATTTTTATTTTTAGTATGTATATAAAATAGTGATGGGCAATATTCAAATACATAAAAATGATTTAAAACGAAAAATTCAGAGATAAATTTGATCTAAAAGTACAATTTAAATAAAGTAACGAAAAACCATAAAAGAAGTGAGCATAAAAGTTAACAATATATCAGATAAATTAATTAATTCAAATAAATATTATTCAGAAATTATTAAAAGATATTTAAATATTTGTTTAGCTACAACTATAAGATTGAATACATCTTACAATAGAAAATGTTGTCCCACTGTACCAGCGCATCTTTGCCTTGCACTTACAAACACTAAATGAGCGATTCCAAAGAGCTGATAAGAGCGCCAAGCAAATGCCGCCTTAAATTTGCGTTGCTGAATGAAATAAAAAAATTCTCTTCCTCTACTACGTCGTCGTCGTTGCGGCTTGAGCAAAAACGTGTAAGAACAACGACGCATGCGCGCGGCGTTTGCCGCCAGACCACGAAAGCGAAAGGTCGCTGCTGCTGCTTCTGCTGTTGCTGCCTTCCGTCGCGCCTGCTCCAAACGTTCTCATACAACACCAAACAACATAGGAAAACAAAGATGAAGTAGAAGAAGACCAACGAACAACACGCTCCACCCTATGCTTACGTAATCACTTGAGCCGGCGCGCATGCAATTGTGTCCTTTCTTCGAACGTGGCACGCCGTACCGTGCCGTGCCGCACCACGCGCATCCAGTTCGATACCGAGCCGAGGCCGCCTTTGGGCTTCACAATTTCCGTGCGCAATTTTCACGCACGCCCTTTTTTGTAGCTGGCCGTGGTGCATGCAGCTTCGAAACACAAATGGAAAATTGAATTGAGGCAAAAAATCAGATGCCCTTTGTGTGCACAAACAAAAATAATCACAATAAAATTAAGAGTCGAAAAAGAACACAAACAAAAAAAGATCACTAAAAATATAAATATAAAAGCGAACGTGCACGCACGCATGCGCAGCACAGCGCAGAGCACAGCAGAACTTCTTGCATGCACTCCCAGGAAAAATGGAAGAAAATTAAAAATAAAAGTCAGAGACAAAAGTCACAAGCGGAAGTGCTGCGCAGTGTCAGTGTCCTTCCTTCGATTGCGGCTGTGTGTGCTTGGTGTTGCGCAATCGCGCACGATGCCACCGTCACTAACCACAGATGCGATCAGTTGTTGCCGCCGCTGCTGCTGCAGAGCAGTTTCAGTGACAGTGACCTCTGAACCGCGCCTGCCCCCTTTCCGACTGTCTGCACACAAAAATGTTCCAATTTGTATTTCGGTGAAAATTATTGCCGACACACGAACAACTGCTGCTCGCTCGCTCTCACACTGGCAGAAAATTGTTTCGAGGCATGAAATCTTTTGTTAAAATAAATGTTTAAATTTAATAAACATTGATAAGAGTCTTAAGTCAAATTTGTATAAATTGTCTTTAAATCGTTTTAGTCTAGTTACTCCTGTAATGTAAATGCGAAATGTTTTCTCGGTGCACTGCTTCAATTTCGTTCCATTTAATTTCGCTGGCTGTGGTCTCTTCTATTCTGCGGCTGTGATTGCCATCATTGGTTGCCATTAGTTCGGTTGCATTTTTCATCGCAATTAGGGACACTTCGACCACTAAAACGCTTATCTTAACATAGCATTCGCATTTGACTGCACATTTTAGCAGTTGAGAACAGTCGTTTTGTTGTTTTGTCGTGCTTTTGTGTTTTGAATATGGTCAGTTTGTTTTTTGTTCGTTTTTTTTTTTGTGTGTTTCTTTGTTCTTCTTCCCGTGAAGCTGTTACAATTTCCAACTATTTATATGGTAGTACTGGTGCTTGGACAGAAGTGGTGGTAGGCATATAATAATTGTTTGATTAGGAGCCTATTGTGTTACTAGCTACAAATTTTAATGTTGTAAATGATTTGAAAAATGTTTCAAAAATATGTTTGCTTTATTTTTTATAGAAGATTAGAGTTAAAAGATTAGAAGATTATTTCCACTAGAACATAATCAATAGATAAACTCTTTATGAGACATGACATCATTGAAGTGATATTTATACATAGTTTACATTAAAAACTGTTTTGTAATTCATTTTTAGCTTTAAAACAACTGTGGTTTTATAACCACGACGTCCACTGTAGTGAGTGTACTCTTTATTAATGTAGTTACATCCGCTTCATAAAGTCAAGTAAGTATTTATTTATTAAAATACTAAAATTTAACTATGCATATAATTTGTTTGTAAATAAAATTATGCTTGTATAAATATAAAAATTTATCTTATAAAATAAAATCATTTAGTTTATAACATATAAACGAGTTTATAAATATAAACGACGTACTTTATTTTTATCTGCGACGTATTAAGAAACCACATAGTTTCATTATACCTATGTGGCAAGTGCATCCTCTCATAAACGTTTTCGACTCTGCAAAGCATATGCGATTAAAAATCAATTAAGTCTATTTTGATTAATTCAACACGGATTTCCTGTCAACTCTTCTGAGGTGTAAATAATCTCTTGCCAACAATCGTCGGAGTGGTTACTTACGCTGACAGCATTTGTCGTATTAATTACCTGTTTTGACATGGCAGTGGTTTGCAAAGGGATTGACCATGATTTTTTTTATAACTTTTATATTATATTTACAACAAACTAATATACATATTGATTACATTTTTCTTTAATTAAAGAATTTTGTGAATTTTCTGCAAAGTTATGCGAATACTTTGGAAGCATTTCGTTCTTAACCTTGAGCTTATTGATATTTTATGAGTTCCGCAATCAACACAAAAAATTTAATTCGCATGGTGTTAAATTTTAAGCACTTTGGCCAATTATAAAACTTTAGACAATATCGACATCAAACTTTTAAAAATAAGCGCTAACATATTTTACTGCCAAATTGTTTAACAACAACAATTTGCTTGCCTAACCGATACAAATTCCACGTTGCTCGTGAACCCAAAATACTCATCATCGTATGTACTGCACAATTTCTCAATTATACAGCAACAAAAAACAAAATAAAAATTCAACAACGAAATTGTTAATGTCTTCATTAACGTACAGCTAGCCAATGTATTTTAGCCAAAAATAAAAAAAATAAAGAAATCTCCTCGAAAATGGCGTTGCCAAATGTAAACACATAAATTTGCCAACGGGCGTTCGTTGTTCGTCAAGAAAGGCGTATGTGCAGCCATGCTGGTTGACTCCTTAAAGGCAGCCGACAGGATGAAGACAAGACGACCTTTATATGGCAGTTGGTTGGTAAGTAGTTGCGCTGTGTAGACGCGTGATCGTGCGCGCAGCACATATCACCGCATTTCGATCTTGTGCGCTTGCGTGTGCGTGTGTGTGTGTGTGCCATATGTGAATAACTGCGCATGCGCTAATATCTATTGTGCGGTGGCGCTGTGCTCTGCCATTGCTGGACAGTAGTCGAGACTGAAATATTAAAGCTTCGATTTCGAAGTTGTTGTTGTAATCAATAGATTTTTTATTGCTTAGTTTAAAAATTGACATTAATATTATTTAAGACGGAAGATAAAAAGTGTTCCATGAATCATTTAATAATATTAAAAAAAATCGCTATATAATAATATTTGTTGTTTTTTTTCTGTTTTTTATATATTTTGTGGCACATTTCCGCCTACTGTGTGTGCTGCTGTAGGTGGTGTCTGCTGCATTTGACAGCTTTTATGTTTTTGTCTTTCTGTTCGCAAAACGTTAACAAACGCGAACGCAGCGTTACTGCATTTTCGGCGCACTTTGACCAATTTGGAATGTTGCACATGCACCACAACGGACGACCGACCGCCTTGACGGCGCTTATCGCAACGCCATAAATTGAGTTGACTTCCAAAATTGGCAGATCAGCAGCGTAAGAGAACAAGGCGAAATAACAGCCATCACTTGTCCATAATTAACACGCAAACAAGTTAACATTTTATTCTTTAAGAGATTATTAAGCGGATTTTCATAAGATTTTTACCAATTAACATTCAAAAAAAACTTATACTAAATGTTTTTATTTTTTGTTTTTCGAATTTTAGTTTGTTTTTGTTGTTTATCTCACATGTGGAAAGACTGCAACAATGGTTACTTTAATATAAAAAATGCTTCCTTGTTGTCTGTCTGTCTGCCTGCCTGTCTGTCTGTCGAAAAACTCTCAAATCCATATCGAAAATGTTGAAAATTACTTAAAATAAATTAAACCTTTATAAAATTATGAAATTTTCGCGCTTCTAAAAATTTTGTTGTTGGCTAAAAGCGTGGTATACTTTTAGGCATTTGCTTTTAATATGGGAAATTAAATGTGCTTCTCCGTTCGTTGCTTAAGTTTTCCGGTTGTGCGAAGAGAGCGCATTATAATTTACTCTTAATTTATTTGTGCTCTTAAGAGAGTGTATTGCTTGTAAATTTGCCAACAAAATTTATATAATTTTAGTAAAAATTTGCATGTATGATTATTTTCTTAATGCATTTCACTATTCACTTTTTTGTTCGGCGCGTTCCAACCTTAACTGCCATACGAATTCACCGCATGAAAACCGATTTTCCGCTCAGCTCACATAACAGTGAAGTATTTTTTTATTATATGATTTTTATGTGTCTGACATAGACCTTTAGGATGCATAAGACCCAAATGGGTTTATTTATGAAATTCAATGCACATGCGTGGTGCGGTTTGTTGTTGCGTTTGCACCGCGTGTTGCCAACTTGTTAGTGGGCTCGTTGATAGTTTGTACATTTAATATTATTTTCTAATGCGAAATTTGCAGCGCTCATAAATCACATCTTGCGGACTTTGTTTTTATTATGCAAACAGTCTAGGATGCAGAAATGGGTCATAGACGCTCGAAAATCAACTCTGTAAATTGAAGATTAGAACTTATAAGCCTTTGGTAAAACATTTTTATGTGTAAGGAATATCTTAAGGCAATGCAAAAAAACTCATGTTGAGTGCACGAAAACATTTTCTTCATTTGAATCGAATAAAAACCATGTTATGGAAGTAAAATAATGCTACCGATATCTGTGTTATAAATTTAATATTATATTAATGTATCAGGATAATTTATATTTTATAGTTAAACATATTCGAAATGCACTTAATTCCAGTACTTTGGCGTACTCTTCAAATTGTTTCTCTTCTAATCGTCTAATCGTTTTTAGAATTGAAACGAGTTGAATTGAAACAAAAAGCACATGTCTCTCTCTCTCTCTCTCTATTAGACTGTTCAGTATACTTCAGCAAAGAAAATGTTGTATGCTTAAGATGTGTATGTATTTTTAATTATAGTTTTGTTTTAATATTTTGTGCATTTTCAAGATTATTTTTTTTCATAAGAGATACATTGGAATAATATCAAAAACATATTAATTTAATTAAAATCGTTCATATTTTATTAAAAAAACCACTTAAGTTACACTATGCAATTCTATAAACCCATCAAAGCATCAATATAAAAATATTTTTAAAAGTAAACTTTTCATAAATTTTTCAATTTATATTTTCTCATTGTGGTATGCTGAGAGCAATTATTATGTGAGCAATAACAATTTTGCGATAATTTATTTTAATATTTTTTTATTAGTTGACACATGCAACTTAGTAACGAAAAACATTTTTTTAATATTACCATATCAATTAAGTGTCCACATTTTGCTCTTGATTCCAAGGTGTCAAAACATGACAAGCATATACTTAACTATTTTAGAAAAACTGCAAAACAGGTGCTAAGAGCATCCATTTACGCAGAAATCTGATGAGAATAAGAAACGTCAAATATGTGGCAGTAATTTGCAAAAAAGAGAAGAAAAAAACTAATAATAATTGTCACACGATGCGACAAGCGTTTTCATGTCACAAGGCCGAGTTTTTAATAATCAATTTTCCATTCGCTTCGACGCTTGCGCGATATTTGCATGTCTCGGCATAACTCGACATACAACAAGAAGATGCACATATGTATGTATGTATGTATGTATGTATGTATGTATGTATGTATGTATGTAAAAAAAATCCATTACAAAAAATATAATGATAAAAAATATCGCTGCAGGATTTACATACAAAAAAATTGCACAATAAAATCCTACTCAGAAGTCCATTAAAAGTTATTAAATCCCTTGACGCATGCGTTGTGCTATCCGCTTATTGCTGCATGCGTGTCGTTTATGCTTACTGCACTAAACTGGACTTTTTTCACTGCCTCATGCGCGTTTTGTGCTGCTAAAGCTGAGAGCCCATAATTAAGATTCAATTACATGGAAATATGTTTTTTTGTTGTTGTATTTTTCGTATGCCGCTTTAACGCTTCCCTAAATGTGTGTTGACGTGTGGCAACACTGGTTGTCGCCGTCATTTGCGCCATTTTTGTCGCTTGCAACTACGCCAATACGTGCTTGCAACATTTGCTAAGCGCAGAGTAAATTACAAATGCAGCAAACGTCTTTTGTGTGTGTTTGTGTGTGTGTGTGTGTTTGTGTGTGTTTGTGTGGTTTTTGTGGCATTGTCAGTTCTCGCAGGACTTATTTTGTAATTAGCACTAAAAGCCAGTGTTGCATGCAAAGTGACGGCGACAGTTGGCAGACGACGATGCACAGTAGCTACCTGCGAATATAAAATCAAAAAATTCAAAATAGTTTGGCTAACAATTTACAGCTACAAAATTAAAATTGTTTATTTTTTCTATTTTTATCTCTAAAATAATTAAAATTGCCGTATTTTTGATATATTTTATAGATGGTTCCAACATAGACATCAAATAAAAAATGTCAGGCAGCTTAAATAATAGATTTCAAATATCTCAAATTTTTTAAGTTTAAACTTTTACTGTTCTTAATAGACAATATATTTTATTTAATTATTTATAAAATTTTAAAAATTATTTGCTTAACATTTTCTTAAAATTGTCTGATCGCTATGAAAACGTTTTTTTCTAAAAAGAAGCACTGTACGACGGCATTTTCTTATAACATGCAGACACTGTTGTTCCGTGAAAGATGCTGCTACTGTTGCTGTGTATATTCTTATTCTTGTTCTTCTTTTGCTGTTGCTGCTGTTGCTGCTGCTGACTGCAATAAAATGATGCATGTCATGCAAATACGCGATGAACGCAAAGGACTAATGTGCTTTCAAATGGTGTTGCCGCTGTATTGGCGGTGCTTTAACAGCTAAGAGCAACAACAGCAACAACAGCAACAACAACAGCAACAACAACAACAACGACGACAGCATCAACATTTCATGTGCACAGTTCATTTGTAAATGTAAATATGTTAAGCAATCTGTGCTTTGTATGGCATTTTTAAGCGTTGTGGGCTAATGAACGTGCGCAACTACACAAGGACATGCTTTTTTATACATGTTTAGTTTTAAAGGGACTTCTAATTTGAAGAAAAGCTGAATTTACACCTGCATTCAAAAGTTACAATTTAATAACAAAAATAATTAATTTTCTTGGTAATCTTAAAACAAGTGCTTTAAAATGGGTTAAGAATTTTAATAGCAAAGCAAACAATTTCAATGAGTTTGTTAAATTTCTTGTCTTAAATTTCCATTTAATAAGTTGAGAAAATGCATTGCAAACAAATTTTAAATAAATGAAAAGCGAATACTAAAGCGTTTGCAACCTTAAAACCTATTTAATGTGCATTATTTTTGTTCCCAACTAAGGAAAATTGCAAAATATATTTGTTTTTTGTTTTTGCAATTGACATGGTCGAATAATTAATTTCGATTTCTTCAAAATTGTTTTCAAAATAGATTTCATTCTCATTCTCGTCGGCAATCGCATTCTAATTTGTCGCTACTTAACGACTATTAGAAAACAAAAACAACAGCGATAGCAACAACATGTGCCAACAAAAAATCACACATACACACACACACAACCCAAAAGCAAGAGAAACTCTGCTAAATTGCATATAATTGCAAATTTTCATTTCCTTGTTAAACTGATATCGTGTTATCGAGTATTTTCACAGCAATTAGGCAACAAAAAAAAAACAACAACAAAAACATAGAGAAGCAGGCGCAGCAAATGCGCCACACTAACAACTGCCAACACAACGAAACATGCAACACTTGCGCTTGCACAGCAACTAAGGCAGCAAACGCTTGCAACACTTTGCTAAAGTTCTTAACTCTGGGCTGAGCAAAAACAATAACAACAACAACAAGAACAGCGACAGAAAAAAAACAACCGTTTAAAATTATTTGTGTTGTTGCTGTTGTTTTTTAATTTGCACACTCTTTGTTGGCAATAAATCGCATTAAGTCTCTCTTTCCAATTACATCGGTCGGCCACTTGCTGCACAACAACAACAGCCTTGCAACAAATGCTCCGCTCTGTCTAATAGGCAACACCGTAGCAGTAGGGCGGTGTTGGTGCTGCTGCTGTTGCTGGTGGCTCGACAATGCCAAAAACGGCAACATTACATATCAAGAGGCAACATTAGAGAAATCCAGACAGTAACAAAAAAAAAATTGATATAATTTAATGAAAAGAAAAAAAAAAATATGACAGATGGCGCTCGCATCTAGCAAACAAATGCCACGCAACATTATGACATTTGAATGGTCGGTCGCTGCTGAATGCCAAAAGTAATGCCAAATGGAAATAGAAAATGCGCGTGTGCGCTCACACCATAAATTCGAAGAAGCACTCAGGAAAAGGATTTATATGAATAAAATACTTAAATGAAGTCTCTTTAAAATTTTATCAATTATTTAAATATTCTATTAGATTACAAACAACAAAATTAAAAAATGCCCTTTTAATTAAATATGTAAAATAATACAAAAATTTTTCAAAACTATTTTTTGTATTTTGTTGATTTTTTCCCACAGTGTGCTGTCTGCTGCTGCCAACAATTGTACGCAAAATGTGAGAAGAAAGAGTAATGAAAGAAAAAAGAAAAACGAAAAAAATTTATTTAAAAAGCGCGCACTGCTGCCATTTAACCATGTTCAAAGGCCACCGACAGCAGCGGCAGCAGAAGCGGCAAATGTAAAATGCACGAAATGCATGCTGCATGCAGTATGTAGCATTTGCAGCATCACAAACGGCAGCAGTAGCAATAGAACAACAACAAGAACAGGAGCATCACAGCATCAGCAGCAGCATCCGCAAGAGATGCCACTTGTTGATGCCGAGTTTTTGTGTCTTGCTTTTGTTTACTGCTGCGTCTAATTAGAATTGCGCCGTTTGCATTTAAATTCAATTTGAACGCATGCTTAAAATCACTGCGAAATGTTTGTGCAACGCGCGCACTGACCGGAATTTGTATTTGTATTTTTACTCTTCTTCTTCGTTTTTTTTTGCTATTCGAAGCGTAGCACTTAAATACCGGATTCTCATTAACGAAGTTGCCACATAAAATTTCGTAAATTATCGGTTTAGTGCGTATTTGCAATTTCGTATGTTTGAAGAGCTCATTTCGTCACTTCGGTAGCAGCAGCGTAATCTCGTAACAGTGTTGCTAGACAAATTTATTGTGTCGCCGTCAATAAGTAAAATAATTTATGATACAACTGGTTGCAACTTGCAAATGTCTTTGCAATAATGAGGAAATTGAATGCATGAAGCATCACAATATGTGGTCGGGTAGTTAAAGTTTTAAGTGGTATTAATTCAGTTTATTCTTCAGTTCCACGCAGCTGTTTACATAACAAAATAAAACGTATTTTCTTTAATTAGGTGTGAACATAATAAACGCTTGAGAAGTCCATCTCTAACCACAAGTAAAATAAATATAAGAAAAAGTCACATAATAAGAGTCCATACTGTGACGAACCTTCGGCTGGGGTATCACTCGCCGATGTCCAGAGGTTCGCGTCACAGAAAATTTATTTGTGTGGGACTAGGGCAGATGCATAAGTTAAACACGATGCGTTTAAATTGTTTCACTTAGTTTCTATTTATTGTTTCATTTAGTTTCTATTTATTTTAATTTAATTATATTTAATCACATTTTAGTTCTTATATTTAATTTTAGTTTTAATTTTAAGTTAAATTTTAGTTTTGATTTAATTTCAACATTTTCAGGATTTTTCGTTATAGTCGCGGAAGCCCCGATAGTCTCGACCACGTGGTCGTGAAAATATGGCGTACCGGTCGCGGAAGCACTGGCAGCGCAGTCGTCGTAAACGTGCGAGCCGGTCGCGGATGCACCGGTAGCGCAGTCGAAAATAATGTGTGCTACGGTCGCGGCAGCACCGTCAGCAGAATCGAAATAACGTGCGCAGCGGTCGCGTAAGCACCGGCAGCGCCGTCGAAAAAGTAAATAAAATACGCAGCGGTCGCGGAAGCACCGGCAGCGCAGTCGAAAATAATTTGTGCTATGGTCGCGGAAGCACCGTTAGCAAAATTGGAAAGAAAGCGCGCAGCGGTCGCGTAAGCACCGGCAGCGCAGTCGAAAATTATTTATGCGGCGTCGCGGCAGCACCGGCAGTGCAGTCGAAAAGGTGCTGTGTCTCGGAAGCCCCGGCAGCGTATCTCGGGAGCCCCGGCATCGCAGTCGAAGTCGTGTAGTCCAAGTCGAGTCGCAAGGAAATATTTCTCTTGCCGAGTCGAGTTACCTTTTATTTCGCGTTCCGGTGTCAACTTCGTAAGGCCAAAGCTCCAACGAGAGTGAATGTTCGGTTCGATTTCGATTCTCTCGAAGTTTCTTTTCGCGACGACGCCCAGAGTTGCATTTTTTTTTTTGCAAATGTCATTTCCAAACATTTCGCGATTCGACTTTGTTTGGAAATGCTTCAGGGCTTCACGCTATTGTTTTTAATATCTGTTATTATTTTTACTTTTGTCTTAGTTCTAGTTTACTTCAGTTCTCTTTTCATTATTTACGCTTAAAATAAATAAGTTATATAAACTTAATGCTTATTAATTAAAAAAAAAATAATTATTTCAATTCATTTGAAGTAAATGGGATTCTATCCCTTATTTTAATTAATAATATAAATGAAAATAAAAGAACATAAATAGGGTTCAGTCCCAAACGAATGAAAGAAAATAAATGAACTTAAACTAACTTAACCTAATGTGTGGGCGCAAACGAATTGGTGACTTGCGTCCTCACACATCCTCCGTTTTCCGGGGGGGGATACGGCGGCACGAAACGAGGCCCTGGCGAGTCGCTAAAAAGCTGAATCCCACTCCACCGAAGGTCCTCGCAAAGGTGCGGCGCCTACCTGGCACAGCGTTGCTGTCGAGCGTCTCTCGTAGTTCTTGGACGGCGCTGTGGTCCAGCCCGGTGATGTCTACCCCTGCCAACCGGTCGTGCGAAGGCGATAGATGATGTGCGGGTGGCAGAACCACACGCGCTGGCGACGCCTCCCGCCGCTGTGACCGATTGCGTGTTCGTTGTTGGACCGCACGGGTGGGCGACGTAGCCTCGTGTTGGGACCGATTCTTCGAGTGGTGTGGTTCGGCCCGTGTCGGCGATTTGGCTCGACGTTGTGGGCGGTTGGTTACCGCCGGACTCAGTGGGTGGTGTGGTGGACGCTGATCGGCTGTGGGGCTTGGTGTGAGACTTCGATGGTGGCTGGCGGCTCCTGGGCTAGGAGTTACGCTTTGAGGCCGGCCAGTTGACTCTGTGTTCGATGGGCGGCGACGCGGCGGTATTGGGAAGAGTCGCGACCGTGGTGAGATTAACCGTGGATCTCTTTGGGCCCTCGTCTGTGGCGGGGACGCTGGTGGTCTCTGTGACCGGCGGTCTTGCTGCGACGCCAGTCGCTGGGCCTCCCGTTCGCTTGCAGCGCGCGATGTGGATGGGCGCTCGTCAATCGGTGATAGCTTCCATCGAAGCTTGGTCGTTGTGGCTGGTCGAGTTTTCGTCTGCCTAATCGGCGATCTACCGCGCTGCTCGCCTCGAGCTTCTTTTGCCGGTTCGGATCGCTCGCTCGACCGTGTCGATCGCGGGAGTAGTCGCGTTGATATTGGCTGTGTCTGAGAATGGGCCGTCTGGGCTACCCAGCGCGCAACGCGTTCGCGAGTGGCGCGTGAAGAAGAATACTGCTTGTTCTC
Source organism: Suillia variegata (assembly GCA_949127995.1). Classification (NCBI taxonomy): domain Eukaryota; kingdom Metazoa; phylum Arthropoda; class Insecta; order Diptera; family Heleomyzidae; genus Suillia; species Suillia variegata. Next base: position 42,145,509 of record OX421843.1, on the reverse strand, counting down.
GCAGGTTGTTCTGCATGGTAGGTCGTACGATTGACCCTTGGGCCGTGTTACTTGTCTGGGCTGGATCGTCTTATATGGTAGCGGTGGCCGGCGTGTGGCCCGCTCTTGTTGTCGTGTTTTGTTTGTAGATTTCTCCGTAATACCGGTCTTGGCGGTAGTTGGCTGGAAGTCACTCAAGAACGTGGTCTTTCTGGAGGATGAGCTTACCCGGGTCGGCATTGGTAGGCCGAATGTGCCCTCCAGGTTCAGGACCGGTTCTGTCCGGTCTGGTGGCTTCGTATGGGCAACCGAGCCAGTTTGTTTCTCTGGTCTGGCTGCTACCATCGGAGCTACGCTCGTGCCATCGTCTCGATAAGATGGCGTATTCGATGGTAGATCTTGAAGTGTCCGCGTTGTTGTAAAATCTGGTGGGACCTGTTCCGCGTCTTGGCGGAAGGTCTGTAGTCGAATGTTGATTCTTTCGGAAGTGTCGTCCTCCTCCGAAAAGTACTTATCTTTTTCGGGGGCGACCGTTGGAGAGGGTCCGGTAATAATCTCGGTGCCCTGATAGTTGTAAGCATCGCTGGCGACTGATGGCGGCAGCGGCACTAGCTCGCCAGGCGTCATCTTGGCGGCCAACAAGTTGTCTATATGAACGTCGTGAGGCGTCGGGCTGGTGGCCTGATCGTCGCCACTCTGTGGTGGCGCAGTCACGGCAGGCTCGTTCGTCTCCCGGTGAACCGTTATTATGTAGCGCAAGGTGCGCTCGTACATCGTAAATGTCGGCCCGCGTCGTTCAGACGTTTCGAAAGTGATGTCCTCACGGTAACGGAAGCATGGCCTCTTGGGACTTGGAAGGCGCTGTCCGTCGTTGCTCTCGCCAGGTTTCGGCGAAGCTACTATTGGCGAGCGTGACCGTCTGGGCGTCCCTCCTTCGGATGCCTCAATTGGTGGCATTCCAGCGTCATGCGACGGCTGCTTTTCCGTAGTGTCAGCTGGTATTTGGAATGATGCCTGGGGCCAGATGATTTCATCGTCGGCTGGTTGCAGTAGCGTCTCGGTTGGTGGTGATGACGTATCGGCCTGTTTTGTTGTGACGATAACGTCGAGGTCGTTTTCGTTGGACTGTTCATCTTTCTCGGTGGGGTCATCGGTGTTTGGGGTACGACCGGTGGCGTTACTGTCGTCGCTGCTAGAAACCAATTCAATCACGTCGCCATGGTGCAAGGCTGGTGCAGATGGCGGTATGTTGAAGTGTTCAATATGCTCATCACCCTCGGGCTGCTCGCTTTGGTCGTCGGACTCTGACGAACTGGGGTTTTTATCGTTGTCGCCTGGGTCGGCGATGGATGACGTCTCGGATGACCCGGATGTGCCTTCGTGGTCGTTTGTTTCATCGGTCGGAGGCGCTTTTGGTGGTGAAAAGTGATCGGATGCCGGAGCAAGCTCGGCGAGAAGACTATCGATAGCGTGAATCAGAGCGGTCGCCGGAGAGTCGTCTATAACGAAGGTCTCGTTGGCGATATCTTGGCCGTTTGCTGTTTGATCGCATCGCGATGTGGGCCGTTCTATGGAGATACGTCGGTCGTCTTCGGTGACGTCAGTGGCGTGAGTGACATTTGTGGCACCCGCGTCGTTGTTAGCGCTTAGCTCGTCGTCAGTTTCGACCGCCATAGCATTCGTGACGGCGGCTGCATCGTCGAGACCCTCGGTACAAATCTCGAGATCGGTCGATACACTCGAGCGTAATGATACTGGTGTGCCAGGGGTGCTGTCGCTTTGCGCATCTGCAGACTGTGCAGGTGATGGCGTTGTACTATGCATAATGCCGTTGCCGTCTGTGTTGATGGTCTCGTCGCGCTCTTTGGAATCAGCTGCGTGGTGGCGCGAGTAGTGCTGCTCTAATACCTGTGGTGGATAGCACCTGTTGCAGCAGTTGCACACGGCGAAGACTCGGTCTCGTGTGTTCACCATTGCGTGGGCATGTCCTACGTCGACTGTGTTGAGAGCCTGGTCGCCAAGCACGCTTGTTGGTAGGGCAGCTTCGGCGAACTGGATTTGCCGTGCTGCGTTACTGATATCGAAGACCGTTGACCATGGTGCTGTCGCATGCGCGTGCAGTGATGTGTGTCGTTGTACGTGGCCTGCTGAATTGGTATGGCCTACCGATGCCTCGGTTGTTGTGTCCGCCACGGACATGAGGCCTAGGTTGCAATCGGGGCTCGGCGATCGTTCTCGAGGCCGTGCACTACGTTGAATGTCTTGTGCTTGGACAGCGATGCCGCCCGTTCGGAGTGATGATGATCGAGCTGCGTCTCGGTTTGGTGGACGTGAACGGTTGCTGAGGGCCGTGCGCTGGTGCGCGACAAGGCGATTTGCGCCCCGCCCTCGTAACGGGCTGAACAGCTCCTCGAAGTCGGCGGGGAGGGGCAAAGTACGTCTCCCTCGGCTCATTTCTTCTTCTGTGCGACGCCGGAATCTTCGGCGCGCCTCTTCGAACTTTTTCTCGCTCATCTCAAAAATCGATTTGTAATTTTCTTGATGCTGCGAGAGGAAAGAAAAGAATAAAAAATGGGATTAGTTTGGTTTTTGGGTGCTCACGTTGTGAGACTCATCCTGCGGCAGACTAGAGTAAAATGGCTTGAGTTCGCTTATATGTGCCGTGCGAACGCCTTGTACTCCATTCCGCTTCAGTTGCACTATCACGGGGGAGGTGAACGCACACACTGCGTAGGGCCCCGCGAATTTTGGCGCCAGTTTGGCTGCGAAATTTTCTGCAGCTTTGGACAACGGATGTTGCCGTACTAAAACCAACTGTCCAGTCTTTGGTCTCCAATGTCTTCGTCTTAAGTTATAATGTCGCGCTTGATCTTGCGCAGCTCGTGCTAGGTTATGCTTGACTATTTTAAATACTTCTTGTAGCTGTGCGGCCCTCTCGGCCGGAAGTTGTGCGGCGGTGCCCGTTCCCGGCGTGACTTCGTCGTAGAGTGCTGCGGGTAATCTGGGTTCCCGCCCCTGGGTTAGGAACGCGGGGCTATATCCTGTAGTTTCTGAAGCGCTTGTGTTGATGGCCAGTGAAATTTCTGGTAGGTGCTCATCCCAAGTCTTCTGCCGATTATTGGCAAACTGTGCTATCATCGTCTTGATAGTGCGATTCGCCCTCTCTGTCGGGTTCTCCTGTGGGGTGTATGGTGCGATGAACTGGTGGCGCACGCCTATCTCGTTCATATATTTTTTGATGATCTTGCTTGTGAACTGTGTTCCATTGTCGGATAGGAACACTTTTGGCACGCCATACCTGGCCAAAATCCTTTCTCGAAACGCCTTCAATAAGCCTTCTGCAGTGGCTTTTCGCAGCGGCACCAACTCGGTCCACTTGGAAAAGCGATCGAAAAAGACGAGGAGCATAGTATGGCCGTGCTTAGAGCGTGGCAATGGACCCACGAAGTCGGCGCATACCATTGCCCACGGCTCTTCGGGGATCGTAGTCAGCATTTCGCCGGCTGGCGCCTGTTGGCTCACTTTGTACCGCTGGCATGATTCACAGCTGCGTACAAAGCGGCTGATGTCTCGGAACATGCCCGGCCAGTAGTAACGATTGGTTACCCGTGAAATTGTTTTTCTGATACCCAAGTGTCCAGCGGTGGGGTGATCGTGATTTTCTCTGATGACTCGTTCTCGTAGAGGTTTTGCTACGCACAGCTTCCAGATCGCGCAGTCTTCATCTGCCGAATGGTGAAGCAAGTGCCTGTAAAGTTGACTGTTGATGAGCGTAAAATCTGAATATTTGTCCGGATTGTCTCGGACTTCATTCATTTTTTTTATCAGCCATGGACAGGGTTGTCCATCGTCTTCTGGCTCCACCACGTTTGCCCGTTGAAGCGTGTTACGTGGCTGGCGTGACAGGGCGTCTGCCACAACATTGTGTTTACCTTTGCGGTACTGGACGGTAAACTTATGCTGCTGCAGCTCTAGCGCCCAACGCGCGATTCGGCCGGTAGGGCTTTCAATGGCGTTCATCCATTTTAATGATAAATGGTCCGTGACCACAACGAATTGATAGCCTTCGAGATATGGGCGCATTTTCCGTATGCCCCATACTATGGCGAGGCACTCCTTCTCTGTGGGCGAGTAATTTTTCTCCGCCTGGTTCAGGTGCCGGCTCGCGTATGCTATCACCTTCTCACCTCCGTCGATGATTTGGGTGAGTACCGCTCCAAGTCCGTAGTCGCTGGCGTCAGTTTGTAGCGTAAAAGTTTTCGAAAAATCTGGGCACGCAAGCACTGGTGCTTCGGTGAGTTTCAGCTTCAGCTCGTTGAACGCCTTCTCCTGTTCTTCGCCCCACTTGAAATGCTTCCCCTTTTTGAGCAGCGTCGTTAGGGGTTGGACAATGGCGGCGAAGTCGGGTACAAATCTCCGATACCAGGAGGCAATTCCAAGGATGCGGCGCACCCCACGCACGTTTTGAGGTGGCTGAAGTTCGCGGATGGCCGCCACTTTGTCTGGGTCGGTGTGGATTCCATCACCGCTGACGACATGGCCCAAGTATTTTATATGAGTCTTGAAAAATTCACATTTTTCCGGATTTATTTTCAGGTTGGCTTCTCGCAGTCGTCGAAAAACCTCTCGCAATTTACTGAGATGTTCTTCTAGCGTCGCCCCGGTGACCACGATGTCGTCTAAATAGGCGAATGCGTGCGGCTCTAGCTCGGGACCAATGACTCGATCGAGCGCACGTTGGAAGGTCGCCGGCGCAGAATGAAGCCCAAATGGCATCACCTTCCATTGGTATAGCCCACGTCCGGGCACGGTGAACGCCGTGTATTGTTTGCTATCTGGCGCCATTGGTATTTGCCAATACCCGTCTTTTAGGTCGAGGCTACTCACGTATTTGGCGTTTCGCAGGCGGTCCAATATGTGGTGAATCCGCGGCAGTGGGTAGGCGTCTGGTATCGACTTACTATTGAGTTGGCGATAATCGACGCAAAACCTCCAAGCGCCTGTCTTCTTCCGCACGAGCACGATGGGCGCACTGTGCGGGCTGTGGGATGGCTCAATGCATCCCTTGGACAGTAGCTCGTTCACTTTTTCATCGATGATGGCTTGCATGGCCGGATTGCGTGGAAAATATCGTTGCTTGATGGGCCTCTCGTCGGCCATGATGATTCGATGCTCTGCGATGTTCGTGGCCCCATGCAAGCTTTGAAATAGCGGTAGTTCTCGCTCTAAAAACTCATGGATTCGTTGTTGCTCGTCCGGAAACATTTCTCGGACAGCCGATCGCGTTGGCTCGGCGTGCATACCTGTCGACTCCATGCTGCTGGTATCGTCGATACCGTCGAGGGGGATATAATCTGCCCTGTTTTCGGTATTTCTAGTGATGCTGGTTGTTGGTAAAGTTGTATTTCTGTGTTGTTGTTGAATTTCTGGTAGTTTTGTATTTCGGTGTGGATTTTGAATTGCTGGTAGTTTTGGATTTCGGTGTGGATTTTGAATTGCTGTGTGGGATTTAACGCTGTTGGAAGGCTCACCTTCTGCCACTATCATGCAGCGGCCAGAAGTGTCGGTCGGTGACTTTCCCAGTTTGAGGACGTCACCTCCGCAGCTGATGGTTGCTCCAGCGAAAATAAGAAAGTCGAGACCAAGTATTATTGCTTCGGTGGCAGCTGGCATAACCAGAAATCGAAAAGTGCCACATGTGTTGCCAAGTTGAATAGTGGTTAGGATTGCCTGGTCGAGTGAATGCGCCCGACCGTCAGCCAGTGTAACCACTCCTCGATAAGGAGTCCATTCGCACTGCTCGCCGAGCAGCGTTGTGACTTCTTCGCTCACAAAGCTTCGAGTAGCACCCGTATCGATGGTCGCCGCCATCTGATGTCCGCCAATGAGAATGTTGGCGAAAATTCTCCGGTTATCATGCTGGAGAGGTTTTATTGTGTTCGAGGGAGCGCTTCCGGAGGACCCGTCGCCCCTCGTGGCGATCGGCCTCCGTGGTAGTTTCCCCGTCTTCGGCAGCAGTCGATAGAGCGTGTACCTTCTCGGCCACAATCCCAACAAAACATTCTTCTGGGGTTGGGGCACTCGCGCTCCCAATGGCCGTCCTGTCCGCATCGACGACACCCGGTGTGCGCGTCATCGGCCGTCGCTCTTTGCACCATCATGCGATGTTGGTCGTTTCTACCTCGAGGTGGGGTTATCGGCTCTGGAACCCGCTGTGGTGGCACTCGTATCGATGCATCTTGTGGTGGCCGCGCCCGTGGCGGCTGATCTCGCGGATACTTGTCTCGTGGCAATCGATCTCGCGGAAAATTTTCTCGCGGCGCTGGGGTTGCTGGTGGTGATTGCCGTGGCTGCGGAATACTCTCCAGATCTTCCGCAAGAGAGATGAGTTCGGCCAATGTTGCGAAGTCCTTTCTTCGAATGTACCATTGATAGCTCGGCTGGCAGTTTCGAAAAATCCGTTCGAGTTTCTGCTCTTCAGTGTATTTTGCATGTCTCATAAGCGTTTGTAGACTTAACACAAAATCTTTAAACGGCTCCGTAGCCCCTTGGCAGCGTTGCCGAATTTCGTCGTCGACCTTCTCGAAGTATCGGGTGGGCAGGAAGAATGATAACAGGTCCTGCTTGAAGTCGGACCACGTGTCCCAGTGAGCGTGGTTATTGCGGTACCAGACCAGGCCCTTATCTCGCAATAACTCTGGCATCGTTCGTGGTAACGCATCCAATGAGATGCCATAAGCCTCGGCCAGCTCCTCCACTCGTTCGATAAATGCGAGTGGATCAGGGCCGCCGTCATACTTGATCGACCACTTGCGTAGACTCTCCATCACCTGCTGGATGGTCAGCTGGGTGCGGCCGGTACCGTACGCGGCGCGCGGTATGGATAACTCCGCTATAGGCGGTATACTGTAGTTGCTGATAATTCTCGTCTCGCCTGGGGCCGGCTGGGCTTGATCGGTGCTACTAGCTGCCGTCGATACACCCAGAGGTCCCGCAGGCGGCAATTTCCTGTCCCTATGAATTTCGTTGGCAGAGGTACGACCTGGCTGCGTATCTGGAATTTGTAATAACTCACCTATATTTCTTGACTCGCTGGATGACCGTGATGAAGGCCTTCGTCTGTCATGTTGGGCTTGTAACTGGAGAAGCCGCTCCAGCTGTTCGCTCGTATGTGTGCCTGTACTTACATACAATGCTAGCTGCTTGCGTCGTTCATCCACGCTGCCGAACAGCCCGAGCTCAAACTCGATTGAATATTCTTCGAGCTCCGCCATTTTCAAATAATATACCCACCGCGTGGATATCGCTGTGGCCTTCCCCGTCTCGAGAGCCATGGTCACTTTATTTAAGCTTTTTATTTAATTTAGTGAATTAGGGTAATATTTTATTTATTTTTTTTTTTTTTATTTTATTAAAATTTTTATAAAAATTTTTTTTTTATTTTATCAAATTTTTTATTTTATTAAATTTTGTATTTTATTAAATTTTTAATTTATTAAATTTATTAAATTTTTATTATATTTATGCCGCACCATTTATTTTTCGATTATTGCGAGAAAAAAAATAACCGTTTACCTTTCGTTTGGCTTTTTTTTTTATTGAAACTGCGCGATTGCTTTTAGGTTAGGGACACGTTTAGCACAACCCACACGTGAGATTATTTTTATTTAAGGTTAGGTTGGGGCACGCATTAAAATAATTTTTTTTTTTTTTTATTGGTTAGATATTTTTTCCCTTTATCACGTTTTTTTTTTTTCGGAATTTTTGGTATTAAATTTTCAATAAAATTTTTGTCACTGTTGGTAATTTATATTTTATTTGTTTTTTTCTTCACAAGTTCACTTAGGGGAAATATTTCTCCCTGTCCACACTTTTATATTTTCTGTCAACCTAGTCCCTGCTCGGGCGCCACTGTGACGAACCTTCGGCTGGGGTATCACTCGCCGATGTCCAGAGGTTCGCGTCACAGAAAATTTATTTGTGTGGGACTAGGGCAGATGCATAAGTTAAACACGATGCGTTTAAATTGTTTCACTTAGTTTCTATTTATTGTTTCATTTAGTTTCTATTTATTTTAATTTAATTATATTTAATCACATTTTAGTTCTTATATTTAATTTTAGTTTTAATTTTAAGTTAAATTTTAGTTTTGATTTAATTTCAACATTTTCAGGATTTTTCGTTATAGTCGCGGAAGCCCCGATAGTCTCGACCACGTGGTCGTGAAAATATGGCGTACCGGTCGCGGAAGCACTGGCAGCGCAGTCGTCGTAAACGTGCGAGCCGGTCGCGGATGCACCGGTAGCGCAGTCGAAAATAATGTGTGCTACGGTCGCGGCAGCACCGTCAGCAGAATCGAAATAACGTGCGCAGCGGTCGCGTAAGCACCGGCAGCGCCGTCGAAAAAGTAAATAAAATACGCAGCGGTCGCGGAAGCACCGGCAGCGCAGTCGAAAATAATTTGTGCTATGGTCGCGGAAGCACCGTTAGCAAAATTGGAAAGAAAGCGCGCAGCGGTCGCGTAAGCACCGGCAGCGCAGTCGAAAATTATTTATGCGGCGTCGCGGCAGCACCGGCAGTGCAGTCGAAAAGGTGCTGTGTCTCGGAAGCCCCGGCAGCGTATCTCGGGAGCCCCGGCATCGCAGTCGAAGTCGTGTAGTCCAAGTCGAGTCGCAAGGAAATATTTCTCTTGCCGAGTCGAGTTACCTTTTATTTCGCGTTCCGGTGTCAACTTCGTAAGGCCAAAGCTCCAACGAGAGTGAATGTTCGGTTCGATTTCGATTCTCTCGAAGTTTCTTTTCGCGACGACGCCCAGAGTTGCATTTTTTTTTTTGCAAATGTCATTTCCAAACATTTCGCGATTCGACTTTGTTTGGAAATGCTTCAGGGCTTCACGCTATTGTTTTTAATATCTGTTATTATTTTTACTTTTGTCTTAGTTCTAGTTTACTTCAGTTCTCTTTTCATTATTTACGCTTAAAATAAATAAGTTATATAAACTTAATGCTTATTAATTAAAAAAAAAATAATTATTTCAATTCATTTGAAGTAAATGGGATTCTATCCCTTATTTTAATTAATAATATAAATGAAAATAAAAGAACATAAATAGGGTTCAGTCCCAAACGAATGAAAGAAAATAAATGAACTTAAACTAACTTAACCTAATGTGTGGGCGCAAACGAATTGGTGACTTGCGTCCTCACAATACTATAAAACCAAGGAGATAAAACAAACAATACAAAAATGAATCTTACAGTAACTTAACCAATGCTTTTTGAAAGTAGCGCATCCACTACTTGACAACATTAACGCTGGAAATATCACTCTGAATACGTTCATTCAACTTGAACAATTGCAATATAAAGATGTGTTTATTTCATGTTAATTCAACATGAATTTCTATCCATCTGTGTACAGGTTTAGTTTTGTTTAGTTAATATTTTCGATAACGACTACACTGGATTTTTATCGATTTTATTTTCCAATGTACAATTTTTATAGCTTATTTAATTCCAACAGGATATTCGTGTGCCACAAGTGCCAGAAACATATGCCCAAAAAAATGATTTATTTTCTCTAGCCAGCAACATAACGACGACCATTAGACCGCATTCAAATATGAAGTAAACAATTCCTTATTACAATTTCACCGCTTTACTATATACAAATTTATGTATGAAATTTGTGTCAACACAAAAAGGCAAACATGACGCAGCGCCGTTAGCAACATGTTGCTTTAAAAACGTACACATACATTTTGCCAAAAGTCACACTAAAAATACACAAACAAAAACAACAACAAAAAACATAGCAGAATGTACTATTTTTTAGCTGATGGCAGGGGGTGATAAAAGTCAACAGTAATGCACAGTAGAAATGGTGACCACATAACTGCAAACAAATAAAAAATAAAAATATCTCAAGATGAGTTTTTTGCGCTTGTAGCGCTTAAATTGCAAATATTTAAAATTCGTACTATTGCTGCGGTTTAGAAAGTCAAGAGAGGTGGCGAGGGAGTCGGTTTACTGTAATAGCAATAATATATCAAATTAGAGGCGCATATGTCAGGGAAGTAGTTAATAGCTACATGAAACGTATACGAGAAATAAAAATACAAATACAAATACAAATATGTAGACGAACAAGTACGAGTATGCTCGTTTGAGAGTTTGAGACTGATAACATTAAATGCCAGCTGTATGCCAATGTCGAGATAACACACACTTGCGGCGTGGCGCAAACGCAGATGCAGACAGAGACGCAGCACACACGTTCGTTATATTGCATAGCAAAATTGCATAACTGAAACTGACAGTTCAAGTGTCAAAATTAATGCGCAAATGTCATGTGCTGTGCTGTGCTTGAATGTGTGTGGTGTGTGTGTGTGTGTCAGTGAGTGTGAGTGGCGAACGCTTCAAGCTAAACGACCGAAGAAAAAACAAAAAGTTAAAGAAGAAAAAAGCAAAAAAGCGAATTGTGCTGTTATTCTTTTGGCTTAAGGATTTACAAGTGGATTTTAATTAAAACGACTTTTGATGTATTTTGTGGCAAACTATGCAAAGCCGGCAGGCAGGCAGGAAGGCAGCAGAGCATTTGCATTTCTTGTCAAATCTAAAGCAGAAAATAGCTGATACGTAGATAAATACCAACTTAGCGGGTGACACGGGGCTGTATATTAATTACACGAACATGCACAGGAACACAAGGGAGCGAAATAGGCTGGAAGGAAGACTATAATTTTTTTTATTTTCATTTAATTTTACATTTAAACAAAAAATTAAACTTTCATATACATATTTTTGCTATTGTTCAACTGGAATTTTCGTTGTAATATTACTCCATTATAATAAACGCTTGCGAATAATCAACTTGATTATTACGCGGCGGCGGTATTTTGTGCAAACAGACACTAAACAAACGGACACGAAGAAACCTGCGAATTCTGTCAGTCTGTCAGCAGCCGCCATCAAACATGATGCAACACATATGAAAATATAATAAAAAAAAAAGAAAAAGAGTATAAAATGGAAAGCCATCGCATCGCAACGGGTGCCGCACATATTAAACAAACCAACGAAAAACAGCGGCAGGCAACGGCAAGCAACTGCGGCGGCGTCACTTTAGCACAGAATTTTCCATCATCCCGGAAGTGCATAAGTAGCCATCATGTAAAATGAAAATTGGCATTTGGCAATGGCAATGGCATCACTTTGGCTACTCAAACAGGCGAAATCGAAGGCATCTGCCGATTGGAATTGCAATTGGCATTTGTGAATGTTGCCGCCGTTAAATTCCTTTAGCATCTCTTGAGTGCATTTCCTCACAAATTCGATAAATGCACCTTACGATACGTTGCAATGCTATCCTATGCAACGCGATGAGATGAGATGAGATGCGATGATGATCATACTTTGGCATTGGCTTTATCCGTGGCACAGTGTGGTTTCGACCCGGAACTTGGCATGAATTTATGAATGCTGACAGTTTGATTTTAGCTTTTGTTGATTTGTCAGCATCCTCCCTTAAAGTGTTCGATATTCGAATATAATTAGATAATTTTTTTCTTGATTCTAACAGTAATGGTGATAATTTGTGCGTGGAAGAAATTTCGTTAATATTTTGTCAGTTTCAAGAGGGTTCGGCTTTTTGTTGTTAGATTGTTGCAATTATGCAACTTAATTCATTAACAGTAGCAAAACGTAACTTTTATGCGACTTCAGTTGGGTATAAAAATTAAGACCTTTAGTAACTATTTAGTTATTATTATTAGCAGACAGCTATGTCACATATCTTGTATGATATTGAGTTTGCTAATCTGGTGCTGTTATTCTCCGAAACCGTCAACCATCAATTTCAACGACTTTGGAATGTTGTCGATAATTTGCGGAACGACATTAAAGTGGTACATTGTCTAAGCAATTATGGAAATTGTTGAGTTTTCTTTAAAAATTTGTTTTAAATTTTAATGACACCTGAAAGAGCTCAGATAATTTATTTCATTTCAATTAGTTTTCGATTTAACATAACATTTTATTAAGAATTTTTACTACATTGAGCGGCTAATTCAATTAGTATGCCAAGTTTAAAATGGAACTTAACTGCGCACTAGCAGTGAACAATGACTCCTACTGCCATTTCGCCTTTTACGATTACATGTAGTGGATGAAAATTAAATAAATTTTTTACTGTCTTTGTAATTGGTATTCAGTGTATTTTAATTTGTATTTTAACACAATCAATGATTTGGCCACAATCAATTCGAGTTTATGATACATTCATTCGAACATGAACATTAATTTCAGTTATTGTGCTTTTTTAATTAAAAATCTTTAAACTTCACTCATGCCACACAAAGAATTGCATCCTGAAAATGCAAAAAATTGTATACAGGATTTGATCAAGACTAAGTTAAGCTTTCATGCAGTGTACGAGTGTGTAAGCAGTCACTGAACTCCTGCGCGACAGCAGCTGCTTCAAATGGACAACAACGGTATTGAAGGTTGTGCGCTGAACGTAGCTAGCAGCGCGGACGTTAGTCGCCGTTAGCAGCCATTGTAAAGGTGCTTTAGTTTTTGTTTTCTTCAATCGGCGCACAAATGGGGGAAAAGCGGAGTGCCAAGTGAGTCTGCACCCACTTAAGCGTGTAACAAAATGTTGCAACATCATTATGCAACATGCCGATACTTTACTTTTCTTAATAGATTCACTTTTTCTGTGCGCATACAACTTCCTTAACGCTTTCATTTCAGTGCGTTGCATTCAGAGGCGTAGGGAGACAAATTTTACGCCAATTAAGTGTTATCAAGAATTTATCTAATATCAGAATAATATATAAACATACGATATATGATGCTGTTACCATTTGGTATTATTTTTTAGGTTACTGTCTACAGAAAAGAGTAACAATAATTAAAATATTAATTTAATTTTGATCAGACAGAGCTGTCAAATTGAAGACAGAAGGTTTTTGTGGTGATATTCTTTTATTATATCAATATTTTAAAAGTTGATAAACTAATAAAATTGAATCCTTAAGTTGCCTCATCCTTTGAATTTCTTTGTCAATTTAGATTATCTGTAACAATCTGTAAAATATTTTGATGTTTTTTGTTGTTGTAATTTTACTACGCCCTTGCGCATATTGCACTTGCCCATCGGAATCGTTTTTCTTTTGGTTTTACTTTTTTTTGTTTTGTTTCGTGTTGTTTCTCTCTGACGAAGAACGATCTTAATTTCTATTTTTATTTTGAACCTTATGAAGTTAACTGTGTGTGCGCACACACCAGTTCCGTCCAGAGTCCGGGGCCAGATTGGCACCTGCAGTGGTTGCACTGCATGCAGCTTGTTGCATGCATGCAATGCCGCCATCACACTTAACGTCAGCAACACAGCCCCCCACAGGAGTCCAGCGTGCAGCAATTGCAAATAGCAATAGCAACAGCAGCAGTTGCAGTTGCAGCAACGGTGTTCTTGCCTGCTGCTGATATTGTTGCTGTTGTTGTTGCTATTGCTACCGCTGCGTGGCAGATCTAAATCGATGCATTGAAGTGTTTGCAGCATGTGGCATTTGCCGTTGCTGCTTCTGCTTCTGCTGCTGTTTGCTGCTTGCTGCTGCATCTCAATTAAGCTTGCGCTCTCTCCATGAGTTTTGTTTAAGGATGCTTTATGCGCGACTTTGCAACACTTCTACTGTTTGTGCAACATTTTCTACGCGCCGTTATTAATTTTCATTTTCTCCTTGGTTTTTGTTGTTGTTGGTTTTGTTTTCGATTTGTTAATTCGCTGCTGCTGCTGCTGTTGCTGTTGCTGCTGCTGTTACTGGCTGCTCTTGTTCTTGTTGTAATTGCGCAGCGTGTTGGTGTTGCATGCAGCGCACAAGCGAAATTAAATAAATTGTAGAAAGTTGCAATAGATGCGTCTGCCACATGCAAAACAAATGATGAAGATGAATTCGCATTTGATTTCGTTTTTCGTTTTTTCCTGCATTCCATTCGTTGTTCGCCATTAGTAAAAACGTTGCTAAGCAAAATGAAGAATTTGTTTTTGGCTCCACATGATTTAATGATGCTGTTTTTTTTTTCTTGTTTTTACAAATGGTGCAACTTCTAGTTTATATGGAGAAGAGTGTATATACAGAAGTTTGTTAAGGATATTCTATCATCAAACTATACATAATTTTAGATCAAACTTAATAATTGATTGCTTTGCTGCAATCGGCAACATGCTGGAATTTCAATTCGTCTGCCCGACACTTACTGTCACGCCTCCACGCAAGTGGGTGTTATTCCACAAAAACACACACACAACACACACATGCACACGGCAATCAACAAGTGCGTTTTTCTGGCAGCGCGCTGTAATCAGCAAGCGTATAAATCTCTCTCGTTGGCCACAAAAATTCATCCGCAAAAGAAACATTTTAATTAAAATCAGTTCTTTTGCCACCACCTCTTCTGGTATTCTGCAAATTTTAGTGTCGGACCAGTTGTTGGTTCAACAGTCCAACAGCCACCGACAACGACAACAGAAAAGAAAAGAACTTTACAAAAAAACAAAAAAAAAAAAAAGAAGAAGTATTGATGATGCGCGGTTTTTAATTGATTAAATTGCAGGAAATGTTTCATAAAGATTTGCCATCTCGCATTTGTGAATGTTGCTGCAACATGCAATAATTCACTCTTTTGTTCAGGTCGTAAAAGTTTGATTGTATTTCAAATCTCCTCATAGCGGCATTAGCTACAAATGGCCGCAGGGAAAGCTAACAAACATTAAATAAATTATTTGTTTAATTGTGAAAAACGTATTTAAAGAAGAAAACGAAAAATAAAACCAGACATGTTAATAATTACACGCAACTTTTGTGCTATTGCGTTTACAGGTTGAATAAAATTCTTAATCACCATTCATCTGCAAGAATCATTTTGAAAATAATAATACTCAAAATTGACAATGAAAACTAACAGTTCACGATCTATGGTAGAGACAATCTAGCTAGAACTGAACCGATCCTCCACTGTTTACTAAGAGTTGGATTTTATAAAGGATTACCATATTCAAACCAAAATTATGATTTCTAACATCATTTACTGCCTTTGATATATTTGTGATGTGAAGTCATGTGACTCGTTTGTCGATAAACAAGATATATTCCTTCGTTTTTTTACTCAATAAAGTTATTAATATATTATACAGAAAAATTAAAAAAAAAATTCTTTCTCGATGTCAAATGAAGCTTTTGAGATCAATATCTAAGATATCTTAATAAATTAGTACACATTTTTTTTCTGACATATGCTCCTAATTCACTTTAATGTACACATGTACTTACATACATATATTATATCAATTCCTTTTCCTTTCATTTAATGTACAGAGTTAAATTACATATCATTACCAACAAGTGGTTTCACTTGAATTTCATATTAATTTCACTTCAAATCGGTTGCCAATCCAAATGGCAGTATCATTGATATCCACTTATACCGTTAATAGCCGCGCATACGTTTCCTTTTGTATTCCCCCAAGAGAACAGCACACAATCGCAGCATAGCACTTTCCCATAAATTATGCAACCGGCATCGAGCATATCTTAATCAGAAAAACTTTCCCATTGAACGAGGCACACACACTTTAAGAATAAGTCTTCCGCGTCCGGCGGTAATTCCGGTTACAGCACCGTGTTTGTTAACAAATTCGCCACAACGTCTGAACGCAATGCGATATGCGATGCGATGCGCGCCCCTTTCGCCCTTGCAGCTCTTGTGGCAGCAACCTAATCCGACGCTGCTGCCGCTGCTGTTGCGGCTGCGACTGCAATTGATTTCATAAAGAAAAATTGGCATCATTAATCGACATCGCCCGGCGACATGGAAAAGGCGTTGCAGCGTTGCATCCTTAAGTTTACACTTGCCACACTCGACTCCACCACACCCTGCCGCCTATCGAAGCCTTGCATGGTTCGGTTTGCCCTCTTGTTACGTCATCTGGTTGAGGCAGCAAAAAATCACGAAGGTGATTCTGATTAGATACGCTGCAGCATTCTAAATTTCACTTTAAAAAGGGCATTAGGCCCAAATGGAAAATTCGTCATTTTTCATTTTCCATTTGCCTCAGTCGCGCACAGGTTAAATCGCGCACGCATGCGCAAAGGCTCAGGCTACTTTGACTTATACCCACTGAAAGAAAGAATTGTGTAGCTCAAAGTGATTCACTAATTGATTAAAAAAATTAACAAGAAAAGGTGGTCGCTGAAATTTACCGAAGATTTTATTGTTAATTACGATGAGAATTTATGGTAAAGATCTAAGAAAAAAATTCAATGGTTCATAGATTCTAATAAACCATAAATCGTAGCGTGAACTTTACTTAATGTATTGTTATATTATTGTGAATAGTCAAGAAGCCAATAAAAAGCAAATAGGTTATTTCGATGAAGTCAAAACATTTGCCTCAGATAAATTTCACTCGCTTTCGCTATATTCGTCGAGTTTTTCATTCTACTTATAGGTATACATTTTTGCACAGTGTTGCTTAGTTTTAGCTATAATCGAGTGCATCTAATTCAAATCAATTTCCAGCGTCAGCGTTTCGCATTTCGTGTCTGCGGTCAGTTTCAGTTTTCCGCGACTTCTTCGTTTCTTTGTTCCTTCATTGCGAGCGAACGAACAAACGAATGAACAGACGAATGAACGAGCGTTTCTAATGCTTAAGTAATTTCTTGGATGTGCCTGGAAGCCACTGCAGCGGCAACAATGGCGCGCATGACCATCTTCAGGTGTACTCTGTCCGGTGATGCTGCACTGCCAGCGAGCAGGCGTTCCAAATGGAATCAATGCAGTTAAACAACAAACAACAAAAAATGAAAAGGGTCTCTTGGCCAGTGCGCGACTCACCACGAACTAGAGGTTAGTTTGACCGGAGGCACGGTGGGAAAGGGGGTGGGGGTCTTCTTTCTAACTGAATTACCATAAAAAATGACAAACGATCAGCATGGCCAGCAGCAGGTGAAACTTAAGCTGTGCCCAAGTCTGCGCGCGCGCGAGCGCTCTCACAAATCACAACAACACTCAAGCGTACAATGGCAATGTCTGCAGCTTTAGATGGTGCTGACCAGCCGACCAACCAAGCGACCAGGAAGGAAGCACAAGAAGGAAGCACTGGCAGCAAGATCAGCGACCAACACTCATTGGAAGTGATGGAGTGCATGGCAGCGAGTTAAGCTAAATGCAGAAAATGAAATTAAATTACATAACCAAGTGTGCTGATGGAGTAGCGAATACGGAATTCGAAACTTCGGCATACCTGGGGCGCTCACAAAATCCAGAAGTTTGGGAAAACCTTGAATTTAAATTTTTAGAGTTCATTCAGTTGAAGTTTATTAAACAAGTTTTTAACAAGAAACTAATTAGAACCCGATAACTGAAGAGAGTATCTTGAAAATGCGTTTGTATATTGAGCATATCTTTCAAATTAATTAAAAAACTACCAATTTCAAATTCCCAATCCCGAAAATCTCGGAATGAAAAATATGTCTGGATTATTTTTATCTTATTAGCGGAGTGCGAGCATTGCTAAGGACAAAGTGAATAGAGCGAAGAGGGTTGCCATTCTTGTTGCCTGAGGACCAAACGGGCAAGCGAACGCGCGCGCATGCCCAAAAGGCAAATTGAGTTGCACTTTCGATTCATTAACATTAATTTGTTCTGGTCGTTGTTGTTGCTGTCATTAGAAAAAATAAGAGACAACAGCGGCGGCGGCGGCAGCGGCCGCAACAGTTGCATCCGAGAACACTGCAGCAATTACTGTAGCCGTCAAATGCGCACACACTCCCAACATGCATCCACTGCCAGCTTGCTCGCTAGTTAGATAGCTAGCTAGCTGACTAGGCAGTTGTTGACTCTTGTGTGTGCGTGTACTTTTGTATAATTTGCGCAGGCGTGCAGGCGAGTGTCGCCAGGCGAATGCAATGCTTCTGCGCGCTCTGCAATTAGTTTGACACTTGAGTGCAGTAGTGTAAAATCAACAACATGAAAAACATTGCAGCAGTGGCAGCATCGCATGTTGCTGGTAATTAATTCTATCAGAAATTCCAATGTTGAAGGTGGCTTCTTGGCTTGGGTTGGTTTGACTTTGCTCGGTTGGGCTCGGTTGGGCTGGCTAACTGGCTGGCGTTGACAACTTGATGCCAGGAAATGCAAAATTAAATTATGAAAGTCTTGCATAAATTTCAAATTAATTATTTTAACTATGCATTTTATGCTCAAATAACAAAATAATTGATGGAAAATTGAATTAAATTTATTTTTGAGATTTCCAGCTTGATCTCATTTAATATATTAGAAAATTTTAAATTACATATTGCTGACAGTATCATCGCAGATTCTGCGATTTCCTGCATAAATTATGTATAAATTTAAACAATATTATTATACCTAGGTAGCACAGATACATGGGTTAAGATCTTCCAATTTGATATCATTTTTTCTAGTTCCATTTTCTTTTAAATGGTTTTTGAGTAATATAAATTTGTATTGTGTATATTTCTCCTGGTATATGAATCGTCTCATATAAATCCATAGTCGGTCTCTAGTAAGTTCCTAATTACCTACATATATAAACGTATATAAACGTTTTAAATTTATATACAAACTTCTTTTTATCAGAAATTCTCACTCGCCATTCCAAAGTATAATAAGAAAATTATCACACCATAGCGTCATTCCTTTAAGACACTGTGAACAGTCCGCTGAACAGTTTTATCTGAATAAAATCGTAATACCTTCTTAAATACAATCATTTCTCATAAAAAATATTATTGCAAATATCCTTACAAAAGATGTCTCATGAATTCTAAAAATATCATCTACAAGCGCACCGGTAGCACTCGCCAATCATTTCTCATCATTAACGCGCTGAGGCGATTGCGGCGGCAGTTGTCTGTGATCAGCGACGCCGCATTATGCCCCACCCCAACTTCACGCTTTTCAGCTGATCAGAGCAAATAACGTTATTAAAGCGTATTTAATTTTTAATTATATTGGCAAGTATTTCATGCACTTTATATAGCGCGCGCTCGTGGTTTAAATACAAAAAAAAATAAATAAGAAAAACGCGCGCCCAAGAGGCGGAAGTCTGCGTGCAAGCGCCCTCGTTAATTTGTCGCTGCTCGACCGGCGACGATCAGCTGGCCAGATACAACAGCGACTGCAAATGAAGCGTTTTCGTAGCCTGCTGTTGGAATTAATTGAATGCCATTTGTTTTTGCGGCAGCAGGAGAACTTCTAGAGCTAATCAACAGCAGCTTACAGACAGACATACAGACGTACAAGCATACGGATAAAATATATCGAACCAGCCGACTCTTGGCTCAGCAACATAACGACCATATCTCGCCTGGTACAACTTGCGTTATCATTTGTTGTTAGAAGACGAAGTATTCGCACCCCGTGCTTTGGCTATGCCATCATTTGGCCATGTCAATGCGTTTGTCTTTGCAGGTGCAAATTCCAGCCTGATGTTTTTGCTGTCGCTGCACTCGCATTGAATGCTCAGAATGTTCATCAATTGCTGGCAGAAGCGCCAATTGCCAGTTCGATGATCGTATTTCGCTTTCGTTCACTGCAAAGTATTTGGTTTTTATATTTGGAAATAGTTCTTAATCGGGTTTTTTGCAGTAGATTCAAAAAAAAATAGATCAAAAATATAAGATAAGTATTCCAGTTCCAAGATAGAGTTTTAATATGCGTATGTGTTGTTCTCAAATTTATTAAAAATAATTTGATCTTTTATAAAAAGTCTTCATTTCGGAAATATTTTTTTTTTTTTTCAAAAAAAAAATTTCAAATATCATTTGTTCAAAAACTTTATTCACGTTTTTACTGCATCATCTTACAGTGCGCTGCCAGCGCTTAAACACGTGCGCACTTGAGCCGTAGCAACTCTTGCTGATGCTGCTGCTGTTGTTGTTGCTATAAAATTAATGCGCCCGTGAATTATATTGATACAAACAATTTTTGCCAATGATAACAATCGCCGAAGTAATTTTTTATTGTGGTTAAGTTATGTTTATGATGCGTACGAAAATTGCTCAATTCCGGAAGAGTAACAGCAACCGCAGGGCAAGACCCTTGGTTGGTGTCAATGGGAAGGGCAGAAGGGTAGGAAAGTGTCGGTCTTGAGAGTAATGCGTGGCATGTATTTGTTTTGGGATCGCTGATTGCAGGTGATTAATTTTTGAATGCATTTTGATGTGATTTTAAATCACTTAATTGAGTGTAACGAATTCTGGAAATTACTAAAATTACTAATGAGGCGACTATAATTTACAAAAGGTTGAAATAGGCGGGGGCATAAAAGAAACACGATAGCAAATTGAAAAGTAATGAAATAAAAGTTTTACTTAAGATAAATTTTTGATATACTCGTATGTAGCATTTATATTGAAACTAAAATTTACGTATAATAAAAAGGTAAGAAGTTATTTTAATCAACGCTAGATAACTTTTATTTTATATTACTTAGATTGCTAATAAAAAGTCTATCTATTATAAGTGCTTTTGATAGAAAAGAAAATGTACTTATTAAAAAATAAGTAACTTATTTCGGTGAACCGAAATTATATGCAGCAGCTTTTTCGATTGTAAAACAATTTAATGATCGTTTTTATTTCCCTTATTTAAACGCCTGCAGCTACCTATCTTAAAACAAAAACAAAAACAAAAAACCTTTGCGACTGGCAACGAACTTTCATATTTCATTTCGAGCTCCATATGATATCGTCGATACATCATTAAGCAGTTGGGATAATTAATTTGTCTTCATTATCAACGTTCCTGATTGATTCTTTAATGGCCTCGATTGGCGCTTGGGAAAACTTTTTAATTACGTCCGTCTGCGATGTAATTTTTTTTCTTTTTTATTTAAAAATACTTAATTCCGTTGAAGAAGAGCTATGGACCGAGGCTTTTGACGTTGATCACCTTTGGAACTTAACGAGTACCTTATGTGGCTGAGACAATGGTACGTACAAATACACAGAATGAAATATTCTGAAACAAATTAATCAATACTATTAATTTGTTGTTTGATATAACTAATTTTTAACTAAAATTACAAAATAACACTTTCTGAAATTTGCAGTATTTAGTTAAATATTTGTTTATTCCAATTACAAACTTTGTTGAAGTAAAAATCAGTTTCATAATAAATACAGACAATTTAATTAACAAATTTATTTTTGTCTGTCTAATCAAATATGTTATTTTATGATAAGTTATAACTGAAAATAAAAAAAAAATTGTAAAGGTAATAAACAACGAAACTTATAAGACTTGTTCAGATACGCCCACTTGATGTTTATAGTTACTTCAATTCTGTGAAGAAAATCATTTCCATTAGTCTATTTGATTGTAATTGAGGAATCACGTGAAGGATCTCAAACAAGTGTTCCCTTAACTTTTGATGATGTCTTTTTTTTCTTTTGCATACATTTTCTAATTACACAATTTAATGATGGCAAAGTGCCATTTGCTATAATAATTTTTTGTCTCTACTATAACAAACTGTAAACTCGAATGCAACTCCATAATTAAATTAAATAAAAAAAAAAAACAGCAAACAAAACGCCTTTCCGCATTCAGAAATTGAGCCAACATTTTGCTGCTTTTCCGGGCCATTCTTCAATTGCGCCAGCGACGAACGGATCGAAAGAAGTAAGATTTTCTCTCAGCGATAGATACCCACAGAACATTTGCAGTGTAAACCAACGCTGCCGCTGGCGCTGGCGGCAAAAGCGGCGGTGGCCGCAATGAAAGATGATGTTCATTGCACACGTAACACCGGCAACGATGATGAGCAAATGAATGGACGTACTCCAACATCGAAACAGCTGATTCTGTCGTAAATTCAGGCGGCATCACAAGGTTCCATGAACTCCAGCGTTGAAGCGGCGCTTCAGCGTTTCATGCTGATAATTACCGAATGCAAGTAATTGTTGCTGCAACACAGCAGTTGTTATTGTTGTGTTGTGTCGTTGAAATGCCACCAACTCCACCGCCGCCACCGATGTTGCCAGTTAACACGGTCTAAGGCAGAGCTGGATTAGACATTGTATTTCGAAATTTTCAATTTAAAATCTCTTTTCAAGTTGTGTTCGCTACAAAAATGAGAAAATCGAATATCAAAAATTACAAGATTTTTTGTTATTAAAAACATTGAAATGAAGAAGATACAATAGATCGGTCGAAAAGAGCTTCACATAAGAACAATTGATGACCTTAACAATTTAAAAAAATTTGATTTTTGTTCGATAAGTATTTTTTTCATAGTGACAATTCTTGAGGGAAAAATTTTACCCGAGGCTAATATTAAAATTTTTTTTAATTTATTTTGCACTTTTAAACCCATTTTAATTAAATTAACATAGCCGGCCCAAACCAGCACCGCTTGCGGTCGTTCTAACTTGGCCGCTGATTAGGACTAATTCCGACGTCGATGGGGATGAGCGAATTTGTGACAGCTGCACATTGCTAATTTACGCTACGTGCGCATGTGCAATGTGTGTTTTGCAAGTGTTGTCTGCCCTAAACCCCCCCCCCACCCTCATGGCCTCCTCTTCCTCTAAACCATTCACATATTTCTGCAAGCGATGCCTGACTTTTAGTTTATTGTTTATGTTGTTGTTCTTTTGTGGTACAGTGATAAAAATCGCCTTTTGTCTATTACAGCCGAAGAAGAATCGCCTTGGTCTCGCGCGTGAAACTCTGCTTGGAAATTGTTTTACGGTTCTTGCGGCAAGAATGCAAATAATTATGCTTCTGCCGCTGCGGCGGCGCTACAGCGCTTGTTTATTACGTAATGCGAGCATTTTTAAGTAAAAGTACCTTTCCGAACAGACTGATGGACAGACGGCCTGACGGACGAAACGCATTTCGCAATTGTTGTCATTAGGTGCGATTGTATCTGCTCTTAATGGTGCAGTTTGCAATTACATGAAATGCCTCCAGAAGGTACTACAAGTGGCACAAACACATATAACATATGCATACATGCGCAAGTATGTGTATTTTAGATGTTATAACTTTGATCTGAGCATAGTACAAGTGGCAACAAATAATTATCTGTAGCGAAAGGGACTAATTTCACGTTGTGCACTGTTTTATGTTTTTCCTTATACGAGTATTTTATAATGAATATAATGAATGGAAAATTGCGTGATGATCAAAAACATTTCGGTATTACAAAACAAAACACGAGCTAAGAAGTTTGTCTAATTTTCTGGTATTTTTTTAAACATGCTCCGTTATTTAACTAAATTGCAAATGTTGGTATCAATGAAAAGGTCTTCCTAATTGCTTTTAATTGACTCCACACTTGACTGATTTGACCTGTTATTTCCTACTAAGATATTTAACTTTGAAAAAGGTAAATTTTCTAACGTATATTTTATTGGGTTATAAAGATACAATTTTTATATCAAATATAATTTTAAAAAGCAACCAGAACTTTAAAATATATATCAGCTGTTTTAATAAAAATAATATTTGTGTTGGTCAGCTGTAGAAAAGTAAAATCCGTTTATAGACTAGCTGGATTCTAAAGTGTTATAAGACACTAAGTGTTGTCTAAGCAAAAAAAATGTTGTTTTATTTGTGAAAATGTCTTCTGTATTTTAGAAGATATTTGGAGTAGTGAAAATAAGTTTATAAAAACATTAATTTTGAATTCAACCATGGTGATATAAATATATGGTATAGAAAGTATACAAAAGTTCCAACTTAACTTTTAGTCAAATATCAAAAAATCAACTACAAAATAAGACATAAAAATAATTCAGAAATCAAGGTAACTTAGTTTAATTATAGGTCCAATTTCTAATTTCTTCAATTTATTATTCAATCATAAGTACTCGTACCGTTCAATTAACTTTAAGTACTTCAATGAATGCTTTTCCCTTCTTTATTTTAAAATACTCAAAATTTTTAGTAAAAATCTAACGACTGTAGCAAATATATCATACAATGTAAATTATTAACTTTAAACGCTTTTACAGCCGAAGAGTCTTTTTCATATTGGAAAGATTTATGTATGTAGCTTAAAATGAACGATGTTGACTTATTTCAAACGCAAACCAACCGCAGATAGAAACATTAACTTATCAACACTATTTCCTCTATAAAAATTCTACAGATAAGCTACCATCTTCATCATTCTTCTTCGTCGTCATCATCGTCGTCGATGTCGTCGTTTTCTTTAAGATTGTTTAAGTGAATTCCAGCAAAAGACTTGCTTTCGATTTTCTTGACATGGCACTGTTCAGCAACACGAGAGTACTGGCACTGGCACTGGTTACCTTGATCCCTTAAGACCTTCGCAGCGAATTAGTATTCATCACAAACCGCCAATGTCACAAACACAAAATCAGTTGAGTATCAATTAACAGGGTATTTTAATGCCACAACCATAAATAGGCCTCGATGTGCAGCTTACCTACAAACACATTCTTCGCCTGCTAAAACCAACTGAATTCGCTTTCAATACGAGAGACCGCAACGAGCGGCAGCGGCGGCATTGGCATTGGCAGCGACCTAAAGATTTCGAATGCAGCCTATTTTAAGTGTGTGTTTTAATAAAAACATCCTTACGCACACATATTTCGATGAAAACCACAAAACTGACATAGAAACTCACCGGCCAACAGACAGACAGACATATATCCAAACCACATTCAAACCCACAACTCGATGGAAGCAAAAAACAAAAAAAAATTAAAAATTCCGGTTACCATAAAGTTTTACCGATTTGCTAAAAATAGTTTATGTGCCAACTAAGTGCAGCGCATGCGTGCGTGCGTGTGGATTAGCAGAATGATGACAAGAATTTTAATAGCTTTCGACAGGTAGGTACGCCCAGCAGCAACACACGACCACGACGGTCAAAAAGGCCAAAGAACCAAAGAGAAGCCCTACCAAACGCTATTCATTCTACTCCTGCTGATGCTGCTGCTGCTGCTGAGGCCCGTCAAAGATGACTTTGCTGCAATCGAGCCTATTTCTGCCGCTGCGCGCACACGCTCTTCCTAAGCGCAAATTACAAAAGAATTAAAGAAGAATCACATTTTATGGATTTTAAGCAGCACGAATTGTTGCATCTAGGATGCTGCATGCGTGCAGCCGATTTATCGCGTCGAGTGTCTTTTCAATCTGCACCTCTTCTGTGGCGACGGGCGACGACGGCATCTTAGCGGCCGGAGCAACAATATCATTTCTTTATGGAATTGTTAATCTGATCACATCTTCTGCACTTCTGTTTGATGTGTGTGGAACATCGCTTGCTGCATTGTGCAGTGTGAATTTTTAAACAAAAAGAAAATTATCTTTCAACAAATAAAAAAATAAATTTTTCACGAATATGTCCTTTTATGGCGCCTGGGTAATAAACCACCCGCTTGATGAATTTCCAAAGATTCTATCCACTTCAGCTCAAACAAAAAAAAAACTTTTCTTTGTTGCCTGTTGCATTTGCACAGTGGGAAAAATTGTACTCTGAAATTGAAACTAAATATTAAACTAAATTATTTCAAATCTGGACAACAACTCAAACTTAAAATAAACATTTTTTCTTCTGTGCACTAACAACTATCGATGCACTAATTATGGCTGTCCGCTGAGGCAGAGGCAGAGAAGGGCAGCAACATCAAAATTTATGACTCTTCTTCTGCATGCAACTCAGTTTGCAGTTTGTGCGATCATAAAATTCGTTGTCGTTCGTCGTTCGTTTGCTCCCACAATGTCTAAGAAATAGAAATCAAGTGCAGTAATGCTTTTAGCAACTCAACCAAAATCCCACTATACCCACTTAATTGCCACAGAGAAACTCACTCGCACTCGCATATCTTCAGTAATATTCAAGCAGCGTTCAGACGCATTTTCCCGGACAATTTTGAATAGCTTTGAGCGATTTTGATTTTTATGAGCTTTTTGTTGGAAAAATGCACAAAATATGTTTTGCTATTTTCCACACGCTAGGGGAAAATTCAACACCTGCCGGCAGCGCAGCAAGATACAATTTTTTGCATAACATTAATCCGCATCGCTTGCTTTGGCAGTGGCCTTATCACCTTATCGACATCACAGCCGCCTATCATCACAGCAGCAGCATCGGAACGCGCGCCGCGTCGTACAGTGCGTACGTATGTTATAACGCTTAAAACGTAAAACGATAGAGTCATAAAAGTGTTTATAAGAATTTATTTGTCATGTTTACATTTTGCATCTCCGAAGGGCATTAAAGTGCATACTTTATGTTTGGACACATTTTATAGCCGAATCGAAAGGGATTAATATGCGTTAGACACCCTGGCATATTTATATGAAAACTCTTCAAGTACCTTGTAATTATGGGCTTTGGTTAAATATTAAAGGGTCATTACATTAAAGTTTTGCTAAACTAAGATGTTTGTTTGGTGCAACTGACATTTTAACATAAATTCTATTTCGTGTGCAATTTTGTTGGAATAAAGATTGCGGCAGTGTTGCATTTATGCATGGATTATATATAATAGTAGACATAGGCATCTCTAGGCTCATCTAAAAATGCATACTTTAGGGAAGTAGGTTGATATAAAGGATGTCGTATTATTAAATGATCAGTGTCTAACTCTAAGTATATTTACGGGAATTCTCTAAGCGAAGGTTAAGTTCTAAGATGGGTAAGATCGGACCAAACCGACTCCTGCCTCCGAAAGAAACCACCCATTTTCAAATTTATTACTTAACCTCCTGGCTTTAACATGAAACTACTGACAAAAATAAGCGTGATCGGATGGGAACAACTCCTACGTATAACTAAATGTTTAAAATGGTGAAGGATAATTAAGCTTCGGTAAATCCGAAGACACTTCTCATATTATTATTATTTTTTTAATTTTATCAAGTTTTCCAACTTCAGTTTCCTGAGGGTAATTGCAATTATACGATATATTAGCCTGTGTCAAATACTTACTTGACCTTATATTTGTATAATCAATAAAAATATCTCAAGAGTGCCCTTAAACAATACTTTTGAATTCTTGTCCATTGCGAAGCATGAAAAGACCATCAACCTCAAACTATGCAGTCTACTAGCTCCACATGCCAAAGCGTGTTTACAATGAAATTTGCACCCATTAGTATAGAATTTCAGCTTAAGACCAAGGCAAGAAAAAAAAAATGAAAATAACTACAATGGAAAGACACTGCAGAGAAGACGTCCCCACAAACGACCTTCACGGGGAATCCTTTGAAAAAGCCAACACCAACAGCAAAGACTGCAAGCAGCTTTGGCGGCAACAAAAACAAACTAAACAGAAGACATAGCCCACTGCTGAGCACGTCTCATTCGTGTGTTTGTTTGTGTGCAACAAAAGTGTTGTCAGCTAATTACTGGAGCAACAGTCGTTACTGCCGACATTGAAATTATATTGCCAATTTTGGAGTTGTTCTTTGACGTCCGTTGCTGCTGATGCTGTTGGAACTGTTGTAGCCGAAGAAGAAGAAGAAGTTCGTTGTTTTGTGGTTTTCCAGAACCACAATTGCTGCTTTGCGATGCTTTATTTTGGATAGATATAGACACATGCATCTTGCAAATGCCTAATTGCAACTGACAGTGATACAAAAATTTAATTTTAAGGATACAGAACAATTTGTTGAAATGTCGTTGAAAGTGATATCGCATCCAGTTTAATTCAAGCTGAAGTTAAACGTTTTATGGATCTTCTCAGGATTTATGGATAAGGGCGTTAATTAAATAGAAATCACATGTTAAAAGAACTCTTATTTTATTTGTGATGTTGCAGCATGCCGCTTGTAGAGTTTTAATGTAAATTATGCCGCACTGCATGCAACGTTTTACCTGTCTGTACATCGTTTAATTCGCACCTTTGGAATTATATGCGTGTCGTGTTTCTTGTTACATTGTTGTTGCATTGTTAGGAAGGGAATATTGAAAATATAATTGTGCGTAAATTAAAGCAGAAAATTACTACAATAAAAAGTATGTCTATACAAAATGAATCTTACAGATTACTAAATTTATCTTTCTTGATAATATAAATTTGATTTTTTATATACATCAAATATATGTATGCGACTGCTTGTAGGTAGTTCCTTGAATCGTGTTTTTCTTTATCTAAAAAGCAATGCTTTATAGTTTCAACAAAGTAAAATCTGTCTGATCTATTTTAAATATGCGGTTAAATATTATTTATTATCTCTTGAGTTCATATCTAAGTGGTATTATTAAGAAACCAATATTAAATTGAAAATGCCACAACACATTATATCAGTTTAAACATAACCTGCCATTGTAAAAGCTTCTGACATAATTTACACAGAAACTTACTTAATTGAATTTAATTTCACCGTACACAGACTTGGCTCTGATGAGCAACAAATAAAGCTGGCGTCGTCAGGGACAGAAAGCACATTATCTATACACAAAGTAGACGAACACGTCAACGAATTTAATTACTTTAGTGGTATCTAGCATGAAATGAATACGAGCATATGACAGGCAACGTCTGTCATTTCTACGTTAGCTTGAAGAATACTGACCCCGCCAGGTAAGGTAAAAAATTACTTAGGAATGCTGTAAGTGTTGGGTAAACTCATTTATACAGTAGCAAAATATTTAAATTATGTTAATAACAAATTCCAGAATTATATCACAGTACTTCAATTTTATTAAAAAAAAGGAATATTTTTCATAAAATAAAAAAACTTGTTAACTTATTAGCACCGTCTGAAACCGTCGCCGAAACGATTAAATGGCTTTTTTTGGCACTCAATTTGGTCTCTGGCCGCACAGCCACATGGCACGACACAACAGTCACAGCACTCCCGACCTTCCGGTGGTACATCATCGCCACTCCTACGCATTTTCGGCACATATTCCTTGAATGGGCACGCCAGTATACGCCAGTTAGCATGCGGTTCCAAATAGTCAACACCCTCTCGTATATACTGTTCGGCTAACTCCGCACAAAACTCCGGGTCGTTGATAGCGCGACGAAGATCGTCCTTGTACTGAGCCTCTTGCTCTTCACGTATGCGATTCATTTCGATGATTTGCTTGTCCAGATCGGCACGATTTTTGCGTCGTTGGGCCAATATCTCTTCACGTGATTTTTCCGGCTTGGCAAAGCGATTCTCGAGAATTTTGCATTCGCGCCGTTCGGCCTCTTCTCGCAAATTACGCTCATATTGTTCGCATATCTGACGTTTCAGTTCGGAATGACAAAGTGCGGCGAGTTCCGCTTTGCGTTTCATTTCCGCCTGGATATTGCTCTTGGTGCAGATATCGACACGATGCAAATCGTCAATGCGATCGTCGCGCATCTTTTGCGCATCCGCCTCGAGCTTATGCATTCGCTTCATGTACGCAATGTACTCCATGGTTGCATTGTGGAAAGCTCGTCTGCGCGCATGTGCCTCAGCGGTTTCCTCGCGTTCAAGTCGTTGTAACTCCTCGCACATCTTTCGATGATCGCGTGCTGCTTCACACCACTCTTGCCGTTTCAGATCCTGCTTTTGCTTGATCATAGCCTGCAGTTCATTGCGGTATTCGAGCTTTTTCGGTGATTCTTCTTGATGTAGCTTATCAAACTCCTCGAGACGTATTTCCTCCAAGAGTTTTTCCAGTTCAGCAGCCTCGGCAGCTTTCATGTCACGCTCCTCGGCGCGTCGTGCCTCCTGCTCCTTCATTTGCATATCAAGCACTTCCTTGGTTTGCATGGCCAACTTGTGCTTGAGACAATTCTCGCTCTTCTGTCGCATATCGTCGCGCACTCGATTCAAATCGTATGTTCTGAGCCAGAACTTGTCCAGTTCACGTTCACGTTTAATCGAGCGTTCTTTTTCTACCATCTGCTCTAGCTGGCATATCTTCACGTTTTGTGTCTCCTTGCGGCGCAACGCTTCGCGTATCTCATAGCAGCTCTCCATGTACTGTTGTATGCGTTTCTTTTCCAAAAACGCAAACTCACTTTTGGTGCTCTCCTCTTTGATCTTGAAGAGGATGTCTTTGCGTTCCTTGATGTCCTCATCAATGCGCGACTTGACTTTGTTAGCGAATTCCTCCTCGTAAATTTTGTCTTCGTATTCGAGTAAGTTTTTGAGTGCGGCACGTCGCAACTGCAAATCCTCATCGGCGACTTCTTGCGCCTTGGTGACGAGTGTCTTGATCTGTGTGTATATGCTACGGCGATCGGTGTTTATGATGAAGTTGTGACGCACCAGTGGATCCATTGTGGAATTTTGTTCGTTGTTCGTTTTTTGTCGCAAATGTCTGATGGAATTTTTGAAAGTTTTATTTAAAATTTTCAAAAAAAAGTTGGAAATTATTTTTGGAACGGTTGACGAGTAGTTTCGAAAAAAAACAAAACTTTATTTTACAATAAGCAAGAGTGCAGATGAAAAATCAATAAACAATAACGAGATAAATTCAGTTGGAAAATTGTCCAATATAGTTATTCCATGTTATTAATGAAAACTAATCAGACCTTAATATAACTCTTAAACGAACTTCACTTTTTATTTACTAACTCCCATAATGTAACTCTTTTCTCTAAGAGCAACTTGCCTATGGTGCAAATAATCGACATTCAGTCGACTTTTGCTGCAAACACCAAAGCGACTTCGCTGCAGTGCGATGTGCCGGTATACTCGTATTGCGTCTCATCGGCAGCGGCAGACGCCTCAAATTTAGAACCACCTTTGGCCAACAAAATTCAAAGTAAAAAGACATAAACTTCGCCTTAGTCTGATTGACATATGATGCACGCCCCACTCCTGCGAGCAAATGCGGCATAATATAGCCGTGGTATTGGCTATTGACACTTAAACGCTGTCCACACCCAACAATGTGATTATTAGTGCGCGCCCAGATGCAGATGAAAACGACCAAGGACTAAGTAAGTCTCGTCGGCGGTGTGCTGTAAATTCAAATGGTAACAAAACGGAGCAACTTTGTTACGAAAATGGATTTAGCAAAAGTTCTCGCTCGCTTAATGCCGCAGAGTTAGACCGATACGGAAGCAATAAATTTTGCACAAAATAGCTTAGCACTGCAGCGTGGATGAGTTGCGTTGCAGCGAGGCAAACTTGTGTGCAGCGGGTCTGGCAAAGTCATAAATCGTCAAGTGCTTTTGCGAGTGTCGTGTTGCAGTAAATGCTGCATGTGGCGCATGCGCGCATACACAAATAGGGAGTGTCTTTGAAAACTTGCAGTTTTCTTATTCTTTTCGTTTTGGTCTTTCGGGTGAATTGTTTGCATTCACGAGGGGGTTGGAGTTTTATTTCCATATTTTTTTTGTTTTGATATTATATTTTGCAATGTCAATTTTTTTGTTGTGCCACGCGAACTTTTTTTATTTTACCATAACTGATAATGATTTGGGAAAACAGTGGGAATTTATTTTTTTTTGCTAATTGTTGTAGGAAGGAAACTTTTAGCAGTGAGAGCTGAAAACTACAAAAAGCTTATTCAAATGGCTTTGTAACTGTGAAGTATTAAGCTGTTATTTTGTATATTAGCATTATTGTTTTTATTAACTGACATTTGATGGTTATTTTACAGTCCGTAGGGACTAATGACTTAACTCCATAAAGTTAATATTTAACAAATGTTATCGCATACGGCAAACTTCTTGATTAAAGAGCTTGTTTATTAAAGATGTTTACCGACAAAATTAATGAGTTATGCCCTCAAGAAATAAACTTCTATGAATGAGAATTATATATTTCACTTTTATCAATGCAAACATTTTTGTACATCTATATATACAAAATGTGTCCAAATCATTCAACCGATTACGATGGAATTTGGAACAGTTGTAAAGTTTTGTTCTAAAATAATCACCATAGCTACATATAACGCCCACAATTTGTGATTGCTTTATTGTGATTGGTTGGATCAATTTAACGCCCACTTTTAGAAATATGTCCGATAAATTTTACAACCACCACCATAGCTTAGGAACTCGATGCGCTTTATAAAAAACATAGATAGGTATGTACCGGGAAGCATAATAGGCTTTAAAAAATCTGCCCCGCCCACAATTTGTAAAATTATGTGAAAATATTATTTTGTTTATTTTGCCCCTAGAAGTCTGAACTAATAATTTCACCAAAAATGGGCGTAGTTGGATCAATTCAACGCTACAAAAACAGAAACTACC
This sequence comes from Suillia variegata, assembly GCA_949127995.1. NCBI lineage: Eukaryota > Metazoa > Arthropoda > Insecta > Diptera > Heleomyzidae > Suillia > Suillia variegata. The sequence continues at coordinate 42,113,315 of OX421843.1, read as the reverse complement.
GCTAACTAATTATTTTAAACTTATGTCTATTCAAACAAAACTCTGGCAATTCCGGGTACTATAAGCTGCTATTGAAATAAAATCACTGCATAGGTTATACGGGTATTTCTATACAGTAATCGAATTGCCCCTCAGCTACTCACAAGATTAAGCCAAAACGGAAGTGTTTTGTTACTCAATCGGCTACCTTTCAAATGGATCGATTTAATTTAAAATATTCTTCAATTACTCTTTCAGTTTGTTAGCCATTAACATTCGAAAATGTTAATTAATCATTTTGGCGCATCAATTTTCAAGCTCATAATTTACTATGCAAAAGGGCGCTTCAGTGTAGTTGCTCCTCGTCTGAGTGTGATTTCGTGCAGCGCATTTGCATTTGGATTCAACAAATCGAATTGAAAAGCAAAATTGCTGAGTTGCATGCCGCCACAAACAAAAGAACCGATTAAAAAACCGAAAAAAAAACCAAAAACTTAAACTTCAGCGGTAGAGTTCAAAACGCGCGCGCTTAACTCAAATCGCTTTCTTTGATGGGGCACACAGTCAGTGCAGGCAGGCAGGCAAGCAGCGCAACCTTGTGAGCAATTCATCATTATTGCATCACTGCAGCATAGAATTATGTAAGCGAGCCGGAAGCCTAGTCGCATCGCATCGCACTAGCAACGAAACAACGTCAGCGCCTCATACTCATCATTGGCGGCGGCAGACAACAGGAACAGTTTTTGCATTGACACTGGCCAATCAGCGATGTTCTTTCTGTTGTTTACTGAAAAAATTGATAAAATTTTTTTTTGGCACAGGTTGCACATTTGTTTGTAGATTTAGTTTACACGCACTGAAACTAGTGATGGGCGGTCAGTGTTTACACAGCGGGTAATAAAAGAGATGATATGAAATCGAATTGAAAATTAATCCGTTTAGTGGCATAATAAAAAAACAATTTTTAAAGGAAGTGTAATCTTTTTTAGAGAATTGTGTTAGCTAAATAACTGTCGCATTGCGGTCACATAAAATCCATTTAATGGTCATGTAAACGGTCCGAAAAAGTTCAAGTAAAAAAAATACGCTCATAACGCATCACTATCACTAAAGCACTTGAGTTGCTTTTTTTTTGTGTGTGTGATTTTTAGTTGAGTTTATCGGTAGATAATACCACGTAAGAGTATCCTGCCACGGCGCTGCAACGTGGTGGTTCCAGCTGAATTGTTGGCGCACCTCATTACTTATGCCGCTGATACGTGGTCAACTCGTGGCACAATGCTTGCTGCTCTTCATATAGTTTTTTGTGTTTTGTGGCATAAGTCTACGTTTTGGAGGACGCTTCTTAGCCGGCAATTTGCATTTCTTAGAAAAATGTTTGTTTGTGTCGGGTTCTATTTTTTTTTTGTCATCCGCGACTGTTGCTGCTGAGATTGTGCATCAATTCAAGTGTCTTGTTAGTTAAGTCAGCTGACTTTGAGCTTGATGTTAGGCAGCGCGTAGTCGCGTTATTTTTATTTTTTGTTAGTCTGACTTTGGATTCGCAACAAGATGCGCTGTCTGTGATAGCGTGTTGCAAGTAGCAGCAAGGAGCAACAGCAATAGAAATGAAAAATGTTTGTCAGTGCAATTACAAATATTTTTTTAGTTCACTGCAGCTATTTACATACATCGAGTACATCGACTGCTGCCAATGATGAAGCGTGTGTGTCCGCGTGCGCATGCGCAATTGACAGTTGCGCGACATGCAAAAATCACTTTTATTGGATTTTGTGATTTGCTTTTAATTTCCGTCAATTTAATTGAAGCAATGGCTGGAATGTAACCACTGTTGCGACAAATGCATTTTCTTAACCTTCCACTTTTGATTACAATATGCAGATACCGAGATGTATGTATGTATGTATGTATGTATGTATGTATGTATGTATGTATGTATGAGTGCATATATACACTCGTAACGTTGTGGTATTTGCTCTAGATCGTATGCACATACAAGAGATAAAAGCAATGTTAATTTAATAATTTGGAAGTAACAATTTATCTGCTATAGTTCAATGTCATTAATATTCCTAAATGGACGTAGTAACTCCGAAAATATTTAGATTTAAAAAAAAGTATTTTTATATAAATTATTAAATAAATAAGAGAAAAAGAGTTTTTTGTTACTGAAAGAATTTTTAAATAGTGTCAAATTAACACTTTTCAATAACGACAAAATGAGTTAAATTTATTTTGGGTCATATTGGCATAACAGTTTATAATGTAAAAATATTTTAAGCATTAATAAAATTTTTAACCTGAATAAGAATTATATTAAATAATTATCTTTGATTTCGCCATTTCATCCGAACTTTTAGCTACAAAACTCCTTTCTACACCTGCCAGTCGAAATTTAGTACTTAAATGTTGTTCTTGTAAAAAATTCTTAAACATTTTTCTAATTAGTTATTTAATAAAATTTACTCTTACCTATCATCAATAATTATAACTATATCTTGTTGAAGCAAAAGAATATAGCCATAAACAAAACGATTCGCAACTAATTTCCGTTTACTGATTTCGACATAAAACGAGGCAACGACCGAATGAGAGCACTAAAAAACAAAAACAAAAACAAAATTATGGAAATAACCACTTAAATAAAATATCGACATAAAAATGTGCACCCAGCCAGCCAACTACTCCCTAATGTAAGAAATTATCCTTAAATTGTGGCAAATGCAGTCAGTCAGTTGGCAGGCAGGCAGGCAGCAGGCAACTTCAAATTGCACGCACAACAGCGGCAGCAGCAGCTGCTACAAAATCGCATTTCCGGTTGCAAAAGTCATAAAATCAGTTATGAAATTTGCCAATTCATAGACACAAATTGCAAGCTGCGCGCATGCGTTCATCGTTCGTCTCTAATGTTGCAGCAGCAATGCTCGTATAATGCTTTGGTGCATGTAAATAGCAAGTTTAATGTTACAACTAATAAAAATTAAAATTAAGAACAAACCAAACAAAAAACACAACAACAACAACAAAAAACATAGTAAATCTATTTCTATATGCAGTAGTACAGCGGCCCAGGTAAAATTTTGATGAGGCGATTATTTTTTTCCTTTGAAAAGTTAAGGTCCTTTAAGAAGCGAGCACAAGAATTGGCTTAAAATATAGGGTTATATTTTATATATTTTGTACAATCGTTTAAATTATTTAAATTATAAATAAGTCATTTGAAAAATTATTTTCCAGCAAAGATTTAAAATCATTTTCTAAATGGAATACCACAGGCATTTAAGAAACAATTGCATAAGACTTTTCTTAAGTGCAATACGTTTTCATTTTTCTTAAACCACAAGGTTATTGCTTTTTATAAGGTTTTACAAAAAATATTATAAAAATAGTTAGATTTGTTAAATTGATATAAAGAATTAAAATGTTACTCTAACTCTCAAAATCGGTGGTTTCCGCCATACGTTTCCACAGACGAACAATAAAGTGTCGAAAAGAAGACTGAGCTGTAGTACTCTGCCTTTTCACCTAACTAAATTGCCTACCTCGAAATGCATATTATACATTCCTTGCTTCGAATACAATTAAGCTTATCCACTGCATCACGAATGTAATTATTTTTATAATATTGGAAGATTAGATGTCATAAAAATATTTAAACGAAACTGGTACACAGAGAGAGAAAGAAATAAAACTAAAATAATTAGTTTCGAACAGGGACATCTAATGCAAAAATAATTGTTTTTAACAGTTTTAAAATAAATCTAAGCCAACAACTTATGTGTACCGATACTCTCTTTTTTTCGCTGGGAGACAGCGGCTATAATGGCTAGAATTCAATTCAAGAAAGGCATTTAACACAAAATGAGGCAAGTGGTGCATGCGTACAGAACTCTGTTGCAGTTAAAATATTAGAAAAAACAATACATTTTTTGGAAAAATATTTAAACTTGATTAACTATTTTTAATAATATAACTTAATTTCTGTAAATGTTAGACATTTTTTAATACACAGAACAAATTCTATATTATTTTAATAAATATTTGTTCGTATCTATTAAGAAATTGATTGAGTTTTTTTCTCAGAATATTTCGATCTGTGGAAAGAGGCTCTCATAACATAAATATATATATATATAAAAATATAAATATTATCATCGAACTTCAAAGTACTGTGCGCAATGTGCCTGACAACAGTTTTGAAGTTGCTTAGCCTAAACGAAAGATTAATGAGTACAGCGATGAGTTGGTTTAGCTTTGGCCAGATAGATCATCTTTTAACATTATCGTGTAGATTTTGTAGCGATCATTTTTGATTTTTATGTTGCACGCATGCGCAACAAGTTGCGTTCCGAATTTCGTTCGTTCTGGAATACTCGTACGAACTTTTTCGAACACACATTCAGATGAATTTCTTAGATTCTATTTAGACAGTCGTAAAAATGCAATTGCATTTTTTATGATATCAAAATGTTACTGTGCTGCAATCATTTAGTTAATTGCAAGTGGTATTATTAAGTGCAGATGATGAAACTTATATACATACATACGAGTACGAGCGTATGGTAGGCCGCCACTGGTAGCTGCCACAACTGAGCAAGATTAATGACAAAAACAAAAAAAAAACTTTATAAAATTCTAAGCAATTTTATTGCCACATTCATGCGCAGCGGTAATATTTCATTATGCTTGTAGAAATTTAAGGCATTCTGAGCATTGTTAAAGACAAAGGGAATTGTAAGAGTAATTATAAAACTTTATTGTGCCGCAGAAAGGGCAACCAATCCGACGAAATTTCGTCTCGAAGTAGCCATGTAATTATTAACTGCAGTTTAAGCTAACAGCACATAAAAGCGAAAAGGTAATTAATAATTCTTTGGAAGCTTTGCAATTTTTTTTTCTTTATTTATTATAATTTTTTGTTTTATGCAAACGGATATTATCTGCGAAAAGTTTATTTTCCGCAGACAAGTTCCAGCAAAAAAAAGAAAAGTCGTGGGTGTTATCCTAAAAATCATAAAAATTAAATTACAAAAAAAAACAGAGTTCATCTTAACCACGCAAAAACATGCAACAAACCGTTTTTGGGCAGACGTTATTCAGCGTTGCAGAATGTTGCAGAAACCACAACGCACAAAAGGTGAAGGAAACAATTTGCGGAAAAAATCGCCTCTTCACATACTCGTATCAACCAGCGACAATTTTCACATTAATGCATTTTTGATGTTATTAATTCATACGTAGCAACAATAACATATAGGTATGAATAAAACAAAAACAACAACAAAAGAACTTGCTTAAGCTATGGTACTTAACACGCATCGGCGTATAGATTCAAGCTTTGCTATTTACCTTCTTCTAAGCGGAGCAAGAATTGCAAGGGATGGCCAGTTGCTGAAATAAATTGTTTCGATATTTTTTACAAAGCATTGAAGATATCACGTAAATTCTTAAGTGAAAATGAAAACTGAAACAGATTTATAACGAAAAAAGAAAAGTTTATTTTTACATCTTAGGTCTTAGTATCTCCAAAGATTAAATTTTGTGAGTTTTACTATTTAGAAGGTACAGCTTTTTACAAAAAAATTATTTTTATTTCGATATTTAAAATTGGATGACGATTTTATTTTATTTTTTCGACCAGCTCTGTTGTTCAGCTTATTGGCGGTAAAGATGAAAAAATAAAAATTTTTATTACCTGACAACCGGCACCGGTTACTATATATCAGACTGACCTTAGTTCTTGCTTCATGGCAATTAAAAGCACTGTTAAAATAATCCATAAAATACGTTTTTTTTGTTTTAATTTTTATTAAACCCAATAATATCTTGACTAAGTGAAGATGCTTAACAAATGGCGTTCGACCCTAACGCCTATCGCACTATATAATACATCGATAAATTGCCAACAAAGTTGCCGCATAAAGAAACACAAAAATCCAAAACTAACAGCCAATAAAAAGAAAAAAATCCACTTGCAACTACATGAAGAAAAAAAAAACAAACAAAACGGATAAAGAAAAACCCAAATAACCTTGAGTTGTCTTGGTGGTCCAGAGACCATACTGCGAAAAATTTACACTTTGCTCCAGTGTCCATTATTATCTGTAAAATTGTTAGTATTTTTTATTTTCAATTATCTCGCCATAAGCGGCATACGCCTGCGTGTGGGAGTTGCTATTCAATTTCCATTCAATTGTGGCGGCAGCCACGCACAGAACACTCAACTAAAGTACGGTTAAGAACGATATGGGGGATACAAAGGAGCCCACCCCGCATAGACGCCCATAGTGACGAAACTTCTCGTTTTTGGGTTTTGTTTTATCTTTTTGTTGTTGTTTGCGTTGCTGTTGTTTTTATTGGATTTTCCATTGTTGCCGTCTTGTGCAGTTCATGGCAATTTTGGTCGTTTAAAAATATTGCACCGTTAGATTTGGGGGCACAACCGGGCACCACAGGAAAACAACATGTTTCACTTGTAGCGTAGAAATGTTTGCGTGCACCTGCCAGGCAGTGATTCAGCTTGATCGTGTGTTCCTTAACGAAATTGTGTGTTTATGAGGAATGTTGTTGCATGCTGCTGCTGCTGTTGCTGATGCTGATGTTGCTGTGGTCAGGCTAGGCCCGTTTGGTCGTTCAATGTCGTGGCATATGTGTGCGTTGTTAGATACCAGGTTGCAGGTTCGCCAGCGGGTTCGTTTGTGGGTCACTGGTGTCTAATGCTGAATAATTTGTTAGCATTAGCAGAATTTGCATTTCAATTTGGTCGCTCTAAACTGCTGGAGTTATTTAGTTGCAAGTGGTAAAGAAACATTGAATTAATTTTTGTCCAAAGAAATTATATTTGTAATGGTATTTGAATTTAATAAATAAAGGTTTGGTTCTTAACTTCGTAGAACAAAATCTGTTCATTTGAATTGTACATCCTTTATATACGTATCAGCTAAAGAATTAAATTCATTGAAACTCATGAAACTGATATACCTCATTTATCTAAATTAACCCTTTTTTAATGCTTTTAAATTCCAACGAATTTTTTGATTGGTATATTCAAAAGCAGCTCAAATGCAAATTAATGTGCCCAGCAATTTGTATCGATTTGACTTGGCAACGCCTTTAATTGCCTTAAGGATATTTCCAAAAATCGCAGAGCTAAATAACTTCGTAGAGCAGAAGTTAATAAATAAGCATAAGGCCACAACAAATAACCAAGCAAAATGAAGCGATAAGTTCAGGTTGCTTCATTTAAGTTATGCAGCTATTACTCTTATTAGTTCTGGTGATTACACATTATCGGCGATGTTAATAAGTTCAGCATTTCGTTGTCCAACGAGTGACCTAAAAAATTGGCAGTGACCAATGTTGGACAACTTTCTTCGTAACCTCAATAGCACACAACTATCTCATCCTACATACATCCCTAATGATGAGGCCCAAATTAATGCATTTAGTTCAAATGCAGGCAATGAAGAAATTTCTCTACTGCTGCACTGATTATGCACACGATTTTCTTAAAAGCAAGAAGAGACACGAAAAAAATATATATACATAACATACAAGCATACATATATATATATTTAACCAAGCCATTGCAGTCCTGAAAAATTGATTTGCACGAGTAATGCAACTCCCTAAAACACAAATTTAAAAGATCTACCACGAATCCTCTCGTTTTGTTTTGGCAGCGCCCAAAAATATCAAAGTTTCGCTTAAGCACACGATGCAGCAACTGCTGCCAGTAGCCACAGACGTTCGGGTTTGTATGTGTGTATGTGAGTGTATATTTGATTAACATTTTTTTAAGAAACCAGTCAAGAAAACAAAAAGAAGGTATATACATGTCGAACATTGCATGCGGAATTGTTCCCAAAGGGTTTACAATGCCAGTCGCACACGAGGAGGGAGTGAAAGACAAAACAGCAACAACCGAAATGACCAAAACTGTGACACGAAGTTGGCGGCTTTGCTAACAGCGCGCCCGTTGGACACAGTTAAAAGGGCATGTGTAGAAACTGTTTCAGCTGAAATAGTAGCGGCTTATGCCGGCAAAGTTTGCGCCATAATTTACGGTATTGGATGTGCACTTTTAGCATAATTCGTGAGCAGTCGCGGAGCATATCTCGCAACGAAGTGACAGCAGCACATTCTCACATCGACAGCATCCGTTTGTGTCACATTATCCCACACTTGGGGAACGTTAAAAAGCCACTGTCACAAATTTTAGTAGTCATACATACTCGTATGCCGTGTGTACTCAGTTGGCACCAAACATTTGTCATTATTTATGCAGGCAAAAGCACAGAAGCGTTGGAGCGCGTAATGCTGCCCACCACTGAATGTATTTATTTTCTGTACATTTAGTGACTTAAAAGATGTGATTTGTTACTTGTGAATGTAGTTTATCAGCTTTAATAATAGGAGGAAACGATATGCTGATTTTCTGGATTTTAACATGTCATTCTGAAGAATTGATTTTCAAATTTTAAATCGATTCTAAACCTTGGGACAAAGCCCAGTTGAATAAAGGCGGGCTTAACATACTGATGTACTTGACTTAAAATTATTATTCTTTATTAATTCCATAAAACTAATTTTATTTCCCATCTCATAATTATTTTATGCATTAGTGAGAAATTTTCATTCGTCACCTAAAATCGACATTTCAGTTTTTGAGCGGACTAGAACTCTACAGGTTTGTTTACATTGAATTATTGTTGGTAATAGAGAACACGATTTATTAAAAAAATATTTACATAATTTTAATGACGCTTGCATATTAACGGTAAATTCTACTTAACGTTCAGAGTGAGGAACATTTAATCACACACTGACTACATCGGAGCTTCAACTCGAGCCCAAGTGAAACGCGTTTATGAATGAAGTGTCATTTCACAAAGAGAAACCATTACCAGAGCCGCTGCAAATTGTAATGAAATCAATTCATTCACTTCACCGGAGGTCTTCAGCGACTCTAGTCAATTCAAGCATGGAAACTACAATTGCCTCGACGACTTCGCATACCGCTAGCGTTGTCGATGGCGGACAGCAATTACAGACACTTGCTTCCTTAAAAGCTCAACGAAACTCAAGCCCAAGCCGCCTGCTAGCTGGTCTACCAACCTTCCTGCCTGCTTGCTGGTCTACCTGCCAGCCTGCCTGCCTGCTTGCCCAGTATGGAGCGTGGTTGTGCTCATTAAAGACACCGAATGGGCAAATTGTTGATTTATACACATTTAAAGGATTTGTTGATGAAGCCACTTTGTCAGAAGGCGGCGGCAAAGGCGCGAACTTTGCTAAATTGCAACGAACGTCATCTGCCGCTGGCGTTTGCCGATTCTGTTTAACCGAGTATGTGTGTTTCAATGTATGTGTGTGTGTGTGCTTTTAAAACTACACTAGCAGAGAAAGTGCTGAAACGCTATTTGCATAAAATTTATTGATCGCATTTCATTGTGCAAAGCATGCAGGATGCAGACTAAAGCCATTTAGGCACTAAGGCGCTCAGGTGGCTAAAGTAAAATCGTGTGATTTGGCTGGAGGAAGAAATTTTGCCGTGGGGCTATTTGTCGCATGATAATTCCGTCGCTTTTGGGTATAAACTTTGGTATTTGCGCGCATGTGCACCTGCGCTTTATTGGCCCAATTCAATATTTAACTTTGTCAACTCATCGATGGAGGCGAGTAAAGTCGAAAGAGACACCTACGCCTCCGTTTTGCTGGACTTGTTGGGTATTTGCAGACCAGCAGAAGAAGTTCTTTAAAGTATTTGGTTAGAAGTTGTGGACAATGTTGCGCGGCGTGCTTACATTTCTTTTACAGTGAGCGAACATTGCAAACTTGTCTCCCAAGTCGACGACGTCATCGTCGTCTACAAGTTCATGTTGTTTTGTTTTAGCCTTATTTGGCGCTAAGATGGTGTGCTTAAAAACAAAAATTTTGCAGCGAATAACTGAACCCTAAAGTTGACCTTCAATCACGCTCCTCGTGTGAATCTTCCGTCTTAAAGTTGGCTGCGAAACAATACATAACGTTGAGTGAATGGAGTCTTGTTGTTGTTGTTGCTGTTGTTTTGTGGTTGTAAAGCGAACAATTAAACGCAGTTATAAAATAAAACAGATACTTTAGCTACAAATAAAGACATTACAGTGGATTTATTAAGCAATAACTGCCCACATTTCGGAGATTTGCTTTTTGGTTAAGTAATTAAGAAATCAAAATTTAATCCAGTTTTAAAACGGTTCCAAATACACTTTATTCCTATTTTCGATAATAAGTCGGTTTTTTTCCAGACAAGAGTTATCAAATTAATTTAGTATATGTTTAAATTGTCATATCCCTATTGCATTTCCATTGCCTTGATATTATTCCAAATAAGTTTATTTTTTTCTTACCAATTTCAAAAAAGGTTTCGGCTCTTCAGTGAGATTGTATCCTTAGATTCATTTTGATATAAATTTCGGTTATCACCAAGGTGTGATATCAAAAATACTGAAAAATATTGAAATATCATAACTTGATAAAAAAAAAGGTGTACTTAATGACCACTGTGCCTTCAGCTACAATCGAACACGCTTTGAACCTTTTGTAACGATTTGCTCGCAACGCTAGATAACCGCAAGCGATAAGGCACAGTTTAAGGTGCGATGGAGTAGCTGAGTAGCAAATGAGCAACGATTAATTTTGAACTAATAAATCGGGGACGGTACACAAGTACTCGTATTATGTGTATGCGCAGACAGCACAAGCCACAAGACACAAGACAGGCTAGGCAGCACTATCGATCGTATTCGAAGCATATTTATGGGTCCATTCATGCCATTCCAAACCATATTTGCTCCATACACACACACCTCAATTGTGACTTTGACTTATGGGTCGAATATTAGAAGGATCTATATATGAAAACCAAACCAATTGTTGAACTCACTCTGGCCATCCGCTCGATTGTTCGCTTGCTCAGCCGGTTGGTTGGTTGGTTGGTCGATTGGTTGTTTGGAACCTGCGACCCAGTAACCTGATTGTAGGCGGCATTTAATGCATCCGTGTCGAAGAAGATCCATATTTCTTTATTTCTGACGATATTGATGTTGTTCTTATTGTTGCTGTTGTTGTAGTTGTGGTTGGCCATGGTTGGCTGCAATTTTTAATTGTATTGTTAAAAATGTGTTCAATTTGTGTGTTTGTTGGTTGGCATTAGTGAGTCGCGCACAAGCAATATTTTAAAGCTAGCTCTGCATATGGAACCACTAAAATTTGGCAGTGGCATCCACCGAACATGGTTAACTGGTTAACCGCGAATCGGCGCATTTTGTGGTCTTTTGGCTTGGCATGCCGCACGGAGTCATCGCGAATACTTCAGCATATAGTCGCCAATAGTGGCGTAGTATGACGAAAAATCTATCTGAATATGAGTTTGGTCACGATATTTTCATCGTCGTGGTGAAATTAGCAATTAACAATGGTGCGCTCGGGCTTGCCGATATAAACGTCTGCCTGCTGAGGCAAGGTTGAGGCAACTTCAGTGCGGTGCTGCGATGTTTAGGAATTGCCAAATGCGCTGATATTTATGGATTGTCTTTGGCCGATCAATGTATGCGCTGGGGTGGAGTGTTCTGTCTACGGTGGGATATCGTAACAGTTGCCAATTGATACTTTTGCGGCGTGGTCTTTATCATCGCCATCATTGGTGTTGTGTTGTCGCTGCTGTTGTAGTTGTCGACGCCGATCACGTTGTGGGAATTAAGGACAACATTTTTCGCATTGACGTTGCCAAGTTGAGCTGGATTGTGTGTGTATGTGTGTGTGGGTTTGTTGGGCGTTTGTTTGGACTTTAGTCGCATGTCAATTGAGTCATCATGCATTCGAGTATTTGAATAACGATTGTAAATGATGTGTTTAATTTCAGAAAGTTAATATAAGCGCATTACGGTATCAAAGCAGGTTGAACTTTATAAATGCACTTTTCGTTATTTAGTTTAAATATATTTCATTTTCTTATTAATTTAAAATTATAATAATATCTGCTTTAATTTGTTTATAGTCTATGATACTTAGTTACGTATCCACTTGAAAACAAAATGATATCTTTATTTACGAAAAATTATCTTTCCTCTAATAATTTTCAACCCATCAAATCAGTTGAAAATTTCCAACTCACGAAAAACGCATCAGCAAAAGATTCAATTACAAATCTAACAGAATTTCACGTATAAATGCAACTGCTTTGGTAATAACATTTGCAAACGCTGTCCAACCAGTCGAGGTAACAATAGCTCAACTCTAAACCGCCGTTAAATGGCAACGTACAATTTGCTGCACACCAAACTAAACCACGCATCCGCTAGGTGCGAATACGAATTGTTATCCGCATTTACGCTGCTGCTGCTGTTGTTCTATCGGAAAGAAATAGTTGAAGTAAGTGCTCCAAATACGCAACGATCTGAATCTTGACGTTGGCTGGCGCTGATATTAATTTTGTGAAGATTCCAAACAAAAAATGGCAGCGGGAGCCAGAATGTTTAATGAATTGCACACGCAGCGCAGTTGCCTGGTAATTCATGTGCACCTTGCAACAAAAACATTTCGCACCGTGGCAGCACATGTGCAACAGTAGCGGCGATTTTGGATTACGCTCAACAGGGTCTTATGCTGGCAAGCATTTGAGGGCGATAAAAGTGAAAACTTTTTTATAAACTAATTTTTTTTAACAATCGATAAAATTATTAACTTAAATACACAGTTTTTTTTTTTGATTTTCGGTTATAAGATTCGAATTTGATAGACAAAATTATAATTTTTACAAACCTTTCTTTGGATACGGCCCCTGCCAACCAGTGTTGCTTCAGCGCAACAACAAAAGCTGCGCGCGGTGTTGCGGCAAACATCGTCGGCGTACTTAATGCGCGCATTAAATCTAAATCAATTTCAGCGCCACTGTGTAGCACCAACTACCTTCAACACAATGTAAATTGCAAATTTTGTGGCATGCAACGCCAGCGATCGCCCACTTGTAACTGCCGCCGCCACAACTTGCCTCAGCGCTTGCAAAATGATGCTCTGCATGCGCCAGTGTTGCTTTATTGTTGTTTTGTTGCGGTTACGCAGTCGGATTATGGCCGAATTAATCTTTGTTATCTGCATCGTAAATTCGCACTATCGCACGGTATGAGCAAGCGCGTCGACTGGAGGTCTTCTGGTCAGCAGTTCTTATGGTCTGGTCCATACGGCATATGGGGATGTGTATTGCTAATGGCTGCTCTGAACTTGAGTCGCGGCTAGTCATTGGCGGCGGCGGCAACAATGTTTCAAAACGCAATTTAAATTATTTGTTACTTCATGGTGCGTTCTTTTTTTGTTTTCGTCTTTGTTGTTGTGATATTTTCTAACAAATAACTGCAGCGTGTGATAACTGCTCATGTGGATCAGAATCTTAAATAGTGGCGATTTAGTGTTAAACGCTCATTGCAGGTAGTTGGCAACGCAGTTAGGTTTGAGTGCTCGCTAAAAGAGTGATGTATCTGCAGAAATATGCATTGAGAAGTATGATTAATTTCTTTCATTTAAAATTTATCATTACAAGACTTTATAAAAAAGTAATTTATATTTTGGATTACTTACGGAAACAAATGTTTTAAACCGTTTTAAGTTAAGGTAAAGTCAAATAAACTGGCGAAAACTTTAGGAATAACCCTTCAAAAATGATGAAATGGTTAATTTTAAGTTTGAAAAACTTAGTACAAGTAATGCATTAATTGTTTCAAATGAGTTATCATAGAATATGTAACTATGTAACTTTTTCAAAAGGCTTCATTTCGCATAATGAAAATTTGACTTACACCTCAATGACTCTAGCCGCCTCATACGATTTGCTCAATAACACAATTTATTTATATTTTTTTAGTATAATGACTTTTATTTAATTGTTTTTGTATTTTTAGGCAAACTTCTTTAAACTCGTAAATGCAAAATTTAAATCTTTATTGGGTTTCATTAAACGTTTTCTTAGTTTGAATAAAACTCGCGCTGTCCAGAAGCAATTAACGATACTTTTAAGTGTTTACTTTTCAAACGGTTAAATTAACTTTATTATTTGATCTCAAGTAACACTTTGTTGCGTTATGAATTCTACATTTTTAACCATTTGAAATTAACAGTTAAACGTTGTCGACTTAAATGTATTCGATATACAAAAATACATTTACATTCATAGTATATAACTTATTTTTAATAATTATTATTTTTTTGCTTACAATCATTTTTTTCTTACTAAATACAAAACATGAGAACGTTAGTTCGAAGGAGTACATACATACATTACAAAGTGATGTTTGTCGTTTTTTAAGCGCACTGTTTCTCGACTCTCGAAAATACTTGCATGTGTTTCGAGTAATTAAATGTGCCTGAAATATTGTATATATATTTAAGTCGAGCAATTATAAAGTCTGATCTTAATTTAAAGTCGAATGACGTCAAAATAAAATATATAGTATATAATTTGAAATGAATTTGAATTTCAATAAATTCGTCAATTATAAGAGTTTTTTTTTACATCTCATTTAAAAAATAAAAAAGGTGGCAATCATTTGTTTTTCTTTTGTCAATTAAATCAATAGTTAAATTTAAACAAGTATCTAAAATTATTTGACTATGTTAATAAAAAGAGAGTTTCTGTCTTGAAAATTATTTAAAAAATATTAACACTTTAGCGTAATTTTACATAGTTTGTGTAGTATCTCTTAAATATATTTATATATATACATATATATAAATATGCATGTATAAACAGACAGTTGTCTATAATAACTCTAAAAAAAAGTCTCAACTTTAAGTTTTTCGCTGAAATTTTAAACATTACAAGGATCATTTTTCTACCAGCCACGTTCCGAATAACGATCTTCCGTTGCTATTGCTGATGCTGCTGCTGCTGGTGCTGCTTCCTCATTACAAACAGTCGTTCTTTCCGCGGCAGCAGTCGTCACCGCGGTAGCAGTCATTGACCAAACAATTTTCGGCTACGAATCGACATAGATGACGCAACGTTTACCCTTGCCCACGGATGCCAACGCATTGCTATTGGGACTCCAGCAGACAGCGTTAACTGCAGAGCTGTGAAAAAAACCGGAACCGATACTATTAGGATATGAAAAAGAGAGCGAAAAGAAAAACAGAAAAAAAAGCAAACAACAAAAGAAAAAATTATGTTTTCCAAGTGCGGCGGCATGAGTTTCGAAATGGGGATGTATAGAAAATGAACAACATGCTAAATAAACAAAGCAAGGATAGGTCAAGGGGCACATAACACACATTGATAGAAATTATTGTTCGTAAGCGTAAGGTTCTTTTAATAAAAAGTTAGTCTTTAATTTTGTGAAAATGTTCGTATAAAGAGCATTAAGCTGGAATAATATTTTGTATTACTTTTAATAAATTGATTAAATTTACTGAATTAATTTAATTTTAAATGAAATATCAAATCTATAATCGAAAAATTGGCAAACAAAAAACTAAATTAAGCGTCTAAAATTTAAAAACACGATTACATAATTAAACTAGTCCAAATATATTTTATTAATTACTGGATTCGAGCATTGATTCGAAATAATGAATAAAATGAAATGTACAGCAAAGTGAATAAAAGATCTAAGCAAATATGTGCATACTTGATAAAGGTCACACTATTACATAAATACAAAAAAACAAACTTACGTGTGACCCTTTAGCGTTGTTTCCAAATTGCCATTGATGTTCCAAATATAAATTAAACCATCCGCCGAACCACAGGCGATCTTTGTTGCAGTCATATTAAATGAGGCCCTAGCCCAATCACAGCTTAACTTGAAATTCTCATTGCTGGAAATAGTGAAAATTTATAAAACGCCCTCGAATTGACTTAAAAGCGTCATAGACTTAACCAAAAATGTAAATAATTTAACTTGAAATTTCGATAAGAATTCTAATGATACCAAAATTATCTTCTCTCAAAACCTTTTGGCCAGTCTATTTAATTACGCTCGAAACACTTACGAAAATGTGGAAATCACTTGGTTTTTGCGTAAATCTAAAAGTTTTATTGTATCATCTCGTACAGAACAAATGAGGTAATTGCAATCTGTAAATAAACAGGATAATTAGCAAAGGTCGCTGCGAAGTGCTTTGCCTCAACTCAGTAGTTACCCTTCGACATATCTAACGAGGTGATCTTTGCCGCCATCAGTACATCGTCCGCCTGCTTCTCGGTGCGTATGTCCCAGAAGCGTATCTTCTTGTCATAGTGTCCACTGATGATAGTCGAACCGAGGCTATCGGTAGTCACCAGATCGTTACAACTGGAGCCGGCGAATTTCGTTTCAATGCACGCAATGCTTCGTAAATCCCAGATTTTAAGCGTACGATCATGACTGCCGGTGACCACTTTAGTCGGTTCTTGTACATATTTGGCCGCCATTACCTTGCCACTGTGACCGGTGAGTGTGTGCTGGACAGATGCAAACAAAAGAAGAAAAAAAAGGAAACAAGAAATCGTAGTTAGTATGTTATGCTGAAAGTTGTATTGTAGTTAAAATAAAACTTATGTAAACAGTTTAATTTCGAGTTATTAAAATTTCTTCTTTTTTTAAAACTTCGATGCAGTGGCGGCAGCTAACAGTATCAACAGGTTCTGCTTCTAAGCATTTCTGGTGAAAAAAAACTGAGGTAGACAAGAACAAATAAACAAAACAGAAATTATACTATAATGTGTAGTTAAGTTTAATGCTTCTGCGGATTCTTGAGAGTCACACACGACGGACGAAGTCTCATAACTCAGCGTAACAGCATCCACGGAGGCTGTTAACACTTTTAATTGCGCCGTTAAGTCGCAAGCAAAGACTTCGGTTCGCCAAGGTTCATTAGGGTAGGTTCAAATGCGTGCTGTGCGCACTTTAACTGGCAGGTGAGATTATATAATGCCAATTTCATGTTAAAACTACAATAAAAAAAAATTCAAAAAGAAAAAACACACACACATTAAGTTTTTAAAGATCTTTTGGAAAATCGGTTATGATAAGTAAGTAATTTGGTACGAGTATGTAATTGCAACATTAGAGCAGCGGAAGTGGACACATAGTTTTGGGTAGTCGTTAAAATTCGAAGCAACCTTGAATACAAGTATTCTTTGTGAGTGCAGGAACTTTAAAAGTAATCATACAATTTATGTAAAGGATTGCTTCTTTTATTTCATTCAAAAGAAATAAATTGAATTTAAAGAATTTTACGATCTACACGAAATTTAATGAAATGAATCAGTAATTCGTGGAAGGCAATACAAGGAAAATAGATACAGTATTTAACTTTGCAATAGGGGGATTTCTTTAAACGAGAAAACTGGAAAACTCGAAAAGTTTCGAGCCTCTTTTCAGACACATACCTTAACTCATAAGCATATTAATTGCAAACCACGTGCTTACGAGTAAATTGTACAAACGATCTTAAAGGCACAATTCCAAATTTGAACCTTACTGACACACTTATGATGCTCATAGCACAACCTACACAGTCCTATGAAAAATGTTCCGGCATAAACTAAGAAATACTTAAGAACCTTCGCTAATAAAAATAAAATTTTTATGCTTGACAATTTATTACAACCAATGAGCGACGGCGGCGGCGGCAACTACAAAATATTTAAAAGAACACCGCGTACTCTTAAGTTTGTTCATAGCATCGAAATGCGAAACGAATGACACAACAACTCGAAGCTAATAAAATTGAAATGGCACGTTTCTTGCCACATGTGACAGTGACAATTTGTTTGTTAACTTTGGCCAACTTAATAAAAACAACGACCGCAACAACAACAACAGTACCCAATAGAAATAATATTAGTAGTAATGTGTGGGAGTTGTGGTTTATGCACAAATTATTTAGTCGTGGTAATAAACTTGCAGCAGTTATCGGTTTGACTTTAAGAAAACCCAGTCATTAAGATCGTGTCAGAATGAGCAATGAATTTAAAGGAAATTGGTAGCTAAATTCTGACAAAGTAACTAAAGAGAACTAAGAAAAAACCGCAAAATTACTTAATTTTTTTTTTACTATGAGTTTAGATGGTGTGGTTCGATTCAAAAAATAAATCCTAATATTTACTTAAAATATTATGTTAATTTAAATCAGGAAAATTTTGATTTTTGTAATCAGCTTAGTTTGCTTCAGTAGCTTGTGGCACTAAAAAAAACAGCTAAAGTACATGCGAGGTATCGCAAAACGCACATAAATTCATTTTGACCCAATATCTATTGCAAGCATATGGAGCAGGAAACTTCACGGATACATATTTTTTGTTGTAACGCTGTTGTTGTATACAACAAATGCAATCGATTTAGAAACGCATTAAAATTTAATAACGCCAAAAACTCCCGGGGCTATTTTGGTCTATCGCTTTTTACCGCTGTTGCATTGTGATCATAATAAAAATAAAAAAATCAAATAAGATCAACGACAGCAGCAACAAGAATTGCTTCAACAACAACAACGAAAACGCGCTAATGTGCACAAGTTTTGATTTACCAAAGTAACGCAAGGCAATGCCAAGCTGCGATTTTGTTACGATTCTAACAATTTTGACATGCAATTTGTGGGGGCAAATAGAAAAGGCCAAGCAGCGAAATCAAATCAAAAAAAACAAAGCAGAAATAAAAAAATAGAAATTGTGGTAAGATTTCCAACACATTAGCTCAAACTGCCGTAAACGCAATTGCATGCACTGCGCATGCGCAAAGCCGAACGCAAGTCGCTCAATCCAATTGATTTTTTTTTTTGTTTTGCTCTTGTTTTAATTTTGTTCTTTTTTTTTGTTAGCTAGTTGGTTTAGTGCGGATGCCAACCGCAGCCAGAGCCGCCGCCACTTTACGTACGCGCTTGGCTGACTGGCCGGCGCAGGCGCACATTAGGCCAGGACGGAAATTAATCAGTCCATACTTCGTTGTTCGCTTCACTCTGGGCATGTAAAGTGTTTGCTTGAAAAATTGGTTTTTGATCGCATACAAAGTGAAATGCGGTTCTTAACAGGGAAATACAAATGGATATAAAAATTGTAACATCAAAAGTACTTAGGAGTGCTCCAGCGGCTACGGAGTATTAATTTTTCTTCATAAAAGTTGATTTTTTTTAGAATATTTTTATGGGTATTATTTCGGAGCAAGCGTTTGTAAAATTTTAGAAGGTCCGGTGTAGTCGGAGTAGACAATAATGTCTGATACTAAGTTATATATATTTTAAATACCAGTCTTTTACTAAAACTCTAGCCTAAAAGTATGCAAATAAACCAAATAAAAAATGCCGAAATTGCATTTAAAATATAAATTATTCAGTACAAATAAATACAAATTGAGTTCGGTTTGAGAACCGCTGCGCCTTTCAACAAAATTAGTGGGCTGCAGTGCGATGCGATGCGAGCGAGTGCAATGCATTGTGCTGGGGCTTGCTTTCCGTGCTAACGGCTTTGTTTGTTTCTGTTTATGGCGCTCGATTGCTCTTAGCCCGCCTCTATTATTTTTCTTTTCGGATAACAGCGCGTTTAATTGTTTCGGTGGCTTTAGTACGGAACAAGAATTCACTCGAATTTTATTTTGCTTCTTTTATTTCCTTTATTATATTTCTCGAGATGCCGATTGGGGCACAAATTAATTAGACCCGATTAAACGATAATCCACAGCGGTAATGGCGTTAGAAATTAATTAAATTGTACTTATTTCTTATGTTTATTTGTTGGCTGACACACTTTCGAAACGAGTTTAAAGTTACGAAAAATTGTCTGTCGTTTGAAAGTGGGCAGCAGCGAAGCATTTAAATACAAATCGTTAAAATGCGTTTTGCATTCGACACATAAATTTAGCAAAAAAAAATGCTGGAAGACCAAAATGCGGGAGGCGTCTATTTCGATGCTTTTCCTCATTTAGAAGTGTCTAAAATTTCATTATTTCTAAAGCACTCATAAATTGCATCATACGAGCGAACAAAAAAAAAATGTATATAGTTAAATGTCCATACATATGAGACATACCTGACACATGGTACGCCATTATGACAAGCTAGGCCCGGCGGGCGGTCGTCGTTATCTGACGCAGCTGCCTGTCTGCTGGCGACAACTTTTAGCACCCAACATGAAATTTGGTTACTAAGCTTTACTTTGGCAATTTATCATTTGTCAAAGATTATTACAAAATGAAGAAAGACAGAACGAAAGAAAGAAAGAACTTAGCTAAGCTGAGGCGAGGCGAGGTGTCAAAGTGTGTTGGCGTGGATTTAGTTGACATTTATGGTAGTTTGCTGGAATTTGGGTTAAATGAAAGCAGCAAAAAAAGTATAAAATTAAAACATGGTAAACAGTTTCTAAGCTGAACGTTTTTTTAATTAGAAATATGTTAAAATTCAATTTTAACGCATCATCAACTCCAAACAAAGTATACAATATTTGCTTTTAATGGCCGCTTTCGTAAGCAGCATATAATTCTCATATGCTCTATGCTGGAAAAGTAGTTTAAAAGTGATTTAAAGGGGTGATACCTTTCGAAACAGTTGGCCGAAATTATTTCTATTTATAATTGTTTTAAATGATGATTACAAAACTTCCTTAATTATTTTTTCATTGAAATTGTTGAATTAAATAATTTTCTATGCCCTGAGATAAATTTAATTTTAATTCAAACCGAATTTAATTTGGCCAAGTAATACAATTAATTTGCTGTATGCAACAGCATGAAATTCCAGGAACTGATGCTACTTAAAAAATCATATTTTTCAAAAATGAAGCCATTAGTCTTCCAACAAAAGATTTAGCGAACAGCAAAAAAAAATAAAAAATTCGCCAGCAACAGTTGCTCAAATTGTGCGCATTACCCGCCGAACAAAAAACAACAAAAACCGCGCGCGCTCGAAAAAAAAATGCGTTCTGGTCAAGCGCATTTGGAGTAAATTGAAATGAATTCAGACACTTGCTGCACTGCAAACAACAGAACAGAGCAGAGCAGCAACATCATCAGCAGCAGAGCAGCGCACTGGAAAAGTCGCTCGCTTGCTGCACGCAATTCAATAATATTTATAAGCGCAAAAGTCCATGAATTCCACACTTAATGGGCGTGTTGTGGCGCAAGAAATGTGAGTAAAACCAACAATACGGACAGATGGACAGACGGACGGACAGATAGATGGACGGACAAACAATTGGCCACAACGGTCTACAGATAATGCCAAACCATAATTTACAACAATAAAACAGCAAAAATTCCAAACAAATAAATGCGAGGCACGAAAAGGCGTAAGAATCAAAAG